>OW240913.1:227446389-227557467 GCA_933207985.1 Pelobates cultripes
CCAGATCATTTATTAAAGATGTAGATTGTCCTATCATTCTGTCTCCTTAATAGAGCTAACTGGTAGATTTTAATTTAAAAAAAAATACATACAGGTACACAAATGATAGCCTTCAAGATTCTCTACAGTATCCTAGAGACCAATTTTTTTTTTATTACTATATTTATCATTTGTCTCTGGTTTAAAGGACCACTCTAGGCACCCAGACTACTTCAGCTTAATGAAGTGGTCTGGGTGCCTGGTCCAGCTAGGGTTAACCCATTTTTTTTATAAACATAGCAGTTTCAGAGAAACTGCTATGTTTATAAATGGGTTAATCCAGCCCTCAAATCCTCTAGTGGCTGTCTCATTGACAGCCGATAGAGGCGTTTGCGTGATTCTCACTGTGAAAATCACCGTGAGAATACGCAAGCGTCCATAGGAAAGCATTTTGAATGCTTTCCTATGAGACCGGCTGAATGCAGCTCTTGCCGCGCGTGCACATTCAGCCGAATGGGAGGAACGGAGGAGGATAGCATTTTAACCCCTTTCCTCTCCCCAGAGCCGGGCGGGAGGGGGACCCTGAGGGTGGGAGCACCCTCAGGGCACTATAGTGCCAGGAAAACGAGTATGTTTTCCTGGCACTATAGTGGTCCTTTAAAGTATGAGCGTTTTTGATAAACTACATTTCTTTTCTTTTGTCTCAAATAGTAACTAACCATTCTAAAATAATGTAAATCATTTAGCTGGTGCAATTTGTGACCTTTTCTATAGTGTTTACTTACATGTTTCTTACTGGAAAAAAACTTCTTAGAGAATAGTTACTCTTTACAGTTTACCTTATCAACTGAAGCTTATTATTTCAATGATTTAAACTTAGCTTGACCTTTATTGGTTGGTTTCATTTTTACTGCTTCTAGACGTGATGACTTAAAATAATATATATCATTACTGGTTTACACTTGTACATGCAGTTCCTGTTATGTCTGTATTTTTATTTTTATAAAGGGAAGACTATGGTTTTGACACTGTCAGAAAAGTTGGAAACCATCCAAGAACGTAGTGAACGATCACTCTAAAACCTCTGCCTTCCCATGGACTTTTTATTGCCCGGGCCGGAACACCAGCATTTCAAGCATGCTTGGGTAACAAAATCACTGAGACAAAATGTCGTTCAGAGCTTACGCTGCCTGTTTAATGGTGAAACAAAGGTTTCATACAGAGAGGTTGTGTCTATGTGCATCCCAGGCACACCAATAAAAACAATAATACTTGAATACATGAATGCATTAATTATGCCTCTTGAAAGATAGCAGTCTTGGTGCATGATCTAATAGAAAGTGAATATGTGATATGGAAATGCATGTCATATCACAACATTGGTGAAAGCATATAACAAATCATTGATTTAAAACTTATCTATGTGGGCATTTCTAGGTGGTGTCTTCTTAGAATAGGATAGTGTCTTCTTAAAATAGAAAAGAACAAAAATGGTAATGTGCCAACGTGTGTGATTGTCACGGGTTTGTGAGTCTATTTCTGTTATTCCTTCTATCCTCCACTAGTCCAAATTCCAGATGTGCTGAATTTAGTGAAAGTATTCCCTTTGTGTAGAGTTTCCCCAATATAATGGATGCAACCAGTTGTATTGGGTAAAAGCAGCAATCTGACTTGATTAGGCCACAGTCAGCTTTTTATGCAGGGCCGCTAGCATGGGGTTTCTAATACAAAATCACAGGGGTTTCCTTCCCACAAGCCATTGTGTTTGAGAGATAATTGAGCTCCAATTAAGTTAATTCAATTATCTCTCAAATAGGAAAACTTGCATACAATTTTTACATATCACAAAAATATATGGCAACAGCATCGGAACCCCACAAAAAAGAATATTCAAGAATAGCCCTGATCTGAGCTCACAACATATCCAAAAAGCGCTCAGATCGGTTCGGTAAAACGAAAGTTATGTTCGTGCATATATGAACTGGCTGCTTGGTAGAGGTGATATTGTCAATTTCAAAAGGGGTTAATTTGATTGTATGGGAGGTCAGAGCTTACAACCTAAATCCTCTTTTAAGCTGGGACCCCAGCCGAGCTAGTGAGAAGTCACACATACGTGGCCTGGTAGTCTGGTTTCAGTATAAATTAACTCTCTCATTTGCCATATATCTTGATTCCTTCTTAGATAAGGAGTACTTTGATATGAACAAGCTTTGTGTTCCAATATCATATCCAAAAGAGACAGTAAAACACCACTATAGGCACCAAGACCACTTCAGCGCAATGAAGTGGTCTGGGTGCAAGGTCCATCTAGGATTAACCCTGCTTGCTGTAAACATAGCAGTTTCAGAGAAACTGCTATGTTTACTTTAGGGTCAATCCAGCCTCTAGTGGCTGTCTCATTGACAGCTGCTGAGGCGCTTTCGCGCTTCTCACTGTGATTTTCACAGTGAGAAGATGCCAGCGTCCATAAGAAATGCTTTCCTATGGACTGGCTGAATGCGCGCACGGCTCTTGCCGCACATGCGCATTCAGCCGATGAGGACCGAAGGAGGGGGAGAGTCCCCAGCGCCGAGGGAGCCCAGCGCTGGAGAAAGATGAGTGTTTAACCCTCTTCCTCCCCCTTCAGCCCGACGGAAGGGGGGCCATGAGGGTGGGGGCACCCTCAGGGCACTATAGTGCCAGAAAAACGAGTTTGTTTTCCTGGCACTATAGTGGTCCTTTAATACCTATCCACAGATTAATGCTCAAGCCTCATTTGTATCATATATAGAATGGGACAAGCACAATCTTCCAATCAAGCCTATACATGATTTCCGAACAAGGGGACCCCACAGAATCTGTTCGGTAACCGAACAGAAAGGAACAATTCCATTTGAATAAAGGGAAACATTATACAATACAAAGTATAATTAAGGGAACACGTACGAGGAGTCCCATCTCCCGTGACATAAATTAAGGGAACACATAAGAGGAGTCCCATCTCCCGTGACATATCTCCCCCCTTTTTGGAGAGGGCGGCCAGGTTTGCTCTAACGGGTAACCGTGTGCACGACTGTAGCAGTGGAGTTATACATCTCCTTGCTGGGACAATACATCGGCATTGCGGTTGTCTTTTCCAGGTCTGTATTAAATGGTGAAATTAAAAGGTTGAAGGGCTAAATTCCAGCGTAGTAGTATCCTCGGCTACTCGATTAAGCCAAACTCGGAGGTTGTGGTCAGTGAGGACGGTGAATTCCCTTCCGTAGAGGTAGGGTTGGAACCTTTAAAGATCCCACAGGTAGGGTTGGAACCTTTTAAGAGCCCACACCAAAGCCAATAGCTGCATACCCTACTTCTTGGTCTAGCAATTTTCAGCTTCACGTGACTCAATACTGCTCCTACAGACATCCATTCACACATACACACAGACATACGTTCATAATGATATGCAGACATACATATATACATACATAATGACATACATTGATACTGGCATACATACATACATGCATACATATATACATACATACTGACAGACATACAGACATACATTGATACTGGCATACATACATACATACATACATACATGCTGACAGACATACAGACATACATAATGACATACAGACAGACATACATGCATACATTTATACATACATACTGACAGACATACAGACATACATAATGACATACAGACATACATTGATACTGGCATACATACAGACAGACAGATAGACATATATACATACATACTGACAGACATACATAATGACATACATTGATACATGCATACATACAGACATACATTCATAATGACATACAGACATACATACATATATACATACATAGACATACATACATACAGACATACATACTGACACATACACACAGGCATACATAGTGACAGACAGACAGACAGACACATACTAACATATATACAGACATAAAGACACATACATACATACATACACACTGACATACATACAGACACCAACATACATACACACAGACATACTGACAGACATACAGACACTGACATCCATACACACATACATTCATAATGGCATACAGACATACATTCATAATGGCATAGAGACATACATACATTCAGACTGACATACATGCATATATACAGACATACTGACTGACATACATACATACATACATGCATACAGACATCCATACACACATACACACAGACATACAGACATACGTGCATAATGATATGCAGACATACATATATACATACATACATAATGACATACATTGATACTGGCATACATACATACATGCATACATATATGCATACATACTGACAGACATACAGACATACATAATGACATACAGACACACATTGATACTGGCATACATACATACAGACAGACATAAATACATACAGACAGACAGACATACATACATACATACATACTGACAGACATACATACATAATGACATACAGACATACATTGATACTGGCATACATACTGTAACAGAGTGTTGGGGATGGTGGTCAGGGGTGTATATCTGGCACCCAGACTTTTGCACAGCCACTATCCTGACATGTGGGTAAGCACATGCAGCCCCAGGGAAAGTTAAGTTTAAATGTAGTTTTTTTTTTTCCTCTGTTGTTATTTGGGTCCCTGGGGTGGAGTATTCGGAAGAGCAGGGTGGGCCGATTCTCCACCCACTGTCAGAGTGGTTGTGCATGAGTCCAGCCCAGGTTTCCCATAGAGTTCTGGCTCACTGCCTAACGAGGTCATTAGCCTCACCTGTAGGGGCTGTGAGCAGCTATATAACTGCAGTTAAAGCAGGGTGAAGTGAGGGAAGTGTTTTGGAGGAGAAAGAAGGTGTTTTTGTGGAGAAAGAAGATTTGCTGTTCATTGTATCCTGTTACTTCACAACAACAGAAAATAAACAGGCCAGAGGCCTTTTTGAAACTGGACTTTGTCTTGACCTGGTTTTCTTACCCTAGAGGGCTGTGCGGTTGCCAAAAGATCCTGGACAAACACACACAGGAAAGTAAGTTTGTCACATATGGTGGAGAATGCGGGCACTGCACTAAAGAAGCCTGTGGGTATTAACTGGAAGCCAAACAAGCCTGTAGAAATATGGAGGAAGTTGTGAAAGTCTTGTTGCAAACTACAGCTGCACAGCAAAAGGCTACAGCCGTACAGCAGGAGGCTACAGCCGCACAACAGGAAAATATTACAGCCCTACAGCAACTGGTAATTACGCAAAAGGCCAACACAGATGCTTTGATCCAGCAGGTTATGGCAGCCCAAGCTGAGGCAAACCGCCTGCTCAGAGAGGAGCAACATCAGGCCACCAGTATGATACAGAAGGAGATACAGGCTTTGACCAAGGGACTGACCAGAGTCTCGGATGGGACGCAGTCCAAGGTTAAAATGATCAGAGCCAGCCGTTACCTGCAGAAGATGACACCTACAGATGATGTGGAAGCATACCTGCTAGCTTTTGAGAGGACAGCTGAGAGAGAAGAGTGGCCGGTGAGTGAGTGGGCAAGCACCTTTTCTTATTGGAGAACCTCAGAAGGCTTTCTATGACCTGGAACCAGCACAGGCAGGGGTCTACTCCAAACTGAAGGCTGAGATCCTTGCACGACTTGGTGTGACTAGGGCAGTTCGTGCCCAAAGATTTCATGCCTGGTCTTTCAACCAAGAGAAACCTATCCACTCCCAGATGTTTGACCTGATACATCTTGCTAGAAAGTGGTTACAACCAGAAATAAATACGGCAAGCCATATCATGGAACTTCTTGTGATGGACAGATTCCTGCGGGGCTTGCCTGCTTCACTGCGTCGATGGGTCAGTCAGAGCGATCCACAAACAGCTGATGAGTTAATTGGTTTGGTGGAAAGATATGTTGCTGCAGATGACAGACAGTGGCTCAACAACACAAAGGCTAAGCAGAGAGTTAAGACTCCAGCTGCTGAAAGACCTGGTAAGAATTTTCAAGGTTTCAGAGACACAGAGGAACAAGAGACATATTCTCAGAGACCCCATATGCTTTTGCCTAGAAATGTTAATCCTGGAAAAGGGTCTAGGTGGGGGACAGTTGACGATATTAAATGCTTCCGGTGTAATGAACCTGGACATAAAGCTAGAGACTGTCCCTTGATTGATGAACCTATGCAATATGATTAATCAGGATGTATAATTGTCTTGTTTGCTGAATTGTATGGAATCTGCTGTTGCCAACTGTTGTCACAATCCACAGATATGTTCCATAAGGGTGAATGGGAAAGAGGTTAGAGCTCTATTAGACTCCGGAAGTATGGCGACATTGATAGCAAAATGCCTTGTACCTGAAGCCGATGTTGATGCATTGCAGAAAATTGGTATAATTTGTGTTCATGGTGACAAACGTGAATATCCTACAGTTTTGCTAAAATTTGAAAGCCTTTTTGGTACTGTGAATCATAGAGTGGGGGTAGTGGACAAATTGGCTTATGATGTGGTGTTGGGAAGGGATTTCCCCCAATTTTTAGACTTGTGGGGGTCTCCAGGAAAAGTAGCTCATGATTGTATAGCAAATAATGATGATTCTGGAAATGTGTTCCCTTTTTCTGACATAGAATGGGAAGGACTAGGCATAAGACCAGAGAAGGCTGAAGCCTCAAGTCACAGGCCAACTTTAGTAGGAGATGACCAGGGCCACGATAGTCAGGAGTGCGATAACGATCAGGATCAAGGCATTAACTTCCCTGAATTAGAAGTCAATCCTGTTAACTTCAGGAAAGCGCAATCGGAAGACCCCACTCTTGCAGAGGCCCGTAAAAATATACAGGTTTCAACTGATGATCCAGTACAACTAGATAGAGCCCCTTCTTTTCCTTATTTGAGGTACAGAATGATTTGATATATAGAGTAGAGAAAAAGGGGATGGATGTTGTAAAACAACTACTTGTCCCTAAGCCTTTCAGACATACAGTCCTAAATCTTGCACACAGCCATATACTGGGGGGACATTTAGGCATAGAAAAGACAAAAGAAAGAGTCTTACAGAGGTTTTATTGGCCTGGGGTATTTGCTTCAGTTGCAAATTATTGTTCTTCTTGTCCTGAATGCCAACACACCGCCCCTTTTCAGGCATACCGCAGTCCTCTGGTACCATTGCCTATAATAGAAATACCTTTTGAAAGGATTGCAATGGACTTGGTAGGTCCTCTGGTAAAGTCTGCAAGGGGGCATCAGTATATATTGGTGGTCCTGGATTATGCTACCAAGTACCCAGAAGCAGTACCCCTACGTAACACGTCTGCAAAGACAATAGCGAGAGAACTCATGCTCATGTTTAGCCGGGTGGGCATACCAAAAGAAATTTTGACAGATCAGGGTACACCATTTATGTCTAAAGTTACAAAGGAGTTATGCAAACTACTTCAAATTAAACATCTTAGGACCTCTGTTTACCATCCCCAGACAGACGGACTGGTAGAACGGTTTAACAAGACCTTAAAAAGTATGTTACGGAAAGTAATTGACAAAGATGGTAAGAATTGGGACTGCTTACTACCCTATCTAATGTTCTCCATAAGGGAGGTGCCACAAGCTTCTACGGGCTTCTCTCCTTTTGAGCTTCTATATGCCCATCATCCCAGAGGTCTGCTAGATATAGCAAAAGAAACCTGGGAACAGGAGTCCAATCCGTACCGTAGTGTAATTGAGCACATAGCTCAAATGCAAGATAGGATGGCGGCTGTCATGCCAATAGTTAAAGAACATATGCAGAAAGCCCAAGAGGCCCAGAAAAACAGTTATAATAAAAATGCCAGACTGAGAGTTTTTCCCCCAGGAGACAGGGTGCTTGTTTTGGTCCCTACAGTAGAAAATAAATTTCTAGCATCTTGGCATGGCCCATATGAGGTTATTGAACAGGTTGGGGAAGTTAACTATAAAGTGAGACAACCCAATAGGAGAAAACCCGAGCAAATATATCATATAAATTTACTAAAACCCTGGAAGGACAGAGAGGTCTTAACTACTTCAATTATCACTAATAAGACTGGTAGTGAACTTGAAGTAAATATACCAGACACCCTGTCCCCACACCAGAAACAGGAAGTAAGGGACTTTATTGGTAGAAACCGGGATGTATTTTCTGTAGTTCCTGGCAGGACTAATATCAAGCATGATATCGTTACAGAACCAGGGGTGAAGATAAGTCTTAAACCGTACAGAATCCCAGAAGCACAGAAAGAGGCGGTAGCTGCAGAAATTAAGAAAATGTTAGCTCTTGATATTATTGAGGAATCACAAAGTGAGTGGAACAGCCCTATAGTACTGGTGCCAAAACCTGATGGTTCGTTAAGATTTTGTAATGATTTTCGTAAATTAAATAGTGTGTCAAAGTTTGATGCTTATCCAATGCCTAGGGTTGATGAACTGATAGAGAGACTGGGTAAGGCTCGGTACCTGACTACTTTAGACCTGACGAAGGGTTATTGGCAAGTACCTCTTACAGACAGAGCAAAAGAAAAGACCGCTTTTTCGACATCAGGGGGATTATTCCAATACAAGGTGCTACCATTTGGGTTACATGGGGCCCCTGCCACTTTTCAAAGACTGATTGATAGAATTTTGAAGCCTCACAGCCGTTATGCAGCCACATACTTAGATGACATAGTCATTCACAGTCCTGACTGGGCTTCACATCTTCCCAAAGTGCAGGCAGTACTGGACTCTATCCACCTAGCTGGTTTAACTGCTAACCCATCTAAGTGTACTATAGGTTTGGAAGAGGCAAAATATCTGGGTTATTCGATTGGGAGAGGACTAGTTAAGCCCCAAACAGCAAAAGTGGAGGCCATACAAAATTGGCCATGCCCCCTTACTAAAAAGCAAGTTAGGACTTTTTTAGGACTTATTGGGTATTACAGGCGATTTATTCCTAGTTTGTTTTTTTTTGAATATTTAGTCTTTATTTTGTATTTTTCTTTTTTTTTTTCTTATCCTTATAAAATACATATATCATACAAATACATAAATCGTACAAATTCACAATACATACAATGCACAAACAACATAGCAGCAAAATAGGGGAGGGGAGAGAAAAATACATCAGGAAAAAATTTCCATAAATGAGTGGTAAAATCGTTTAAATAAATCTCATACTTATTTACAATGTTCATGGGATTCTCTACTTCCAATTAATCAACATTATTCTCTACGCCAATCATCTCTATACATTTTGACAAAACAGAAACCTTATTGCTCAATCTTTGTTTACTTAGCATCAACTCCATTTTAATCTGAAACTCGAGTTGAGTTTTAACTTTCTTCCAGGGGACTTCTAAGTCCTTTTTCCACCATCTCGCAATTACTATTTTAGCAGCTAAAAAAAGATGTATAAGAATTGCCTTTAACTCGTATATCATATGAGGCCAATTTAGATGTAACAAAACTACTTCTGGAGAAATTGTCAACTCGAGTTTTAAATTATTGGATATAAAATGTTGAATTTTCAACCAAAGATTCTTCAATTTATGGCAATCCCACCAAATATGTCTAAAATTGCCTCTAATACTATTACATCTCCAACAAATAGAGTTAGTTAGAGGATAAATTTTATTCAGTTTAGCTGGTACTAAGTACCACCTATTTAAAACTTTAACCCCTTAAGGACACAGCTTCAGAAGCTTGACTTACGCTTAATGACACAAGCAATTTTTGCATTTTCTTGCTGTTTGCGTTCAACTGCAATTTGCATCTCTCTCATTTATTGCACCGACACATATTATATACTGTTTTTTAAAGGACAGAAAGGGCTTTAATTTGATGTAACATATATATATATAAATGCTTACTTATTATAAAAAAAATACAGAAAAATGCAAAAAAAATGAAAAATATTGTTTTTTTTACAGTTTTTGCAATAATAATGTGTGCATAATTAGTGCAGGTTAAGGAAAGTAATTAAAAATAAATTTATTTATTTGTTCTGATTTACAGAATATATAATGTGTCTGGGATTTTAAGTTTTTTTTGGTAGTTACAGGTCACAAAGCACAAGGAGTAAAATAAACTTTTTAATGTGGAGCGATTTTAGAATTTGGTATGTTTGTCTTGTAAGCTTAATAGCCATAAAAGAAAACAAAATTGCCACACAAAAGTATATATTTATATAAAGTAGACATCACGGGCTATTTACCTAAGGTTATTTTGACACTTTCTACGTAGCCATTTCACCGCCAACCTCTGCTAAATATTGGAGTAAAATTGTGTTCTTTTTGGTTTTTGGCACACAAACTTATAACAGAGAAATTCTCGTGTATATTTTGTAAAGTTGGTGTGTGCTATTCCTGTACAAAGTTTTATTTTGTGTTCAGTTACATCTGCTGAGTAAAATGACACCCCATTGTATGTCTTTTGCACTATTTCGTGAAGTTACAGTGCCATACAGGATACCTGTCCTTTTCAGTATTCACAGTAGAATTTTGAGAGATGGATTTAATGAGCCTTAGCTTCCATTTTGGGGTATTATAACAGTTTGGCTGTTCAAAAAAACCCCACAAAGGCCTACCATTTGTAAAAGTAGACACTCCAGGGTATCTCATAAGGTGCATATTGTGCCTTAACATGCCCCCATTTTTTCACCAATATATGCCAAAGTATGTGGTAAAAAATAATTTTGTGCATTTTTTACATACGGATTGCATTTTTGCTGGGCGTTTTGTATATTTCATATGTGCCACTAAGTTCAAACCCCCCAAATTATGCTCAGCTAAGTCTTCTGAGTAAAATGACACCCCATATGAATGTCTTTGGCACTATTTCGTGAAGCTACAGTGCCATATAGGAGACCTGTCCTTTACAGTATTCACAGTAGAATTTTGAGAGACGGATTTAATGAGCCTTAGCTTCCATTTGGGGTATTATAACAGTTTGACTGTTCAAAAAACCCCCACAAAGGCCTACCATTTGTAAAAGTAGACACTCCAGGGTATCTCATAAGGTGCATATTGTGCCTTAACATGCCCCCATTTTTTCACCAATATATGCCAAAGAATGTGATAAAAAATTATTTTGTGCATTTTTTACATACGGATTGCATTTTTGCTGGGCGTTTTGTATATTTCATATGTGCCACTAAGTTCAAACACCCCAAATTATGCTCAGCTAAGTCTTCTGAGTAAAATGACACCCCATATGAATGTCTTTGGCACTATTTCGTGAAGCTACAGTGCCATATAGGAGACCTGTCCTTTACAGTATTCACAGTAGAATTTTGAGAGATGGATTTAATGAGCCTTAGCTTCCATTTGGGGTATTATAACAGTTTGACTGTTCAAAAAACCCCCACAAAAGGCCTACCATTTGTAAAAGTAGACACTACAGGGTATCTTATAAGGTGCATATTGTGCCTTAACATGCCCCCATTTTTTCACCAATATATGCCAAAGTATGTGGTAAAAAATAATTTTGTGCATTTTTTACATACGGATTGCATTTTTGCTGGGCGTTTTGTATATTTCATATGTGCCACTAAGTTCAAACCCCCAAATTATGCTCAGCTAAGTCTTCTGAGTAAAATGACACCCCATATGAATGTCTTTGGCACTATTTTGTGAAGCTACAGTGCCATATAGGAGACCAAGCCATATCCGTTTTTACCAAACTTTGAATTTTGACGCTGTGCCTATGTGCAATTTCCAAGCATCTTCGCGGGTTTTAAATTCAAACTACCCCACAAAGGCCTACCATTTCTTAAAGTAGACACCCCAGGGTGTTTCAAAAGGTATAGTTTGAACCTTAGCGTGGGATCATTTTTCCGCTAGCTTGTACCAAGTGTAGTGGTAATAAGCATTTTTTCTGCCCTTTTGACACAAAGTGAGTTTGCACAGTATATTTTGCAAACCTTATGTGTGCTACGACTGTATAATACTTCATATGTTGCTCAGCTATGTCGGCTGAGTACAGCAATACCCCCGTACGTACCTTTGCCAGGTATGTGTGGACATCGGAGGGGCACATTTGGGACACAACCATTCCAGTTTTTTTCAAACTTTGAATTTTTATGCTGTGCCTATGTCCCATTTTAGAGTATTTTACCAGGCTATATAATCCAAATTCCCCATAAAGCCATACCATTTCCTAAAGAAGACATCCCAGGGTATTTCAAAAGGCATATTTTGAACCTTAGCGTGGGATCATTTTTCCGCTAGCTTGTACCAAGTGTAGTGGTAATAAGCATTTTTTTCTGCCTTTTTGACATACAAAGTGAGTTTGCGCAGCATATTTTGCAAACCTTATGTGTGCTACGACTGTATAATACTTCATATGTTGCTCAGCTATGTCGGCTGAGTACAGCAATACCCCCATATGTACCTTTGCCAGGTATGTGTGGACATTGGAGGGGCACATTTAGGACACAGCCATTCCAGTTTTTTTCAAACTTTGAATTTTTATGCTGTGCCTATGTCCCATTTTAGAGTATTTTACCAGGCTATATAATCCAAATTCCCCATAAAACCATACCATTTCTTAAAGAAGACATCCCAGGGTATTTCAAAAGGCCTATTTTGAACCTTAGTGTGGGATCATTTTTCCGCTAGCTTGTACCAAGTGTAGTGGTAATAAGCATTTTTTCTGCCTTTTTGACATACAAAGTGAGTTTGCGCAGCATATTTTGCAAACCTTATGTGTGCTATGACTGTATAATACTTCATATTTTTCCCAGCTATGTCGGCTGAGTACAGCAATACCCCCGTATGTACCTTTGCCAGGTATGTGTGGACATCGGAGGGGCACATTTGGGACACAGCCATTCCAGTGTTTTTCAAACTTTGAATTTTTATGCTGTGCCTATGTCCCATTTTAGAGTATTTTACCAGGCTATATAATCCAAATTCCCCATAAAGCCATACCATTTCTTAAAGAAGACATCCCAGGGTATTTCAAAAGGCATATTTTGAACCTTAGCGTGGGATCATTTTTCCGCCAGCTTGTACCAAGTGTAGTGGTAATAAGCATTTTTTTCTGCCTTTTTGACATACAAAGTGAGTTTGTGCAGCATATTTTGCAAACCTTATGTTTGCTATGACTGTATAATACTTCATATGTTGCTCAGCTATGTCGGCTGAGTACAGCAATACCCCCGTATGTACCTTTGCCAGGTATATGTGGATGTTGAAGGGGCGCATTTGAGACGCAGCCAGTTTTTTTCTAACTTTGAAGTTTTACGCTGTGTCCATGTTTCAATTTGGAGTAGTTTAGATGGTTGGTTATTGAAACTTCCCCACAAACACATACTATTTATTAAAGAATACACCCTGGGGTAATTCAAAAGGCATATTTTGAACATTGGCGTGGGATAATTTTTTCTCTAGTTTGCTCCAGGTGTAGTGGTAATGAGCGTTTTTAAAATGTATTTTTTTTACTTTTTATAACTTTTTTACTTTTAAAAACTAGTTTTTCAACTTTTGCTTTGCTTATAAATTTTTTTTAAACTTTCCTAAACTTTCTTAAAACTTTTTTTACAGATTTAACATTTTTCTAAGCTTTTTTTTTTACCGTTAACCCCTAACTAGCAGTACGCAGCAGTAACAGTAAATTCCCCATTTTCCCATAACTCCCACCCACCCCAGCTAGCAAAATATATAGTTATAAAATATTTAAATTAATTAATTAAATAAATAGAACCCCTGAGGGTTAAAAAAATAAATAAAAGTTAATCCTCAGGGGTTAAAAAAAATTAGATCACAGTATAATACTGTGATCTCTATTTGATCACTGTAGACAGTGATCGACTGGCAGGGAAGGGGTTAATTTTTATTTGGACTAGGTAAAGTGTGTTTTTTTTGTTTTTTTACTTAAATGTTATTAAAACATTTTTAAGCTTAATTTTTTACTTTTTAAAGTTTCTTTTAAAACTTTTTTTAACGTTAACCCCTAGTTAGCCTAACGCCAAATCCCCCAATTCCCCACTAACTTCCACCTACCCCAGCTATCTAAATATATAATTTAAAAATAATTTAATTAATTAATTTAATTAATTTAACCCCTGAGGGTTAATTCTTTTTTTTTTTAACCCTCAGGGTTAAAAAAAAAAATCAGATCATAGTAAAATGTAATCCCTGCCAATTGATCACTGTAGTCAGTGATCAATTGGCAGGGAAGGGGTTAATTTTTTATTAAAATGGGTAAGGGGGGGGACACTTTAAATTAACTTTATTTTTTTTTCCAGCAGGGGGCAGGATCATCACTGATCCGGCTCCCTGCACTTCACACAGAACCCGGAAGTGCAGGGAACCGGTAGGTGAGTATACAGAGCACATGTGCTGGGCAGCCTGACCGGGTGCTCCCGGTATGCCTCTAATGCTGAGGCATACCGGGAGCACCATTAACCCCGCGATCGCCGCGATAGCGGCGATCCGGGGTTAATTTTACCGCGTGACGGACGAGGTCCGTCACCCGTCGTTAAGGGTCTCCCCTGCGTGACGGACCTCGTCCGTCACCCGTCCTGAAGGGGTTAAAGTGAGTTTCTAATAGATTTAATGAGTGTATATTTTTCTTAACATCCATCATTGAAGAACCCCATTGATTCAAATTAATATCAATGTTCAATTCTTGTTTCCAAACCTGTATGGCAGTAGGGTTTGTGTCTTTGGTCATTGATTTAATTAAAATCAGTGCTTTAGAGAGTGGTTTATTAATCTTTTTTGACGTAAATAATAAATCTATCAAATTACTTGAGTTAGATTTTGGTATTATAAGGTGTATATTCATATAACTTTTAAGTCTTAAAAAATTAAACAACTCTCTAGAAGGGAGATTATATTCCCCTGTTATTTGAGCAAAAGTTTTGATTGATCCTTCTATCAATAATTGGTTCAAAGTCTTTATCCCTTCTTTTTTCCAATTATTTAAATTTAAATCTTCCACTTGTTTTTCTACAATGTCTAACTCTAAGTAGCTTCGGACTTTTTTTTCTATATTCATTGCTTTTTTAATTTTTAACCAGTTTTCTAATAATTGAGTTAAAATGATACTAGCATACTCTTTTTTCTTTGGCGTTTTGTTTATATTCCAAATTAAACATTCCAGGCTGGAAACTTCTCCTGCCTTCATTTCCATTTTATACCATCCCTCTTCTTTATTTTCTTTAATTTGCATTCTATATACATGTAAGATAGTGGCTGCTTTGAAATTATTCATTATAAATGGATAGTCAAGTCCACCTTTATGTATTTTCTGCACTAATATTGACTGCTTCAGTCTTGGCTTCTTGCCTTTCCAAATATATTGAGTAAAACTTCTTTGTATTAATTGAAGCCAATGGATTGGGATATGGAGGGGTAACATTTGAAACATATAGTTCCACTTTGGTATAACATATGAATTAATAACATTTATTCGTCCCCAAAAAGTAATCTCTAGATTTCTGCGATCTTTTAACCATTTATTAAGTTTTAATAATAATGTTAAGAAATTTACTTCCATGATCCTGTTTATCTCTCTAGTTATTTTTATACCTAAGTAATCCATACTTTCTTTAACCCAAATAAAATCATATTTATTTTTAATCTCTTGTTGTATCTTTTTATCCAGGTTAACATCTAATATCAGAGATTTATTTGTATTTAACTTATAATTTGATATGAAACTATATCGCTCTATTTCTTGCATTAAATAATCTAAAGAATTTTTAGGGTTTGTAAGAGTAATTAAAATATCGTCAGCATATAGACTGATTTTCTGATCCTCATCCATTGTTTTATAACCGTGAATCTCTTTATTATTTCTGATATTCTCAGCTAATGGCTCGATAGTCAGCAAGTAGAGTAATGGTGAAAGGGGACAACCCTGCCGAGTGCCATTTCTGAGTTGGAACCATGGGGCGACAATATTAGGTCCGATGGTCCGTGCAACTGGATTTACATATAACGCCATTATGGCTTTCTTAATCCAACCTTCCAATCCATAGTGCGATAAAACGGCTTCTGAGTATTTCCAGCTGACTCTGTCGAATGCTTTTTCAGCATCAATCGACAGAGTCAGAACTGGAACATCTTTTCTATTTGCATCATCCAGGATATTAATAATTTTCCTTATACTTGTATAGGAGTTTCTGCCTGGTACATATCCTATTTGATCTTTGTGGATAATCAATGGAAGAAGTTTTTTTAGTCTAGCAGCCAAAACCGAAGCATATAACTTAGTGTCTACATCTATTAAAGATATCGGACGATAGTTTTTGGTGTCAGTGGGGTTTTTATCATTTTTCAAAATGGGCAAAATATTAGCTTTAAGCATTTCTGCTGGTAATAATCCTCTGTTTGCTGCTGTATTAAAAGCAGAGGTCAAATGTGAACATATTAGCTCTCTAAATGTTTTATAAAAAAGGTTGCTAAACCCATCCGGGCCAGGTGTTTTAGTTCTTTCTAGATCATTTATTACTTTCGTAATCTCCTCGTGAGTTATAGGTTTATTCAAAAATTCGTTTTCATTGGGTGTTAGTTGAAACTTCCTTATATTATTTAGATAGTTTTTTTATATCCTCATCTGTATTAATTTGAGGTATATTATATAGATTGAAGAAAAAATCAGATTAATTATCCTACTACCCCGACCAGCCAGTGTACTGGAAACAGGGGCAGGAAAAAATAGGTCAAGACGGTGGTATCAGCCCCACCTCAATGTGGGCTTGTACCCAGAGATAATATATGAATAACAGAAAAGACTAAATAGAGAGAACTCTTTCAAGGAGGTCTCTCAAGTAGCTGATATCAATAATGGATACACCATAGATACAGTATCTCTTGGAGATTACTTCAGCAGTATATAGAAAGTAAGCAGTAGGAAATCCAGTATCTCTAGATAAATCTATAAATATCTTGGGGCAAAACTGATAAATATAAGGGCAAATAGCTTTATTGACAAAATAATGCCCCGAAGACTAAAATATACACGGTAGCTGAGTAGGATGCAAACTATATCTCCTCCCTTTATTCAGTAATCTGAGGTGGGGGTACGTTTATAGCGATCCAAAGTCATTAATATGTTCAGCATACCCTTAAACAAGGCTTGTAGGATGAGGGAAAATAGTCAATTTGACGATCTGAAAGTCCGATAGACTAAATATACTCTGGTTCTACAGAGCTGCTATACTGGACACCGCTAGACTAGTTCCCTGTAAACTCCTCGAAACACCTTCGTGGGTGTTCTGTGCTACGGCTATGCTTGACTCCGGTGTCTACATCAGCCTACGCTATAGTACTGGATACTACTTAAACTATATACATAATAAGGCTACTCGTTACCAAGAAGTGGGAAATAAAAAGTGAAAAACAAAAATGAATATGAATCCCCTCAAGTGCATAGTGCTGAGTGAAGTAAGGTGAGATGAGGGGATACAACGGCTGAAACGCCCGACGCGCGTTTCGGAGTGCGAGGACTCCTTCGTCAGGGGCTAAGAGGTTCCCGCCCAACATCCCCAATATTTAAATACATTATTGGCCAATCAAACTTCGAGTGATACAAACGTCACAATGTCGAAATTACATCCACGTGGGACTTCCGCATTGTCCAATCACTGCACGGATCATACCTCGTCATTGCTGACGTTATCGGAGACCCCCACGTGGGGTGTTAGTTAATCTTAGCATAAATGAATTGGCAGTATAAGTGACCAATCAGGATCCTTTTCTTCACTACTGGTCACGGAGAAAGTAAAAAGGATAGTGTCAGTTTGTGATGAGCTATGTAAACGTAACAATGGAACAGAAGTTAAAAATAATGACACTGATGTCGAGTAATATGCTGAGTAAACGTTATAATGAAACAAACTATCGATACCTTTGTCCGTCCTAATTATTTTTATATCCTGCAAATGCTTTTAAGAACATCTCGAAAAATTAGTCATCGATTTCCCAATATTTGTAGTTCTTACAAAAAAATCTGTAATGAGTAAGAAAATAATATGACAGGAGTGATTCATAGATTAACTAAATGTCGATGTCTTCATGGTATAAGCGTCATTGGTATCAGTTATAAATAAAAAATTAATTAAAGAATTACTAAATTACCAGGGAATATCCATAGTTTTTATAAGGCAAGAAAAGCATCTGCTGGAATGGCAGAATATATTTGTAATTTGCTGTAGCTATATAATTCTAACATATATGTAATTGTGAATATATAGTTAGCAATAGAGATAAAGGATATTTATCACCATAATTATGCACTATGAATAATTATGCAATGCAGGTAAAGCCCCATATAATAAGCGACATATTCGATTTATGTGTTACTGTATAGTAACGGCTGTCTGATAGCCAATATATAATTTCCTTGAAGATGAAGAAAGGGACAATGTTCACTGTCACCTTTATATGCTAGCAAAAACAACTAGGTGATAAGATGGTATCGGTAGTTTAGAAAAAGACCATATATTGAAGCGACATGATGTATTCATTGATTACTGTAATTATTCGATTGTGAGTACATAATTCACTTATTCCTCAGCGATTATATATAATATATAATATAACAGCTGGATAATGTATTAAAAGAAAAATGTTTAAAAAAGGGGGGGGGGGGAGAACAACTAGTTTCGTTATCATATAGTACTTATCATCAGTGAATAAAAGTGAAAGATTAGCCAGAAAGTAGAATCAACTATCAGAAGCAGTTGACCAAGATATAAAGGTGTATACGATGGAAATATTATAGAGACTTTTAAATAAATGAAGAATAGGAGAAGCCCTCATTAAGGCCCCTCGGGGACAGTGTTTTTAAACGATAAATCCAATAGCATTCACGTCTTCTCAGATGTTGGTCCCAATTGCCCTTCCTCTGGTCTGGTTTGACTAGTTCAATACCCAGAAACTTTAGAACTGTAGGGTCCCCATTATGGGCTGTCTTAACATGTCTGGAGACTGACGTCTCCAGGTTTCGTGTTGTCTTTACTGAGTTTATATGTTCCAATATACGCCTTTTAAAAGGGCGAAAAGTTTTACCGACATAAATAAGTTGACACTGACATGTAATTAGATAGACTACCCCTTTAGAGTTGCAATTGAAGAACGACATAGATTTAAATTGTTCCGTATGTTGACTGTTGTTGAAATTTTTTGAATTCGAACTTATAAAGCTGCAGGCTTTACACCTTCCACATTTATAGGTACCTTTAATTTTTTCTGAGAGCCAATGTGTTGGAGATTTAGAAAGTTGAAAAGGGGAAAAAAACGGGTAGACAGAGATCAGGTCTCAACTTCTGAGTATGAGTCAAGTGAATCTGAAACAGACACAAAAGGGACTCCCTCCACGTTGAATGAACATAATAGAGGAATCCTTAAAAAGGGTGTCACTTTTTTAGACCATGCCCAGGGGGACAATCGCCCCTTCCTGAGACCAAGACCCAAAAGACAGTTCAACAAAAGGAACCGACTGTAAAGGATAAACAAATTATAAATTTATCCACTTATACCCCGACTCAATCAGAATTAGACTTACTATTAAAAGGCCTCTCCTACATTCCAGTACCACGTTTTGATAAATTCACCTGGGTGAAAGACATTCATCTATTTGCACGAAAGCTTATTCTACATAAAAATTATCTTCTCAATGAAGAGAAAAAAGCAAAAAATTTGGGTATGGACCTTAGAGATTACCGCCTAACCATGATGCTAGCTGACCTACTAGAGGAAAATGACGGTATCCAGGGAGTCCATTACCCCGTAACTAATTTAAAAAATAAAAGTCACTATTGTCCCAAATTAGGTGATTCTAAGTATGTAGAAACTTTCGTTGAGCTGGTATGCGAAGAGATTGAAAAAATATCACCTCATGAGATGAGCTGTAAACCAAATTCAAATTTAACGGTAAATGAATATAAGTCTCTGAGTAACCTAAAAGCCAATCAAACAATAACGATAAAACCCTCTGACAAAGGAGGGAATATTGTTATTATGGATACCCCCAAATATGTTGAAATGAATAAACGAATTCTTCTAGACCAAACTACTTATAAAGTCTTAAAGCAAGACCCTACAAAAAGATTTATGGAAGAACTAACCAGTATCCTACAACAAGGATATGATAATAAAATAATTTCAAAAGATGAATATAACTTCATGTCAATTAGGAGCCCTCGGATCTCTACCTTTTATAGTTTACCTAAGATTCACAAAAAGTATGACCTTCTAACAGGGAGACCCATTGTCTCAGGTAACGACAATATGACTCAGAATGTGAGCATCTACTTAGATCATATTCTGAAACCCTTAGTGACCCAATTACCCTCATACTTGAGGGACACCAAGCAAACCTTATCTGTCCTAACCAAAATTAAACTGCCAGAAAACTCCATAATTTGCAGCCTCGATGTTGAATCCCTTTACAGTTCTATACCACATGACTTGGGGATCAAACATGTTGAATATTATTTGAGGAAAAGAGGAATGCATTTGGACAAACACAGTGATCTAGTAATAAGCCTTTTAAGGTTTACACTAACACACAATTTTTTCCTATTTGATGGAGCATATTATCACCAGGTGCGGGGAACGGCTATGGGGACGTCTTGTGCACCCTCATATGCTAACCTGCACCTTGGCTGGTGGGAAGAAAAAGTGGTGTTTATATCTTCTTCTAAAAATCCCCTGACCCAGTTCATTCATCTTTGGAAAAGGTACATTGATGATATTATAATCATCTGGACTGGGTCAGAAGAACAATTTCTGCAGTTTGTACAAGGCCTGAATGTAAATGATCTTAATCTCAAATTCACAGCTGAGATCGGAACTCCATCTCTCAGCTTCTTGGATCTAATGATTTCTCCCGAACAACATGGCACTATTAAAACAAATCTATTTAGGAAACACACGGCGACTAATAGTTTATTAAATTGGAAAAGCTATCATCCAATTCCACAGAAAAAAGGGATCCCTACAGGCCAATATCTACGTTTGAGACGAAATTGCTCAGACATAGAGGACTTTAAAATCCAAGCAAAAGAGTCTTATGTTCAGGTCCAAGGGATACCCTAATAAGTGCCTGAAAAGGGCCTATCATAGGGCACTCCTAATTAAACAGGAAGACTTACTAAGTGAAAATACCATCATGACCCCCCTGCCAAAGGATGGGGACCAGAGACAACTTAGATGTGTCGCCACCTTCGATGCCGGTTGGGATCAGGTCAAGACCATCATGAATCGTTTCTGGCCCCTATTAAAACAAGATGCACATCTGCGGGATATTCTTCCGTCATATGCATCCCTAACAGCCAGGAGGGGGAGAAATTTGAGGGACTCCTTAGTACATAGCCATTTTCAACTTTCTAAATCTCCAACACATTGGCTCTCAGAAAAAATTAAAGGTACCTATAAATGTGGAAGGTGTAAAGCCTGCAGCTTTATAAGTTCGAATTCAAAAAATTTCAACAACAGTCAACATACGGAACAATTTAAATCTATGTCGTTCTTCAATTGCAACTCTAAAGGGGTAGTCTATCTAATTACATGTCAGTGTCAACTTATTTATGTCGGTAAAACTTTTCGCCCTTTTAAAAGGCGTATATTGGAACATATAAACTCAGTAAAGACAACACGAAACCTGGAGACGTCAGTCTCCAGACATGTTAAGACAGCCCATAATGGGGACCCTACAGTTCTAAAGTTTCTGGGTATTGAACTAGTCAAACCAGACCAGAGGAAGGGCAATTGGGACCAACATCTGAGAAGACGTGAATGCTATTGGATTTATCGTTTAAAAACACTGTCCCCGAGGGGCCTTAATGAGGGCTTCTCCTATTCTTCATTTATTTAAAAGTCTCTATAATATTTCCATCGTATACACCTTTATATCTTGGTCAACTGCTTCTGATAGTTGATTCTACTTTCTGGCTAATCTTTCACTTTTATTCACTGATGATAAGTACTATATGATAACGAAACTAGTTGTTCTCCCCCCCCCCCCTTTTTTAAACATTTTTCTTTTAATACATTATCCAGCTGTTATATTATATATTATATATAATCGCTGAGGAATAAGTGAATTATGTACTCACAATCGAATAATTACAGTAATCAATGAATACATCATGTCGCTTCAATATATGGTCTTTTTCTAAACTACCGATACCATCTTATCACCTAGTTGTTTTTGCTAGCATATAAAGGTGACAGTGAACATTGTCCCTTTCTTCATCTTCAAGGAAATTATATATTGGCTATCAGACAGCCGTTACTATACAGTAACACATAAATCGAATATGTCGCTTATTATATGGGGCTTTACCTGCATTGCATAATTATTCATAGTGCATAATTATGGTGATAAATATCCTTTATCTCTATTGCTAACTATATATTCACAATTACATATATGTTAGAATTATATAGCTACAGCAAATTACAAATATATTCTGCCATTCCAGCAGATGCTTTTCTTGCCTTATAAAAACTATGGATATTCCCTGGTAATTTAGTAATTCTTTAATTAATTTTTTATTTATAACTGATACCAATGACGCTTATACCATGAAGACATCGACATTTAGTTAATCTATGAATCACTCCTGTCATATTATTTTCTTACTCATTACAGATTTTTTTGTAAGAACTACAAATATTGGGAAATCGATGACTAATATTTCGAGATGTTCTTAAAAGCATTTGCAGGATATAAAAATAATTAGGACGGACAAAGGTATCGATAGTTTGTTTCATTATAACGTTTACTCAGCATATTACTCGACATCAGTGTCATTATTTTTAACTTCTGTTCCATTGTTACGTTTACATAGCTCATCACAAACTGACACTATCCTTTTTACTTTCTCCGTGACCAGTAGTGAAGAAAAGGATCCTGATTGGTCACTTATACTGCCAATTCATTTATGCTAAGATTAACTAACACCCCACGTGGGGGTCTCCGATAACGTCAGCAATGACGAGGTATGATCCGTGCAGTGATTGGACAATGCGGAAGTCCCACGTGGATGTAATTTCGACATTGTGACGTTTGTATCACTCGAAGTTTGATTGGCCAATAATGTATTTAAATATTGGGGATGTTGGGCGGGAACCTCTTAGCCCCTGACGAAGGAGTCCTCGCACTCCGAAACGCGCGTCGGGCGTTTCAGCCGTTGTATCCCCTCATCTCACCTTACTTCACTCAGCACTATGCACTTGAGGGGATTCATATTCATTTTTGTTTTTCACTTTTTATTTCCCACTTCTTGGTAACGAGTAGCCTTATTATGTATATAGTTTAAGTAGTATCCAGTACTATAGCGTAGGCTGATGTAGACACCGGAGTCAAGCATAGCCGTAGCACAGAACACCCACGAAGGTGTTTCGAGGAGTTTACAGGGAACTAGTCTAGCGGTGTCCAGTATAGCAGCTCTGTAGAACCAGAGTATATTTAGTCTATCGGACTTTCAGATCGTCAAATTGACTATTTTCCCTCATCCTACAAGCCTTGTTTAAGGGTATGCTGAACATATTAATGACTTTGGATCGCTATAAACGTACCCCCACCTCAGATTACTGAATAAAGGGAGGAGATATAGAAACATAGAAACATAGAATGTGACGGCAGATAAGAACCATTCGGCCCATCTAGTCTGCCCAATTTTTAAATACTTTCATTAGTCCCTAGTCTTATCTTATAGTTAGGATAGCCTTATGCCTATCCCACGCATGCTTAAACTCCTTTACTGTGTTAACCTCTACCACTTCAGCTTGAAGGCTATTCCATGCATCCACTACCCTCTCAGTAAAGTAATACTTCCTGATATTATTTTTAAACCTTTCTCCCTCTAATTTAAGACTATGTCCTCTTGTTGTGGTAGTTTTTCTTATTTTAAATATAGTCTCCTCCTTTACTGTGTTGATTCCCTTTATATATTTAAATGTTTCTATCATATCCCCCCTGTCTCGTCTTTCCTCCAAGCTATACATGTTAAGATCCTTTAACCCCTTAAGGACACATGACGAAAATATTCCGTCATGATTCCATGTTATTCCCGAAGTTGTATCCTTAAGGGGTTAACCTTTCCTGGTAAGTTTTATCCCGCAATCCATGAACCAGTTTAGTAGCCCTTCTCTGAACCCTCTCTAAGGTATCAATATCCTTCTGAAGATACGGTCTCCAGTACTGTGTACAATACTCCAAGTGAGGTCTCACCAGTGTTCTGTATAATGGCATGAGCACTTCCCTCTTTCTACTGCTAATACCTCTCCCTATACAACCAAGCATTCTGCTAGCATTTCCTGCTGCTATATTACATATAGTTTGCATCCTACTCAGCTACCGTGTATATTTTAGTCTTCGGGGCATTATTTTGTCAATAAAGCTATTTGCCCTTATATTTATCAGTTTTGCCCCAAGATATTTATAGATTTATCTAGAGATACTGGATTTCCTACTGCTTACTTTCTATATACTGCTGAAGTAATCTCCAAGAGATACTGTATCTATGGTGTATCCATTATTGATATCAGCTACTTGAGAGACCTCCTTGAAAGAGTTCTCTCTATTTAGTCTTTTCTGTTATTCATATATTATATAGATTGGCATAATATTCATTAAAACACTTTCCAATCTCTCTAGGAGTTAATGCTATTTTTCCATTTTGTATTATTTTATCTACTTTATTTTGTCCTTTTTGTTTTCTGAGTTTTTGAGATAGCATCTTTTCAGCTCGATTGCCTTTAGAGTAATATTTAAGTTTCAATCTATCCATATTTTTAGCTATCATATCCATTGATTTTTGCTTTATTTTTTCTTTAAGTTCTAATATTTTATCATAAATTTCAGGAGAGGGAGATTGTTTATTATTATGAGTCATGTTTCTTAATTCTGTAAATAGATATGCCTGGGTATTTCTTTTATCAAGCTGACTTTGTAGCTTGATAATATGACCTCTTATTACAGCCTTAAAGGCACACCACAAAATAATTGGATCAGTATTATCTGAGATATTTTCTTTGAAGTAGTTTTTTATATTATTTCCTATGTAAGTTTTATTTGATTCACAACAAAGCAAATTGTCTCTTAGCCGCCAGGTATAGGCTTCTCTTTTAAATGTACTAAAAATCATTTAGCAAAAAACTCCATTGTGATCTGACCAAACTATCTCCTCAATCTTTGTTTTTTTGGTCATATCAATAATACTTGGATCAACCCAAATCATATCCAATCTAGAATAAGAAAAATGCACTTTGGAAAAATGCGTATAATCTCTCTCAATAGGGTTAAAAATTCTCCAGATATCAAATAAATTATATTCATCTTTGATTTTTTTTAGAGCCTTTGCTTGTTTTATCACCATCTGATTTAAAGTATTTCCTTTCATTAATTTTTTATCTATCTGAGGATCCAATACAGCATTAAAGTCCCCTGCCACTATTAACTTTCCCACTTTGACTTCATCTACTTTCTCCAAAATTGTTTTTAAATAAGCAGCTGGTGAATAATTAGGAAGATATATATTACATAATGTAAAAAGTATAGAGTCAATTTTGCATATTATTATTAAATATCTGCCTTTAGTATCTTGTATTTGATGGATTACTTCAACTTTAATCCTTTCTCCAAATACCACAGCTACTCCACATTTTTTTTTCCTTATTAGAAGCTTGAATTATAAGTGGAAATCTTTTACCCCCCCAATTCTGTTTATCCGCTTGTCTCCAGTGAGTTTCTTGTAAAAATATTAAATTCAATTGTTTTTCACTGAGGTATTTATACAATAAATTTCTTTTCCCTATAGTATTTAATCCCTGAACATTAAGTGTAAGCATTTTTATCATATTATCTTCAACAACTTCTCTGCATCTCCTTCCACTCGATAGCCATAACCCTTCCCTATTGCTGCAAAAACATACCAATACATACACACAGAACAAAATATTAAAATCATAGGAGGAAATCCTCCTTTTTTTACACAAAGACTGTAAATCTCCATTTGGGGATTCAGTCTTTACTGTGTCTTTGAATTAGACACTAAGTGGGCGTGTCCAGAAAGAGGTAATCATATCTTTAAATTAGCGATCTTTCCCCAAGAGGGGGGGGGGGGAGAAAAAAAAAAAAGAAACTTTTATCTTTACTTTGATTAAATCTATTTCTTTCCACCTTATTGATACATGTGAATAAATTACCTTTAACCACCTCATTGAGATCAAATCCAATTAATACTTAGACATGTTTACTTTTAATTCCTTTTTCCACATAATTATGTGCATATACGTAATTCTTTTAACTCCTTTTTCCACATGATTATGTGCATGTAACGGAGCTCCTTGTACTCCGACTGAGTACCCTCCGTTGATGGATGCTCCTAGCGCTTCCTGAGGACTCCCAAGCACTGCAGCAGACACCACAACCACCCCAGACTCCGCAACCGCCGTATCTTGACTGGAGTCTCGCCGTCTTCCTTCCACCCTGGATCAGCTTCTGTCCTCCAGGACTGTGTGGTGAAGACCCCTCCTCCAAGGAGAGCGTGTCAGGAACAAGCTCTTAAAAGAGCTTAGTGACTCAAGCTCAGGGGAGCATGCAGAGCATAGCAATCCCCAGTGTGATTATACCAGCTCCCTCCAATAACGAGACAAGGCTACGTTTAGAGGGATCAAGAAGAACTGTCAAAACCTTTATTTCCCTTGAGACCAGCCAATAGGGTCACCACAATAACATTGTTGTGAAACCTCAATAAAATCACAAACAGTCAAACCATATCAAGCAACACACAGTGACTTATCACAACACAATGGCACATTTTTAAAGGGGTGGGGGGAGACAATATTTAACTGTAAATATCTCACCTGCCTGCAGAATTAGCAATATGCAAATCTACCCGAATATGCAAATGAACCAGTCTTGCAATTCAGGTAGTGCATATTGCTGTTGCTACCAACAGAGGGCACTAGACAAGCTCCATAGCCAAACCCACCTAGTTGGTAGCAAACCTCAGCAATACAAGAGAGCAGGCAATACCTTACACAGTACACACACACACACTATAAACAATTACATAACACACACCCTGCACCTATAATGGGTACAGGGTGACTAAAACATAAGATAAATAAAGCAGCCTACGTAAATAGTCTGTCTCAAGGTATACTAGGGGCTTTAAAGCCAGATACATGAAAGAGTCATAGTCACAGGGGAGGAGGCTGGCAAGCAGGCCTATCCAGTACCAAGTGGCGAAGGGCACTTCGTCACATATCTCCCCTTCGGGGGGAAGACTAATCAGGCACCTGACTTTCTGTCGGTCAGTGCCTAAGTTAGTCGAGTCACCCACCGACCATACGCAAGTGCCAGAGTAGCCCACCCACAACAAACAGTTATTAGAGCAGCCCACCCACAGCAAACAGTGACTGCACCTGGGTATTCCTCTGGGGTGATGGGGCAACACACTGTGGGGGCTTGAGGGGCAGAGGCCAGCGGCGCTCTGCCCTGATGCCAGCGCTTCTGCTGGGAGGAGGGTGCAGGCCAGTCCTGTGACAAGGGGATCAGTAGGGCAGAGGCCAGGGGCGGTCTGCCCTGATGCCAGCTCTTCTGCTGGTATAGCCTGCAGGACATCAGGCTCTGGACAAGGGACAAAGGGAGGGCAGAGGCCGACTGCACTCTGCACAGCTGCCAGCTCTTCCGCTGGGGGGCTTGGGACATAGTCCGGCTCAGTAGCCAGGGGAATGTGGGGGTCAGTGGGGGTTAACATTTCCCCTGTTAACCCTGGGGCCAAGTTAGGAGTTAGCTGGGGAGGGGAATTCGTACTTACCCCCTCCTCCTGTTGTCCCTGTGAGGGTAGTTGGGGATCTGGACAGGCTGTCCAGCATCCCTGTAGGTCGGGCACAGAGACCACGGTCCCCTCTGCGCCATCTGGGAGATTGGTGTCTCCCCTTGGTAGGGTAAGCTGCCGCTGGGGAGATAGGGTGCTGTGCTCCTCTCCCTGAAACACAGGCTGCCGCTGGAGAGGGAGACCGCCTGTCTCCACTCCCATAACATTGTCCTGCTGCTGGAGAGAGAGACCAACTGTCTCTGCTCCCTGTAGGACACACTGCTGCTGGGGGGGAAGGACGACACCTTCGGCCCCCTGGAATTCGCACTGCCGCTGGGGAGGAAGGACGACACCTTCGGCTCCCTGTAACTTGCACTGCCGCTGGAGACTAGGTGTCCATATCCTCAACCTCCACAGTTGTCGCTCAAAGGCCATTGCCGCACTGTTCTCAGCACTCAACTGGCGCATTACTTGGTGGACCACCTCGTTCGAAAGGTCTGGGCCATAGCAGACCAACCGCCTCTTTACCTCCTCAATGTAAGCGTCGTCCTCGTAGCGACGTATCCTGTTGAGGTGCTCTTCGCAGGGCTCTATCCATCCCTGCTCCATGCTGCTGTAGTTAGGGACGCTGCACAGTGGCTAGCGTTGCCCTCAATAACCTCTCATACGATACCAGTGTCTCCGAGCTGCTTCTCCTCACACTAGGACGCCATCCCACCGCTGCCACCAATGTAACGGAGCTCCTTGTACTCCGACTGAGTACCCTCCATTGATGGATGCTCCTAGCGCTTCCTGAGGACTCCCAAGCACTGCAGCAGACACCACAACCACCACAGACTCCGCAACCGCCGTATCTTGACTGGAGTCTCGCCGTCTTCCTTCCACCCTGGATCAGCTTCTGTCCTCCAGGACTGTGTGGTGAAGACCCCTCCTCCAAGGAGAGCGTGTCAGGAACAAGCTCTTAAAAGAGCTTAGTGACTCAAGCTCAGGGGAGCATGCAGAGCATAGCAATCCCCAGTGTGATTATACCAGCTCCCTCCAATAACGAGACAAGGCTACGTTTAGAGGGATCAAGAAGAACTGTCAAAACCTTTATTTCCCTTGAGACCAGCCAATAGGGTCACCACAATAACATTGTTGTGAAACCTCAATAAAATCACAAACAGTCAAACCATATCAAGCAACACACAGTGACTTATCACAACACAATGGCACATTTTTAAAGGGGTGGGGGAGACAATATTTAACAGTAAATATCTCACCTGCCTGCAGAATTAGCAATATGCAAATCTACCCGAATATACAAATGAACCAGTCTTGCAATTCAGGTAGTGCATATTGCTGTTGCTACCAACAGAGGGCACTAGACCAGCTCCATAGCCAAACTCACCTAGTTGGTAGCAAACCTCAGCAGTACAGGAGAGAAGGCAATACATTTCACAGTACACACACAAACACTATAAACAATTACATTACACACACCCTGCACCTATAATGGGTACAGGGTGACTAAAACATAAGATAAATAAAGCAGCCTACATAAATAGTCTGTCTGAAGGTATACTAGGGGCTTTAAAGCCAGATACATGAAAGAGTCATAGTCACAGGGGAGGAGGCTGGCAAGCAGGCCTCTCCAGTACCAAGTGGCGAAGGGCACTTCGTCACAGTGCATATGCGTGATTGATTAATACCTTTAAAGTGAAAACAACCAACAATTACCTCAATAAGTTTGTTAATTATTCAGTGTACAGCTAGTTTTGTACTCAACTCCATTACCCTGTGTTTCTTTACTTTAGTTAAATCTATTTCTTCTTGACTAACTAATGCATGTGAATAATTTTCTTTTGGCCACCTCGTTAAGTTCAAATCTAATTAAAGGACCACTATAGTGCCAGGAAAACATACTCGTTTTCCTGGCACTATAGTGCCCTGAGGGTGCCCCCACCCTCAGGGACCCCCTCCCGCCCGGCTCTGGAAGGGGGAAAGGGGTAATAACTTACCTTTTTCCAGCGCTGGGCGGGGAGCTCTCCTCCTCCTTCCGCCTCGGGACCGCTTCTGCCGGTTGAATGCGCACGCTACGCGTTGAGCGCGCTACAAGAGCTCAGCTCGTCGCATAGGAAAGCATTTACAATGCTTATGGACGCTATGCGTTCTCACTGAAATCACAGTGAGAAGCACGCAAGCTTCTAGTGGCCGTCAATGAGACAGCTACTAGAGTGATTAGGGGAAGGCTTAACCCATTCATAATTATAGCAGTTTCTCTGAAACTGCTATAATTATGAAAAAATGGGTTAACCCTAGAGGGACCTGGCACCCAGACCACTTCATTAAGCTGAAGTGGTCTGAGTGCCTAGAGTGGTCCTTTAATATTAAAACTTGAACGTGTTCACTTTTATCTCCTTTTTTCCCCACATGTTTATGTGCATATATCTAGTTAATTAATACTCTTAAAGTGAAAACAATCACCAATTAAATCAGTAAATTTACAAATCGTACAATGCCCAATGCCCAACTAATTAATTCTATATGAAAAAAAAAAATAAAAAATTATTGTTTCTTCTTTTCTTCCCTTCTCCTTCCTCCTTCTCATTTTCTCTTCTCTCCTCCCTCCTTGCTTCGCTGCAGACCCATCAAGCTTTCTTATTAATACTTGATAGCCAACTGTTTGCATCTTTTGCGTCCCAAAAATTTTTTTTTTCTTGTTTCCAAGTAAACCTTAAGGATGATGGATAAGCCCATTGAAATCTAATCTCTTCTTTTCTTAAGAAATTTGTCACAGTTTTCCTCCAAGTCCTGGTATGGTAGGATAAATCTTGCAAGAAAATTACATCCTTATAGATAGAATTTATTCGGGGTTTAATACGACTGGCTTTCAGTAAGTTATTTCTCATTGATAGTGAGAAAAAACTCACTATTACATCTCTTGGGAGGTGCGAAGCTGTTGTGTCTGGCTTATACATTCGATGAAAATTTTCTATTTTATATTCATCTGTAGGTATTTCTGGTAAAACCTCTTTAAATAAATTGTTCAAATATTCTCTCAATTTTTCATTAGAGATTTCTTCAGAAACCCCTCTTATTCTGATGTTTCTTTTTCTTGATCTGTCTTCTAGAGATGCTATTTTATTTTCAAGATTATCGACTTTGTTTACCAGAAACTGCACTTCTGTAGTAATTGCCTTAATTTGAATTCCAAACACTTCGCATTTTTTCTCCACTTCCACCACTGATGCTGCAACATTTTTAATTTCTTGTTTTATCTCATCAAAGCTTACCAACATGTCTTGTTTCAATATATTTAATTGTAATTCCAGCATTTGCTTAAATTGATCTTGTATATTGATTGAAGCAATTGCCTGCATTTCTGAGGGAGATTGATTAGGTGAAACTTCTTGGTTAATATTAGGGATATTGCTTGGGTGTGTCTTGCTATCAATTATCTGTTCCTGCAGGTCTTTACTGGGAGTAGAAAAAAAACCTGACAATCTTTTTTCTGTTTGCTGGACCAACTTAGTTTCTTTCTTCTTTTCTGTTGTTTTCCTAGTTGACATTTTGTTTTTCAAACACTTCTCAATCAGTAATTGTGACTAGATATTTCATGTAGAGCTTTAGCCTTAAATAATTTAGATACATTGATCAAAAGTCAATTAATTAATTCAATTAGATCAGTCAGATAGGTCAATGTCTCCCAAAAAAAAAAAAGTCTTTCCAATTTTCCTTTTTCAAGCCAGTGGTTATATGCACATATTAAGCTTTGCAATTTTGTGAAAAAGTACTCACAGTTTTTATGTGGAGCTATTTGGGAGAGTTTCTGAGGGATATATCTTTTCTTGTCCCTTTTTTTTCCCCCTTTCTTCTTATGTCTTTCACTTTCACTTTCTATTTCTCTTTTTCTCTTTTTATAGATTGTGAGTGAACTGTTATTATCTTTCTCCCTTATCCCTTTTGGTAATTCGTAAAGGGATCTCTCTCCACTTGTCCGTCCAAACAAAACAACTGGCAAATTTAGGAACCGGCACCGACTAACCCACGACTTAGCCACAGAACCAGCTCGACCAACACGCCAGGTCTACACGCCAGGTCTACACCGAGTCCTTCCTCCACTTCACTCCACTTCAATCCCCCTCGGGTCAGACCTCAGTCACGGAGCGATATGGAGCGGCATTTCCAGCTCTCGCCACCGCGTCCTCCTTCTTCTCGCACACTCCTCCCCGGACACGCCCACCTATAGTGCGTGCGGCGTCTTACGTCATCACGCACCCCGCTGCTAACCCTGAAAACCTCTGCTCCCTCCGGGATTCCAGCCGCTCAATGTTCATAGACTCCAATACCGGCACCGGATTACCGGGAGCAGGGACAAACTCCGCCCCTCGATTTATTCCTAGTTTTGCTACATTAGCAGCTCGTTTAACGGATCTCACAAAAGGTAAAGCCCCACTAGTGGTTAAGTGGTCAGTAGAGGCAGAAAAATCTTTGTAACTTTGAAAGAGGCTTTGTGCACCCAACCGGTTCTGGTAACCCCGGATTTCACTAAAGAGTTTATTGTCCAAACCGATGCATCAGAGCTTGGGTTAGGGGCAGTTCTGTCTCAGGAAATTCAGGGTGAAGAACACCCAGTGTTTTATTTAAGTAGGAAGCTGACTCCCGGTGAGAAAAATTATTCTATAGTGGAAAAGGAATGCCTTGCCATAAAATGGGCCTTAGACTCATTGAAATATTATCTGCTGGGTAGAAAATTTAGGTTGGTCACAGACCATGCTCCCTTAACCTGGATGAGTCAAAACAAAGATAATAATGCCAGGGTGACAAGGTGGTTCCTCAGTTTACAACCATTTCATTTTACAGTTGAACATAGGCCGGGGTCTAAACATGGAAATGCTGACAGTTTGTCGCGAGAAAATTTGTTTTCTGTGGTCGCTCACCCCACTAGGTCTGAGCTGGGGGGGAGGATATGTAACAGAGTGTTGGGGATGGTGGTCAGGGGTGTATATCTGGCACCCAGACTTTTGCACAGCCACTATCCTGACATGTGGGTAAGCACATGCAGCCCCAGGGAAAGTTAAGTTTAAATGTAGTTTTTTCCTCTGTTGTTATTTGGGTCCCTGGGGTGGAGTATTCGGAAGAGCAGGGTGGGCCGATTCTCCACCCACTGTCAGAGTGGTTGTGCATGAGTCCAGCCCAGGTTTCCCATAGAGTTCTGGCTCACTGCCTAACGAGGTCATTAGCCTCACCTGTAGGGGCTGTGAGCAGCTATATAACTGCAGTTAAAGCAGGGTGAAGTGAGGGAAGTGTTTTGGAGGAGAAAGAAGGTGTTTTTGTGGAGAAAGAAGATTTGCTGTTCATTGTATCCTGTTACTTCACAACAACAGAAAATAAACAGGCCAGAGGCCTCTTTGAAACTGGACTTTGTCTTGACCTGGTTTTCTTACCCTAGAGGGCTGTGCAGTTGCCAAAAGATCCTGGACAAACACACACAGGAAAGTAAGTTTGTCACAATACAGGGAGTGCAGAATTATTAGGCAAATGAGTATTTTGACCACATCATCCTCTTTATGCATGTTGTCTTACTCCAAGCTGTATAGGCTCAAAAGCCTACTACCAATTAAGCATATTAGGTGATGTGCATCTCTGTAATGAGAAGGGGTGTGGTCTAATGACATCAACACCCTATATCAGGTGTGCATAATTATTAGGCAACTTCCTTTCCTTTGGCAAAATGGTTCAAAAGAAGGACTTGATAGGCTCAGAAAAGTCAAAAATAGTGACATATCTTGCAGAGGGATGCAGCACTCTTCTGATTGCAAAGCTTCTGAAGCGTGATCATCGAACAATCAAGCGTTTCATTCAAAATAGTCAACAGGGTCGCAAGAAGCGTGTGGAAAAACCAAGGCGCAAAATAACTGCCCATGAACTGAGAAAAGTCAAGCGTGCAGCTGCCACGATGCCACTTGCCACCAGTTTGGCCATATTTCAGAGCTGCAACATCACTGGAGTGCCCAAAAGCACAAGGTGTGCAATACTCAGAGACATGGCCAAGGTAAGAAAAGCTGAAAGACGACCACCACTGAACAAGACACACAAGCTGAAACGTCAAGACTGGGCCAAGAAATATCTCAAGACTGATTTTTCTAAGGTTTTATGGACTGATGAAATGAGAGTGAGTCTTGATGGGCCAGATGGATGGGCCCGTGGCTGGATTGGTAAAGGGCAGAGAGCTCCAGTCCGACTCAGACGCCAGCAAGGTGGAGGTGGAGTACTGGTTTGGGCTGGTATCATCAAAGATGAGCTTGTGGGGCCTTTTCGGGTTGAGGATGGAGTCAAGCTCAACTCCCAGTCCTACTGCCAGTTCCTGGAAGACACCTTCTTCAAGCAGTGGTACAGGAAGAAGTCTGCATCCTTCAAGAAAAACATGATTTTCATGCAGGACAATGCTCCATCACACGCGTCCAAGTACTCCACAGCGTGGCTGGCAAGAAAGGGTATAAAAGAAGAAAATCTAATGACATGGCCTCCTTGTTCACCTGATCTGAACCCCATTGAGAACCTGTGGTCCATCATCAAATGTGAGATTTACAAGGAGGGAAAACAGTACACCTCTCTGAACAGTGTCTGGGAGGCTGTGGTTGCTGCTGCATGCAATGTTGATGGTGAACAGATCAAAACACTGACAGAATCCATGGGTGGCAGGCTTTTGAGTGTCCTTGCAAAGAAAGGTGGCTATATTGGTCACTGATTTGTTTTTGTTTTGTTTTTGAATGTCAGAAATGTATATTTGTGAATGTTGAGATGTTATATTGGTTTCACTGGTAATAATAAATAATTGAAATGGGTATATATTTGTTTTTTGTTAAGTTGCCTAATAATTATGCACAGTAATAGTCACCTGCACACACAGATATCCCCCTAACATAGCTAAAACTAAAAACAAACTAAAAACTACTTCCAAAAATATTCAGCTTTGATATTAATGAGTTTTTTGGGTTCATTGAGAACATGGTTGTTGTTCAATAATAAAATTAATCCTCAAAAATACAACTTGCCTAATAATTCTGCACTCCCTGTACATACAGACAGACTTACATGTATACATACATACATAATGACATACATACATACAGACAGACATACAAACATATATACATGCATACTGACAGACATACATAATGACATACATTGATACATGCATACATACATAATGACACATATATAGACATATATACATACATACATAATGACATACATTGATACATGCATACATACATAATGACATACAGATATACATACACACAGGCATACATACTGACACACACATACTGAGACATACACACATATACAGACACATAGGCATACATAGTGACAGACAGACACATACTAACAAACATACAGACACACATGCATGAGGACATAAACACACATACATACACACTGACATACATACAGACACCAACATACATACACACATACATATAGACATACTGACAGTGACATCCATACACACATACATTCATAATGGCATACAGACATACACAGACATACATTCATAATGGCATACAGACATACATGCATATATACAGACATACTGACATACATACATACATACATGCATACAGACATCCATTCACACATACACACAGACATACGTTCATAATGATATGCAGACATACATGTATACATACATAATGACATACAGACATACATTGATACTGTGGTACATATGGAATAGGGATCCAGCTTGTATCACTAAAACATAAATAAAAAATACAACATAGCGTAATACTGTTGTGGTCTTATTAATTGCCCAATGGTTCAAGGTTACACTCACAGATTTGTTGTATATAGTAAGCCTTCAGGTTGCCACCCCTATAGGTAGGGGGGTAGATCCTGTTCGTTTGTAGTAACGCCAATCTGGAGACCAAGAAGTTCACACTCTCCCAATGGGTGAAAGTAGAAAATTAGTTAACAAGGGTTACAATAAAAACTCAACAGAAAAAGAAATTAGAACAATGTTAGGGAGAAGTAGGGAGGAATTATTAATAAATAGTCAGACAGTTAAGGATATTTGTCACACAATATAATACAGATCATTTAAAAATTAAGAAAAGTCTACAAAAACACTGGCCAATCTTATTAGAGGATCCTTTGCTGGAAGAGATATTACCAAAAAAAACAACATTAATTAAAAAAAAAAAAAAATCTAAAAAAATTTCTAGCTCCAAGCCATAAAACAAAAATGTGTGAGTGTCAGTGACGGCTCTAGATTTTGTGAGGCCTTAGGCGAAACTCAAACATGAGGCCCCCACTAACACCTAAAGTTACAAATAGGGGTTGCATTGTGTGTATAAGGTGCTGTAGTTGTATTTAAGGACAAGCTTGCAGCGCTGGATACAGAGAGCTAGTCTCTGTATTCATTGTTCAGAGACTGGCAGTGTTGCGGCTCCCTGTGCTGCGGCATTGTGATCTCTCTGACTGTAGTTATGGCATAATATGCAAACTAACTTAATTTGCATTAAACAAATTTAATTAGCAATTATGCCAATCGTTTCTACGTGACTGAGTGGTATGGTTACATAGCCGTGCAGTTGTGTACACATAAGTGCTGGTGTGTGTATTTCTGAATGTATCTGGCATTGTCTACCTATGTTGCACAGTTGGAGTACAGGATTGTAAGGGTTTATGTAAAAGGGTGAATGTGGCAGGGTGAAGGGGGTGAGTGGGACAGTGCAAGAGAAGGTGAGTCTGACAGGGTTGATGGGGGGTTATTGCGATAGGGTAGGTGTGGCAAAGCAAGGAGTTTGGTATGGTTGCAGTGGGTGAGAGTGACAGGATTAGGAGGGGTTATGTAAGTTTGGCTGGGTGTGTGGGGACTGAAAGTGTTTGGGAATGGTGATAGTGTATGTTTAGGTGGTGACAGTGTGTGTGAAGGGGTGTCAGTGTGTGTGGTAATGATAGGGTATGGGTGGGGAATGACAAGGTGTGCTGTGGAAGGCTGTGACAGTGTGTGTGTGTGTGTGTGTGTGTGGGAAGGCTGTGATTGGTTGGGTGTGCAGTGACATGGTGAGGGGACTGTGACAGGGTAGGGGGGAGCTGTGACAGGGTAGGAGACTTTGATAGGGTAGGGAAGCTGTTACATAGGGTTAGCTGTGACAGGGTGGGGGGCTGTGGTAGGGGGCAGAGCGTGGTAGGAGGGCAGAGGGTGGCTGGGGCAGAGGGTGGCTGGGGCAGGGGGTGGTAGGAGGGCAGTAGGAGGGCAGACGGTGGCTGGGGCAGAGAGTTGTAGGGTGGCTGGGGCAGGGGGTGGTAGGAGGGCAGAGGGTGGCTGGGGCAGAGGGTGGTAGGGTGGCTGAGGCAGGGGGTGGTAGGAGGGCAGACGGTGGCTGGGGCAGGGGTTGTAGAAGGACAGTAGGAGGGCAGAGGGTGGCTGGGGCAGAGGGTGGTAGGGTGGCTGGGGCAGTGGTTGGTAGGAGGGCAGGGGGTAGTAGGGTGGCAGGAGGACAGTGATAGGGTAGTTGGGTGGTAGGAGGGCAGAGGGTGGTAGGAGGACAGTGACAGGACAGGGGGTGGTAGGAGGGCAGAGGGTGGCTGGGGCAAAGGGTGGTAGGAGGACAGTGACAGAGTAGGGGGTGGGGAGCTGAGGCATAAATACCTTGTGATTAACTTATTCCCTGGTCGTCCAGTGAGCAGGCCAGACTGTATCCCTGGTGGTCCGGTGGGAAGGCCATGCTGTATCCCTGGTGGTCCGGTGGGCAGGCCATGCTGTATCCCTGGTGGTCCGGTGGGCTCCCTTTACGGTCTGCAGCTCTGCCGGGTGCAGAGCTGCAGACCACGTGGTAAGTCTAGTCTCGCGAGCTCAGCCAGTCAGAGCGTTGCAGTGGTAACCCGCAGCAATGCTCAGATTGGCTGAGATCACAAGACCCCCTCAGTCTGCAGCTCTGTACTCAGCGGAGCTGCAGACAGGCTGGCTCTCTCTCGGGCAAGCGGTGTGGAGGGGCCTCGCATCCAGCGACATAAAAGGCAAGCCGCCTGGCCCCCTCCTGTGTTGGGTCCTTGGTCTCTGACCGCCTAAATTACCCAATTAGAGAGCCGCCTCTGGTGAGTGTCTTAGCTTGACTTCTCTGAACTTTCAGAGGTATATGTGTATATGTGTGTATATATATATATATATATATACATATATATATATTTCCTGGCCATATCCATGGCAGCACAACAATGGGTAGCTCCTCCCCTATCCCTAGTTAGACAGGAACTAATTAAAATAAGGGTACAAATACCCCCTCCTACCTCCTCCTCCCTCAGTCTTTTTGTTCCTGTCCTATCCCTATAGGACCAAATTAGTCTATTTTCAGGACTATAACCACTTTTCTTTTATGGCTTACCTGAGGGTTTTTACCTTCTGTCCTCAAGGAAGTTCAGCCTCTCTTCCTTGGGAAGCTTCAGTATCCGGCCCTGTGCAAAGGTGTCCCCCTGAAGATACCCCCTTAGTGACCGGGGGTTTTACTTGCAGTGACCCTAGGGGTAGCAAGAGAAAAAAATGCCAAATAACTCTGATTCCCTGCAGTGACCAAGAGGTAGCAGGAAGTGGCAAGAAGACTTTATCCTGGATGGATTTCTGCATTTTACAACAGCCCACATGTATGTATGTACAAATACTTTTTACAATATATACTGTATTTGTTAGATCATATGTGTGGGTTTTTTCCCCCCCCTGCCTATTATTTCTGTGTACTTTTTCTTTCACGCCTTCTCGGCGTCCTGTTTGTCCGGGTGCGCATGCGCGCCGTTTCGCGCGTGCACGTTTGTATCGCGTGCACGCTAGCTTCATTCGCGTGCACGCCGGGTCCGCGCGCACGCTATACACCGCGCATGCGTCTGGTCCCCATGAGGCAGTTACAGTGCCTCCTACTCCGGAGTAGCTTCCGGGTTTGTGCCGCGCATGCGCAGTTAACGAGCAATGAATTCGCTCGTTTTGAGCATGCGCGGATAGGCGGTGACGTCAGATATGACGTCACACGCCTATTTAAGCGCCAAAGTTGAATTAAATTATTACCTGATGTCCTCATTAGGTCTTTAGAGGACCTGTTTTCTTACAGTTCTCAATTTGAATTGCGTTTATATTTTACTGAAAATCTGAAGGTAAGCTTTACTTCTTAAAGGTATATACACATTTTTTTTCATTTCTTTACTCCTTTCTTTCTATAACAATAAGAATTCCTTTTTTAGACTGTTCATAATCAACTCCAAAATGGAAAAAGACAAAAGGAGATCAATTTCTTCTGATTCGGACTCTTCTGGATATAAAAATAGGTCACACTCTAAGAGTTATAGGTAAGCCATATCACATCATTTTTTTCCCTTATCCGGAATATGATACATGAAATAAAAGAGTGCTAATGTGAGATATTTCCCTATCATGATAGTTCTACGGGAAAGAAAACAATGAGATCATCCAAAGGAAAATCTCCAAAGAAAAATCAATGCAAAGCCTGTAATAATAAACCGCTGGAAGGCAAACGGTTATGCGCAGAATGTTTATCTGAAGCAGCTGGAACATCTAATCCTTCAATGGAATTTGTACAGTTCATAAAACAAGCGGTGGCTCAAGGTATCAAAGAAGCAGGGGCAAGTCACAAAAGACCCAGGTTACATGAACCTTCGGATTACCAACGTAATGATTCGTCAGATGAATCCATGGATATGGAATCATACCAGGGGAATTTCTTATCTTCAGACGAAGAAGAAACTCAGGCCCCTGCAGATTTTTTAGAACCTGCTCAGATAGACCACCTCATTTACAAAGTCCGTAAATCTTTGAGCTTGAAGGAGGCAGTTGCAGAGCAGTCAACCTCTTATCGTTATTTCTCAGATTTGAGAAAGAAAAGAGCTACCTTTCCAGTACATGATACTATTAAGGAATTAATTAAAGACGAGTGGTCTAACACAGATAAGAAGCTTTCAGCACAAGGCAGAATATCTCGCCTCTATCCTTTTGACAAGTCTGATTCATACCATTGGGATAATGCCCCTAAGGTAGATGCGGCAGTAGTTCGACTCGCAAAACACACCACATTACCAGTAGATGATGCAGGCTCATTTAGACACCCAATGGACAAAAAGATGGATCTGCATCTCTCAAAAGCTTATGTAGCAGCAGGGACTGGTTTTCACCCTGCAATAGCCCTTACTTCAGTATCCAGGGCCTTAAAAATCTGGATCGAAAACTTGGAAGAAGATATCAGAGATGGGAGAAACAGATCTTCTCTTCTGGAAAGATTAAATGATATTAAACTGGCCGTTGACTTTACCTCAGAATCCTCAGTGGACATGGTGAAAGCTTTAGCAAGAAACATGGCTCTTTCAATTTCAGCTAGAAGAGCTTTATGGCTGAGATCCTGGTCCGCAGATTCATCATCAAAGTCTAGTCTATGCGCCCTTCCTTTTCATGGTGAGATGTTGTTTGGTAAAAATCTAGACGAGTGCATCAAAAGAGCTGCAGAAGGTAAGAGAGCCTTTCTCCCACAAGACCGGAAAACCCGTGGATCCTTTCGAGCCAGAAGATACTCTGAATACCCCTCTTTTCGTGATACCAGATCTTATAAACCAGGAAGAGAATATGGAAGATCCATTCCATGGAGAGGAGGTCATTCATCCAACAGAGGAGGAAAGTCTAGAGGTTCCTCATTTCACAAGAAGCCTTTATGACAAACCCACCTACCATTCTGGAGGAGTAGGTGCCCGTCTACTTCTATTCCAGAATATTTGGAAACATTCAACTCAAGACAGATGGGTGCTGGATATCATACAGAGAGGTTATCTTATAGAATTCTCCACAAGGCCGCCTCCTCGCTCCTTCCAGAAGACAATCTGGCCAAGAGATGTAGAAAAAAGAGATTCCCTAAAAAAGTTTATCTCATCCCTTCAAGACGATGGAGTTATCGTTCAAGTTCCAAGAGCTCAACAAACACATGGGTTTTACTCCCATATCTTTCTCACCAGAAAATCCACAGGGGGATGGAGATAAGCAGACTAAACAAGTTCCTAAACATAAGGAAATTCAAGATGGAGTCTCTTCAATCCATTGTAAAAGCAGTTTTTCCAGATCAATGGCTCATGTCAATAGACCTGGCAGACGCATATTTCCATATTCCCATAGCACCCCAGCATCAAAAATTCCTCAGATTCGCTGTAGAAGAGGGTCATTTTCAGTTCCGGGCTCTCCCTTTTGGGCTAAGCACTGCTCCGCGTACTTTCTCAAAAGTTCTGGTGGTTCTCATCGGAGAACTCAGGAAGAAAGGCATTGCAGTATATCATTACCTCGACGACATCTTGATTCTGGCAGAAAACAGAGATATATTAGAAGATCACGGCCTGATATGTATACAGTATCTTCAACAACACGGATGGAAGATCAATTTTGCCAAAAGCAACCTAAAGCCATCCCAGAGCATGATATATCTAGGAGCAGCATTCAACACTGCAGAAGGTTCCGTCCAACTGTCCCCAGAAAGGGGTATGAAAATTCGGAAAAAGGTCAAAGACATGTTAGCATCCAGTGTTTCCTCAGCAGAGACAACTATGAGCCTCCTGGGATCAATGTCCTCCACCATAGGACTTACGAGATGGGCCCAATGGAGAATGAGGCCTTTCCAAAGGAATTTCCTTTCTCAATTCAAGGGCAATCTGTCTCAACCTATAGTGATCCCTCCTCACGTACAAAAATCCCTGAAGTGGTGGACCCAGAAAGAATCTCTCTTCAGAGGTTATCCCTTAGGAAACATTCCATGGATCATCATCACCACAGATGCCAGTCAATGGGGCTGGGGAGCCCACCTTCAAGACAACTATGTTCAGGGGAAATGGGCATTTTCAACCTCCGACACCCCTTCAAATCTTCTAGAACTTCTGGCAGTTTTCAAGGCTCTAATACACTTCCAGCAACTTTTACTTCACAAATGGGTCAAGATCAGGACAGACAATGCCACAGTTGTGGCATATATAAATCACCAAGGAGGGACAAGAAGTTGCAGAATGATGAAACTTATGAAACCTTTGATGGCCTGGGCTCAAATGAATTTGGAGAATATCTCTGCAATACATCTCCCAGGAACTCAGAACTCTGTGGCAGACTTTCTCAGCAGGGTGAGATTAGACCCGGGAGAATGGAGTCTATCAGACATCATATTTCTACAGATCGTAGAAAAATGGGGCCTTCCCCAGATAGATCTAATGGCTACAAGCAACAACAGAAAAGTCAAGAACTTCTTTTCGAGAATTCCAGATCCCCAGGCCATAGGAAGAGACGCATTGACATGCAGTTGGAACTTCAACCTGGCTTATGCCTTTCCTCCGAAACCCCTCATCTTCCCTCTGCTAAGGAGACTACGACAAGAGAAGACATCACTGATTCTAATAGCCCCTTTTTGGCCTCGCAGACCTTGGTTTCCGCTCCTACTAAGTCTGTGCAAGAAGGATCCATGGCGCCTTCCAGTTGTCCCATTCCTGTTACATCAGGGTCCAATTCATCATCCAAACCCAGCATCCCTTCATCTGATGGCATGGTACTTGAAAGGGATGGGTTAAAGAACAAGGGATTTTCGAGATCAGTTATCGAGACACTTCTTCAAGCAAGGAAGAAGTCCACTTCATCCACTTACTACAGAATATGGGATGTATTTTCTTCATGGGCCAGTTCAAGGCCCTTTGATATGTTGAACCCTTCAACTACTGACATTCTTGATTTTTTACAATCAGGTCTAGAGAAGGGATTGAGTTATAACACTCTAAAAGTGCATGTTTCTGCCCTCTCTGCTTTAACTAATCATAGATGGGCACTGGATCCAGACATAGCTAGATTTTTGACTGCAGTCCTCAAGATCAAGCCACCCATTAAGTCTATTACTCCGCCATTGGATCTCCCTCTGGTCCTGAAGGCTCTTAAAGCAGATCATTTTGAACCTATGGCATCTATTTCCTGTCATCTTCTCACGATCAAGACAGTTCTACTAGTAGCCCTAGCCTCTGGTAGAAGGGTTTCTGATCTTCAGGCTCTTTCGGCTCGAGAACCTTTTACTATATTTCATAAGGACAGAGTCATCCTGAGAACGGTTCCAGAATTCCGCCCTAAGGTAACTTCAGAGTTCCATATGAATGAAGAAATAATCCTTCCAGCATTAAGTACAGAAGAATCTAATAACAGGGAAGACGCTGATGATGATGCTATCGACCTAGTAAGATGTCTTAAGATATATATACAAAGATCCTCAGAATGGCGTATTTCGGAAAGGCTTTTTGTTATTCCTAATGGCCCTAGGAAGGGTCTGCAAGCTTCGAAAGCCACTATCAGCAGATGGATAGTTTCGGCCATTATCCAATCTTATAGATCATCTAAAACTAGTGTTCCTGAAGGTTTGAAAGCTCATTCTACACGTTCCCTTTCTTCATCCTGGGCAGCTGCAGCAAAGGTTTCTACAGAACTGATTTGCAAAGCAGCCACTTGGTCATCTTCTAATACATTTATTAGACATTATCGTTTAGATGTAAGAGCTGGCCAATACGATGGATTTGGCAGATCAGTTCTTTCTGCCTCAAAGGATTAACTACTATTCTTTTTGTTCATCACATTGAATTGTTTGTGACAATACACTTGCATTATATAATAATGTGTCTGAGTTTTTCTTTCCCTCCCTTGGTTTTAGCTTGGGTATTACCCATTGTTGTGCTGCCATGGATATGGCCAGGAAAGAGATAAATTTACTCATACTTACCGTAATTTTCTTTTCCTGGTCATAGGCCATGGCAGCACAAAGGTCCCACCCAGGGATATTGCTGTTAACTAGACTGAGGGAGGAGGAGGTAGGAGGGGGTATTTGTACCCTTATTTTAATTAGTTCCTGTCTAACTAGGGATAGGGGAGGAGCTACCCATTGTTGTGCTGCCATGGCCTATGACCAGGAAAAGAAAATTACGGTAAGTATGAGTAAATTTATCTCTATATATGTGTAAACCGTTTTTTAGAGGATAAAAGGGGCTTTACTTCAATGTCACATATACATATATAAATTTTCATTAATTATATAAAAAATGCTTAACCCCTTAAGGACAAAACTTCTGGAATAAAAGGGAATCATGACATGTCACACATGTCATGTGTCCTAAAGAGGTTAAGAAAAGTAATTTAAAATAAAGTCATTTATGTGTTTTGGTTTATAGAGTACACAATACGTATAGGATTCAGCTTCATTTCAAAGTTACAGGTCACAAAATACAAGGACTAAAATAAAATTTTAATGTGAAAGTATTTTAGAACTTGGTATGTTTGTCTTGTAAGTTTAGTAGCCATCACAAAAAACAAAATTGCCACACAAAAGTATATATTTATACTTGCCTAAGGTTATTTGGCACTTTTTATGTAGCCATTTTATTGCCAATCTCTGCTAAATGTTGGAGTAAAATTTTATTTTTTCTCTGTTTTGGCAAATATAGACATATAACAAAATCTGTTTTAATGTGTATTTCATAAAGCTGGTGTGTTCAGCTACATCTGCTGAGTACAATGATACCCACACTGTATGCCTCTGGCACTATTCCATGAAGCTACAATGCCATATAAAAGACAAGGCTATTTAAGTTTCTATAGTTAGAATTTCCATCGATGGAATTGATGGGCCTATGTCTCATTTTTTGGCATTATAACAGTTTGACTGTTCAAATAACCTCACAGAGGGCTTCCATTTTAGAAAGCAGATACTCCAGGGTATCTTATATAGCATATATTGTGCCTTTTCTTGTCACCATTTTTTCACCAATTTTTGTCAGTGTTTGTGGTGAGGAAATTTTTTTAAATTTTTTCATACATGTTGCATTTTTGCTGGCTATTTCTTACACTTGATATGTGTCACTGTCATAAAATCCCTCAAAGTATGCTCAGTTGCAGCTTATGATTAAAACATTACGCCCAATATATGACCTAGACACTATTTTGTGAAGTTACAGTGCTGTAAAAGAGAAGCAAAAAGTTCAGGTTTTTAAGTGTGAATTTTCATTGAGGGTTTTGATGGGTCTGTGTTCCATTTTGGAACACTTTAGCATTCTACATATTCCAACTACACCATAAAAGCATACCATTTCTTAAAGAAGACATCCCAGGGTATTTCAAAAGGCATATTTTGTGTTAAATTTTTTCTTTATTGTGCTGTTAGTGAACGTAAAATCAAAATGATGCAATATACATTAGCGTCTCTTAACATGTGACCTACGCAGAGGTCTTAAGTAATGTTTATTAAAGTAACAGTGTTCCCACGCTGGGGAGACAGCATATACAGCACAATTTATACAGTAATTTGCAGTAATACATCATTTACAACTCCTCTCTGCGTTGCATCTTTACCCGTCCACTTGTGACTGTCGTGATGTGGCATATCACTTGCTTTTGTGGTGAAGAGTGTTGTCATGTTGTTTTTAGACAAGTGCAGGTATGAAACCTTGGCATGGGATAATTTTTCCACTAGCTTGTACCATGTGTGCTGGTAATAAGCATTTTTTTCTGCCTTTTTGACACACAAAGTTAGTTTGCATGCTCTATTTTGCAAACCTTACGTGTACTACGGCTGTATAATATTTCATATGTTGCACAGCTATGTCGTCTGAGTACAGCAATGGCGGCAGGCACCTGGTCGCAGGGGTTGCACGGATGCGACCCCTGCATGTACGCCAGTGCATGCAGATACACATACAATTAAAGGACCACAACAGACACCCAGATCACATTAGCTCAATGAAGTGGTCTGGGTGCCAGGTCCCTCTAGTTTTAACCCTGCAGCTGAAAACATAGCAGTTTCAGAGAAACTGCTATGTTTCACTGAGGGTTAATCCAGCCTCTAGTGGCTGTCTCATTGACCAGCCGTCCATAGGAAAGCATTGAATTTTTTCATCTGAATAATGCTTTCCTATGGGTGGTTTGAATGCGTGCTCGGCTCTTGCCACGCATGCGCATTCGGAGCTGAGAAGTGGATCGGGGCAGCGGGATCCCCAGCACCAAGGAAGTCCAGTGCTGGAGAAAGATAAGTGCTGAAGGGGCTTTAAACACACACACTCTCACGAACAGACGCATACACACTAACTAACAGACACACACATTTACTGACAGACACACACTCAATAACAGACACACACAAACTAACACACAGTAACACACACACACAAAAACTAACACACTCACTGACACTCACTAGCAGACACACACACAGTAACCCACACACTGACACAACACACTCTAATACCAACACACATACACATACACGTCTTTTTAAAAAATGTTATCCCCCAGCCTCCCTACCTTTGGGAGTGCTGTGGAGATTCCCTGGGGTCCAGTGGGGCTGCTGGGCGGCTGGTCAAGCGCGCTCGCGAGGGAGCACACTCCCTTGCGTCATATTCTGGCTCCGGCATCAGTGCGGTGCGCGAGGGAGCTGGGCAGAGAGCACTCAGGGAAGTGTGCAAAATGGGAGCGGGGGGGGGCATTTTTTATTTTACATTTTTTTAAATATTATTATTTTTTTGTCCCCCCTCCCTGCTTGTTACTTGGCCAGGGAGGGGGATATAGCATTCCCTGGTGGTCTGGTGGCATGGACTGTGCAGTGGGGGGCCCGCAGCAAGCTCTTACTTACCTTCCTAGCAGCTTTCTTCAGCTCCCTTGTCTAAATCTTTCGGCCTGCCTTTGTGACACAGTGAGCTTCTTCTGTATATTTTGCAAACCTTTTGTGTGCTATGGCTGTATAACACTTCATAGGTTGCTCAGCTATGTCATCTGAGTACAGGAATCCCCCAGTATGTAACTTTGCATACCCCAGGAATACCTCAGTATGTACCTTTGCCTGGTATATATGGATGTTAATGGGGTACATTTAAAACTTTTTTATGCTGTCCATGTTGCCTTTTGGAGTAGTTTAACTGGTTGGTCATTCAAAGTACCCCACAAACACATAAAAAAATGTAAAATTGTAATTCTTTATTTTCAGATTTTGTAAGGATACATATAGGAATACTTACATGCTTCAGGTGTGAGTAAGGAGTCACATTATTGCAATTATAGGGCTCAATTTGTTGTATTTACAGGCACATAAGTTTCAAAAGATATCAACATTCTATATGGAGACCTGTGTATCACATACATTTTAGAGGATATTAACAATAAAACCACACAACAATAACACCTAAACAAACATAATTTGATGTAGAACTGTGTATCTTTATATTCTAGATTTTGGAGGTAGTGGATACCTCTGTATGTATTAGGAGTACTAAGCTGTCTGCAGGGTAGAGTATTACGTCTTGATCATGGTGTCACATGGAAGGGTACTTGGAACTTTCCTTTTAATAGAGAGGGTATGCAATTCAAAGACTGGAAAGTGGTGGAATAGTAGGTACCCTCATCGGGTTGTGTCGTACATTGTTGTCGGTATCACAGTTTGAGGTACTGATTGCATTCTGGAATAGCCCTTGAAAATCCAACTATTAGGGATACATTGGCTTGTTTAGTAATGTGTGACTCTGTTAGAATAGTTGACAGTAGGTGTCCCAGTAGTGGGTCACATTCAGGGGGGAAGAAAGTAAGGGGGTGTTTGCAGGGGGTGGGAGGGAGAGGGACATGTGGAATGAGAGGGAAAGGGACGAAGAAGTTGGGTTTAGCGGGATATGTTGACACGTGCCGTCACACAGCGTGGGGGGAGGATGAGCCCCCCTCCCAACAAGGGCCCCAAGTGGAGTGGCCTCGTCACGGTCACTGGGGGTTTGTGGATTCCATCAGCCAGGGGTCCCAGATTTTGTGGAAGTGGATTGTGGTGTCATAGATCAAAGCTGACAGCCTGTCCATCGCCAAGGCATCCCGTATTTTCCGTTGCACTTCCTGCATTGTTGGAATGTCTGGCCTGCCCCAGTGTTCTGCAATGGTCCTCCTTGTGGCTAAGGCTATCTTGGCCACTAGTTTGTTTTTAGCTCTATACAGGTCGGCGTGGGGTTTGGACAGTAACCATATCAGGGGTTTGGCTGCCTTGGGGAGGGAGAGGGGTCTGCGGTCCCTTACCCACTCTTTAACGTCTGTCTGTATATTATAAAATTGTTCTAATAGAATGAGCTGTTGGATGTCATCTATAGTGGTCACTTGGCAACTTGTAATCCAGTTGGATGCAGACAACTGTAATCGGCATGCCCACTCAGTGTAGCAGTCTTTGTCCACTTTGCGGGAATCTCTAAACTTTCTGCGGTACACCTCAGGGGTTACTGCATACCTGGCTAAGAGCGCCTCTTTTACCCACTCATAACTGTGGATTTCGTGGTTTGGAACAGCCCGAAAGGCATCTGCTGCTTTGCAGATAGCTTTCCGCTAATATAGGGACCCATTCATCTGCAGCCACTTTGTGAAGGGCACAACAGTGCCAGTCGTTCCCTAATCTCCCTGTTGATCTCCGTTTCGTTTTCCAGAAGTTTGAAACTCCCGTATGCCGTTCGTCTGAGTTGCTGGGGAAGGGAACGTAGAGGAGCTCCATAGAGACTGGTGTTCGTGCGAGTGCATTGCCGAAAACAGTTCCAGGCACTCAACGACCAAGTCCCACAGATAGCGTTCAGGGTAGACAAGATGTTCTCACCACGTGTATTCATATGCACGAAAGGGCGGCCACCTAGGAGAATTCCATTAGTCTGCGGTTTTCGTATAGATACATAACGTTCTCGGTTCTAATTAGTCTCTGGGGTGGTCTCGGTTCGGGAGCCGAACAAATTAACGAATGGAACATAACAAAAGAATGAATGACTGGGGAAGGCTGATAGAAGGAAGTACAATTAGCCAAATGGTGATGGGGTTATCCCTTCACAGTCTGGGTACAGATCCTTCATATAATACAAAAGAATATAGATCAACGGTAATAAATTATTTGAAATTTTTTAAATTACCTAAAATTAATGAAAAAGAAAATTCCATCTTAAACAATCCGGTAATGTCACAAGAGATCAAAGAAGTTATCTAAAAAATTAAAATAAATAAGGCACGAGATCCGGACAGCTTCTCAAATGGATTTTATTAAATCTTTGAAGAACAACTAGAAAATCATCTAACTGAAGTGTTCAAGGAGATCATGGAGAAGGGGGAAATGCTTATCTCATTAATCAATGTGGACACTAAGATCTACTCAGCTGTATGGGGAAAATAGGTTGAAATTTTTTTAATTATGATCAAACAGGGTTTATTCCAGGAAGAACAGCTGAAGAAAACGTAAGGATAAAATCTAAATATAATGCAGTATATTAAGTATCTGGGAGGTCCCATGCTGGCCCTGTTGTTGGATACTGAAAAGGCTTTCGACAGGGTCAGCTGGAAGAAACATTGAAAAAGTTCAGGTTTAGAGACTAGTTTATAAAAGCTATATGGGCATCATCCCCAAGTGCACGAATTGTGGGTTCTGGGATAAAGTCTCCTTGGTTCAGAGTTTTTAACAGTACAAGACAGTGCTGTCCCCTGGCCCCAATGCTCTACGCTCTATCTTTGGAACCATTCAAAAAGTGCTGGAAAATAAAGTAAATGGCCAGGTTGTAGGTTTGAGAGAATTTAAGATCTCTTTATTTGCAGAGAATATTTTACTTACTTTAGTTGATCCAATCATAACATTAAAAGCTCTGATGATAGAAATTCAAAGATTTTCATTAGTTTTCTTTTATAAAATTAATCTAAGTAAATGCCAAGCTATGACCTCTAACATCAAACAAGAGAATAAAGAGATTTTAAAAAACCTTTATAAACTTCAATGAATAGATAAGTTGATGGATTTCCTTGGAATTAAGATTTCCTTTAAATAAAACAAAATAATTGAATCTAATTCTAAAAACCTGTTAAACAACTTCAAAAATAAACTAGTTCAATGGAAAAGGTCCACGTTTTCATGGATGGGAAGAATAAACATCATTAAATACTTTATCTTCCCAAAATTAACCTTTGTATTTAGATCAATTCCATTTATTGTGGATTTAAAAAAAATATTTAATAAATTCATATTGAACCATAAAAAAGCAAGAGTGGCATTTGGAGAGATTTCTAGAGGAGAAAGGGAGGGAGGTCTGTGATCACCAAAAGTAGTTAAAATTCATGATGCAATTATTTTGGCCCATATAGTCAAATGGCATAAATGGGAAGAACATCAACAATGGCAATATATAAAAAATATGAATATGCGGGCAAAGACTTAAGATTTATGTTTTGGTCATCAGAACCCCACATATCTATTAGCACTGCTGAGGGAATATGGTTTATGTACCAGATAGTAAAAGGGAACAAGATTATACTGTCCGAGGATATAAAATCGCTGTTTAATCTCCACTCCAAATAATTATTTAATTATTTAAGGATCAAAAATAATCTGGAAAAAGAAACTTTAAACAAAAATTCTATAAAGGACAAAAGAATCGAGGAATTGATATTAGGAAAGAGGAGGAAACAACTGAATAGGATAACTTTCAATATCATAGATAATCAGTGTGAGTTTAGTATGGTGGGAATGTAATAAAATGAAAATATTTTGGGACAAATTATTTTTATTAATATCTATAATAGCAGGTACTAAAATATAACCAAATATGGTAATGGCATTATTTCATATTGGTCTGATTAAATTGTCAGTCGGTTCAAGATACGTAATATTACATATGGTTTTAGCCAGCAAGCTTCAGGTAGTAAGAAAATGGAGAACTTAGACTTAAAAGATATATTTTTTACAAATGGAAAACCTAGCAATAATGGAAGAGGTTTATTATCTGAACAATAAAATTAGGACTAGACTAGAAGGATATTGAAAAAGATGGTCCATATGGTCTAAAAAAAATAAATAAATCTACTTCTCACAAATATTGGTTAAATCTTGTAAAGATGATAGTGAAAAAAAAAATGGACGTTGGAAGGTTCTGGGAGGGAGGGTCTGCTGCTGATTGGCTGGAATGTGTCTGCTGACTGTGAGGTACAGGGTCAAAGTTTACTCAATGATGATGAATAGGGGGCGGACCGAATAGCGCATATGTTCGCTGTCCCCGGCGAACCGTTCGGGACATCACTAATTATAACCAATAAACATATTCAAATTGACACCAGTCGGTTGTGGTGTGCCGGAACCGACAAAGCAGTAGGCCTATATTAAAAGTGGGCAAAAAGAAAAGTACCATACAAAATTTATTCATATAACAAAACATTGTTTATTTGGAAAAGTCACAAAAAGCTTGTCTTAACTCTTTAACTGGGTTTGGAATGTAAAGAGTATAGGCAGAGGATTTCCAGTGTCCCAAAGCCTTGATGATATGAGCTGGAATGTGGTTGGAGGAAGCTGCAGATGCTGCACCTATACGTAAGGAGTGTCCTGAGAAAAGGTTTGCATTTAGGCTGAGCCTAGTTAACAGTAAGGGAACTTAAAGCATGAATTTAGATGTTGTAAGGATGGAGCCGTGAAGTTCTAATAATGGTTGGTGTGGTTGTTTCGGGAAAGTGATGAAATATTTATCCAGGACTTTTACAGGACACCATTTGTTTTGAGTAGAGAACAGAGTAATTTTGACAGTATGTCTTATAGGACTTGTTTTAGACTGATGAAGGGATAGAACATAATGATATGAGGTTTCCTGGATATCAGTAATTTCCAGGTAATTCAGTGGCAGTTATATTTTTAGCTGTAAATTCATTGGGACTTAAGAACCTGTAGAATGCTAGGTATATGGCAGTTTTGATTACCATATTGGTCATGTGTTCAAAAAGAGCTGAATCTAATAAGTCGGATAGTGAATGAAATATGGTACGTGTGTATTAATTTTTAAATTCCTTTCAGTAAGATCTTCATCTGATATGATGAAAGGAATCCTGTATTGTTGGGGTGTCGTATAAGAATGTGGTGTTGGATGCCTGTAAGGTACAGTTTAATGTGTTAAAAGATAATTTCAGGTTAAGGTGGCAAAAAGAAGTGAACCCCAAATAGATTCCACAGCAAACATGTCAGGAACTCGAAACTCCGCTATGAACTTAGTGAAAATGTGAAAAGCCCTATCGTATGATTTCCTAGTGTTTACCTAAAGTGCAAGGTGAGAAACATGACGTGCATGGTTTAACAAGACATTTAATCCATGAGCATGACTTGGAATGGCGGGGCAGAGTGGCCGGTCTGGAAGCGGTGGCAGTGTCTGGAAGAAAGCCTGAAAAACGAAACCGAGAAAAATGGTCAGCTGAGATGTTTGTGAAACCTGGAACGTGAATACATGTGATAAAAATTGGCAAGTGGCCGCTACCCATGTGAGTTTCCTCAACAGTCTCATGATGACCAAAGATGAAGATTAGCCTTTATTCACAATGTGACAAGTGACTAAGTTATCTGAATAACATCTTACTGAGTGACCGGACCATTTTGGTCCCCAGGCAATGTCAGCTGCCACGATCGGATACAATTCAAATAAAGCAGAAGTAGCAGAGAAGCTGGGCAGGGACTTAACGTCTGTAAGCCATCACCCCAGATTGCTGCAAAGCCAGAGTTTGCAACAGCGTCTGTCCAAAGAGTGAGTGAAATGTCAGAGAGGGGGGAAAAACATGGCTCGCCTATTCCAAGATGTGAGGAAAACGCCACAAGAGCAAAACTGAGGTTGCACGAGTGTCTAACGTGATACCATATGCGTCTGGGGTGAATCGTGGGAACAAAGAGAGTAAACGGGAAATTAAATGATCCCAGCAGTGATTGAAATTCCTTGCGGTTGCAAGAACCCAGTTACAAGTAGTGTTTAATGCTTGATAGGGTGCGCTCCATCTTGTCCTGGGGAAGGCTAGCTTGCATGTGGATTGAGTCCAACTGGATCCCCGGAAAATTGCATGATGGTATCAGGACCTAAGGTCTTGTGAGGGGAGACTGGGATAGTCAGGGACTCAAAAGAGCCAACATTTGTTTAAGGCTGCTAGGGGGGAGTGCATTATTTCAATCATGAGGAAATCGTTCAGATAGTGAATAACAGATGGACATTTGCACACATTAAGCAATAACCAACACAAAGTTTCAGCAAACGTGTCAAAAAATTTTTAGAGCTGCTCTTGGAGCCAAAAGTGAGTTGTGAGAAAAATTAATAAAGCCCTTGCCACTTAATGTCGTGCAGATGTCATAATGAAGGGTGTACGGGAAGTAATTTAAAAGCATTTACAATGTCTGTTTAACTAAGCCATTCCCCTGTACCAGCCGCCAAAATGGCTTAAATGGCATTGTCTGTAGTGGCATATTGTAAGGAAAATTCTTCGGAGGGAATGAGGGAATTAAGGCTGGGAATAGTGGAGGAATGTGGTTCTGGTAAGTCAATGATAAGTCTGAGTTAAAGTGAAGTTTTCCCCGTGACCACCCCTAAGGGGTTGGTTCTCCAAGATGTGAAAGGTGGGGAGACAAAAGGCCCCATCAAAACCCTTGCTCTACTTCAGATCTTATCAGTGTACACACTGTACCGGTTGGCAAGTGTACTAAACCCGTGTGGAATCCCTCATACAGACCTTCGATGATAAATTTAACCAAATGCTGTGAGGGATGGTGTTGCAACAGTGCTGCCAATAATGTGACGTTGATGCTAGGGTGGTAAGGTTTAGGGAAAACTTTATTTGGGTACATGGATTTTGCATGAGCCCAGAAACAATAGGAACACACATGTAATAATCCACAAGAACTAAAAATCACAAGTGCCCGCATTAAAATTATTGCAAATTTGTGATTTTCCAAAAAAGAAAATGTCCCTACCCAGCTTATCCTTCAGGATTCTGGTAGGCCTAGCCGGGTTTGGGACTGAGTGACCCTGATCAATTTCTGCCGTATTAGTGCAGAAGTCAGTACTATGTGCGGTAGATGCACATACTGCCCAAGCCGGGGGTCTGAGGCTTGCAAAGTGTCTGCAGAATAACTCAGTGTCCAGCTTATTCCAATTTATGCTGTTAATTGAACTGAGTCAAAGCTGCAGCCACTTTTGCAGAAAAAGAACGGTGGTAATCATAAAAGGCATTACTTGTGCCCCAGATCCACCAGCTTGTGCATATACATGTCAAATTTCTCTCTCTTCTCAGGATACACCGAGCAATATACATCCCTATAAATCCCGAAACCCAATACAAATTTAGGAATAGATAGCTTTAATTCAACCTGGGGTCTCTTGCCCTTAGAACTATGGAAATGTCCCCATACGCAAATGTCCTGTTCTCAAGAACAACCTGGGAGGCAATGAGAAGTGAGACCAGATTAACATCTTTGCCTTCCAGAATGTCCTTTTTAAGATGAGCTGGGACCATGTGCGAGGGGTTGATACTCTCAGGGACTTTAATTGATGTAAGAGTATTACCGGGCATGACAGCCATTCCTGCATTATTAGAAACAACTGGGGGAAGTGACTGCTCCTCAGGAATATCAGGACCTTAAGACATAACTGAAAATATAGATGCAACTTGATTACTATTCTAAGATAAAGTAGCCGGGTATTGGCAGGCTAGCTAGATGCCAAGCGGCGAAGAATTATGCTGTTGAAACGTGACAGATGAGTCCCTACTAATTGCCAAGCGGCGTGAGAGGCACTACCTATGTGTTGGCCCAAGGGGAGATTGAGGCCATCGAAATTTTGTGTCGGGGTGTCGGTGATAATTAAAGCATAAGATAGAATGGGAGTGAAATGGGAGGCCCTCTCTATGCGACCATGCGAGGCGGCTAACTATGATTTGGCCCGAGGGACATATACCTCCGAGTATGAGGATAGGTGTTGGCCTCGCGGGACCACTAGATTATGGATTAAGACCAGAAACATAGTTGGACAACCTAAATCTCAGAAAGCCAGTATCACTGTAAAATAGAAAAGGTATAGGGTTATGACATCGTACCTGATAAAGTTTGAATCAGGCTGATGCTAAGCAGGAAAATATGAACAAGAGGGTGGCAGTAGATGACGTGCTGCACCCTATAGATAGGATGTAAATGAGTATTTGTGCATATAGATATATGTTAGTGGGCCAGATCGTGGGGCAAATTAAAATAAAAGAACCTACCAGATACTATTGGTGAGCAGTGAGAATATTACAGAGGCAGATAATAGGTTTTTGTGCTAGGAAAGCAACAGTCTGTATGACCAGGGCACCTAAGGAAAGCGATATGTCAATGAACACTAAATAATAAGTTATAGTAGTAAATCCTAACATAGTAATTTACCCACATTATTATGCAAATGATATTTTTCTAATTTACCTAAATAATTGATGTAAATAACAGTCAGCATAATTCTCATGTTATCAACTATTAAGAGTACAATTCAAATTTTATTGAACAAACCTCCTAATGATAACAGTATTTTTTTAAACATAAAAAACTAACAATGCACTGTTACAAATTATTAGGCACGGTACGTTTCAAAACACTTTATAGGTTGTAGAGAACTGAAAATTGTCATTTGTTGTGTTTGCAGCATATTTACTGAAATCAAAAGCTATTTCAATCAAACTTATAACAACATTTTTACTTTTTAAACTTTTTAACAGGTCATGTTACTTATTTGATAGCAGCTTCACAAGTCTTGCATCCATTGAACTTGTGAGTTTTTGGACAGTTTCTGCTTGAATTTGTTTGCAAGATGTCAGAATAGCCGCCCAGAGCTGCTGTTTGGATGTAAACTGCCTCCCACCCTCATAGATCTTTTGCTTGAGGATGCTCCAAAGGTTCTCAATAGGATTGAGGTTAGGGGAGGATGGAGGCCACACCATGACTTTCTCTCCTTTTATCCCCATAGCAGCCATTGATGCAGAGGTATTGTCATGCATGAAGATGATTTTATTACGGAAAGCATAGTTCTTCCTTCTGTACCAGGAAAGAAAGTGGTCCTTCAGAAACTCCACATACTTTGCAGAGGTCATCTTTATACCTTTGGGGACCCTAAAGGGGCCAACCAGCTCTCTTCCCATGATTCAGGCCCAAAACATGACTGAAAAACAAAATATTTAATCTTTGTGACACTTAAATAGAATTTGCATAATAATTTGTAACAGGGTGTACTAACCTAATAAGGCAAATATTTTGACAAAGTTGTCACAAATCAAAGTGTTTGAAAATCATAACCTTAATTCCCGTAATGAAACCTGTGGAAACAACATCATGACAAAAGTCAGCTATATATAGATATAGTAAACCAGTCTAAATTATATACTAAAAGCCACAACTCATAAGCACCTAATTGTAACTGTAACCTATTACCAATAGGGGACATCTGACTTAATAACCAGGCCAAGCAGTTGAATTTGTAAACAGTCTCATAGCTATTAAATACTGCCGAACAGGGAGGAATCCCCTGCATAGAATAACAGTTCAAACCTAATCATTCGTATGTTTTGCAAACTTGAAACAAATTTGTATGGAAAATGACTTAATGAAATATACGAACGTACAGAGTAGAGAAACGAAACGAATGACTGTGTTCATGCGTTTAAAACACGAAACCAACACGTATATCAAGCTGTGATAATTGTAACGAACTCACCTGCAAATAGACGAACGGCTATGCAAGTAAACGAACAGAGAATTTAACCGAATGCCCATTGTAAACGAAAGCTTTACCGTGAAAGCGTGCCACGTTTGCGACTGTTGCCTTACGGTAAGGATTTTGACTTACAGTTTTAGAATCACTAATCACTGTGCCGAGACCGGGCTGCGAGGATGCCGGAAGGGGCCGTGGGTTAACGAATCATTTGGAAAGCGGTCAGGTAAGCAAAGAAACGGAGCCAGGACCACGAGGGACAACAGGTAAGAGAAACAAGATAGCAGAATGAACCGGAAGTAATCCTCCGTGACTCGCCAGACCATCAACAGTAAGGTGGGAGAGGATTGGCAACCCTTTTAAGGAAATTCAAGCCCCTCCCACAATTACAAGCCAAGGCCTTAACATATACTACACAAGATCCAGCGCACTTACCTATCCACTAAACAGTAACTTCAATGTTGACAGATTTTATAAGTTTTTTTAAAAACATCTAACCTATGCAAAAATAATGGGGGTTTAGTTACATTATGTGATCATACATTGCATATGCCTGCCAAAACGTCAATGTACCCCATCTTTGGCAGGTCCTACTCTAACAGCCTAATGTCTGCTCTTATGAGATTAACCCACTTACTCTGCAGTAATTTACCCACTTACCCATTTACCCACTTAGATCCAGCACACTCACCTACCCACTAAACAGCAATTCAATGTTGACAGATTTTATTCATTTTTTAAAACACCTAACCTAGGCAAAAATAATGGGGGTTAAGTTACATTATATGATCATACATTACCCCTTTTTCATATATTTATATATATATATATATATATATATATATATATATATATATATATATATATATTTCCTGGCCACATCCATGGCAGCACAACAATGGGTTAGCTCCTCCCTATCCCTAATTAGACAGGAACTAATTTAAAATAAGGGTATAAGGGTACCCCCTCCCACCATCTCCTCCCTCAGTTTTTTTGTTCCTGTCCTATCCCTATAGGACTTTAGTCTTTCCAGACTACAATATTTTTTTTTCTGGCTTACCTGAGGGTTGTTACCTTCGGCCTCAAGGGAGTTCAGCCTCTCTTCCTTGGAAAGTCTCCAGTACGTGGCCCTGCGCAAAGGAAAACCCCCTGGAGATGCTCCGTTAGTGACCGGGTGCCACTTGCAGTAACCCTAGGGGTAGCAAGTTAAATTGCCAATAAGAAGAATTCCCTGCAGTGACAAAGCAGTAGCAGGAAGTGGCAGAAGAACCTCATCTTCTATGGTTTCTCTCTTTTCTATAATTTCTGACATCCACAGTAATTCTATTATTCCTATGGATATGGCATTACTTGTGGTTGTAGGACCCCCCTTCCACCTTTACTGACTCTGTTGCAGATATTTGAATTAAGGTTAGGTTTTATGTTTACTTTATAGATGTTATTCTTCTCAGCCATGGTCCTACAGGGGAAGGGGTACCTCTGGTCTGATATGGCTTGGGGGAGCAGGGGAATGGCTATTCTGGCCATAATCTTCACGGCTCTGGTCTCTGGGAGCCGCTCGGCGTCCTCCGAGCGTTCTGCGCATGTGCGGGCAAGTGGTTGCATAATGCTTACTTCCGCGCATGAGCGTAGTGTAGTTTCCGCGCATGCGCATTACGGCAATCTGAATACTTCCGGGACGTCATCCGTGACGTCACACGCCTTTTTTAAGGTGCCAAAATAAAAAAAAATTACATCTCTGAGGTCTTTCTTAGTACTAGGAACCTTCCCAGTGACAGATTTTTCACATTTGAGTGTTCACTTCAATCAATATTTTTCTGATCCTCAGGTATGTTTCTCTTAAAGGTATATTCCCCTCCTTTTTTCAAATTTAATTTTTTATACTGTTTAGTATAAATATTTAAATTCTTTTCTATACTAGCCTGCAAAAAATGGAAAAAAACATATCCTTTTCATCGGACTCAGAGGCATCTATACATAAACAAAGGTCACAATATAAAGGTTATAGGTAAGCCAGCCTCTTCTTTTTCTCTCTCTCTCTCTCTCTCTCTCTCTCTCTCTATTGCAATGATTATAAACAAAAAGAGTGTCTAAACTAATTATATTCCTTATCATGATAGTTCTACGGGAACTAAAGCATCTGGAACTTCCAAAGGCAAGTCACCTATGAAGAAAAGATGCGAAGCCTGCAACAATAAACCGCTAGAAGGAAATCGTTTATGCACAGAATGCCTGTCAGCAGCAGCTGGAGCCTCTAAGATTACTCCTACACTGGATATAATGCAGTTCATCAAACAAGCTGTCTCCCAAGGCATTAAGGAAGCAGGAAAATCACACAAAAGACCCAGAATTGCCGACTCCTTTGATTACTCTCAGGAGGAATCCTCAGATGAATCCATGGATATGGACTCCTACAGAGAAGGGCTTTCCTCTTAAGAAGAAGAATCCGTAGTCCCAGATTTTATGGAACCTGCTCAAGTAGATTACCTAATTGCCAGAGTACGCAAGTCCTTGAGCCTAAAGGTAGTTTCCTAAGCACAACCCTCTACTTCCAGCAGATACTTTGCAGATCTTAAAAAGAAAAGAGCTACTTTTCCAATACATGAGACATTTAAATAACTAATTGAGGACGCATGGTCTAACATACGCAAGAAATTAGCAGCCCAAGGTAGAATTGCTCACCGTTATCCGTTCGGGAGGAATGACTCCAGCTACTAGGATTCTGCTCCCAAGGTAGATGCTACTGTGGTAAGATTGGCCAAACACACTACACTACCAGTTGACGACGCAGAAACATTTAGAGATCCCATGGATAAAAAGACGGATCTACACCTTGCTAAGGCTTATGTGGCAGCAGACACAGGCCTCCATCCAGCCCTTACTTCAGTTTCCAGAGCTTTAAGGATCTGGATGGAAAATCTAGAAGAAGACATTCAAAAGGCAAAAGTACAGCCAGTCTTTTAGAAAGCCTCAAAGACATAAAACTAGCAGTAGACTTTACTTCTGACACCTCAGTAGACCTGGTTTAGGCTTTAGCCAGAAATATGGCTCTCTCCATTTCAGCCAGAAGGGCCTTATGGTTAAGATCCTGGGCAGGGGACAATTCTTCTAAAGCCAGTTTATGTGCCTTACCATTCCACTGAGACATGTTGTTTGGGAAAAACTTGGATGAATGTATCAAGAGAGCGACAGAAGGGAAAAGAGCATTTTTCCCACAAGATCGTAAACCTAGAGGATCCTTTAGGTACAAAAGATACCCTGACTACTCTTCCTTTTGAGATTCAAGATCATACAAGCCAGGAAGAGAACATGGAAGATCCCAGCCATGGAGAGGAGGTCAGTCATCTGCAAGAGGTGGAAAGTCAAAGGGGGCTTCATTCCACAAGAATCCCAGATCCTTATGACGGGCCCCTTCCCCCGCAGTCAGTAGGAGTGGGGGCACATCTGTTACTATTCCCAGATGCATGGAATCAATCCACCACAGACAGATGGGTATTGGATATCATAAGAAGAGGATATCGTTTAGAGTTCTCCAAACCTCCTCCAATCCACTCCTTTCAAACAACAAAGTGGCCAGGAGAGGAAGAAAAAAGAAAGCTTTAAAGAAATTAATCTCTACACTCCAGGAAGAAAAGGTCATCATTCAGGTTCCTTGGAATCTACAGGGTCAAGGGTTCTATTCTCATCTGTTCCTCACCAGAAAAGCTTCAGGTGGATGGCGGCCTATCCTAGACCTAAGCAGGTTAAATCAGTACCTACACATCCGGAAATTCAAGATGGAGTCTATCCAATCCATCATATAGACAGTTTTTCCAGACCAATGGATGATTTCTATAGACTTGGCAGACGCCTATTTTCATATCCCCATAGCAATAGAACATCAAAAGTTCCTTCGCTTTGCGGTAGAAAAAGGGCATTTTCAATTCCGGGCCCTGCCATTCGGCCTCAGCACAGCTCCAAGAACATTCTCCAAGGTCTTAGTCGTCTTAATTGCGGAACTCAGGAAGAAGGACATAGCCATCTACCATTACCTGGATGACATCCTTATATTAGCAGAAGACAGAGATACCCTTCAGGACCATGGCCAAATCTGTATGCGTTTCCTACGTCTTCATGGATGGATGATAAACGAGAAAAAGAGTCATTTACAGCCGTCCCAGAGGATGAAATATTTGGGAGCCATGTTCAATACTCACACAGTACAACTGTCTCAAGAAAGAGGTACAAAATTAATAAAAAAAGTCAAAGAAATGTTGGCATTCAATGTGACTTCAGCAGAAAAATGAATGGGTCTTCTAGGCTCAATGTCCTCAACAATAGGGCTAACAAGATGGGCTAAATGGAGGATGAGGAGATTCCAGAAGAATTTCATCTTCCAATTCAGAACAGGAAACCCACGACAGCCTATCAAGATTCCTCCTCAGGTCCATCAATCCCTGATGTGGTAGTTACAAAAGAAGTTCCTGTTCAGAGGATTCCCCTTAGGGAACATAACGTGGACTGTTGTAACCACGGATGCGAGTCTATGGGGGTGGGGAGCTCACCTGCAAGACCACTTCATACAAGGGAAATGGCCCTTTTCAACAACAGACACTCCGTCCAATCTTTTAGAGCTGATGGCAATTCACAGAGCTCTGAAATACTTTCTCCCTCTTATCCGTTTCAAGGGGGTCAAAATCAGAACATACAATGCCACTGTAGTTTCCTACATAAACCATCAAGGAGGAACCAAGAGTCAAAAGATGATGTCAATAACGAAACCCCTCATGGCCTTTATGCAAACACATCTAGCAGGTATATCAGCTGTACATCTTCCTGGGATCCAGAATTCCATAGCAGATTTCCTAAACAGAGTGGAAATAGACCCAGGAGAATGGAGCTTGTCAGACAAGATATTCGAGAAGATAACACGGATATGGGGCATGCCACAAATAGACCTGATGGCAACAAACAAGAACAGGAAAGTAAGAGACTTATTCTCAAAGAATATCGATCCTCTGGCTATAGGAAGAGATGCTCTATCGAGCGATTAGCAATTCAACCTAGGTTACGCATTCCCTCCTACTCCACTCATCTTTCCACTTCTGAGACGGTTGAGACAAGAGAAAGTATCCATCATTCTCGTAGCCCCCTTTTGGCCACGCAGACCATGGTTTCCCCTACTATTGAGCCTTTGCAAATCAGACCCTTGGCAGCTTCCAAAGATTCCTTCGCTTCTACATCAAGGCCCAGTTCTCCACCCAGACCCAGCCTCTCTCAATCTGATGACATGGAAGTTGAAAGGGAAGGGTTAAAAGGAAAAGGATTCTCACAGGCAGTAATAGACACTCTACTACAAGCAAGGAAGCACTCTACATCCACCACATACTACAGAATCTGGGATGTCTTTTTCTCCTGGGCTACATCTAAACAAATTAATACACAGTCAATCTCTACTACAGATATTCTAGAATTCCTACAACTAGGTCTTGACAAAGGGTTAAGCTACAACACCCTTAAAGTTCATATTTCGGCTCTTTCAGCCCTAATGGATCACAGATGGGCTTTGGACAAGGATGTGACCAGGTTCATGTCAGCGGTATTAAAGATAAAGCCTCCTATCAAGCCATTTGCTCCGCCATGGGACCTACCGCTGGTATTAAAAGCTCTGAGCGGTCCTCCTTTTGAACCACTAGAATCCATCTCTCCTCATTTTCTTACCATAAAAACAGTTCTGTTGGTAGCCCTAGCCTCAGGTAGAAGGGTGTCTGAGCTCCATTCCCTATCAGCCAAAGAGCCTTTTACAGTGTTTCACAAAGACAGAGTAATCCTGAGAACTATTCCCAAATTACGACCTAAGGTGGTCTCAGCATTTCACATCAACGATGAGATAGTACTCCCAGCTCTTCAGTCGGAAGAAACTGAAAGTGAGTCAGAACCCAAGCCTTCCTTAGTTCTGGTAAGATGTTTGTCTATTTATTTACAAAGATCATCTGCTTGGCGTACCTCTCAAAGACTGTTCATCATTCCTAACGGTCCCAGAAGAGGACTTCAAGCTTCTAAAGTAGCCATCAGCAGGTGGATCGTAGCAGCCATCATACAAGCTTACAAGGCATCTAATATGAAAGTCCCAGAAGGTCTCAAGGCTCATTCTACAAGGTCCCTTTCCTCTTCTTGGGCAGCAGCAGCTAAAGTTTCTCCAGAACTGATTTGCAAAGGAGCCACTTGGTCCTCCACGAACACTTTAATAAGACATTACCAGATTGATGTAAAAGCCAGCCAGTTAGACCACGTTGGCAAAACTGTTCTTTCGGCATCCAACTCTGCATAAGTTTGATTATGTCTGTTATTTAATGTGTGGGTTTTTAGTACACTGGCATTTCTGAAGTTTTAAAGCCTGTATTTTTCTTTTCTTCCCTCCCTAGGTTATTGCTTGGGTATTACCCATTGTTGTGCTGCCATGGATATGGCCAGGAAAGAGGAAAATGTATCCATACTTACCATAATTTTCTTTTCCTGGTCATAGGCCATGGCAGCACAAAGTTCCCGCCCTGGGATATTGCTGTTAACAAGACTGAAGGAGGAGATGGTGGGAGAGGGTATTTATACACTTATTTTAAATTAGTTCCTGTCTAATTAGGGATAGGAGGGAGCTAACCCATTGTTGTGCTGCCATGGCCTATGACCAGGAAAAGAAAATTACGGTAAGTATGGATAAATTTTCCTCTTTATAAAATTTCTCATATAATAATGCTTAATATAATCTTATAAAAAAGGACTTCAGAGAAAGGAAACCAAAGAGAAGAGACCGATAGATATGGAACATATCTTGATAAAGTCTCTCTGAAGAGACGAAACGCGTTGACTGAGCTCCACATATCATTTTAAGATTACTATCAGCAGCTTGACGCTGTTCCCTTTGTTGTGGAAATAAGGTCCTTATATATTTCCTAGTTAGTAAAATGTCTATTTACTCATCTCACAAAAATCAGTATATAAGCTATACACATATATTTAGTCAAAATGGCTGCTAGAAGCTTCTAACCCCTCCTCCCCAATAACATCGACTAACTACCTCATGCAGCAAGATGGCGCCGGGAGACCGTGGGAGACCCTCATGGTCCCGGTGACATCACCCTCAGTAGGCAGAGCATTAGGAAGACCACTTAACACCTAACCAATTACTGATGTATTATTCCATGTTATCTCTGACAGTACCTATGATGTAATTTTGCTTTAAAAGGGACCTGCCGTCCCCTCTGAATAAACATTCCTCAAGTTATTCAACAACCTGGAACCTGTGTCTGGTGTGAATTACTTCAGGGAGCGTGCACGCATTGTTTCACTGATTTGGCCAGGGGCAGATACACAAAGAAATAATCAATTTATTGATTGATTTTATCATTTCAATTGGCGCCCAACGTGGGGTCACCGGAGGGCCGGTTCGGAGGGCCGGAAACCAACGGACCGGAGCGGACCTCCGGAAAGTGGGACAAGCGGAGCCTGATCACCTCCATAATACAGCCGTTGCCTGTGTTATTCTCCTGTTTTGTGTCGGTCTGCCTCCGAGTCCACTTCCGGCTTCCAGAAGGCTACTAGAGACAGGTAATTAACTCATCCGGTGTCCCTTTTGAACGAACCTGTCGATTGTCTATCTGCCTCCTGTATTTGTATGAATGAGTGTGATAACCGGTTTCTTCAGAAGTTTTAGCTTGACTGCCTAGCGGGCAGGGGACGCATTACAGCCGGTGAGGGCTGGGTTTTAGCTTGACTGCCTAGCGGGCAGGGGACGCATTACAGCCAGAGAGGGCTGGGTTTTAGCTTGACTGCCTAGCGGGCAGGGGAAGCATTACAGCCGGAGAGGGCTGGGTTTTATCTTGACTGCCTAGCGGGCAGGGGACGCATTACAGCCGGAGAGGGCTGGGTTTTAGCTTGACTGCCTAGCGGGCAGGGGACGCATTACAGCTGGAGAGGGCTGGGATTTAGCTTGACTGCCTAGCGGGCAGGAGACGCATTGCAGCCGGAGAGGGCTGGGTTCTAACTTGACTACTGCTGTGTTTTCATAAAGACTTGTGTTACAGGGAACCAGTTTGGTGGGGAGGGCTGGGGATTGTTGCAATTTAAATATTCAGTGCAGGTTGTATTAACATGTACATGGCTATTTTGCTCTCTGTCATTCTGTGGTTTTTGTTCAACTGCTGTTACAGTGTGGGTACCCTCGGTGTGTGTGTGTGTGTGTGTGTTGTGTGGCTAGTTCTGGATTCAGGAGTTTACACCCATCTTTACGTGTGTGATTTCTGTAAATGTCTTCTGGTTAGTGTGGCCATGTTCATCTTCTCATTTGTCCTTTCTCTCTCCTGCGTTTGTTGCCCAGAGCTGTGTTAGTCACCCACGCTCACTCGCTCCGGTACGTGGCCACCACCACGGGTGGGTGGACCTTCGTGACTAGTCTACGTTTGGGGAAGACGCACGGGACTCAAGTCCTCGTGGCAGTCGAGCACTGTAGACATTCCTCTTTCTTCTTTTCTGTATATCTGTCTCTCACACGTGGCTCACTCTGTTTGATCAAGATGGGGCAGGAAAATGCTAGACCTGCTAAGGGATTGTTGGCTTGTGACATTGTAAAAAAAAGGGCGGGGGAAGATGCAATGTTAAAGATTAAAAAGATCGCCAAAGTGTGTGGTTTCCAAATGTCGCCTAGTGGAAGGTTACAACCTGAGTTTTGGAGGAAATTGCTCATAGATAAGGAGGGATTGCTATTGGATAATGGGCTTACGAAGGCTGTAGAGGCTTGGTATCGAGTAGCTAGAGGTCTCAAACGGAAAGGGTGGATAGAGGAAGAATTAGACTTTGAGGGGCAAACTGTTCATGTGTACCATAGGAATGTTAACAATGGCGATGTATCTTCCACTGTTCCCCAGCCACTGCCCTATGATGGCGCCCAGAGTGTGACAATTAATTCCCACCCAGCATCCCCCGTCACTGCTCAGACTCCACCCCCCGGAGGTGTGGTTCCAACCCCCACCCCCCTGTGCCCCGTACTCGGGGCCAATGGTGCCTACTATTACCCTGTGCCGCTCCATTCGTTCCCACCCACCCCTATGCTCCAGCCCCTTCCCGATCAGACCCCGTCCCTAGCCCCTCCCCCTGTCACGTCCATTGACATCCCCCCGCCTCCCTGTCCTCCACCCCCCCTACCTACACTTGCCTCTACTTCAGCTCCTATCCCGGACCCCGCCCCGTCAGCTCCTGCCCTGCCCCTAGAAGTCCCTACCCCTTCTCTCTCTCTCTCCGTTTCAACTGCCCAAACCCCGGTTGTTCCTACTCACCCATCCCCTTCCACTGGTCTATCATCTCTGCTCTCTGCCCTCTCAACCCTTACCCATTCCGCTACTCCAGTTCCCCTAGACCCTTGTCCTCCCGCTGATCTTTCTCCGCTCCCATCCACGGACCTCTCTGCACTTTCATCCTCTACTCAACCCACTGTCCCTACCTCACCTATTCTTCCCCCCGCATCTTCTGATCCCTCTCCTCCTCCTCCTACCCTTTCTCCTCCCCCCCCATCTCCAGCAGACCTTTCCTCCTTCCTCTCTAACCTCTTAGGATTAACTCGTCCAGCAACCTCTACGTCTCTACCTTCCCCTACGGCTGTGTCACCTCCCTCCCTTCCTAAAGATCTCTCGTCCCTGCTCTCCGCCCTCTTGAACCTTACTCATCCTACTGATTTAGATTCCCCCATTTCCGCTTCCTCACCCACCACTACCACTGACTCTTCCCCTACTCCACCTTCTCCTACAGATCTCACGTCACTCCTAACCGCCCTCTCCGCTTTGTCCCATCCTCCCATTCCTACGTCATCTCCTACACTCTCAGGCCCTACCCCTCTTACTCCCCAGACTGATCTGCTCTCCACCCACTTGTCGTCACTGTCACCTACTACACCCGCCCCTACTACGTCACATCCTTCTGCCTTGTCGTCTCCTTCCCCCCTTACCGATTTGTCGTCCTTCCTCTCTGCTCTCACTGCCGTAACCCAACCTCCTGCTCCCACCCCTCCTGTCGCCCCTCCCCCAGTGACCCCCAAGCCAATCACTACCAATGACCTGTCTACCTCCATATCCGCCCTCATCTCCGCTGTCACGTCCTTGGTTCACTCCGCCACTCCCACCCCGCCCCCTGCAGACTTGCCTCCTCCTCCTCCGGATCCTCCAACCCCCTCTCCTCCTACCATCACTCCCCCCCGAGTCCTCCGATCCAATCTCTGCCCTTGCTCATGTCCTTAACACCCACCTGTCACGCCCGCCCCAGCCAGCCCCCACATCCACCCCCTCCATGGCATTGGTCCCCTTTACTCCTCCAGCTAGTTCCAGTTGTCCAATCATGGTGGTCGGGTCCGATGAGTCAGTAACATCGGACCAACCTTATGCAGTGGGTGTTTCCCCTCAGGCCTCGGGGTTCCACCCAACTACGTCACCCATCACTGGCCTCCCGGCCCCAGTTTCCCCAGAGATCACCCCCCACCGGGGCCTTGCGGCACCCGGGGAGGTCGACATGGAGGAACAGGATTCACCTCGCCCTGGGGGAAACAGGTTTCCCCAACGGCACTCCATCCCCAGGGGTTATACCCAGGTTACTCCAGGAGCAGACGGTGCACCACACATGTATGTCACATTTAACCCCTCCCAGGCTGCTACCCTTGTTACCTCACTCCCTGATCCTGAAAAGCATCCAATGCCCTTTTTCCGAAGAATGGCTCAGATTCGAAAAACATATTCCGCTGCATGGCGGGATCTTTTCAGTTTGTGTGAAATAAAAGCTGGGGATGCATACTGGCCAATTATGGCGAGAAGTTGTAATGATGCTCCACTCACTTCCGATACTGACTTTTGTTCTGGTATAACCTTTTGTGAGCAACTCCGAGCTTGGGCACAGGATAAGCTAGCTGATCAGGCTACTTGTATCAATGATATTGTTCAGGACAAACTTGAGTCTGTTGAGAAATACCACTCCAGATTAATTCAGACCTTCTCAGACTTAGGGTTCAGTACTTATAATAAAGCACACACCCAGATGTTATCTGCAGCCTTCGTGGCTGGTCTGAAGGAACACATTCGTAAGGGATTGATCCTATCTCGTCCAGAATACAGAATAATCCCACTTGACACCCTTTTGTTGGTAGCTAAAGGTTTAGAATCAGTTTTACAACCCTCACAAAGGAGAGCTAGCCCACTGATGTTCACTACAACTACACCTGTCTCTGGTCCCTCCCATGTCCTCCAGGGATACGCTCAACAGTACACTCAGCAACCCCAACCACTTCCTGGATCTGTTCCCTTTTCCCGGGACCGGGCCCTCACGACAAACAGGACCTGTTATAACTGTAATCAGACCGGCCATTTCAGGAGGGAATGCCCACATCCCAGAGTGTTCCGCCCGCTGCCTCCCCGGTACGCTAATCCCCAGGTTACCGGCTACAGCTACCCCTCCCCAGGTTACTTCCACCGGTGCCCCAGTTTCCCCCTCCTCCTGAATATACCCAGGCCCGGCCACCTCCTCCAGAGGCCCGTGCCTACCCTCCGGCTCCTGCTGATGGGTTTGACACGGATGATTTCCAAGAGAATCAACCCATGCCTAGACAAAACCGCCCTGCTCGTCCTGTCATGCAGCCTAGCCACCTCCCACTTCTTCCCGCCGGTACCAAGGGCCTGACCAGGCTCATTTAGACTTATTGCAATAGGTAACCGGCAAGCCTGTGTCAGCAACCCCTGCCATGACAGTGTCTGCAGGGGAGGGAGGAGGGCCTTTAGCTACTGTTGTTCTCCCCGTAGAGGGTCACTACCTTTCTAGTTGACACAGGTGCAGCCCGTAGTGTTCTTAGGGAACAAGACAATGTCTCCTGCGTTGGGGTTGATGGTACACCCCGTAGTAACCCCCTCACTAAGCTCCTCCATGTTGGGTCACACATTCTCTCTCGGTTTGTTGTTTCTTCCACTTGTCCCATTAACCTCTTAGGCGCTGATGTCCTCTCCCGGCTCCAGGCCTCTATTACCTTCACTGCAGATGGTCAGGTCCAATTAACTACGCCCCTATCACAAAAAGACACATCAGTACTCTGTTCTCTCCCCATACTGTTAAACCTAACTACTTCCACAGGGGATTCACGGGTCACACATGCCCCCAGTGCTCTAGACTGGATCCCACCACAGCTTTGGTCCACCGGCCCGGATGACATTGGACGCCTCCAAGTTCCCCCAGTTGTGGTCAAGCTCTTGCCAGGAGCACTACCTCCCCGTAGGCCTCAGTATCCTCTGAAACCTGCACAAGCTCAAGCCATTACCAAACAGGTAGAAATCCTACTCGCCAAGGGTGCACTCATTAAGTATGTGTCTCCATGTAATACTCCTTTCTTCCCTGTCAAGAAGAAGACTGCCAAGGGCCAACCCGACCAATATCGCATGGTTCAGGATCTCCGTGCTGTTGATGAAGTCACTGTCAAAGATACTACCAAACCCCCACACTCTTCTGTCCTAGGTCCCACCGACTGCCACTATTTTTACTGTTGTGGATCTGGCTAATGCATTTTTCAGTGTGCCACTAGACCCTTCCTGTCGGTTCCTCTTTGCCTTTACCCACGAAGGACAACAATACACCTGGACTGTCATGCCACAGGGGGCCCAGAATTCCCCCACACAATTCGCCCGTGCTATGTCTTTGGTACTGGAACCTTGGCAGAAATCCCATCCTGATGTTGTTCTCCTGCAATATGTCGATGATCTCCTTCTCTGTGCTACAGATCTTTCCACTGCTGAACGAGACTCTGAGGATCTCCTATGTTTCCTCGCTGAAGCGGGTTGCAAAGTCTCCAAATCCAAGCTTCAGTGGTGCAGGCCCTCTGTGGTCTTCTTGGGACATTGTCTTTCCCATGGCACCAGACATCTAACCTCACAACGTGTACAAGCTATTCTGCAACTCCCATTGCCTGCAGCACATCAGTCTCTATATGCCTTCTTGGGACTCATCACGTACTGCAGGTCCTGGATACCTGAAGCCTCGAAACTCATGCAGCCACTTTATGATACCCTCAGAAGTGAACCTTTTCATCTCTCTGAAGATGCTATTGCCTGTTTTAACAGTCTGAAGAGGGCTATCGCGTCAGCACCAGCCTTGGGCCTTCCAAACTACCAGTTACCTTTCAATTTGTTTGTTTCTGAAAAATCTGGACATGCTTCCGGAGTCCTCACCCAAAAACACGGCTCCAGACAGCGGCCTATTGGCTATTTCTCCTGCATGCTTGACCCTGTTGCTAGGGGTAGTCCCTCCTGCCTCAGAGCGGTGTTTGCTGCCAGTGCCCTCCTGGACAAGACTAATGACTTTGTTCTTGGTCACCACCTTACAGTGTTGGCCCCTCATGATATTTCTGCAATCCTTCAACAAGTTCAGCCTAAACATCTTTCTTCTCAACGTCACCTTCGCCTGCAAACTTCTTTACTCTTACCTGACAATGTGACTCTTCAACGCTGTCTCTCTCTGAATCCGGCCACTCTTCTTCCACTTCCCAAGGGGGGAATTGTACAGTACTGGTACAGCTTGGATATCAATCCAGAGATCCGAGCAGATTTGCAACTGCCCGACCTTGCACCCCCACATGATGTGCAATCAGAGAATTTGCTACACTGCACCCTGTGGTTTAAGGATAGTCCAGGCTCTGATATGAATTATGAGGAAGAACTGTTTCAGCTCAAGGAAATTCAACTCACGCTGACTGACTTATTATGGGACTCCATAGGTAACATGATCTTATTAGTCCATCTCCCAGAGAATGTGACACATCTCTACCATCATTGGGAAACGGCTGTCCCACACATATCTCTCGCTAAATCCCCCAACATTTCATGGAGAGATTTAGGCCCAGTGGCCAAGGCCTGGAATAAAACTGCCCAGGAACAACTGACCTCTATGGGGATAACCAAGAAGGCTGTTGACCTCTGTACAGCTGGGTACCCTAGGTACCACACAGAAGTCTGTGAGGACTTACTCACCATAGACTGTGACTCTGACATTCCGCATGATTGCTTTGAACAAATGAAGATGGAAACTACTCACCTGCCAACTGTGTACGAAGCTGCGTTACTCAACCCAGACCAAACACTGTTTGTGGACGGCTCCAGATTTGCTGATGAACAGGGGCAATATCACACTGGGTATGCAGTCACCACAGGATGTCAAGTATTACAAGCAGCCGCCTTTCAGCCAACCAAGTCAGCTGAAGAAGCCGAGCTAACAGCCCTTACCGTGGCCTGCAAGTTGTCTGAAGGCCTACGTGTCAATATCTATACAGATTCAAGATATGCCCTGGGAGTGGCACATGACTTTGGCCTAATTTGGAAGACTAGAGGATTTCTTACAGCCACCGGTACCCCAGTGAAACATGGGGCAGCCATTGCAGAACTGATGGACGCTTTGGAACTTCCAGCAGAGGTGGCGGTGTTGAAAGTGAAAGCCCATGGAAGGCTAGATTCAGAGGAAGCACGGGGCAACCACTTGGCGGATCAGGCCGCCAAGGAAGCAGCACGACAGGGGTGGGAAGTGGACAGAAGAGTGGCCACTGACACAGTACCTATCTACACTATGCAGACATTACCTACGGATCTCAGGCTTCTAAAGGAGCAACAAGCAGCTGCTACTCCCCAGGAGAAACAAAGTTGGAAGAACAAGGGAGCTGTTCTCCGTGATGATGTTTACACCATCAATCTCAAGTTCTGTCTACCCAAGAATATGTATCCAGCTGTTGTTCAGTGGGCCCATGGACCCGCCCATTTGTCGAAACATCTGATGAACTCTCTGATTGATAAGTACTTTGAAGCATCGGGCATCACTACCTTGACACAGAATTATTGTAGATCCTGCACAATATGCGCTAAATGTAACCCTGGGAAGATTGTTAAAACTGCACCCAACCACTTGGCCAAACCACAGTACCCTTTCCAGAGGATACAGATTGACCACATCCAGATGCCAAAGAGTGGACGCTATGAATACGCACTAGTCATCGTAGATATGTTCTCAGGGTGGCCAGAAGCTTTCCCAGTGGCTAATCTCACTGCAAGGACTACGGCCAAGAATCTTCTGACAGAAATTGTCTGTTGATATGGAGTCCCAGAAGTGATTGAAAGCGACCAAGGGACCTCCTTCACCGCCTCGTTGACACGGGAAGTCTGGTCAGCACTGGGGGTGACCCTTGCATTCCACACGCCATATCACCCACAAAGTAGTGGTAAGGTAGAACGCATGAATGGCACCTTAAAAGCCAGAATGCTTAAAATGTCACAAGAAACTAACATACCCTGGCCCGAGAGTCTCCCATTAGCGTTGTTTAGCGTGAGGTACACTCCTAGGGGAAAATATAGCCTATCACCTTATGAGATTTTGTTTGGTACAGCACCCAGACTAGGTTGTTATTTCCCTCAACAACTTCAGATCCAGTCAGACGCTATGGTAGATTATGTGACTGCCCTCTCACATGCCTTGACCAAAATCCATGCCCAAGTGTTTTCTTCTATTCCAGATCCTGAGTCGAATACAGGTACACACAAGCTGCTCCCTGGTGATTGGGTCATGGTCAAGAAATTTCTCAGGAAACACACCCTTGAACCAAGATTTGATGGTCCTTACCAAGTGCTCCTAATCACAGCTACTTCAGTTAAGCTAGCCGGGAAGAGTTCTTGGATACACGCTTCACATTGCAAGAAAGTGCCTGCTCCAGAAGAAGCTATTCCTGCTGAACCATGAATTTATTGTGTATTCTGTGTTTTCTTATGCTGCTAAGTTTTGCATGGGCCCAACAGGTGGCCATAACCAAAGATAACCATGTTTACACTTTCTGGTACAATTCTTCTAACACAGATGTAGCTACCTACACCTTTGATTATTGTGACATTGTTGCTTGCACCTTCCCACAAACACAATATGCTGCCATATACAAGGACATACCTAACAAAAAAGATCCATACATCTGTGTGACTGGAGGAACTTGGGGGCATCACTGTAGTTCATTGAAAGCAGCTGGGTGGAACACGGGTAGACCATGGGGCTACAGACCCCAGAGTGCATTAGACAGAACTGACAAAGACGGAAAACCTCTACTCTCCAGAATGACCTTAAGTAAACCCATTGGGTCGACCCCTATCAAACTCACCTTAAACATAGAGCACCCCAGCCCAAAAGATGCAGGGGAATATGTAATGGGAATGTACTGGAGGGGAGGCGGCTCATATAATAAACTGGGGACATTTTATCTGCAAGACATGCTTACTTCACCAGACTGGGTAGGAACCACACACATGACTATTAACCCATTGAAACCATATATTAAGACTCTACATGATATGGTAGCTATAGCCAACCCCACCTTTGAAGACACCATGGCAGTAGAAACTGGGTTCTCGGACACAAATTTGTGGTTGGAATGGATGAGATACAATGCTAACTCACACAATAAGACCAATTGTTATGTATGTGGAGGAGCCAGACCCCATCTGGGTACAGTTCCCTTAAGTTTACCTCCTGAAGTAGAATTATGTGTTTTAAGCCTTTATGCACAATCCACCACAAATTCCTCGACATGTGAATCATGGAAAAAGGTTTACCCGATCACCCAAGGACACGTTAGACCACCCGATGGGGTCACGGTATATCCAGGTAATTACACGTGTTATTCAATACCTAAGAACACTGGTGTATATTTGGGCAAATTCCCATCTGGATATTGCTCAACCTACCACAGCCCGCCTGTATCACTGCTAATGAATCATGCAAAGACAGTTGGAGACATATATTGGTTATGTGGCGACAGACAGTTGAAGTCCCAACTAGTGGGGCAGTGGTGGGGGGAATGTACCTTGACCAAGGCTATAATGCCCATCCACATCATTCCGGACGGTAGCCATAACACATTAGACCACACACACACATACATCCTAGAGCCAGACGTGAAGCCCCGTTCGAGGGAGCTTCGACCCCCATGTATATATTGATGCTATTGGTGTGCCAAGGGGGGTGCCTAGTGAATTCAAAGCAAGGGATGAGGTGGCAGCAGGATTTGAATCCTTGATTCCAATGATAACTGCTAACAAGAATGTCAATTGGATCAATTATATTTATTATAATCAACAGCGATTTGTTAATTACACTAGGGATGCCCTACAGGGCCTGGCAGAACAATTACAAGCCACCACCCAAATGACATTTCAGAACAGAATGGCTTTAGATATGATCTTAGCTGAGAAGGGGGGCGTATGTAAAATCCTCCCCGAGACTATGACATGCTGCACATTTATTCCAGACAACACTGGGCCCAATGGTAAGGTAACTATGGCCATAGAGAAGCTAGATAGCCTCTCTGATGAGTTGAAAAAAGAACTCAGGAGTCACTGACACTTGGGACAGATGGTTTGGATGGATGAATGGTTGGCAAAGAACCCTATTTCAGGTAGAAACGGCTGTTCTTATAATGATTATCTTTTTCTTATTCCTAACCTGTTGTGCGATTCCTTGCATACAGAAGTACTTAAACAAAACAGTAGGGAAGACTATAAATGACGTGAACCCTACTTTCCTACATCAAGATACCACAGACCTCGATTGTGACACCCCACATACACCCCTCCAATCACATCAGTTTAAACAGACAACTGCATTCCTGTAGGGACAGTGTAGGGAAAGCGTCTGTCTTTACGAGCAAGTCTCACGTGCGGAGATGTGGTGGACTAGCCGCCGCGGGTTACCCACGGAGTGAAGTGTTCGATGCTTGTTAAGACAGATGAGCTGCAGGCAGCTAGGGATACGCTAGGGACAGTGGCAGTTGTTATGGTAAATAGCCATTTTAAGGGGGGACTCTTGTGGAAATAAGGTCCTCATATATTTCCTAGTTAGTAAAATGTCTATTTACTCATCTCACAAAAATCAGTATATAAGCTATACACATATATTTAGTCAAAATGGCTGCTAGAAGCTTCTAACCACTCCTCCCCAATAACATCGACTAACTACCTCGTGCAGCAAGATGGCGCCGGGAGACCGTGGGAGACCCTCATGGTCCCAGTGACATCACCCTTAGTAGGCAGAGCATTAGGAAGACCACTTAACACCTAACCAATTACTGATGTATTATTCCATGTTATCTCTGACAGTACCTATAATGTAATTTTGCTTTAAAAGGGACCTGCCGTCCCCTCTGAATAAACATTCCTCAAGTTATTCAACAACCTGGAACCTGTGTCTGGTGTGAATTACTTCAGGGAGCGTGCACGCATTGTTTCGCTGATTTGGCCAGGGGCAGATACACAAAGAAATAATCAATTTATTGATTGATTTTTCCATTTCACCTTTTACTGCCGTGGCCTTTTGTGAAGTTGCCGGCCGCAGCATACCACGTGGTCCCAGCGAGCTGTGCTCCACCAGTGAAGATAGCCATTGGAGAACTCCACTCTTCATCCACCTTTTTGATGTCATTGCTGCTCGGCACAGGTACCAGGGGTCAGCTTGCTGGGCTCATCATAGCACTGACTTTTATACTAACTACTCTTTTTATATTATTCAGCATCTCCTTTTTCGTCCTACCTACGTGTCACAACACGACCTGCTGCAGGGAGGGGGCCCCCCACCAGAGTTTCCATTGTCTTTTATTTATCTGCCAGCTCCATTCATCACCCTCACTATTTTCCTGTATACATTTTTTATTGTCCCTTTAGATAGTTCTATTTTATTTTGTCTTTTTACATATATATATATTTTTGTTTTCACCTATCCTTATACTGTCGTTTTTCATTATTCATTCTGTTTCCTCCTAGGGTGTCTCTTCACCCACCTCTTATGCTGATGTTTTATATATTTAGATCTATATTTAGTAGATGTTAGTTGCACGCTCTACTCTGATTCTTCATGGTTGTCTCACTCTAGTTTTAGTTGTTTTTACGGCATTAGATCTTGGAATGTGCCTATATATCTTTGAGCGTGTTTGCTTCTATCTATGTGGTATTTCATTTGAGTAATAGTGTATAATATATTACTTTGTTGCTTTGAGAGTCTCATCACTTTCAGGGCATTACTATCCTGAACTTTGCTAATTGTCATATTTTGATATATTTGTTGTTATCTGCTTGGAGCTGTGTGTAGGAGATAACTGATGATATAATACTCCATTGTGTTATTATTGGGAATTTATTTTATCTATTGTTTAAATTTTATTAAGTAAAAATTTTTATTATGATTTGATATACATCCTCTTATTGTCACGAGCGCTCACATTATTTTTATATTTTTTCTTTCTTAATATTAGTCGCTCATATATTTTGTGAAGCGGCCCATATATATTCTAATATTTCCATTTTATTACTGTATATTTGACCATTCCACTTATTTTTATAGTTTACATACAAACACAGATACACACACATTGACACACACCGGCACATACAAACACAGATACACACACTTTGACACACAGATACACACATCTTGACACACAGATACATACTGTGTGTCAAGGTGTGTGTATATGTGTGCCACTATGTGCCTGTGTGTATGTATCTGTGTGTAAGATACATACACACACAGATACACACTGACACACAGACACACACACACTGGCACATACAAACACAGATACACACACATTGACACACAGACACACACCAGCACCAGCACATAAAAAAAAAGGCACAACATTTTTTACTTTGGGGGGGAGGTGTATGAGTGAGACATATCTCATATCACAAAAGGAGTGGAATGGCTAAACATGGAATGTAAACTCTGATATCTACGAATAGAATATACAGAAATAAGAGGGAATAGGACCATATGTCGAAAGCTCTAAAACTGGAAAGGTATAGGGATTCACCAAAAACCTATTCAAACAATACACATAGAGTGATATACTAAAACAATAGTAGCAATTATCCAGGAGCTTACTAGAAGAACGGGTATAATACAGGACCCTAATTCTAAAATAACACACTTCAGTGATTAAAAGAGATAGAATATAAAATATACAATATGTATATAAATAACTTGGATATGTATGGCAAAGGTGTCTAAAATCCTAGAGAAAAAATACCACAGGGTGAATAATACCACTTGCCAAATATTATGACACAAAAGTTTCTTTCCAATAGTCTTTTAAAAGGTTTTTATTGCAAGAAGAGGTTTCCATTTCAAAATGAGCCTTTTAATATCAAAAGTGTTTATTGTATCAAAAGATGTGACTATATCAACTACTATTATAGTAATGTGTGTCATTCCCATCAATCAATAAATCTCTTATTATTATGCTAATCTATTCTATTTTCTATCACTGACTTTCGTTTTCAAATTTTCGTTTTTAAATAATCATTTTTAAATAACGGTTTGGAACAATCAATGTTATTTTATCCCATATGATTTTATGTATTTGATTTATTTTTTATGGACACTGATCAATTGATTAAACAACTGAGGGGTATATAAACATCCCCATATGGAGGTTTATCTACACGTCTCTGAGGAAGTAGGGCGACCCCCTACGAAACGCGTCAGACAATCTAAAGAACGTCCACACAGCAATAGCCAGCCAGGGTATTAGCAGCAGGACTTTTACATCACCTCGGATCCCAGACATCACACCAACACCATATGGCGAGCAGCGCTGATCCCCCGAAGTGAGGCACGAGGTGGAACGCACTGCGGAACGCGCGCCGTCCTTGCCGGCGTTCACTGTCTGGATGTGAGGATCACGAACAGCATCCACATCCATCCGTGCCTGGGAAGAAGGTTGTCCTGTATTTTTCACCCCTACTTGACTGGTATGAATATTGTGGACTGATTTTTAATTATATTTTTAAACATTTTTTAGAATAAACTGATTTTACACTCTCAGTTGTTTTGCAGCGATATTTCTATATTGCCTTTAGCAACCAGTTAACCAGTTGTGGATACCTTATTATGCAAGTATTTTAGTGTGCAATATTGTTGTTGGGTATCACAAGAACACTATTATTATGTTTGTATGCACACTTCTTTTACATTATTTTATTGGGCACATATCCACTTAATTGTGTTCACTATAATCACTTTTATTATATTGATTTTACATGATAAATGCTACAACAGTGTTTTAAGAATCTTTCTGCACTAACTTATCTTTTTACAAGTTGCAATCATTGGCATAGATCCATCCCCAATGGTCAGAGCTGGCACTACATGTAAATTGTATAATCAGGCTTGAACCTATACAAAACAATACATGAATCAGCTCATATTCTAGTTAAAAGCAAAGTTAGGGTGTCTGATCTGCATTCCATGAAAATACAATAAATAAAAAAGATTTCTAGCGCTTCTGACAATGTTGGTAGGCAGCTAGGACAACCCAAGCCAGGGTCTCTTTTTTCTGGTACTAGGTAAGATGCAAGATAACAAAAGGGTCGCAGCTCCTTGTGGATATCTTCTGTTCCAAATAGATTTTCCCAAATACACTTGACGTGTTTTTGAAAACAATTTAAGAAAGCCTGTGATTTGGCGAAATGCATCAAGAGTGTTTTTAAGTGTATTTTTATATTTCTATATGTAATAAAAAATTATTTTTATCTACTTTGGACCCTCCTGAGCTGCTACTACCCATTTGTGTGGAAATCTTTTTTATTTGATTTCCACACAGTTCATCTGGATCCTGGCACACCCTCTGTAAAGATTGTGCTGCACCAGTATATCCACAGGTTGGGATCATGTCAGTGTTTCTCTGCTGTTTTAAACAGCAACCTTTCCTTTCTTTGTGTCTGAGCTATTCAGCTGCTTTTTAACGATCAGCTCCTTCATTACTGTTTCCACGGTTACTCACCTGGTTGTTAGTAGCCAGACCTGTTGCTAATCAGTGCACCCTATTTAAACAGCAAGTCCAAGTACCTCTTTGCTCTTGCATGGTTTCCTGTTTCCCAGAAGACTTCCTGTTTCCTATAGAGAAAAAATAAAATAAAATAGAGACAGCGCTGATTAACTAACAGGCAGCAACCTTCAAAAAAGAGAAACCCTCCAAACCCTTTTAAAACAAGACAGGTTAAAACAACAATAAAAAAGGCTGCGCCACAGTAAAATAAATACAGTACCAAAGTGGGTAGTCACAAGAGCCGGAATCAGGAGAACAGTGAGCAGCGGAGTCAGGAACAAGGTCAGAAACCAGCAATACACAGGAAACAGGAAAGGTTAAAACAACAATAAAAAAGGCTGCGCCACAGTAAAATAAATACAATAAAAAGTCCAATATAAAAAGAAAAGTCCAACTTAAGTGTCCTTCTGGGTGGTCTTTATAACGGAAAGTGCAATAGTGGAGTCTTCATAGACTGTATTAATTCCGCTTATGTAGAAGACAAAAAAGAGAGAGAGAGGGACGACCAATGGTGCAATATTGTATAATTCCGATAGTGACATACTTAAAATTAATAGTAGAGAACTCACATTTGGTAGAGCTTATGTCCAGCTCTAGGATAAAAGCGCATACAGCGGTTTGATCCCCGCTTGTAGGATATATCGTGGGTATCTCTCCGTCTGTGGTGTCCAACTCTCAAATACGAAAAAGAAGAAGAAACAGCCGATAGTGCTCACTGTATGGTAGTCTTAATATAAATAGATAAAAACTTACTTACAAGTGAGGAGCAGACCAACTGCTCTTGTATATCAGCATAGGTGGATTGATCCCCACCTCTAGGATTTCTTTGAAATACAGGATACTTCCAGTTAAAAGTCCCAATGAGGAATATAAAAGGAATAAAATACTAATGGGTAAAATACTAAAAATTAATAATGAAATAATAGTAAAAAGCCAGGTAAGAGAATGTGTATATAAAACTATAAAAAAGAAAATTTGGAGCAAATAAATGACCAAAAATTACTTTTAATATTAAAATACACAATATAACATATCCATAACGCGTTTTGTCAACAGACTTTATCAAAATGGAATAGCATACAATACCTGGCTTAGTTTGTATTATATAGGAGTGTGGGTGATTCAAATTTGGCGCCAAAATTGATCCGTCCAATCAGAATTCAAATTTTTATGGCGATATTAAAACACATAAAAAACACATGTAAAACAAACTGTATGTTATATAGACATGGATGAAATACATGAATAGTAAAAACGAGGGTTAAAAATACTTAAAATAAGCGTTTTAAAATGATCACGTGACGCGCTGCACTTCCGGTTTTCGGACGCATTGCCGCAAAGCCTCATGGGAGGTTTAGTTTAACGGCCGCAAATGCCGGCCATAGGAATAACTAACAGCCATCTTGGAGAGGGCAGGGAGTCCTGTCAATGGTGGCCATTATAAAAGGGGCACTATAGGTTAAAGAAACATAATATTATCAAAATAATGGTCATATACATATGTATATTAAGATAATAGGATATTTGGAATATGGGAGGGGTAAAAACAATATGTTAAAGTGATATGCCATTAAAAAAAAAAAAAAAGGGGGATAAGAACTATAAACAACAAGACAAAAGGCAAGTTTGTAAACAGACATATTAGTTATACAAAATTGACATATTGGTTATAAAAAATTATGAAGATCAAAATCTGCATTGAGACCATGGGGTATAAGAGTCTTAAGATTATACACCCATTCCATTTCTATCTTTCCAAGTAATTTTTTTATGTCTCCTCCACGCCATGGGGTAGAACATTTTTTTATGCCCATACATTTTAGTAATTTTGGGTCTTTGTTGTGCTTAATAAAATGTTTGGATACTGTATGGTTTTCGTATCCATTTTTAATATTTCTGCAATGTTCGCTCAATCTAATTTTTAGGCACCTTGTGGTCATCCCCACATATTGGAGACCACATGGGCATTCGAGCAGATAAATAACATTTTTTGTGTTTCAGCTGATAAAATCATAAATATTGTACACTTTATTGGTCCTATTAGACATAAACTGAGTAACCTTAGATGGAGTGGACGGATCTGTAGTTTTACACACTATACATTGTTTACATTTGTAAAAGCCCTTTGTCTGAGGGAAAAAAGAGAAATTATTAACGGGGGATGCACGGGTAAAATTAGTAGTTAAAATAGATTTAAAATTAGGGGCACCTCTAAAAACAATATTTGGGAATCCGAAGCTGTCTGGGGCAATCATGTCTGGCGGGCAAACCTGGTCTCATATTTTAGATATATAGATGATTTGTTTTTTATTTAGGAAGGACCAGAAGATACTCTTATTGCTTTTATTAACGATCTTAATGTTAACAATAGGGGTATTAGCCTCACACATGAATTTAGTAAAGAATCTATAAACTTTTTAGATCTTAACATTTTTATTAAGGAAGGACAACTCCACACAAAAACGTTTTTTAAAAAGGTATGTGTTAATACGGCTATTGACAAAACCAGTTGCCACTATAAGCCCTGGCTTGAGAGTGCCCCCAAAAGCCAATTCCTACATCTTCGTAGGAATTGTTCAGAAATAACAGATTTTAATGAACAAGCTAATATTTTAAAAAATGTATTTATGGAAAAGAGGTACTTAGAGTCAGATCTTAATAATACAATTAATACAGTCAAACAAAAAGAACGTAAAGATCTTCTGGTTTACAAAAATAAAGAAAAAGATGAAGCTACATCCCTTCCTGTTATTTTTAATTTTAATAATAAAAGTAACAAAGTTAAAAAAATAATAAAAAATCACTGGCACATACTTAAAGAAGATGATGTTCTTAATCCAATTCTGCCAAATCAGCCAAATATTGTTTTTAGAGGTGCCCCTAATTTTAAATCTATTTTAACTACTAATTTTACCCGTGAATCCCCCGTTAATAATTTCTCTTTTTTTCCCTCAGACAAAGGGCTTTTACAAATATAAACTGGGAATCCGAAGCTGTCTGGGGCAATCATGTCTGGCGAGCAAACCTGGCTTTTACAAATGTAAACAATGTATAGTGTGTAAAACTACAGATCCATCCACTCCATCTAAGGTTACTCAGTTTATGTCTAATAGGACCAATAAAGTGTACAATATTTATGATTTTATCAGCTGCAACACAAAAAATGTTATTTATCTGCTCGAATGCCCATGTGGTCTCCAATATGTGGGGATGACCACAAGGTGCCTAAAAATTAGATTGAGCGAACATTGCAGAAATATAAAAAATGGATACGAAAACCATACAGTATCCAAACATTTTATTAAGCACAACAAAGACCCAAAATTACTAAAATGTATGGGCATAAAAAAATGTTCTACCCCCTGGCGTGGAGGAGACATAAAAAAATTACTTGGAAAAATAGAAATGGAATGGGTGTATAATCTTAAGACTCTTATACCCCATGGTCTCAATGCAGATTTTGATCTTCATAATTTTTTATAACCAATATGTCAATTTTGTATAACTAATATGTCTGTTTACAAACTTGCCTTTTATCTTGTTGTTTATAGTTCTTATCCCCCCCCCCTTTTTTTTTTAATGGCATATCACTTTAACATATTGTTTTTACCCCTCCCATATTCCAAATATCCTATTATCTTAATATACATATGTATATGACCATTATTTTGATAATATTATGTTTCTTTAACCTATAGTGCCCCTCTTATAATGGCCACCATTGACAGGACTCCCTGCCCCCTCCAAGATGGCTGTTAGTTATTCCTATGGCCGGCATTTGCGGCCGTTAAACTAAATCTCCCATGAGGCTTTGCGGCAATGCGTCCGAAAACCGGAAGTGCAGCGCGTCACGTGATCATTTTAAAACGCTTATTTTAAGTATTTTTAACCCTCGTTTTTACTATTCATGTATTTCATCCATGTCTATATAACATACAGTTTGTTTTACATGTGTTTTTTATGTGTTTTAATATCGCCATAAAAATTTTAATTCTGATTGGACGGATCAATTTTGGCGCCAAATTTGAATCACCCACACTCCTATATAATACAAACTAAGCCAGGTATTGTATGCTATTCCATTTTGATAAAGTCTGTTGACGAAACGCGTTATGGATATGTTATATTGTGTATTTTAATATTAAAAGTAATTTTTGGTCATTTATTTGCTCCAAATTTTCTTTTTTATAGTTTTATATACACATTCTCTTACCTGGCTTTTTACTATTATTTCATTATTAATTTTTAGTATTTTACCCATTAGTATTTTATTCCTTTTATATTCCTCATTGGGACTTTTAACTGGAAGTATCCTGTATTTCAAAGAAATCCTAGAGGTGGGGATCAATCCACCTATGCTGATATACAAGAGCAGTCGGTCTGCTCCACACTTGTAAGTACGTTTTTATCTATTTATATTAAGACTACCATACAGTGAGCACTATCGGCTGTTTCTTCTTCTTTTTCGTATTTGAGAGTTGGACACCACAGACGGAGAGATACCCACGATATATCCTACAAGCCGGGATCAAACCGATGTATGCGCTTTTATCCTAGAGCTGGACATAAGCTCTACCAAATGTGAGTTCTCTACTATTAATTTTAAGTACGTCACTATCGGAATTATACAATATTGCACCATTGGTCGTCCCTCTCTCTCTCTTTTTTGTCTTCTACATAAGCGGAATTAATACAGTCTATGAAGACTCCACTATTGCACTTTCCGTTATAAAGACCACCCAGAAGGACACTTAAGTTGGACTTTTCTTTTTATATTGGACTTTTTATTGTATTTATTTTACTGTGGCGCAGCCTTTTTCATTGTTGTTTTAACCTTTCCTGTTTCCTGTGTATTCCTGGTTTCTGACCTTGTTCCTGACTCCGCTGCTCACTGTTCTCCTGATTCCAGCTCGTGTGACTACCCACTTTGGTGCCTGACCCCTGCTTGCCTCCTGGACTTTGCTTTTGTTTTTTTTCATTTTTTGCTATTTTTCAATAAAGGTGTTTTGCATTTACATTCTGTCTCTGTCTGGTTCCTGGTCCCTAGCAGATCATACTGCCCAAGCACTCCTATTTGGAGCTGATTAGAAGCTCCATAAAAACTGTAAGTGCATTTCAATATTTTCCGAATATATATACAGAATATAAAAACGTATTACACTATATTGTCTCCTGTCCTCTTATCTTTTTTATTTTTGTTGTGCAGAATATCAATACATACAAGCTCGGGCTGCCCCAACAGCAATCCTCAAGCATATTTTAGTGCATAACAGTAGGAGCCCTAGAGAAAACATGCACATTTTTAAGTATAATATAGTAACAGATGCAGGCTATGCTTCCAAGCCTAGTCACAAGGTAGAGGCCGCACTATAGTGTCATGCTAACGAAATTGTTAAAGAGCAAGAAAAGTGGAGTGTTTTGGGGAAGCTATAGTTCGGAAATGCTAAAACAGAGGTGTATGTGCGCCACTGGCTGGTGCCGGGTGAGGCGTATTAGGCCCCAAACCCCTAGTCACCCCCCTCCCAAAAAAAACTAACCCCTACCTACCCCCCTCACGCTATAAATAATGAGAGGGGGGCATTAACTAAGTGTGACGGGTGTGTTAAATGACAAAGAATATAATTTTTTAAAAATTGAATTCCCTAGGACACCAGTCTTTTACACTTTACCAAAAGTGCATAAAAGTATGACACAACCCCCAGGTAGGCCAATTGTTTCCGGCATTGGTTCAATATCAGCTAATCTCTCTAAGTACGTGGATATCTGGTTGCAAGATTTGGTCAAGGAAATGCCTTCATATTTGAAGGATACTACAGATGTTATTAAAATTATTAAGAATGTAAGTTGGAAAGAGGGTTATTTTCTGGTGACCTCAGATGTGTCAGCATTATACACATCAATTCCACATGACTTAGGTTGTAATACAATTCAGGAATGTCTGATAAAGTCAGGAAAATTCTCAGAAGAGCATGTTACATTTTTAATAGAGAGTATAAGATGGATTTTAAATAATAATTATTTTATTTTCAATTCTAGATTCTATTTACAGCGTCAGGGCACAGCGATGGGGACCAGGTTCGCCCCTAGCTATGCAAACTTATTTATGCTCGGCTGGGAAAATGATGTTATTTTTAATAACACGGCATGGGGAGCGGACCTAGTCACATACCATAGGTATATAGATGACCTATTCTTAAGTGATCTGGAAATTTTTTTAACCAGTATTAATAATAGTAACTGGGGTATTGAACTAAACAGTCAATTTAGTACTAAAAGCATTAACTTTTTAGATTTGGAGATTTATACAGAAGGGGATACTCTTAAAACAAAAAATTTCTTTAAAAAAGTGGACGCCAATAGTTATGTTTTATATAATAGCGGACACTATACGCCTTGGTTGAATAATATACCAAAAGGACAATTACAAAGGATTCTGAGAAATTGTACTGACAATGATATTTTTAAAGAACAAGCTAAGACAGTTTTAGACAAGTTTGTACAAAAGAAATATCCCGAAGCATTACTTGAAAAAGCATTTGATGAAACTAATATATTAAGTCAACAGGAATTAATTTCCAAATCTAATACTATTAAAAGATCTGATAATCCTGATTTAATACCCTTAGTCCTAGATTTTAATAGTGATAACAAAAAAGTTAAAACTATTATAAATAGACACTGGCACCTTCTCAAAAAAGATAAAGAGCTATCAAAAGTGATCCCTGAGAAACCCTTTATCACCTTTAGAGGAGCACCAAGTTTTAAACAAATGTTAACTTTTAATCACCCTAAAGTGGAAGCAGTTACTACTTTTTAAAAAAATAATAAAAATGGTTTTTATTCATGTGGTAAATGTGTTGGTTGCAAATGCAGTAAGAATAGAACTATTAAAGGTATTAGTAAATTTAAAACAAAGTATAAAGAGGAAGATTTCCAAAGTAATGATTTTATAACTTGTTTTAGTAAAAATCTTATTTATCTTTTAATTTGTCCGTGCGGATTGCAATATGTTGGCCGGACTATTCGTCCTCTACACAAAAGAGTGTATGAACATATTAATAATATTAAAAAGGGTTTTGAACAGCATAGTGTTTCGGCTCATTTTAAGAGATATCATAAATCTGATCCAAGTGGTTTAACTTTTTTAGGGATTCAGATAGTGAAAAAATCTTGGAGAGGAGGCAACTATATTCTAGATATTGGGAAGGAAGAAATGAAATGGGTACATAAATTAGGTTCCCTAGAGCCCAATGGACTTAATATAGCATTTGATTTATATAATTTTTTATGATTAGATTTTTTTTTTTTCTCTCTCTGTTTCACATTTTTTTTAAATAAAATGTTTCCATGAATTTTGGGATTATTTAGATTTATCTATTATTGGTCCATATAATTATATGTCTGTTATGAATTTTCATATGAAGTAATTTCTATATCTCTTTTTTTTTCCCATGTAGTAGGATATTGATTTATATATGTGTATTATATCTAATCAATTTCTTTTAATGGTATTATTAGTATTATATATGTAATTTTTTAGATAATGGACATTTTTATAAGAGACATTTAGGCAATATGCCTTAGAGTCCATAGACTTTGACTGCATTTGGGACTAATTATGTACAATGAAGAAGATACCACGCCTACATAGACGGGTATATATTTTGAGAGACGGCAACCACCCGAATGTGATTTGAGGAATCCGTCAAGGCGAAACGCGTCATCACGTTTTTGGACGCACAACGTCATTACGTGTCAATAGCACCTCCTATTCCCGGAAGCATCTAACCACTGGAAGACCGCAAGTGCATGCCGCGTGTCAGAAGTGGGTCTGAACCATCTCGGCTTTCCAGGGAGAGGGGTGAAGATTTTCTGTGTTATTTTATACCAATAAAAGGTTCATTTTCATCTGGTGCCGTCCTGCTTGTCTCAAGCACACTAATCAACTATTCTACAGAATCCTGCAGAGAGGATTTGAAAGCATTTATAGTTGGAGCAGACTTTATTCTGCTCTACCATTGTGAGTGGTATTCTTTTATTATTTTTTGATTATATTTATCATACAGTGTTACACTATTTGTGTCTTTTTGTTCCCTTATTTTCTATTTGTATGTGGAGCGATTTAAAGAGATACTCCTTCTATCTTCAGCAATTTCTATATTTAAAGGAGTAAGTGTTTCTTCGTTTGAATTTCACATAAGAGCACATATTCACAGAGTATGAACTATTGGATATAACGTATTTGCACTTTAAGTAATAAATACACTGTATTTGCACTTTATTAATATTTGTTTATAGGTTGTTTATATTGATAAATTAGCACTTAAAGGCACAGCGCACTTTATTCTTTTTTTATGTATTCTATTTGAGTGGTTTTAGAGCTATTTTCACTTTTATAAGTGCTTGCTAGCCTTTGTCAGTGATATTCTTTATTATTTCTATTGATTTTATAGCGCCATTTTTTACTTGATTTTTTTATACTTTTTGGGCATTAACTAAGTACCTGTAAAAAAAATAAAACTTACCATTTGATGTTTTCTTTCTTCTAAAATCTTATTTTTTCAGCCCCAAAAAAGGCCAAATAAAAATCCATAATAACCGAGGCACTTAAAAAAAAAAAAAAAAAAGAGCACAAAAAAAAATCCATCTTCACCCATGGAGGGCTCCGCAGGACGGGGGAAGGCTTATAAAGCCTTGCCCCACCCTGCAATTAGGCTCAGAGCACTGATTGGTGGGTTTAAGCCATCCAATCAGAATTCTCTGACAGCTAAATCTCTACATTTACCTATCACAGCACTCTGATTGGTTAGCTTGAAATCCACCAATCAGAGTGTTCTGTGTCATTTTACACAGCGTCGGAAAGTTCTTTGGAATTTTCCCACACTGTGTAATTTGACTCATGACTCTCTAATTGGTTACTTTCAATCCACCAATCAGAGAGTTATGAGGTTTCCCCCCCTTATTGGTATTTAGGGCACCCACCCACCGCTCAGGGGTGGGGGCCAAGGGGAGGACATTAGGTCCCCCCCTTATTATTATTTAGGGCCCCCACCCACCACTCAGGGGTGGAGGCCGGGGAGGACAATAGGTCCCCCCCATTATTTTACTTTAGTGCCCCCACCCGCCGCTCAGGGGTGGGGACAGGACATCAGGTCCCCCTCTTATTCTAATTTAGGGCCCCCACCCACCGCTCAGGGGTAGGGGTCAGGGGGGAGGACATTAGGCCCCTCTTATTATAATTTAGGTCCCCCCCTTATTATAATTTATGGCCCCCCTTATTATAATTTAGGGCCCATACCCACCGCTCAGGGGTGGAGGCCGGGGGGGAGGACAATAGGTCCCCCCCATTATTTTACTTTAGGGCCCCCATCTGCTGCTCAGGGGTGGGGGCCAGGGGAGGGCAATTATTATTTTTTTTAACAGTGAGCAGCCAAAGGCCCTAGACATGACCCTATTTGCGGTATAGCGAGTAGGTGCAAAATTTACTAATACTAAGTATTTTTACTTAGTATTAGTAAATTTGTCTGAAAGACCAATTTAGGTCTTTCAGCCTTTTGGTAGATAACTCCCTAATACCGTGGGAATTAGGGAGTTATCTACTAAGAGGCTGCAAGAGAAGTCCCGAAGTTGTGAAATTCCGAAGTTGCCGAAGTTCCGAAGTGAACCGCCGAAGTCCTGAATTGCGGAAGTCCCGAATTTCGGAATGCCGAACCGAAAATTTTCCCCATGCACATGCCTAATATTCCCTAAGCAGGGCAAATCAAAGAAGAACATAGGCGGAGCGTAGGCAAAGTGGCGGATGGTCCGAAGAAGGGAGTTACACGAAGAGTAACATCCATGAAGCATGAAGATAGCAGCGCTGGAATGGAGTCAAAATGATTAAATATTTGTATTTTTAATACATGTTTCTTTGTGATATATGGTGTATTGAATGTATATGGGAGCAATTTTAGGTAAGTTAATTTTTTTCACAAAAGTTTCACTTTAATTCTTTATTACGAGAACTAATTTTTGAAACACTATGACAAATTCTGCTGTGCTTGAATACATTACAATAAATGTCAGGTTAGTAATGTGTGGGATTAACCACGGATGTGTGCAAAGGCTGGTTGACAGATTTCACAGATGGGCATGATTACAACTAGTGAAACCGCAAACAATAAACCACAAATGATGTCTTGTATGGCACACATAAAACATCTTAGACACAACATTTTTTTACAATGTAATGTGGCAGGATAGGTTTATTCATTCCAATGCTACTTGCTTAAAAGTGAGGCAAATGATATTATGAATTTGAGTGGGTTCCTTCACAAGAGAACATTAGCCAAAATGTATTATGCTGTATTTTGTGAGTTGTTATACTTACATAATGTACAGTGATTGTTAAAAATAGAATCCTCTTATATTATGAATGAAAAATATATGTATATTGCTGAAACGGTAATCAGAGTTAACCCCTTAAGGACAGGGCAATTGTACAGAGTGGGCCACAATTCATAGAAACATAGAAACATAGAATGTGACGGCAGATAAGAACCATTCGGCCCATCTAGTCTGCCCAATTTTCTAAATTCAGAGTAGGATTTGACAGGTAAATAACTTATATGTTTGTAGTTTAACCCCTTAAGGACACAACTTCTAGAATGAAAGGGAATCATGACAGAATATTTCCATCATATGTCCTTAAGGGGTTAATATTTTTGTTGCAGGTACATATTCTAACATATTCCTGGTAGATTCACCATGGGTAATTTTGTAACCGCAGGTGGTTCCCTTATTTACCACTATAATGTCTTTAAGCATAGAACTTAGTAGGGATAACCATACAGATATCTTAGCCATAATTTTATATAGTTAGTAAGAGATCCTCTATTTAACATATATAAATAATTGAGAATACAATATAAAATAAGGATTGTCTTGGAAGCAATAGTTTTGTCTTTTGGATATTTATTATATAAAAATATAAATATAAAATCCATTATAGCAGAGTTTATAAGATTAAATTACATGCTTGCAAATAGCATTAATAGGTTAACATACCCTTCTGAACATGTCATCATGTCAGCCTCTCTGTCATTTTAAGATGGAGCAGCGTCTGTCTCCAAGTCTCTCCTCTGTGTCTTAACATTTAAAAGTACACATATTTATACCATAGGTGTCTCCATTTTAGGGTTACCGTAGTTCAAATATGAAAAAGTAACACTTCTTTTACTTTATTCATTTTAGGACCTCCCTTAACTTGGCAAACATACAAGGCCATAACTAAAGGGTGCATACGTCATGGAAATTTTCCTGACTTAGTTCAAGATGGCATCTTAAAGTCTGAATCGCTTATTTGTTGTTTATACTAGGTCGTAAGGGCACAGTCGTGGGAGATTCCCGGATTTGGGGAAGTTCCATTAACTTGGGGTGACAACAGTATATTGTGTACTGAAAGAGTCGTAGTATAGCCTTGAAGCTTGTTTATGCATTATTGTTATTGTAATTCGTCTGGGACAAAATGGCGCAAACATATTATGCACTGAGGTTATTAGTTAAAGAAACATGAAAAACAATATGTTCCATTTCTAACACCTTGTCAATTTGCAATATCTCTTAAAGACAAAGTACACAGTTTAAGAAATACAACATTTCATTCTAAAACTTGTAATATTTGTATTTGCCCATAACAATTTCACAAAGGAACAATGGATGTGCATGGGCAGAAAATTCAGTTCGGTTAGGCACTTCCGAAATTCATGACTTCGGTAATTTGGGACTTCAACAATTCACTAACCTTAACCCTACCCCTAACCACCACAACCACTTGCACATCTAGGGTTAGGGGTAGGGTTAGATTCCTGTCATCCTTCACATAATTTTCCCTCCCTTTCTTGTTTTGCCACTTTTCAGAAATCCGAAGCACTTCGGCACTTCTGAAATTTGGCTCTTCAGCAATTCACTAACCTTAACCCTACCCCTAACCACCACAACCACTTGCACATCTAGGGTTAGGGGTAGGGTTAGATTCCTGTCATCCTTCACATAATTTTCCCTCCCTTTCTTGTTTTGCCACTTTTCAGAAATCCGAAGCACTTCGGCACTTCTGAAATTTGGCTCTTCAGCAATTCACTAACCTTAACCCTACCCCTAACCACCACAACCACTTGCACATCTAGGGTTAGGGGTAGGGTTAGATTCCTGTCATCCTTCACATAATTTTCCCTCCCTTTCTTGTTTTGCCACTTTTCAGAAATCCGAAGCACTTCGGCACTTCTGAAATTTGGCACTTCAGCAATTCGGTAATTTGGCAATTCGGCACTTTGGCAATTCGGTTCGGTTCGCACTTCAGAAATTCGGCACTTCTGAAATTCAGCTATTCGGAAGCATCTGAATTGCTGAAATTCGTCCGAATTTACATTAGGAACAAAACGAATTGCACATGCCTAAAAAATAGTGGAATTTTATTTTAAAAAAGGCAGGTCCATTATTTTGACCCAAAGAAAAATTAATCCTGAAATGTGCTTTTAACAGGATAGGGCTACTGCCCATACAGCCTGGGGCACAATGGACATCCTGGGACAACCGTTCGGTGAGCTGATAATTTCAAGAAATTCCCAGATTTACTGTCCGGATATCTGAAGAAGCTTATGTACATGGTTTGTTTACTTGAGCAGCTCAAGTAAATAAACCAAGAGAATATCTGGGCAGAAATTTGAGTGTGAGAGCCTCAAACATTAACTAATGTAATGAACAATGCAATTGAAAGAGCCTGATTTTGCAAAGCTGCAAATGGAGCTCATTAAAAGATGCCATCTTCCGTACTTAGTAAAACAAATCTCCATACGTTAAGTATCCATTGTATGTTATATTATGAAAACTAGTTTGTTAATAAAAAAAGTTATTAACTCAAACTCTACACTGAATTGTGCCCACCCTTTACAAGTTCTGAGCCAAAGCAAAACCTGTAATTTGAACTATATATCTGTTCAACTTTAATTTATGTCTTTCATATTAAGTGCACCCACCCTTATTATATATACTTTCGTCCAGGAGAAATTTAATTTCACATCAAATATTGATATATGAAACATGTTAATTAAGAAATTATAAATTCTGCATGGCATTTTAACTGTGAATGCAATAAAACACTCAAATTATGTTTCACAAATTACAACTGTACCCCCAATGTGCAGGTTTTATGGGATATTGGAGAGTTAAAGGTTCAAATAACAGAACATTTATGTCATACTTACCGATATTTTCTTTTCCCGGATATATGCCATGGCAGCACTACGTATGGGTATAGCTCCTCCCCTTCTCAATTGGACAGGAACACCTCCTAAATAAAAGAGACTCCCCCCTATACCCTCTCAGTCTGTTATGCTACTAGGGTTTTTAGAATTGGAACTCAACTGCAGCTTGTAGAACTCCTTAATTACAATAGTGAAGAAACTGAGAATCTTTAAATTATCAATACTGTAGCTTTAAGAAAAGAGAGGATTGCTGGCAATTAGAGAATCAAACGAAGTTTTAATGATTGTGATAAACTTAAGTGAAAAGCATATAGGTAATAATTCAATAAGAAGAAATTGCTGGTTAGCAAACAATACAAAGTTCATCAATAAGTATTTCTTCAGTGATGTATTGAATAATATTCTTTAGGTTCATATGAATAATCTTCAATAGAAATAGTATGCAGGTAGCAGAGAATATTTGCAAAGCAAGAAACAGTTCATAGTGGTTAAGCTTGATGGGAGTTAATCTCAATATAATTAGTGTGTATGCAGCAGAGAGGATTTGAGCAAGCAAGAAACAGTTCATTAATAACTGAGATTCCAGATAATACATTGGAAGTTATACTTAAGATTAATGTGAGTTGTCCTCCAAGAGATCAGTATTAGAGTCCACTTGTTAAATGGTAAAGTGTCCGTTCTCCAGTTATCCTCTAGCGGATGAAGCATAATCCTTTTATCTTCAAAGGTTTAGGAAGGCTTGTGAGAGAAGCTTGTGGAGCCGTCTATACCCGGAAGTAGGTCCCACAATCACCAAGCACTTTCTCTCTGGCGCGGTCTCTCTAAGTAGTTTTAGAGAGCCGCGTCAGAAGGGGGTGGGGTCGGCTCCGCATAGCGGGAATGCCGAACCCGGAAGAGATACCGCATGACACAGTCTTAGTTTAAAGCCACAAAACAACACATGATTTCAGAGAGGGTGGGATTGCAGTGCTGCCATGGCATATATCCGGGAAAAGAAAATATTGGTAAGTATGGCATAAATGTTCTGTTTTCCCCGGATATATCCATGGCAGCACTACGTATGGGATATACCCAAGCTGAAAGGAGTAAGGGAGGGAGAATAATAACCACAACGCATAAATCCATGCAAATACGGTTTATTGATCCATAAACTATAAGGTAGCAGAGAGGACACTTCTACCAAATTCTGTGGTAGATGAACGCACTACATCCAACTGTAAGTGATTGATAAACATGCTGCTGAACAAATGCGATCCGCAGAAATGTTGGCTGCAGCTGCCCAAGAAGCAGCCAAAGATCTGGTAGAATGAGCTCTTAGGCCTTGAGGGACAGGAACTCCGGAGGCTGAGTAGGCCTGACCAATGGCCAATATGAGACGAAGAAGCGGCTTGACCCTTCTTGTAACCTGAAGGAATAATGAACAGTCTAGATGTCTTCCTTATGTCTGAAGTCCGGTTCAGGTATGTAGATAAACAGCGCACCAGATCCAAACGATGCCATTTCTCTTCTTCTTTCTCTGGATCAAATGCTAATTTCCAATCTAACAGAGCAGAGATCGCTGAAGTATGCACTTTAAGGGAGCTGAGACTCAAACCCTTGTCAAATCCGTCCTGTAAAAATTGAAGGATGTCACAGATACTGGGAGACAAAGGAGAAATATTATGTGCCAAACACCAGCTACAGAAGATGTCCCAAATACGATAGTAAGCTGAAGAAGTGGATTTCTTCCTGGCATTCAGAAGAGTATAAATTACTGAAGAAGAGAAGCCTTTGCTGGAGAGACGTTGCTTCTCAATTTGAAGCCCTTAAATTGAGAGACTGAGGAGATGGGTGAGAGATCGGACCTTGTTGTAGGAGACTGAGTTGATCTGGGAATTTCAGAGGAAAGTCCTGAGAGAGTTTCTGCAGCAGGGGAAACCAAGGCCGCCTGGGCCAGAAGGGAATCACTGCGAGAATTGTTGCTTGCTCCTGCAGGATCATTCTTAGCAGGGGGAAAATCAGAGGAGTTGGGGGAAAAACATACCCCAGATGGAACTTCCACTCACAACAGAGAGCATCCTGGTCTTCCGCCAAAGGGTCGAAGTAACGCGAGAAGAAGCTTCCCACTTTGTGATTCTTTGCTGTGGCCATCATATCTACCTGAGGAAAACCCCACTTCTGGACTATGCTTTGGAATGCCAGAGGGGCTAACTCCCATTCTGTGGGATCCAGGGTTACTCGGCTTAAGAAATCCGCCACTTGATTGTTCTTTCCCTGAAGGTAAACTGCCTTGGACCTACCCCCCTGATGATTGATGTAAGCAACTGCAGAGGTATTGTCTATCCTTACTCTCACCCAACTTTGTTTCAGACAAGGAAAGTGCAGAAGAGCCTGGAAGACTGCTTGCAACTCTAAAACATTTTAGGATAGAGGATACTGTTTGTTTTCCCACTGCCCCTGAACATGAAGAAGGCCCAAATGAGCTCCCCAACCTGATTAGCATGCATCTGTCGTGAGAGTAACCCAAGGGATATTATTCAGGGGATACCATTGATATAGATTCTCGTTCATCAGCCACCATGCCAGTTCCTTCTTGATCTCTGATGATAAAGAGATTGCTTGATTCAGATCCTTGTTCGCAAACTGGGATAGAAACCATTATTGTGGAATCCTCATATGCCACTGGGCCCATCTCGTAAGGCCTATTGTAGAGGACAAACTTCCCAGAAGGCTCATAAATTCCTGGGCCGGGATGGAGTTCAGAGGCAGAAGACGAAGGATCTTTGATTGAATACGAAGCCCCCTGTCCAAGGATAGGGAGACTTGTGACTGGATTGTGTCGAATCTTGCCCCTAAGTATATCATAACTTGAGAGGGGGAAAGCTGACTCTTCTTGAGGTGTACAAACCATCCAAATTTTTGAAGAATCCAGATGGATATATGCTTTTAAGGCAACCAGGATCTTTGAGAAAGTCCTGGGAGCTGTGCTCAGGCCAAAGGGAAGGGCTCAAAACTGAAAATGCTGATGGTGAATCGCAAATCTCAGGAACTTCTGGTGTGGTGGAGCAATAGGAACGGGAAAGTAAGCGTCTCGAAGGTCTATGGAGATTAACCAGTCACCTGGGGAGATGACTTTTATAATGGAACTTACTGATTCCATCTTGAATTTTCTCACATACAGATTTTCGTTTAATTAGTGAAGGTCCAAAATTGGTCTCCACTCCCCTGATGCTTTCGGAGTGAGAAAAAGTCTGGAATAAACCCCCAATCCTCTTTCTTTTGCAGGAACAGGGCATATAACTCCCTCTGCTGAAAGGGAAGAAACTAAAGAACGAATGGCCACTGCTTTCTCTGTTTCCATAGGCATGCTTGTAGACGTGAACCGGGGATAAGGGTTTGTCGAGAATTCCAGGTAGTAGCCGGATTTTAGGGTCTTTAAAACCCACTTGTCCTGTATTGCTGGAGCCCAGACCTCGTAGAAGTGAAGAAGTCTTGCTCCCACTCCCAAGGGCTGGACTGGTGTGCCATCAGAATTGCTTTGAAGGCTTGCCATTGCCATCATGTCCTCGGGTGGTTTTGGAAGAGGAGAGTCCACTTTTCCAGGATTGGAATCTGGAAAACTCTCTACCAGGTCTGTATTGTCTAAAGTCCTTGTCCCGAAAGGAACGTCTGTCCTGCAGAAAGGATCTTTTAGGACGTCTATCTTGAGGAAGAAAGGCCTTACGTCCTTCTACTGCCTTTTTGATACATTCGTCCAGATATTTGCCAAAGAGCATCTCTCCTTAAAAAGGGTTCTTTTTTATCTGCCACCCAATTACGTAGCCAAAGAGCACATCTTGATGCTACAGTAAGGGCCATGCTTCTGGAGATGGTTTTAACCAAATCTATAGAAGCTTCTGATGAAAAAATCAATAGCCAGCTTAACTTTCCTTAAGGATTCCAGCAGCCTGGATCTACTGACTCCACTTGATATGTCCCCTTCGAGGTCATCCATCCACTGCTTCAAGGCCCTAGAGACAGATGTCAAGGCTACAGCAGGACAAAGCCCAGAGCCAGAGGCTTTGGACAAATTTGAGTCCATACGTTTATCCATTGGATCTCTTAAAGTAACGGCATCATCCAATGTAAGGGTGGTCTTTTTGGCTAGTTGGACAATTGCTGCATCTACTTTGGGGGCAAGGTCCCAATGGTTACTGTCCGTAGCCTTAAAAGGGTATAGTTTAGAAAAACGACCCTGAATAGTGATTCTTTTTTCAGCCTTCTTCCATTCTTGCTTAATGAGGTCTTCAATGGTCTCATGCAATGGGAAAGTAGGATTGCGCCTTCTCAGGTCAGCAAAATGCTTACTAGAAGCTGCTTCCTCCTCTCTCTTATCATTAAGCTCCAAGGTATCACGAACTGCCTTGATTAAAGCTTCTATTTTCGCACTGTCTATAAAGACAGGAGAGGCCCCATATTCTTCATCTTTTTATGACAACTCGTCTTGCTGAAATACCGGGGATACGTATTCATCAGAGCTTAAGTCAGCATATTCCTCTGGGCTAAAAGATCTACGTCTTTTCTTAGCCATCTCAGACTGTCGAAGACCCTCTAAAACTGCTTGACGGATGTAAGAAAGAATATCTGGATCTGGTTCAGTATGACCTGCCGCTGCTTTAAGACAAGCTAAGCAGAGCCTTTTCCCAGGAAGCACCTTGTCATCACAAGCTTCACATAAGGGGGTCTTATCCTTCTTTTTCTTGTATGAGGATCTGTGGGCAGAACTGAAAATCCGTCAGTCAGAAGTCTGAAATGCACTCTTTTTTTTTTTATTAGTATTGTGTCTTTAAAATTTCTGTAGTGACTTACTCAGAACCTCTAGATTGCGACCTATTTCTCGAAGCCTGACCATCCCGAATCCATAGTATGGGCAGCTAGAAAAAAAACTGAATTTCCAGCAACCAATTATTACCTTGAAACAGGACTGGGGAATAGAGAAATTATAATAAAAGGACAAGAAATGTCACTTACTTGGAGCCAGAAGACAGATGTTTAATCCAGTTATGCAGAGGTACATCAAACAGCATACTGACAGAATAGAGGTGCTTACCTTTTAAATATAGGATACCGAACCGGGAAGTAAATCCCCCTGTTGCTGGCCTTCCCCTGGCGTGCGTTCCAACTGCATTCCACTGCTGTAGAGAGGGAAAAGATAAGCCGAAAAACCGGAAGTGACGAACCAGAAGTGACGAAACCGGAAACCAATATCAGCGTGCGTTCCACCATGCGTTCCACGACCGGAATGGATCAGCCACAAGGAAACAGGAGCCCACCCCCCGGGCAGGTAAGTTCTTAATCCACTGCCACTTACATCCTGAGGATAGGGCAGGCCATCTTTATTGGGAAAGCCAAGAAGCCCAAATTTTTTGCAGCAAGTAGGTGAACCCTTCTGTGGGAATTACCACCTCCCTGGGTCTGGCACATCCAGCTTCTACTTATAGGGTTACTGAAGCATAGCTCCCCGGTTGCTAAGGGGAGAATCCTCCAGGGGGTCGTCCTTGGTGAGGTGCCGTGTCCTGAGGCTTCCATGGGGAGAGAGGGGTACAATTAGACCCGAATAAGTCACAAAAGAAAAATTTTAGGAGATGCAACCTCCACTGTTCCTGAGAAGTGGACAGGAAAAAAAGACTGAGGGGGTATAAGGGGGAGTCTCTTTTATTTAGGAGGTGTTCCTGTCCAATTGAGAAGGGGAGGAGCTATACCCATATGTAGTGCTGCCATGGACATATCCGGGGAAATAGGGTTTGACCATTTCAGTTTTTTCATATTGGAATTTGCCAGATTGGTTTGCTGAGCCTATGTTGCCTCTGATACTGTATGGCAGCCCAGAAATTAAAATTACTACGAAGTAGTTTTAAGAAAGGTATACCAAAAAAGTGATATTTTAGGACTCGTAAAAGGTCTGGCCAGGTGACCAAGTTAAAATTATTGTATACATCAAGGCATAGAAGAAGAGAGGGGGGAGAATCAATAAGGTGTTAAGTTGATGTCATTGCCATTATGGCCATTATAATCCCCTGTATCAGGGGCGGACTGAGCACTCTGGCATATTGGTAATGGACCGAGGGCCCGAGGCTCTGGGGGGGCCTGCCCGTGGTGCAGAATGTAATAGCAGCTGGGGAGTTCGGCAAGCTCCCCAGCCAGCCTGCACTCAGTAAAGGGCCCGCACGAACTTCTGCGGGCCCCTGCTGTTAGTCGGCTATACTCACAGTCAGCAGACCTTGGTAGCACACAGAGAGACAGCCCAGGTGCCTTATCAAAGACTCTCCAGGCTGCCTCTCACTATATGTTACAAATGCAATTGGCACAATAAGTGACTCTAATAGCTCAAACACCCGTGTGGTATCCCCTATACCAACACAAAAAGTACATACAATACAAACACAATGGATGGAGCAATTTTTGTTCTTTCCTCTTCTCCAATATATTGCTGCAGAGACAGAGAAATATACAAAATAGTGTAGACAGTTTACAATATATATTAAAGTGCAATAAGTGCAAGGAAACACTCACAAAATCAGAGCCAAGGGACCTGGCTCTGGTATGGATGGCTTCTGGATCTATTATAGGGTGATCCTAACCCTTCTGTAGCTGGTGAGGTCTCCAATAAGTAGAAGAGGATCCAGAGGATGGAGTAAAAAATTACTTTATTACAAAAATATATATATAAAATAAATAAAATATGGAAGTATAAAATATAAGTACTAAATAAGCCAATACGCGTTTCGCCAATTATGGCTTCCTCAGTCAGCTTCTAACAGTACTTGTCCAGATAATGTCCTTATATAAGTCCTCAGTACCTGCGGACTTATGCGTTCCATATCTTCGTGTATATTCATTTCCTGCTTCCGGTAGCGGCCATTATGTGACGTCACTTCCGTATTTTGACATCACTTCCGGGGTTGTTCTCCGAGTGGAACGCATAGTGCGTTCCACTCGTTCTCCTATCTCCGGCTCTCGCGCCGAAACACTCCAATGGAACGCATGCATGCGTTCCAACATACCCACTGGTCCCCCTCCACATCGTTCCACTCGTTCTCCTATCTCCGGCTCTCACGACGAAACACTCCAATGGAACGCATGCATGCGTTCCAAAGCTCCCACTAGTCCCCCTCCACATCGTAGTGCACATCGTGATATTTGCAGTTCACACAATAGGGTACAAGTATGTGTCCCAAATATAAAAATAAGGACATATTTAGATCATAATGTATTAATCAACATCAATTTGTCACCTTGACATGTTAATTTGACTTAAAAATAAACAATCATAATAAATACCAATTACTTTGACATATTCCAACTTGAATACGACTATATATTCAGATTCTCAATTTTTAAAGTGACCATGCTCTTTTTTGTAAAAACAGTGAATTTTAAACGAACAATGAATTTTAAAACGACAGTGAATTTTTCCATAAAGTGACCATACCAATATTACCAAAGTGCATATACAGGTGGTGAAATACCTACAGTAGTTTGATTTCTAAAAAAAAAAAAATATAAAATATTATATTTAAAAAAAGAGTTTTATCCTTATTCTTTCCTAAAACTATCGATTAATTTATAAAAAGTGGCATAACTCAAAATCTTGGTTGAGTCCATTTGGGATTAATGTTTTAAAATTATAGATACACTTCATCTCCTCTTCCCCAATTTTTTTATTAAAATCGCCCCCCCTCCAATCTCTATGTACTACTTTTATTGCACAAAAGGACATCTTTTTTGGGTCTTTATTATGATACAAATTAAAATGATTGGAGACACTATGTGTATCCAGTCCTTTTTTTATATTTCTAATATGTTCTTCAATCCTTATGTGTACATTTCTAATTGTTCTTCCTACATATATGAGGTCACAAGGGCATTTTAAAATGTAGATAACATTTTTAGAAAAACACGTTAACTGATTTCTTATCATAAATGTTTTATCCTTTTGGTATTGAAAAGAGGTGATGTGTCTTTTCTTTTGATTTGTTTCCCTACAGGCTAGGCAAGAACCGCACCCATAAAAACCTTTATTTTTATTTAGAAAATGTTCTTTGTGTTTAGTGGAAAAACTACTTTTCACAACTATTTGTTTTAAATTTCTACACCCTCTATATACTATCATTGGTTTTGAAGGTAGAATTTGTTTCAAAATAGGATCATCTTGTAATATAGACCAATGTTTATGGATAATTCTTCTTATCTTTGTGTTGTTTCCACTGTGATTACATATAAAGGGAATTGTTAATTGGCCAGGATCTTTTTTCTTTTTTATTGTATTCCCTTTATATCTAATCAAGTCTTTTCTTTTTGTTAATTTAACCTCTTCCATACAAGTTGTCAACTTTATTGGGTTGTATCCTTTCTCCACAAATTGTTCTTTAATTTTTTCAGCTTGCGTGATGTAGTCATTATCCTGAGTGCAATTGCGTCTTATTCTTAAAAATTGGCTCTTGGGGGCGTTGTCTAACCAGGGGGTGTGATGGCAACTATTTTTTTCGATATAACTATTCGCGTCTACCTCTTTAAAATGATTCCTTGTATGTAACTTGGATTCTACTAAAAAAATTTCTAAATCTAAAAAATTAATTTGGTTGTTACTATACGTAGACGTTAAAATAATGCCTCTCACTATGCCTGTCTCGGCTGGAAAAAAAAATCGGCAGAGGCTCCAGGAGCAGAGCACTCCATGCAGGCTGCCTGTAACTGATCAGAGCAGCCCCGTGCGGAGCTGCTTTATCAGTGTTTCTGGCAGCCTGCCCGCAATTCCATGGCCGGCCAGGGAGGGAGCTCTTCTAGACACTCACATGGCAAGATGGAGGTTGGACTCTCTGCACCACCGTGGGTAAGGATTACCCACTTGAATTTCCTGGACAAAGGTAAGGTTTAGGGAGGGGGATACATTATTTTAACCTATCCATCCTTTCCCCTTTATTCACCAAGCCCCAACACACACTACAACCCCTATCACTCTCTACACATACTACAAACCCTATCAGCCATACACACACTACAACCCCTATCACTCCCTACACACACTACAACCCCTATCACCTCCTACACATACTACAACCCCTATCACCCCTACACATAGTTAAACCCCTACACACTACAACCCGTATCACTCCCTATCATACTTCAACCTCTACATACTACAAAAAATAAATGTGTATTCCTGACCATATAGTTTAAACCCTTAAGACCGCAGGGCGTTCTATGCCGTCCCTATTTGGATGGCTCTAAACGCCGCAGGGCAGCATAGAACGCCCTGCGATCTTATGTACTTACCCTGTCGCCGGCGATCGCGGTATGGCTACTCACCTGAGAGCCCAAGGAGCCCCCCCTCCGCCCTCTTCGGCATTGCCAGCAGGGGGAGGGCCTGTAATGACAGGTACTCCCCCTGCTGTCTGAAAATAAAATAAGTTAAACAGTGTAAAATTAAATAATATATACACTGCTCAAAAAAATTAAGGGAACACTTAAACAACACAATGTAATTCCATGTCAATCACACTTCTGTGAAATCAAACTGTCCACTTAGGAAGCAACACTGAGTGACAATCAATTTCACATGCTGTTGTGCAAATGGGATAGACAACATGTGGAAATTATAGGCAATTAGCAAGACACCCCCAATAAAGCTCATCCAGGATGGCACATCAATGCGAGCTGTGGCAAGAAGATTTACTGTTTCTGTCAGCATAGCGTCCAGAGCATGGAGGCGCTACCAAGACACAGGCTAGTACATCAGGAGATGTGGAGGAGGCCATAGGAGGGCAACAACCCAGCAGCAGGACCGCTACCTCTGCCTTTGTGCAAGGAGGAACAGGAGGAGCACTGCCAGAGCCCTGCAAAATGACCTCCAGCAGGCCACAAATGTGCATGTGTCTGCTCAAACGGTCAGAAACAGACTCCATGAGGGCCCGACGTCCACAGGTGGGGTTGTGCTTACAGCCCAACACTGTGCAGGTTGTTTGGCATTTGCCAGAGAACACTGAGATTGGCAAATTCGCCACTGGCGCCCTATGCTCTTCACAGATTAAATCAGGTTCACACTGACAGACGTGACAGAGTCTGGAGACGCTGTGGAGAACGTTCTGCTGCCTGCAACATCTTCCAGCATGACCGGTTTGGTAATGGGTGGCATTTCTTTGGGGGGGCCGCACAGCCCTCCATGTGCTCGCCAGAGGTAGCCTGACTGCCATTAGGTACCGAGATGAAATTCTTAGACCCTTTGTGAGACCATATGCTGGTGCGGTTGGCACTGGGTTCCTCCTAATGCAAGACAATGCTAGACCTCATGTGGCTGGAGTGTATCAGCAGTTCCTGCAAGACGAAGGCATTGATGCTATGGACTGGCCCGTCCGTTCCCCAGACCTGAATCCAATTGAGCACATCTGGGACATCATGTCTCGCTTCATCCACCAACGTCACGTTGCACTGCAGACAGGGCTGGTGCAAGGATTTTTGCCGCCCTAGGCAAAAGTAAAGTTTGCCTCCCCCCCATGTGACATCACAGTGTCCCACCCATATGACCTGCCATGTTAACTAACGCCAGTGCTGCAGTGCCGCCGTGTTTACATTAACAGGCCTGCAGGGACAGGCTATAGCCACCAGAACCACTACATTAAGCTGCAGTGGTTCTGGAGACTATGGTGTTTCTTTAATGTGAGGTAAATTAGAGATTAGTGCCATGAATAATATACTAGATTGCCTACTTACAACCAGATGAGGATGATGATGGGCTCTAGCTGCAGTCTGGCTCCACTGGTCTGGTGTAGAACAGGCTCTCTGGAGGTGGTTTGTAACTGTGGTCACAAAAATCAATGTTCTGGGAGAACGGGAAGCAGCTCAATTTTTGGGGGGCCCTTTACACAGCTCAAGGTCTGGGTCCCAGGGTCCACCTTCATGTTCCACCAATGAGTCTGTTCACAGGGGGTGGAGTGTGTAGGGGATGTCCTGATATGTTTGTAAGGAATGCATTGTGTGAATCTGTGTTTGTATGTGTAAGGGCTGCAAGGTGTGTTTCTGTGTATGTACGGGATGCAGTGTGTGCGTCTGTAAGGGATGCATTGAGTGTGTGTAAGGGGTGCATTGAGTGTGTGTAATGAATGCATTGTGTGTTTCTGTTTGTGTAAGGGATGCATTATGTGTAAGGGTTGCATTGCTTGTGTATGTGTCTGTGTGTGTAATGCATTGTGTGTGTAATGCATTGTGTTTTTTTCTGTGTGCAAGGGGTGCATTGTGTGTGATTGTGTGTGTGTGATGGATGTCAATCTCTCCCCCCTCCCTTGTCACTCTTTTTCTCTCCCCCTTGTCACTCTCTTTCTCTCCAGTAACTGCTAACACACTCCAGCCACATGAGGTCTAGCATTGTCTTGCATTAGGAGGAACCCAGGGCCAACCGCACAAGCATATGGTCTCACAAGGGGTCTGAGGATCTCATCTCGGTACCTAATGGCAGTCAGGCTACCTCTGGTGAGCACATGGAGGGCTGTGCGGCCCTCCAAATAAATGCCACCCCACACCATTACTGACCCACTGCCAAACCGGTCATGCTGGAGGATGTTGCAGGCAGCAGAACGTTCTCCACGGCGTCTCCAGACTCTGTCATGTCTGTCACATGTGCTCAGTGTGAACCTGCTTTCATATGTGAAGAGCACGGGGTGCCAGTAGCGTATTTGCCAATCTTGGTGTTCTCTGGCAAATGCCAAACGTCCTGCACGGTGCATACACATGCACATTTGTGGCCTGCTGGAGGTCATTTTGCAGGGCTCTGGCAGTGCTCCTCCTGTTCCTCCTTGCACAAAGGCGGAGGTAGCGGTCCTGCTGCTGGGTTGTTGCCCTCCTACGGCCTCCTCCACATCTCCTGATGTACTAGCCTGTGTCTTGGTAGTGCCTCCATGCTCTGGACACTATGCTGACAGAAACAGCAAACCTTCTTGCCACAGCTCGCATTGATGTGCCATCCTGGATGAGCTGCACTACCTGAGCCACTTGTGTGGGTTGTAGACTCCGTCTCATGCTACCACTAGAGTGAAAGCACCGCCAGCATTCAAAAGTGACCAAAACATCAGGCAGGAAGCATAGGAACTGAGAAGTGGTCTGTGGTCACCACCTGCAGAACCACTCCTTTATTGGGGGTGTCTTGCTAATTGCCTATAATTTCAACCTGTTGTCTTTCCCAACGAATGGTTAAACCCCTAAAGGTAAGCTAGCATCAGGGACCTTCAACCACTATAATAATAATTTCTATCAAGTTGTTATGGCGCCCGGAGGGTCCCTTTAAAATTGCCACTCTATAAATGAGCTCCCCGTGGCCAAAGTTTTTGTCACTTGAAGTAGATGATCAGTTTTTTTTTAACCCCTTAAGGACACATGACATGTGTGACATGTCATGATTCCCTTTTATTCCAGAAGTTTGGTCCTTAAGGGGTTAATAGAATTACAGAAGGTCAATTGCACTAAGAAGAGTGGTTAGTGAAAGAAACTTGGAAAAATAAATAAAAAACAAAACAAAAAAGTATATTCACTAATAGGCAAGCATGGTTATGGCCAGATATTGGGATCCTATTGTACTCTAGAAGGATTGCCCTATATTTATCTAAGAATGTTAGATGTTTTGACTTGTAGCCAAAATGATGGGCAGCTGAAGTAAATGATTAGGAATTAGCTGCATAGGGTCGAGTGTAGTGAGGGCCACCTCAGGGTGTGACAACCATGACAATGGTCACGGGCCCTGACATGTTGCAGTGGGGCCCACATGCTGATGGGGCCCATCGGGTGGCCCAAGCATTTATGGCAACCTGATGGGCTCTATCTACAGGGGCCTGGTCAGCGCTGCAGCTGTATAATAGCGTGGCCAGGCCCCTTTAAAAAAATTGCAGCGGCACCGCGATTAGTGCTGGGAGGAAGTGACGTCCGGTAACTTCCTCCAAACTCACTCCGCGCAGGAGGAAAGACACTGTGGAGGCCGCGAGGAGGGAGAACCCGAGCCCACACCAACTCCCATCAACCCCAGTCACCTTCCTGCAACGAAAAGGTAAGAAACAGGAGGATGGCTGAAAAATAAGCTGTCTGTATGTATGTTTGTATTTATGTCAGTATGTATGTTTGTATGTATGTCTGTATGTCTGTATGTCAGTGTTGTGGACAAAAATATTAACCCAATTTATGTTAGTAAAATGCCTATTTACTCAGCATAACCATAATTTGCATTATTCAGCGTTATACATGATTTACCTAAAATGGCCGCTAGGGAGTTTCCCCTTGTCATCGACTAACACACATCATTAACAAGATGGCGCTGGAATCTGGGGGAGACCTCCATGATGCCAGTAACATCACACCCGGTAAGAAGAGCAATAGATGAACCACTTAACACCTAACCAATTATTGATGTATTATTCTCTGTTATCTCTGACAATGCATATGATGTAATTCTGCTTTATAAGGGGCATGCCGTCCCCCTGGAATAAACTCTTCCTCAAGTTTTTCATTAACCCGAAACCTGTGTCTGGTGTGAATTACTTCAGGAGCGTGCACGCATACTTTAGTTTGGCCGGGGGCAGATATGCAAGATTATCAATTACTTGATTGATTCCACAACAATTTGGCACCCAACATTGCAGCCACTGGTTTTCGCTGGTTCGGACGGCCGGAAAACGGGACCGGAGCAGACCCCCGGGAAGTGGGGGGAACGGAGCCTGATCACCTCCTAAATACAGTAGTTTGCCTGTGTTCTCCTGTTTTGTTTCATCTGCTTTTCGGTTTTCGGTCAGTTGTAGTCATAGTGTGGGTACCCTGGTTATGTGTGTGTGTTGTGTGGCTCATCCTTGATTACGGATTATGTGCACATCTTTACATCTGTGACTCTTGTAAATGTCTTTTGATTAGTCTCTCCACGTTCACCTTTTCCTTTATTCTCTACCTCTTCTGTACCTTTTGCCCAGAGCTGTGTTAGTCACCCATGCTCGCCCGCTCAGATCCGTGACCACCATCTCGGGTGGGTGGATCCCGTGACTGGTCTACATTTAGGGAAGACGCACGAAGATCAATTCCTCGTGGCACTCGAGCACTGTAGACATTCCTTCTTTTTCCTCTCCCTCACTGTCCCTCTTACGTGGGAAGCCTTGTTTGGTAAAAATGGGACAAGAACATGCCAGACCTTCCAAAGGCTATTTAGCTTGTGCCATTGTTAATGAGAGAGCAGGAGAAGAGGCTATGTTAAAAATAAAGAAAATAGCAAATATTTGTGGCTTTCAAATGTCCTCAAGTGGAAGATTGCAACCAGAATTCTGGAGGAAATTGCTGATTGACAAAGAAGGCTTATTGTTGGATAATGGGTTAACGAAAGCTGTGGAGGCTTGGTATCGGGTAGCGAGAGGACTCAAGCAGGAAGGTTGGTTATAGGAAGAACTAGATTTTGAAGGACAATTGATTTATGTATATCATAGAAATGTTTGTAATGATGATTCATCTCTCGATGTTCCCCAGCCACCGCCCTATGATGGCGCCCACTACAATGTGAAAGAACCTAGCCCCGCCTCCCCAGGCACTGCCCAGTTGCCACCTCCAATTGGCGTAGTCTCCTCAGTACCCACCCCTCTGTACCCCGTCCTCGGGGCAGACGGATTCTATTATTATTCCATCCCTCTTCTACCTCCCTCGGTCATTCCTACTGTTCCCACCTCCCTCCGTCATTCCCACTGCTCCCGCCCATCTTCCTCCGTCATTCCTACTGTTCCCTCCCACCTCACTCCGTCATTCCTACTGTTCCCGCCCCTCTCCCACCTCCTCCGTCATTCCTACTGTTTCCGCCCTTCTCCCACCTCCCTCCGTCATTCCTACTGTTCCCCCTCTCTCCCACCTCCCTCCATTCCTACTGTTCCCCCCTCTCCCACCCTCCCTTCATCATTCCTACTGTTCCTGCCCCTCACCCACCTCCCTCCGTCATTCCTACTGTTCCCACCCTTCTCCCACCTCCCTCCCTCATTCTCACTGTTCCCGCCCCTCTCCCACCTCCCTCCGTCATTCCCTCTGACCCCGTCCCTCTCCTACCTCCCTCCGTCATTTCTGATCCCGTCCCTCTTCTACCTCCCTCCGTCACTTCTGATCTCGCCCTTCTCCCACTTCCCTCCGTCGTTCCCTCTATTCCTGCTCCCCTCCCACCTCCACCCCTTGTCTCCCCTGTCACCCCTCTCCCACCTCCCCCTGTCGTTCCCTCTATTCCTGCTCCCCTCCCACCTCCATCCGTTGTCTCCCCTGTCGCATCTCCCTCTGCCATATCCTCCTCCGTCCCATCTCCCTGTGTCATTCCATCCACTCCCGCACCATCCTCTCCTCTCCCCATCACCCCTTCCGTCCGAGTTTCAGTTTTCCCTTCCCTTCTGGCCTCCAACCCTCCCTTGATATTTCATCACTCATTTCAGGCCTCTCTGCTCAATCCCCTCAGTCTATTCCGACCCCGTCACTTCCGGCTCCTGTTATGGTCGTCACTTCCCCTTCCAGCATCCTTCCCGCCATTTCCCCTTCCGGCCCTTCACCCAATCCAGTCCCTGTCCCCGCCTCCTTCATGGCGGCCCCCAGTTACCCTATCATGATAACTGGGTCAAATTAATCCATTGTATCGGGACAGCCTCGCGCTGTAGGCGTTTCTCCTGCCGCGTCAGGTTTTCATCCCGCTACCTCCCAATTAGTTACTCCCCAGGCCATTGCTGTCGGTTCTCCCGACTCCGGTGTTCCAGCCGCTCAAGCCCCTAATTCACCAGATGTTGCCAGCTATCACGGTCTTCCATTCACCGTCCCCTCGAAGATGACAATGTGCAGGGGCTCAGCCCATTCTGGCCTTCAAATAATAGGGTTTCCCAAAGACAGGCCACCCCTGCCAGCCACAACCACACCTTACCAACCGTGGAAGGGGCTCCCCCGATGTATGGTACTTTCAACCCGTCCCAAGCCGCAACCCTAGTAACCTCTCTCCCTGACCCCGAGAAGCAGCACATGCCCTTCTTTCGAAGGGTAGCCCAGATTCGCAAGACATACTCAGCTGCCTGGCGTGATTTGTTTAGTCTATGTGAAATCAAAGCTGGGGATGCCTATTGGCCCATTATGGAAAGGAGTTTTAATAATGCTCTCCTCACTACAGATATGGATTTCCAGTCAGGTATCACATTCTGTGAACAGCGTCGAGCCTGGATAAATTAGCTGATCAAGCCACTTGTATAAATTACATTATACAAGATAAACTTGAGTCTGTAGAGAAATACCACTCACGGTTGACTCAAACTTTCTCTGATCTAGGATTCCGTGTATACAACAAGGCACATATCCAGGTGTTATGCACTGCCTTTGTTGCAGGCCTTAAGGAAGCCATCAGGAAAGGTTTAGTACTTTCCCACCCTGAGTATAGGATTATTCCCTTGGACACTCTCCTCCTGGTTGCTAAAGGCCTTGAATCTGCACTCCAGCCGCCCCAAAGGAAAAGTAATCCCCTTATGTTTTCCTTTTATAGTCCTACAATCAGACCCGCCCCAGCTCCTGCAGGATATCCCGTGCCAGCTACACAGGGGCAGCCCATGACACACACCCCTAGACCTCAGACCAGGGCATGCTTTAATTGTAATCAACTAGGTCATTTCAGGAAAGATTGTCCACACCCCAGGTTGCATAGACAACAACAGCCGACCACCAGACCACCTAATCCTGTGTTTAGCTATCCTATGTATCCCAATGCCCCTGCAGTCACACATGGTTACCCTCAGCCAGGTTACCCTCCACAGGTACATCCTCAGACTATTATTCCATCCCTCTTCTACCTCCCTCGGTCATTCCTACTGTTCCCACCTCCCTCCGTCATTCCCACTGCTCCCTCCCCTCTCCCATCTTCCTCCGTCATTCCTACTGTTCCCTCCCACCTCACTCAGTCATTCCTACTGTTCCCGCCCCTCTCCCACCTCCCTCCATCATTCCTACTGTTCCCGCCCACTCCATACTACCCTCCTCAGGAATATACCCAAGTTGTCTATCAGCCATCTCCAGCTGATAATTACCCTCCACCCAGCAGCTATGTTCACAATTCCCCTGATAATTATGATCCAGATGATTATCAACAAGATGACCGTCCTGCACCAAGTCAACATCGCCCTACACGCCAAGCCCAACAGGCCAGTCACTCTACCGCACCCAAACGTCACTACACTGGCCCCGATCAATCTCATTTAGATCTCATACAATAGGTGACTGGCAAACCTGTGTCTAAAACCCCTGTCATGGCAGTGTCTACAGGGGATAAAGGGGGGCCTCTTGCTACAGTAGTCCTACCCATAGAGGGTCATCCTACTACCTTTTTAGTTGACACAGGCGCAGCCCGCAGTGTTCTCAGAGAACAAGACCTGCCTGACTTCCTGTCTGACACAGATGTCTCTTGTGTAGGTGTTGATGGTACCCCTCGAAATAACCCATTAACTAAGCTCTTGCGAGTGGGTTCTGACATTCTCTCACATTTTGTTGTCTCTTCTACTTGTCCTATTAACCTGCTAGGTACTTGTGTTCTGTCCCGTCTACAAGCTTCTACCTCCTTCACTGCTGATGGCCAGGTTCAGTTATTAACCCCTCGCAAAGATACTTCTGTTCTTTGCTCTCTGCCCTTCTACTACACATGACATCTCCCACTGAGGAGGTAAGGGTCTCAGATGCCCCCACTGCCGTGGATAGGATCCCAACCAAACTTTTGTCCACAGTCCCAGATGACATTGGACGCCTACGCGTCCCACCTGTGGTTGTCACACTAATGAAGGGAGCAAACCCACCACGAAGGCCACAGTACCCATCGAAGCCTGCACAAGCCCTTGCCATTTCCAAACAAGTTGAAAGTCTGTTAGCAAAAGGTGCTCTGGTGAAGTGTGTATCAGAGTGTAACACCCCTCTATTTCCACTGAAGAAGAAAACTGAAACAGGTCAACCCGACAAATACCGTATGGTCCAGGACCTCCGCGCTGTTAATGATGTCACCAACCAAGATACTGCCATTGTCCCTAATCCACACACGCTGTTGTCACAAGTCCTTCCAACAGCTAAATTCTTCACTGTGGTTGATCTTGCAAATACCTTTTTCAGCATGCCCTTGGATCCTTCTTGTCAATATCTGTTTGCTTTTACATATGATTGCCAGCAGTATACTTGGACTGTCATGCCTCAGGGTGCACAAAATTCACCAACTCAGTTTGCAAAAGCTATGTCTACCGTACTAGAACCATGGCAAAAATCTCATTCAGATGTGGTCCTCCTCCAATATGTAGATGATTTACTCCTCTGTGTGGATGACTTCACAACTGCTGAACGAAATTCAGAAGATCTCCTTTATTTTCTTGCTGAAGAAGGTTGCAAAGCCTCCAAGAAGAAACTTCAGTGGTCTGTAGACTTCTTGGGACATTCTTCTTGGGACATTTTCTTTCCCATAGCACCCGTAACCTAACAAGAAACAGAGTACTTGCCATTACAAGTCTCTCTCTCCCACCTGCACATCAGGCTCTTCATGCTTTCCTGGGCCTCATCACATACTGCAGATCCTGGATTCCCGAGGCTTCTCAGCTCACGCAGCCTCTCTATGATGCCTTAAAGACTGAACCATTTTCAGTCCATTTCATTGTCCAACCATTTTCATTGTCTTCATCAGCTCGTAAATGTTTCTATGCCCTCCAAAGGGCCATCTCCTCTGCCCCAACTTTTTGTCTCTGAGAAAATGGGCCATGCTTTAGGACTCCTTACGCAGTCACATGGTTCCTGTCAGCACCCTATTGGTTACTTTTCATGCATGCTGGACCCCGTGGCCAGAGGAGGGCCTTTCTGTTTGCGTGCTGTCTTTGCTGCCAATGACTTTGTTCTTGGACATAAGCTAACAGTCCTTGCTCCTCATGATATCACTGCTATCACTGAATCAAGTCCAACCGAAACATATCTCATCCCAGAGACATCTCCGCCTTCAAACCTTCCTCCTATTGCCTGATAATGTCACTCTGCAAAGATGTTACTCTTTGAACCCGGCCACTCTTCTGCCACTTCCAAGGGGGGAGTGCCACAATACTGGTACAGTCTGGACATAAATCCTGACGTTCATATGGAACTTCAGGTGAAAAAGCCCACGGTTTGTGGGGATATTTATGGGATGATAATATTAAACAGTCGAGAATTGCCCACTATTTCAATTCTCTTAGATCTTAGAGATCGTTATCATGTAAGTGAAATGTATTCCATACAAATAAAATCATAATTTGTTATAAAAATAGATTTAATTTATGGTGACAAATAAAATAATAATAATATTAGGCAGCATGCATGATAATAATCAGTGAATATTTAGTATAACATAAGTAAGCAAAACGATGGAATGGCTATACACGTTCCAATGGCTAACAGCATCACCTGTCACTTAATAAGGGTACTTCACAGACAGAAAGTAAAACTTCACACAGCGAAAAGCCATAAAACCTTGGCTAACAGTTAAATCAACTGAGTAACCCTTTCAATGCTGGCTAGATCCTCCTAGGCACATAGTATCCTATTCTCATGTAATGTTCAATTAAAATAACATTCAAACCAGCTCATTAATCATTTCCTGGAACCATCCAATAAGAATAATCTACCAGATTTTTACAAAAGCCGAATTTTAATTTGCCTAAAAATATATCTTATCTTATATTAGG
>OW240913.1:227557567-227598256 GCA_933207985.1 Pelobates cultripes
AAATAATTAATTAAGCTGGCTATCATCTAAAAACTTACTTCGTAGAAACATAGAATGTGACGGCAGATAAGAACCATTCGGCCCATCTAGTCTGCCTAATTTTCTAAATACTTTCATTAGTCCCTGGCCTTATCTTATAGTTAGGATATCCTTATGCCTATCCCACGCATGCTTAAACTCCTTTACTGTGTTAACCTCTACCACATACTTCATTCAAGGCTTACCATCTTCTTGGACCTAGAGATCCTCTGCATCCCAATTTAACTTTTCGAAAACGTAGCCATCCAGATCTATTATTGTTCCTTAATGATATTATTTGCTAAATGTGTTGTTTTTAGTTTTAGTTTTAAGCATGTCTTTCGATTAACTAGGATTTTATTAAAGGTAAGTTCCGCCCATACTCTTTATGTCATTGTACTTTTTAAGTATATTTTGAGAACCCCTTTGCTAAGATATAGGGGCTCTTTAATCCCTTAACCCTTTAAGGATGACGGACGTTCTATGCTGTCCTTTTTGGGGCGGTCCTAAATGCTGGTGGGCAGCATAGAATGTCCCCACCATCCAGGGCACTTACCTGGTCCCAGTCGATCACACACCAGCGGTTGCGATCCTGGGAGGTCAGGCAGACCCCCTCTGCCTGATCCAGCCTCCCCCCAGCCATGTGATCGCGGGGTCCTCATGATCACATAGCCGGCTTATGCAGTGCCTGCAAGGGGGCCTACCTGAGCTCTCAGGCAGTCCCCCTCATGATTGTAAAAAAGGTTTTAAAAGTTATTGAACAGTTTTTAAATTAAATAAAAAGGACTTAGATCATATATATATGATCTAAGTTCTTTTATATACACATACATAAATCATTATTAAAAGTGTATTTTAATATTAATATATATATATATATATATATGTTATATTATATATATATATATATATATATATATATATATATATATATATATATATATATATATATATATATATATATATATATATATATATATATATAAAAAAAAATTTAAACAATTAAATAAAAATAATAATAAAAAGAAATTTAAAAAATTATATACCAATTTTAATTTGTTCTAACTTTATTTTGATATTACTATACATATATTGTAAATTCAAAATAAATTTAGAATGATGTTATAAATACAATATATTTATATATAACTAATATAATTAAAAAATATATATACATATATATTTAAATTCTACAAATATGTTTATATAATATTTTTACATAATTAAGTCATTTTATTAATTACAATCTGAGTGACCAGCCTGACAATCCAGACAGAAAGTCCAAAGAATTTGGTTCGCAAGCCCTAAAAACAGTAAAAAAAAAAAAAACTCAACGATGATATCGTGAGTAAAATTTTATTTTTTTGCATTTTTCTCACATAAACTGTACTTTCACTGACGATATAATTGTTGTGATAAGTTTTACTATTTTTAAACACTAATATTTGTGTTCAGCGAAGTCTCCCGAGTATAACAGTAGCCCTCATGTACAGGTTTTATGGTGTTTTCAAAAGTTACTGAGTCAAATATCAGGCTTGAATTTCCTTTTTTTCTCATTGAAATTTGACAGATAGGTTATGTTGCCTTTGAGACCGTTTGGTAGCCCAGGAATGAGAATTACCCCCATGATGGCATACCATTTGCAAAAGTAGACAACTCAAGGTATTGCAAATGGGGTATGTGCAGTCTTTTTAGTAGCTACTTAGTCACAAACACTAGCCAAAATTACCATTCAATTTAGTTTTTTTGCATTTTTCACACACAACAAATATGAATGCTAACTTTGGCCAGTGTTTGTGACTAAGTGGCTACTAAAAATGACTGGACATACCCCATTTGTAATACCTTTGTTGTCTACTTTTGCAAATGGTATGCCATCATGGGGGTAATTTTCATTCCTGGGCTACCATACGCTCTCAAAGACAACATAGCCAGTCTGACAAATTTCAATGTGTATAAACTGAAAAATGTACTGTGCTATATTTGACCGTGTAACTTCCCAAAACACCATAACATCTGTACATTGGGGTACTGTTTTACTCGTGAGACATTTTTGAATACAAATATGTGCACTTTATTGCAGTACCAGCTAACAGTATTGTGACATTCACAGTTAAAATGCCATGCAGAACTAAAAAAAATAACATTTCTTAATTTCTCAATATATTTTATTAATATTAAATTATGTTTAATATACAAATATTTGATGTGACATGAAAGCCCTGTTTCTCCTGAACAAAATGATATATTATAAGTGTGGGTGCACATAATATGAAAGAAGTGAATTACGCCTGAACAGACATTCGCGCAAATTCAAGATTTTGTTTACATTTTGTTTTGATCACAACTTGTACAACTGCATCAGTCCTACCAATACATTTGCACAAAACTCAACTGACATTTGAAGGTTCTATAATGAAATGTTTAGATAATACAGCCTGAGCCCATCACTACTCCACAGCCTGAGCCCATCACTACTCCTCATGTATTAACTATTTTCTCATCTACACCTTTTTATATCTCACACAAAGATGTTGTGTGACGTAGATTACAGACTGAATGAATTACAAACTTAATCTCAAAATATGACACATCTCAGAGAGGTAAATTGGATAATTAGATTTGAATGAATATAGAGGATAGATATGTTATGGGAATGCAGTAGGGGATAAAACCAGAGGAGATTAAGAGTACGTATAAATTTTTTTTTTTTTTTTTAAATCAACATTTAACCTTCTAAAGTTAAAGACACATTTACTACAAACACCGAAACACAAAACAACTGAGCAACTGAGCAAAAGTTAAATTGTGAAAAATAATGAGGATCCCCAAACATCTATCTTATGTTTTCTTCATTGGCTCTGAAAGGTGAGGATGTTGCTATTCAGGACAACCTATAAGTGTGGATCAATCAGACAGCTTTGATAAATTGAAGTGTACTTTGTGTAGCAAACTTAGACACTCCAGAATTTCTGGTTTCTAACTTTCTGGAACTGAGCATGTTTTCTGATCATGTCCATTGTCTGCACAAAATAACATGGAACCAGGATAACAAGAAATGGAAGCCTTTCTTAGGGAAAGACGCAAGAGTGAGACCACACAGCAAAAAAAAAAAAGAACCACTGGGATCACCACAAAATTTCTCTAATACTAAGAAACATGTGGGATTTCAGATTTGTTTTCAAAAGGAAAAGAAAATGATCACTGATGCCCCATGATTATAAAAGCTGGGAGATATGGAGCCTTGAGTTATATTATGGATAAGGAAGAGAGACAAAGGAACTTCATTAGGAAGGAAACCCTGCATTAAATAATAAACTATAAGAATGAAGAAAATCTCTAACATTTAAGAGATGAGGCTCCGGGGGGGCGGGGCCAGGCCGCCAAGCTGAATAGCAGCAGAACACCTTGTCTCCTGGCCTGACACCCTGAAAACTGCAATAAACCTGCTTACAGACTACCCGTAAGCTAGATTACTTGACATATAATTAAGGAGAAGCACCCAAGCTTTAAAAGGATACCAAATTGAGGCCAATAACGAACCGGGAACACTGAGACTAACAAAGCGGGCCTACTCACCATCATAAGCCTGAATGTCAGTGGCCCCTGAGGGCGCACAGATAATCGGCCAAGCGACCAGAGATGACAGTCTACTGGCTATATTGCCTTCGCGGAGGACCACACAGGCACGAGCAGGGCCGCCACCAGAAATTTTGGGACCCCTGACAAAGCACAAGGTCTGGGGCCCCCCTCCACCCGCCCGGCCGGCCTGCCCACGAGTCCGCCCACAGGACTCCTACCTAGTCTGCTGCAAAAGATGCAGGACTGAATGTGGTGTGTGTATAGTGGAAGTGAATTAGAATGTGTGTAATGGATGTAGTGTTTGTGTGTATTAGATACTGTTTGTGCAGTGAATGCAGGGTGTGTGTTTGTGTAGCGGATGCAGTGTGTATAGTGAACACAGAGTGTGTTTGAGTAGTGGATGTAGTGTGTGTTTGAGTAGTGGATGTAGTGTGTGTGTGTGTGTGTGTACTAGATGCAATGTGTTTAGTGGATGTAGTGTGTGTATTAGACGCAGAGTGTTTGAATGTGTGATGGATGTAGTGTGTACTGTGAATACAGGATGTTTGTGTAGTGGATGCTGTGTTTGTGTAGTGGATGCTTGTGTAGTGGATGTTGTGTAGTTAATGCAGAGTGTGTGTTAGTGTAGTGGATGCAGAGTGTGTGTGTTAGTGTAGTGGATGCAGAGTGTGTGTGTGTCAGTGTAGTGGATGCAGAGTGTGTGTGTGTGTGTCAGTGTAGTGGATGCAGAGTGTGTGTGTGTGTGTGTGTGTCAGTGTAGTGGATGCAGAGTGTGTGTGTGTGTGTCAGTGTAGTGGATGCAGAGTGTGTGTGTGTTAGTGTAGTGTATGCATGTAGTGTGTGTGTGTTAGTGTAGTGTAAATGGAGCATTCCCTCTCTTCCCCCCCCCACTTTAAAAGTGAAAAATGTTTTTCCCTCCTCACTGGTTCTTACCTGGTCCAGGGAGGGGGGAGATTCCATGATCCCTGGTGGTCTGGTGGCATTGTGGGGGCCCTCGGCTCCCTATACTTGCAGAGGGGGCCATCAGACTGCAAATGTACTTACAAGGTCTTCCCTCTCTGTACCTCCAGCGAGCGTGGCGTGTTGCCATGGTAACCCGTGGCAAGGCTCTGACGGCCACGGGTCTCGCGGAGGTTACAGAGAGGGAAGAGCTTGGAAGTACACTTGCAGTCCGCTGGGCCCCCTCTGCAAGTATAGGGAGCCGGGGGCCCGCGGCTGCACACACACATATATATATATATAGCGATCATCGCTATATATATGTGCAGAGAGGCAATGTGGGGCTCGGGACTGCCAAAGCAGTCCGGGCCCCCCAGGACCGCCGGGCCCATGACAACCGTTATGGCTGTCACCCCCTGATGGCAGCCCTGGGCATGAGAGGCGGCCCAGCTCCGCTACCCCCCAGCTGGCGGGGGTAATCCCGGACTCATGGAGACGGCACACTCCAAGGCGAAAGTTACAGCGTGGGGACCACGCTGATCACCTGAACAGGCAAAGGCTACTGGAATGGGGCCCGTGTGAAGACTCACACCGGATGAAGAAGTTACGCTCAGAACTCACCATGTGGGGCTGATTTAGGAGGCTCATGCGGACCCTGGCAATGCCGAGCACCGGACGGAACCTCCGCACTGTGTCCCTTACTGCTGGAGAAGTGAGTACCCGAGCCTATGGGTTTGAGGGGTCCCCGGAGAGCCTTGTCCCTGATGCCGTGAGCCCTGTGGGGCAGGACCGCGCTGTCCTTTCGACGGATCGGTGGTCGTGGTGGATGAGCATCAGTTCCAAATGCGTGTCCGGCACCGGGAGAGACATGAGAGTGCGCACTTCAAAGGGACTTACATGATGCTGAGGAGTGGGGAGGTGCAGGGAGCGGACGGCCCGTGGACTTTGTGGTGGGGTCCAGTGGACAGTCTGTGCTCCTGAGTGCCCACGGCACCACGGGGGGCCCGGTTGATGGGCAGGGGCTGGCTTGGGAGAGACGGAAGGAGGCCTGGCGACCAAGGGACTGTATTGTAGTAGTGCCGTGAGAGACTCCCCTCAGATGGCTATACAGGCCGGAATAGCTACCCTGTCATTTATAGTTTTCATTTTTAATTTATTCTCCTGCATTTATTGTATAGTTAGATGATCTATGTACCAGATTTAAGCATGAGGTACTAGCAAGCGTACATTCATTAAGTGGTTTACCCTTAAGCATCAGTTTTCATGTCCTCAAATAATTTATGGAGTATTTAGGTTATTGTGTTCTGTTTGTAAATTGCAGTTAGTTCCCTTATTTCGATCAAACCACAAATAAGCAGTAATATATAATGCCCTTTCTACACTTAGTAAAGATGCAACAGACTTACCTGCTTAGGCTTTATTTGGCGCTGCTACACTGCACCAATCTAAGATCTACTGAATTGACCCGCGCTGTTGGGCCGCTATAACACCCTTGACGTATGTGCTTACTGAAACTGTACATTGTTCTGACTGAGTTTCCATAGCCCCATGTAAGTTAGGATCTTGCTCAATGGCCAGCAACTATTAGGGGTCAAATTGCTTTAAAGCCCAACCAAACATTCAATAGGAGCCTTAATTAACAGATCTTTGCCTACTTAATTTGGCTTTCTTCTCATATACTGCAGTTTAATTTCCCGCGGCCAACATATATGGACTTACTGTTAGGTAACTACACATTGCTCAGAAATTTACGAATCGACCTAAAATGTTACTTGCCCTACTCTAGTTTAACCAGTCAAAATTAAGCTTAGGCAACAGCGCATATTCTTCGGCTAAGATCCAGCTGATATTCTTACTGCTACCGCACGAATGCTGAAATTAGGATGATGCGAATGGCTTATCATAGTTTATGACGGAACTAATATGCAATGTGGTATTTGCCTAACCTTTGTTTGCAGTCTTATGCCTCTGCATAGGCAACAGAGCATTTGTGCTTCCAAAACCGTTATCTGTCTGCTATTATTCCGCATATAAAATAAAAAACTATTTATAACAAAGGTGATATGTTGGGAAAAGGAGGAAAATAAAGTAACTTTTGTTGATTCTTCTGTATAGGATCACAAAATGTCAATGAAATAAAGTCTAAACAAAGACCAACGATAATTTCTCAGTATTTCAAAAATGAAAATATTCACAGTGCTCTGTTACAGGAAACAAGGTTAGATGCAATACTTATGTCTTCTGTATTAGGAAACGTACCGCTCTAACTGGCTTGAACCCCTGCCTCCTACTACATTCTGCTTGCCATGCCACTGTGGAGCTGTCAGGATTACTAGTTGATCCAGCGCGTAGAATTGTGTCACACAGATGACTAATAGGTAACGTTTTACCAGGCCTTAGAATGGCAGGACTTAACGTACCAAAGAGTAGTCAGGATACTTGCCGAGGTCAGGGGATACAGAAAGAGACACAAAGATAAGGAAAAGGCAGAAGTCAGGGACACCAGAATACAGGGAAGTCAAAATCAAATCCAAAGTCAAAAACCAGAAGAAACTTGAAGCAGGAACACGCTCTCGGACAACCACTAGGGAAACCACGACAGGGCACTGAGCAGGATGAGAACTGGGCCTAAATACCCCTCCTCTGGATCTGATAGGGTGTAATCGGTCTTTGACCCCAAAGGCAGTTACCAGGTTCCCAGTTGCATAATTGCTGCTCAGCACACACCCTCCTGTGGATTTGATTGCTGCTCGGCACAACTTTTCCTGTCAGAACACATCCGTTCAGTTCGATATAGAAGTGATACACCTATTTATAGACATCTTTGGGAACAAAATGCAGGTTGTTCAAATGACGTATGCTTCTCGGGCATTGAACATGTGAAACTTGACCAGAGAGGGGGAAATCTGGATCGACTTCTTAAGCAGAGAGAATCCTTCTGGATTTATAAACTCAAGACTCTAGTACCATTAGGTATAACAAAAAGGAAATAATTCATATATCACATATATGAATAAAATGTACTTAACTGAATAAGGACAAAAAACATCTCTAGAGGTCTTTCCCACTTGGACCTCTTCAATATCATATGTGTAGGAAAAAGGAAAAGGGATGCAGCTAAAAACTAAAAGAAAAAGAAAACAAACAACATATAGTGATGTACAGTAAGATTAAATAACACACTGCAATCACAAGATGTAAATGAAATATGCGCCTTGAAATCCACTGAGGGATATTACTGGACCGCTTCCACTGGAGGATGGTGGATAGTAAGCAGACTCAAATGACTCAGGATACAGTGAGGAACCAAATCTTGGAAAAAATATTTATTTAGGCACAATTGCCCAATAAAGTATAAAAAAAATAATAAAATAAAATCTAACGCGTTTCATCCAGCGCAGTGGACTTCAGAGATAAAAGCAAGTTTGACAATGGTACATGGAACAAACATACAATGTTTGTTTTCTTTTTATTTTTTAGCTGCATCTCTTTTCCTTTTTCCTACACTTCTAGCACCATTACGTCTTAATGAGGGGTTTACATATTCCCCTTTTTTTATAATATTACTGACAATTTTTAATCTCCTACCTTAGTAGGAACTACATTAGGATCCTATCAGTCAGTCATTTACATCTTTTTAATTCTATCAGTATAGGGCAATGATTTGTCATATCTTCTTGAGTATAGTTCTACACAATTGGTTTCTTTTCATTATGATTTGATTTTGGCAATCACCCTCGCTTCTAGTAAACCTCCCCCTCCCTAGGTGGAGAAAGCTTTTTATCAAGATAATATATCAGGCGTACTGTTTACATTTAAGTAAACACTATCTCATACTTAAGACATGCCACTTTAAATTTAGAACCCTTAGGAAAATATAATATAATAAACTTTGGTGTGCTTTAGTACCTCTACATATAAGAGCACGTCTATTTAGTCCTATATGGAGAATGCCCTTTGCTGGGACTCTAGTAACAATATCACGCGCAATGGAAGGAGGATTAGACATTTATGTTTGCTCTATTTATTGCTATACAATTTGGATATGTTGATTTTTATTGTCTCGAGGTCTATTTCCAGAGGTCTGACACAATGAAATAATTATTTTTACTAGTCTTCCAGCACTGGAATAGTTAACAGTACCTTGATACGTGAAGACCGGGCCTTAGAGCACCTCTCTGAATACGCCTAGTGTATGGTGATTGGTCTTCTTTCAGGAGCGGGCGTGTCTTGGGTTCCGGCGGGAACCCTTAAAAATGGAAACGAGAGGAGTGACGGCCACTAGCCCCAGATGAAGGCGCATTCTCACAGCGCCAAAACGCACGTCGGGCAATCAGTTACGTTTATTTCTTCTTTTTTTTATTTAATTTGGGCTTTACTTAGTGATGGTTCTCTAGTTTTAGTAACCTAGAGAGGGTTTTTTATGTAGGATTGCTGGTCCTCTCATCCTATAGAGTTGGGACTTCGGTCCGAGCTTCTGAGCTATCTCTTAGCCTATTTACTTACCAATCCCGTTCCGTTAATATTTACTTGGCGGAGGCAACTTGCTTTTCCCACGATTGGCTGAGAGCACAGTGATAGCATAGAACTTCCAAGCAGCAGTCCGTTTATTACCTATTGGAGAATCTATTCTCTGAGACTACTTACTTAATTATTCTAGGTACTAGCTCAGCCTATGACTAGTGATAGTGTATTGTGTTAGGCGATCATTTCATTTATTATTAATGATCATGAGTTTACGGCTAATTATTGAAGTAGCAGTCTTTGTGGGTATACCCTAGTAGATAGTCTAGGATGAAGGTTTGTAATATCCCACATATGTTCTTAGGACACTTCTTTTAGAGCACGATCTGTTTGACTTTTTGAGGTAACAGCCCGTGGATTGTCACTATTAGAGTATTATTATTAAGCACTACCACTGTTAGGTGGATTATCTTTATAGCGCTACTTCATCTGATAGCCTTATTAATCCATGACTATTTTAGGTGTTACATTCTATCCCTTAAACATGTAGTGGTAGCGGTTTCTACGGATACAATGTTATATTTTTAAGAGACTATCCTTATACAGGCTCTCTACCTCCCTCTTCAGGTAGACGCTCATTATCTATAACGTAGTCTATCTTTTTTGTCTCACATTACACCTCTAGGGGAATGCAGCTTCCCCACTTTAGTATCTGAAGTAGAGTCCTTATACCAGACATCAGGGAAAGGCTTTCAATTTAATAAAAAAAACTATCCTCTCAAGTCTCTCTGAGGACGTTTATAGTCCCTGCTGAAAGTATTTTCGACTCTTTTGATACTCTTCCCCCATCTCTTTTTAACTGTTTAGTAAGACATACCACGCATGGCTATCCAAGCAATACAATAAAGGTTATGTAACCACTAATTTAGCATTGGCATGCGCTGGTGTTTCTAATTAAGTATTTACATTTTTATTTGACTGTGTTTCGTTTGTCACATTTAAGTTTTCCCTTTTGTTTGGAACACATTTTTTCACTATTATTCTGTTAAGCTCTGTTTGTGTCACTCCAAATACTTTGGTTCTGGGACGAAACTTCCTTTTGCTCATAGGATTATTTTACACATAATGTCCCCAAAACACATGGCTATACCTACCATCAAATAAACAAATTAGTCCTGCGCTCAAACGTCCACTACTCCTGGGTGACAGCAATGACCATGGGCGTCCGCAGGGGGGGCAAGGGGGGGCACTTGCCCCCCCTGGATTTTTCAGCCTGTTCTGATATTTTTCGTGTGATTGAAAATGAACTGCAATACCGGCGCCGGCCAGTAGGTGGCGCTGTGTATGGAGAGAGACAGGGATAGGAAGCTGCATCTTATCCCTGCTTCTCTCTGCTGATTGAAACCGCAGGGGAGCAACACATGCAGCCAGAGACAGCCTACAGACCAGGTAAGTGGGGGGAGGGTTTGAGATAGCCTATAGAATTTTTTTTTGGGGGGCAGCAGCCTATAGATTAGGGAGTGAGGCTGGGGGGGCAGCAGCCTATAGATTTGGGGGGCAGCAGCCTATAGATTAGGGGAGTGAGGGATGGGTGGAGGTTTTGAGATAGCCTATAGATTTGGGGGGGCAGCCTATAGATTTGGGGGGGCAGCCTATAGATTTGGGGGGGTGACAGCAGCCTATAATTGGGGGGGTGACAGCAGCCTATAGATTTGTGGGGGCAGCAGCCTATAGATTTGGGGGGGCAGCAGCCTATAGATTTGGGGGGGCAGCAGCCTATAGATTAGGGGAGTGAGGCGGGGGTGGCAGCTGCCCATAGATTAGGGGAGTGAGCAAAGGCGTGTGCAGCCTATTGCATTAGGGTGTGCACCCTAAAGCACAAACACACGCCATATGTATGTGTGTGTGTGTATATATATATATATATATATATATATACACACACTGCTGTGTGAGGGTGCTGGTAGTGTGCTATGTGGGTGAGGGTGTTTTTGTGTGTGTTTGTGAGAGTGCTGTTAGTGTGCTGTGTGTGAGGGTGCTGTTTGTGTGCTGTGTGTGAGGGAACTGGTAGTGTGCTGTGTGTGTGTGTGAGAGGGTGTTTGTGTGTGCGTGTTTGTTCAGGTCCTGTTAGTGTGCTGTGTGTTGTGTGTTTGTCAGGGTGCTGTTTGTGTGTGAGTGTGCTGTTTGTGTGTGGGTGCTGTGCGGGTGTTGTGTGTGGGTTTTGTGTGTTTGTGAGGATGCTGTTAGTGTGCTGGGTGTGTGTGGGTGCTGTGTGTGCGAGGGTGATGTATGTGTGTGGGTGCTGTTTGTGGGCTGTGTGTGCTGTGTGTAGGTGCTGTGTGTGTGTGTGTGCTGGATGTTTGGGTGGAGGTGGGAGCAGATTAGTTAATATCCCAGTCCTGCTGCCTTCCCTGGTGGTTCAGTGGAGAGTGAACTCTAGCCCGGGTTCTCTGCTGCCTCCCTCCATGCTGCTGTGGACTGGTGAGGTAGAACTTTGATCTCCCCACCGGCCCATGGAGGCTTAGACCAGAGCCGCCGCTCGGATAGCGTCGGCTCTGCATGAGCCGACCGGGGAGATCCAGAGATCTCCCCTGCCGGTCTCAATCCATTGGCGTGCCCATGCACACCCAACACACCCCGTGCGCACACCTATGGAAGTGAGGGATGGGGGAGACAGCCTACATGAAGAGTCAGCAAGGAGCAGGAAGGTAAAGTAAGAAAAGGAGAAGGAACAGAAATGAGCAGGAAGGGACATCAAGGAGCAGAAAGGGGCAGCAAGGAGCTGGAAGGGACAGCATGGAGCACAAAAGGTAAAGTAGGAGAAGGAGCACAAAGGAACAGAAATGAACAGGAAGGGTCAGCAAGGAGCTGGTAGGTAAAGCAGCACAAAGGTAAAGTAGAAGGAGCAGAAAGGGTCAGAAATGAGCTGGAAGGGGCAGAAGGAGCACAAAGGTAAAATAGGAGAATGAGCAGGAAGGGCTGCAAGGAGCAGGAAGGAGCACAAAGGTAAAGGAGCAGAAAGAATCAGAAGGAGCACAAAGGTAAAGTAGGAGAAGGAGCAGAAAGGGACAGCAAGGAGCAGAAAGGGATCAGAATGAGAAAGGAGCAGAAGGGCGCAAAATAAGCAGAAAGTAGCAGAAAGGTCAAGGATAGAAAACAGTGTCAGAAGAAAAAAAAAGACTGTCAAATGAAGGAGAGGAAAAGGAGATTGGAGCAGGAAGGACAAATGAAGTGAACCCTCCACTTTATCCTGGACACCACATCATAAGGCTTTGGTACCTGGGCCAGGCAGGGAAACGCTGGACCTTCTCATCTCCAAAGGTAAAAAAATATCAGTATTAATGTGTTCACTTTTATTTACTGAGTGTCAGGAAGCACAGAGTGCCGTTGGGTAGGGGTGTTGCTGATTGGCTAGAGCGGTCAGCTGGCACTCTAAGCCAATCAGTAGCTCCCCATTCATAAAAAAGTAAAAATATTTTATGAACCGGGAACTAGCGATTGGCTTAGAGCGTCAACTGTCCACTCTAGCCAATCAGCGGCACCCATGCCTGACATCAATCTGCACTTCCTGACACTCTGTTTCAGAAGCCAAATACCACTGAGCGACCTGGAGCTGGAGGAAGCCTTTGGGGTTAAACCATTTGAGAGTGATTTAACCCCTTAAAGGAAAGCGAGCACCCAGGGGCTTCCTGGCATCATAGCATTTTCATTTAGGTGATGTTGTTATGGTGACCAGAATGGTCCTTTAATTTGCTTAAAGGAACACTATAGTGTCAGGAATACAAACATATATTCCTGACACCATAGTTGTGAAAACGCTATTCACCCTGGCTTTATGTGATAATGGCTATGCCCTTTCCCTTTCATGACACTGTCAAAAAGGTACCAAGCATGGATGTCATTACAATTATGCCCCCCCCTGAAAAAATTCCTGCGGACGCCCATGCATAAATCTTTATATATATGAAAAAATCTTTATTAAATGGGTATATACTATAGGACTGTCTCTTTAAATATTATCCACAGAGGTACAAAGTCATGCTATTCAAAAGCATTTACCAGAAAAGCAATGATATAGGCAAATATAAATGCTCAATGCGTAATAAATGAATGAAAGAAATATCATGAACAGTCCACTATAATACTAGTATAATGAAAACCCAGACATATAAAAAAAAATGCAGCAAACCATACCAAATTCAGTGAGAAGTAGGGACAGAGTCAATCAAAAAAAAAAACAACGTTTCGGCTGAAAAGCCTTTGTCAAGGGAGCATGTTGAGAAACTAAGTTCTCCCCTTATATACCCACAGGAAACACAAAAATTAAAAACACCTGAAAGTAATGGGTGGCCACCCATAGTGATTGAGATCCTCCCAACCATCAAACACCTGTTTATGGTTACCAAGAAAACCAAGTATATACACACCTATCATACATATATAGCATCAAGAAGAGCTGCAAATAAATATAATAGTACAAATCAAATTAAATACATCCATATATGCATGCATTACAGATCATCATCAGTGCCATGGTAAGTAATACTGTAAAAAATAAATCCTGGGCGTGGCTTGCCGCCGGAGCTGAGCGGACGCATGTAGGAGCAGCTCCCTGCATAGAAACCAGAACGGGCAATAAATAAGCAGTATACCGAGCAATACTCATACCAATTACCGGGGGCTCATGTGCACAATGGCTCATAGACCCAAATCCAAAACGGGGAAATCGGAACGAGCCTCCTTTTTCGGCGTGAAAATCGCGGCCTCCAAACAGCATGAGGGAGAAGAGCCTGTACAAGATGGCGGCGACCCGGGACCGCAGGAACACTCCCTTTCACCTCGCTCATCTCCCACACAGAGCGCAGAGGATCAACCACTTACAGTGAGGGGAATGCGTTCACTAATGTCAGAATTCTCAGACACCATACAGAAAAACATGCAGCTGCAAATACAAGCTATGACAGCAGACATACAGAAGGATATACAAGATATTGGGACTCGCACAGCTCAAATGGAGTCCAAGATGGACGAAAATGCGGAGGCACACAATAGCTTGGCAGATAAACTCCAGGAATTTGAAGTAAGTCTGGAAGCGCACAGGCTAAAACTGGCTGAGATAGAAGACAGGGCGAGGAGAAACAATCTCCGGTTCAGGGGAATCCCGGAAACTGTTACCAACGCCGAACTGCACAATTACTTGTCAGACATGTTCCAGTGCCTGGCCCCAGAAATTCATCCAGACCAACTGATTATAGACAGAGCACACAGGCTACGCAGGCCGAAACACCTGCCGCAAACGGCTGAGAGAGATGTAATTGCCAGGATACATTTTTTCCACGCAAAAGACAAGCTCATGCGAGTCAGCAGGAATTCGGGCATGCCGAAAGAATACAGCACCATCAGAATCTTCGCGGACCTGTCCGCAGATACGCTGCAGTTCAGGAAGTCAATGTCGCCGATCACCTCCATTCTACGTGAGCACAACCTGAGCTACCGATGGGGATTCCCTGCTAAGCTTTTGATCTCCCATCAAGGAGTGATACATTCTATTACCAACCTGAAGCAAGGTATCCAGAAAATGGGTGACTGGGGGCTCCCTACGCCGACACCAGAACCAGCTAAGACAACAGCGATGCCAAGGAAGTCGCCAGAGTGAACTGTAAAATGAAAAGACTGGTAACCTCCGGTAATATACGTAACTAACCATGCCCTATAGGGCAAACCTAGATGTTATATTATTAGTTCATATTAGAGATAGTTAAGTTTACCGCATAAATGTAGCGGGTACAGAATGGTTTCCTTAAACTAAGCAGCAAGGATTGCTGGCTAGAGTATGACGCTGCCCACCAAGCCTTTCATAGCCCTCTCACGGGGGCACGAGCACAAATGTTGGCAAACTGTAGAATGATACTGTGTAGAGTGGCTGGGTTTAGTTAGTTGTTAAGCTACTTCGAAGTTTTGTGTTTATTTTTAATGACTTACTGATAGTATAACTATGCGTACGACTGCCCCTCTGGTTTCATGGTGATAGTTCACTATGAGTAGAAACTTCACCACCACTACCCCCACCAGACGTACTTACTCAATAAGTAAGGTCACACGGCCCCACATCTTGGAGCCGAGTTGGGTGTGTCACCCACCAGTTCTCCCCAACCCACCCTGCCCACCTACTTACCCTTCGCCCCACCCTACACCAGCTCCCCCTAGTCACGATCCATACAGCTCAAAAAAACAACGACATAGCAGATGCGTACTGCTGGAGTACGTCACTGTTTTTACACCTCCTACGGTACCAATGACCAGGACTAAAAGTGCCCCTAACTTACCTACTCCACAATGGTTAAAATTCTAACATACAATGTAAAAGGACTAAACTCCCCGGGGAAGCGCAGGCTACTACTGCAGGATCTTAAGAAAGGCGAGATAGATATAGCGTGTGTTCAGGAAACGCACTTCATGAAAACTCGAACCCCTTCAATTTTCACTAAACTATATCCCACACAGTACCATGCCCTCTCAGACAACAAGACAAAAGGAGTTTCCATCCTCATACACAAAGACATAGCGTTCCAGGAGCAAGCAATTTCTATAGATACCCAGGGAAGGTATATTGTTCTTGTGGGTTTATTCAATAATGTTCAATACACGTTGTCCTCGGTATATTTCCCCAACACTGGAGCGGAGAGGTTCCTAAGACACATACTTAATGAAATAGATAAACTGAGGCAGGGAGGATTAGTGATGTGTGGAGACTTTAACTTCATAACGTCTCCGGACATAGACTCAACCGCTACCCTGAAGGGGACTAGGCGAGCGAGTTTAGTTTCCACGAACAAGAAACTGTCCAAAATACTTTTACTACACAATCTATACGATAGTTGGAGAGTACTTCACCCTAACGAACGAGCTTACTCATTTCACTCTAAGGTACACAACACGTATACTCGCATTGACACCTTCTATGTGGACCAGTCCACACTGGCGCAGATCTCAGGGTGTGTTATGGGAGATATAACTTGGTCGGACCATAGTCCAGTGACCCTGGAGTTGTATGACAAGTTTCAGTTCAAAGGTAGAGGGAATTGGAGATTAAATGAATCCTTACTAAAGGATAAAACCTTTGTAGATCAAGTGGCAGTAGAACTCTCCCATTACTTCCAAACAAACTCTGAGGGGGAAACCCCTGATGTCATGGTATGGTCGGCACACAAAGCTGTAGTAAGAGGCCTGTTTATTAGACGCTCCTCATATCTTAAAAAGAAAAACAAACAATTGACTATAATGGACTGCCAAAAACAACTGGCAATTATCACTGCCCAAAATAAGCAGGCACCTTCACACACTCTCGCACAACAAATCCAAACCCTAACGGACAAACTTACCGAAATGCACGCAGCCAAAACGTCCTACTTCCTACTTAAAATGAAAGCGACTCATTACCACCACAGTGGGAAAGCTAATAAACAATTAGCTAATAGGCTGAGAGAGAAATTGGCGGCCGCCAAAGTAGCATACATACAGGGCCCGGACGGCACCAAAATACAAAACCCATTAGCTATTACTCAGGAGTTTGCAAAATACTACTCCGACCTGTACAATCTAGGAGACAAACCCGAAATCCCCCCTATACAAGACGACAACATTACGGAGTTTCTGTCCCACCTTAACCTCCCACAAATTAATCAATCCCACTTGGATTTATTACTCCAACCTATTACACTGAGGGAGGTGCTCCATACAATACAACACCTTCCCCCGGGCAAACCCCCAGGAGCAGATGGCCTCCCCAACCTGTATTACAAGACATTTGCGGAGGTACTGGGTCCCAGATTAGTTAAAGTATTCCAGGTAGCCACAGAGAAAGGGGAGCTTCCTCCCGAAATGCTACTAGCGACCATAGTTATGTTGCCAAAGCCAGGAAAGCCCCCAGATCAATGTAAGAATTTCAGGCCAATATCACTGCTAAATACGGATAAGATATACGCAAAGATCTTGGCCTCCAGATTGGGCAAAATACTACCCTCAATCATCCATGACGACCAAACGGGGTTTGTGATGGGGAGGCAGGGGCTCGATAATACCCGGAAACTGTCCCTGCTCATGGAGCAGATGCGGAGGTCTGGCCCAGGTGGGTTGCTCTTAGCCTTAGATGCTGAAAAAGCGTTCAACCGCCTGGGCTGGCCCTTCCTGCGGCAAGTTCTCTCAGTGTTTGGATTCCCACAACAGTTCATTCAACAAGTATTCGCTCTATACTGTCACCCTAGGGCCCAGGTACTACAGGCGGGATTTAAATCAGATCCATTCAAAATTACGAATGGCACCCGACAGGGGTGCCCTTTGTCACCCCTGCTGTACGTGCTAGCCTTGGAGCCACTACTAGTTGCCATCAGATCACATCCAGATATAGAAGGCATCATCTGGCAGGACCAGCATATTAAGATCAGCGCATTTGCCGACGATATCCTGCTATATGTCTGCCAACCAGATAAATCCCTCCCTCACATCATGAATCTCATTAAAAAATATGGGGAACTTTCCTACTATTCCCTAAACGCAACCAAGACTCAGGCATTGGGGCTGCGCTTGGACCCACAGGTCCTAGCGCAACTACGCAAAGATTACCAATTCGAGTGGAGAAAAAACTATATAAAATACTTAGGCCTGACGTTCACTAGGAAGACCTCTGACATATTCCCTACCAACTACACCAGAGTCTGGACTGAGTGCTTGGCACTGTTACGGGGATGGCGCAAACTGTTCCTTACTTGGACGGAGCGCATTGTCGCAATTAAAATGACTGTATTACCGAAACTACAATATGTGTTTAGGAACCTTCCCTTGAAAGTTCCACAATCCTATTTTAAAGCCATACAGTCTACGCTCCTCCAGTTTATCTGGGGCAAAGGACGGGCAAGGGTCTCTAGCAAACTATTGTTGGCCCCCATAGAGCATGGAGGAATGGCATTTCCGAATGTAAAATACTACTACCAGGCTGCGGTTCTGGCGCCCCTAATGAACCACCTAGCTAAAGATAACCGACCACAATGGGTGACCTTAGAAAACCTAGCTATTAAACCTTTCCTAGTCACCAACCTGTTATGGCTACCTAACAGGAGCAGGCCAACCATCCCGCTGATACCCCTACAACTTCAACTAGCACTGCAAACGTGGGACTTACACAGAACGAAGTTTGAAACGGCCCACCCCCTCTCAATGGCGACGCCCATCGAGGCCATCATGTACTGCATCCCCACCTTTCATGCCACTCCATGGAAAGAGAAAGGTATCTCTTTCCTGTCCCAAGCCTTTGACCCAGGTGGACTGATGAGCTTCGAGCGTCTCAATAGAACCTACAATATCCCACACACATCACAATACTCATACATCCAACTTAAATTCTTCTTGCACAAACTCAACAAGGATAACAAGGTAGAATCTAATAAACAGGGAGAACCCTCAACCTGGGAACAAATAAGTATCACGGGTAAAATTCCTCCAACTTATAAGCCACTCTCAAGTTGCTATAAACTAATTCTGCCATACCAGTCCCTATCTGGCTCAACACAGGCAAGCCAATGGGAAATGGACCTTCAGACCTCCATCACTGACAATCAGTGGAAAACTCTCACATCCTCCGTTAGGAAGCTGGTCAAATCTGCCTCCCTCATGGAGCAATACCAGAAAACAATATACAGGTGGTATATGGTGCCGCTTCGCTTACATAAACTGTATCCCCACTCGTCTTCGACGTGTTGGAGATGCAAACAAGAGGCGGGGTCAGTCCTTCGCATATGGTGGCGTTGCCCACGATTAATTAGGTACTGGGGCGATGTCCAAAAACTCATTGCTGACACCACAAACGTCAAACTATCTCTTGAGCCCATAACCTTTTTGCTACTGGATGTACCCAAGGAAGTACCCATACAGTCGAGAAAACTAATATATCATATCCTGCTGACAGCACAAAAACTAATAGCTAGAGCCTGGAAGACAAATGGGGCCCCTAATATCCAACACCTTATTCAGGATATAGATAACCAGGCAATTTATGAAACAAGTTTTTCCGGGATGCGTTCTGGCTCAAGCCGCCTGGGAGGAGCTTGGGACCAATGGCGCACCTGGAGAACGGCTAACCCACAACTCCTAGTCTAGCAGCACGTTGTAACGACCCTAGAGCAAATTGCAGGCCTAAATGGGCATGCCAGGGCTAGGATAGTCAGGCAGTGAGGAGCTAAGAGACAGACAGAATAGCATAAAGTGAGTCTGGAAAAGTGGCTAGCTGGGGCGACTACCACGGAGAGGACCCCGACTATTGTGTAAAAATGAATCAACGTACGCAACTGCAAGCAATGTAACTGTGTAAACAATGTAAATGCATAACCCATCGTTAAACATGTGACTCATTGTATCATGACTGTACACCCTTCCCCCATTCCTCCTCCTTCTTTTTTCTGTAACCCTCTCCCCTTCCCCCCTCCCATTTATGCTTGTGGAAAACCAATAAACTACAAATTTCAAAAAAATAAAATAAATCCTATTACAAATAACAGCATATTCAATTGAACAGACCAAAGGTCTTCACATAAACAAAAAGTAAAACATATATTACATACACATAAAAGAAATCAACACACCCAGAACAGAGATCAGCCGATCAGGCTACTGGAAAAGATAAAATTCAATCCGTCCTGAGTGAAAGCGAGGTGCGAGCAACAGCATGCGTTTCAAGTTGCCAAACCCGGGAATCGGCTGAATGAAATGGAGGTTCCTAGTTGGTCTCCCATACAAGTACTAACCAGGCCTAAGTCTGGATAGCTTCTGAGATCTGACGCGATCAGGCATTTTCAGACTGGTATGGCCATAGATATGCATTCCAATATATCCGGCAAACAAAGCCGGTCTGCGTCCTGCGCATGCGTTCAAGCGACATAATTAAAGCCCGAAGTGGCTATAACGTGTATGTGTAGGAAAACAGAGCAAAAATAATTATGAACAGCTAGAAATACCCAAGGAGCCAAATAAAGCTCCTATATAAGGCAAATGGATAATAAGAAGAAATATGAAAAAAACAAATAGATAGAAAATAAAGAGCCAATAACAAAATATATGAAAGAATACTGAAAGTCAGTATTAAAGACAACTGATAGCCGACAACAGATGTAATACCAATATGAATGTCATCCTGATGATAAAGACGTACAATAATATATCCATTGATCGAGGGTAAACATAATTAGTACCAACATCCAAATAATAATAGACGACCAAAATCGTTAAAGGGACAAGGATGCATGCATATCTAGTCAATGCATCTCAAAACATATAAAGGGATCCCGACTATATAATCACATTGAATAAAAAGCAATGAATATTAGATATTTACGTGTTTTTTTTAATATATTTAATCTTTATTGAAAAAGTTTTTCTTTTTTTCATTCCCTTTCTTTTTTCTTTTATAATATTTCCTTTTCTCTTTTTTTTTTTTTTCTTTTAACAAACAAAAAGAGATTCACAAACATTGTTACAACAATAAACAGACATTGGACAATAAACATCAAAAAAAGAAATAGCAAAAAAAATATGTATAAAAACATTACAATTCAGTCACCTTCAATGCAGAAAGAGATTTACAATAAATCCAGAAAGGCTTTATCCACCTTTTGTTCTGTCTCTTTTCTTACTCCTTCCCCTTCTCTTTCTTCACCTCTTCCCTCCTTCCTTCCTTTACCTTCTCCCCTTATATATTATATTAACAAAAAAAAAAAAAGCTGCCCTTTGCCGAGAGTTAGTCGCATATTGCTCCTAGGAACCTAAAACCATAATCTTTGACAAATATTTTTTCTACCAATCAGGCTCCGTAAACCTATGGCTAATTTAGAAATTTATGCACAGGATCCACTACCCTATCTACAATTCCAAGACGTATAAACCTTAGTATATATTAAGTCACATTACTTCTTCCTAATTTTGCAATCCATTTCTGCCATTGTTCAATTCGTGGATTGTAATAATTATCTTGTCTCAATATCCCTATTTCCATTTTACAATTATTCAAGACCTGATGTTTTATCATCTCCCATGACGGGGAATCTGAGGTTTTCCAGAATCTTGCGAGAGTGGCTTTAGTTTCTACAAGAATGTGGATAATTATTTCTTTTTTATCCTTTGGAATTGTGGGCCATCCCATATGTAATATCATAGAACTACAAGTAAAATCAAGATCCACTTCTATTTCTTCCCTACAGAATTTCGCTACCTTTTGCCATAATTGAGCTATAATCGGACATGACCACCATATATGCACATAGTCTGCTATAAGGGAAGCACAACGCCAGCAATGATATTGGTTACCTGGATATATTTTTGCTAATTTAGCTGGTACATAATGCCATCTGTTGATAACCTTATAGTGACTTTCCGATAGATTTAAGCAATGTGAAGCTTTCATTACTGCATTATTAGCCTTAAGCCATTCACTTCTCATAATGCTAATTTGTATATCTTTTTCCCAAGCTTTTATAGCTGGAAATTCAGGGAGTGGCTTATACTTACTACAGATATTGGAGCATTTAGAGACTAAATTTTTACTATATGTGATATTTAATAAATTTATGAACATTTGTAATTCCTCAGAGATCTCCACTATTCTGTGTCTCATTAAGAAGTATTTTATCCTTAAGTACGTAAAACTTTCTCTGTAGGAAAGAGAAAAGGCCTGTTTGATCTCTTCAAAAGGTCTAATCTGTTGTTGTTGAAATAACTGATTTATTCTATTAATGCCTTTATTTAACCATGGCTCAAGATTAAGATCCTTAATATTAATAGACAAAACCTGCATGGGTAGGTCAATAATAATTTTATCTGTAATTTTAAGTCTTTTTTTTCCAGATTCTCCATTGGACCAATAAGTTATCTAGAATTAGGCCCATATCATCTCTCTCCCCTTTGTGTATATTCCAAAATAGAGCCATTAGATCTGGAATTTCTGCTCTTTTAGCTTCAATCTTTGCCCATGATTCTCCCCTAGAGCTCTCTTTCATAGATGAAATAATATGTGCCAATGAGCAAGATTCATAAATATATGTAATATTGGGTACTCCCATCCCTCCTAGTTTAGGTTTTAGGTTCAAGATTTTTTTACTAACCCTAGGTTTTTTCCCCATCCATATATATTTATCTAAGGCTGATTGGATCATCAGGAGCCATGGTTTAGGCATTTTCATTGGTAGCATACGGAATACATAGCTCCATTTAGGGATCAAATAGGCCTTTACAACATTGATTCTACCTGTCCATGATATCTCTGCTGTTCTCATATCTTTCAATTGTTTATTAATTTGCATCATTAAAGGCATAACATTATATTCTAGAATCTTAGCGGGGTTACTAGAAATCCTTATACCCAAATAAACAAAAAAAGTTTTTACCCATTCAAAAGTATATTTCGCTTTAATATATAATTTTTCTTCCTTTTTTATATTTTTTGCGAGAATACTTGTCTTATCTACATTTAGCTTGAAATTGGAATACTGGCCAAATTCATGAATCAGCCTTATCAGTTCATCTATTGATGTTATAGGGTCTGTTATAGTGATTAAAACATCGTCAGCATAAAGTAGCGTTTTATATTCCTCTTGACCTATTTTAATTCCCATAATTTTGTCATTATTTCTAATGTCGCAAATCAGGGGTTCTATGTATAGTAGGTATAGCAATGGGGACAGGGGACACCCCTGTCTTGTCCCGTTCCTTATATTAAACCACTCAGAGATTATCCCCCTCCCAATTGTTCTAGCCATTGGGGAGCTATATAAGGCCATAATTGCGCTCAGAACCCAGCCTTCAAAGCCAAAAGCTTTTAGGGCCTCCCTAAGGAAGTCCCATCTGACCCTGTCAAAGGCCTTTTCGGCATCCAATGACAGGGCCAGCAATGGAGTACCCGATTCATGAGCGTAGTCCAGAATATCAATCATTGTTCTTATACTATTATTTGATTGCCTGTCCTTCAAAAAACCAACCTGATCCCCATGAATAATAGACGGGAGGACTCCTTGTAATCTATTCGCCAAGATACTTGCATAAATTTTTATATCAGAATTTAATAGAGATATAGGACGATAATTCGCTACAAATTCCTTAGGTTTATCTGGCTTTTGTATGGGAATTATGTTGGCGTATAATAGTTCGTTAGGTATATCTTTTTCTCTGACTATATTATTAAAGAGATCTTTAAGGTGTATTACTAAGACGTCCTGGAATTGCTGATAAAATATATTTGGGTAACCATCCGGCCCCGGTGTTTTATTTTTTTTTAAGGACTTGATTGCACTTATTATTTCAGTTTCTGAGAAGGGTTGATTAATAGAATTCAATTGTTCTCCTGATAATTTTTTTTAAATTTTTGTTTTTAAAATATATTTCTGGATTATAAGAATAACTAGGTAAATTATAAAATTTTTGATAGAAGGAATTAAATGCTTTGCCAATATTTTCAGGTGTTAATTGATATTTACGTCTTTATACACATGTATGTAAAGGCAAAAGTCAATTCACATACAAGTCCTAAGGACAGGCACAATATAACATATGTATAATAATTGTGTCGATAGAGTTTTTCCACACGAGAAGTAGACCAAAGAAGTCAAAAGTCCGTAGATCTTCATAAAAGGTATTCAATCGATGAGGGCCACCCAGACATGACAAACCCAGCAAAAAAATAGATCTGGAGATAGAAATAAACATAATAAAATCATTAGTAATAAATCCAGAATCTGGCAAATCACAGGCAGAGGTAGTAAACTGAAAAAGTAATAATAATCACAGTGCAATCCCAGAAGGAATATCCCAACAAGTGTAATCAAACTTTCATAACCAATGACCAAGTAACATTTGATGATTTTACCTAAAAGGATTGAAATCACAGTCTTCATTTAACCCATAAGGGAATAGTGTGTTCAAGCGATAAATCCAACGTAATTCCGCACGTTTAAGTGAGTCTGCAAGGGAATAGCCAGGCAAAGGTGTCTTGATACCTTCTATAGCTTGGAAACGTAATTGCGCTACAGAGTGGCCCAACTCAATAAAATGTTTAGCAAGCGATATAAATAAACTTGGACCAAGTGCCCTGGATGGTTTCAGGGGATCCTGGTCATTCGATTGCTTATCGCCATCAACTAAGGAACTACTAGGGGACTCTTGGGCCCCAGGCACTAGAAGGAGCTACGGCGCAAAATAGACATGGTGGAGTAATTGGTGTATAGAGAGGGATCTCAATCCCTTTACGGCACCTGTTACTGCCGTATTAAATTTCTTATTCCATTTTTTTCTGTCAGGTAAGTCGTATCATTGTTACGCGTTCGGCTACCTCAACGGCTCATGTTCCCCTACAGGGCATTCCTATGAGCCAGAACCCTCTGGTCTGTTGCCTTCTGAGGGGGATTCGCCTGTCTAGACCACCTGCTCCCAAATACTCGCGTATGTGGGACATGGATCTAGTTTTACATTTTCTTTGTGAATGGCAAGACATTACAGAATTGTCTTTGCGCCTGCTCTCAGCTAAACTTAAATTTTTGTGTCTTTTTCTTTTCGATGGGTTTGCGGACGTTCGAGCGTTCGACGTGGACGTTTTTTCCTTCATTCTGGAAGGAATGTCGTTTTCTATTCCGCGTCGAACTAAAACAGACCTTTCCTCCGTCTCATATATAGTTTTCGGACTGTTCCCCACCTTTGCGTGGTGGAGACATTACTAGGATATGTAGCGCATACCGCTTCTTATTTCATTTGCTGGCTGATATCTCTAGCAACTGTAGACTCTTGTTTTGGCGCACACTCGGTTCAGGACTCAGCCACATAGAAGGTTTTTCCAGTGGGTGCTTCGCCTACCAACATATTGCGATCTGTGGACTCTGCTAGAGAAAGTGCATTCCGTTTTTTTTTCTTTCCGTCAGGTTTCTCATGCTTCTTTTGCTTTTCTTCCACAGCTTTAAAAATGCAAATATGCCTTCTGTCATGTTATAAAATTGTAGATAATGCTAACGCAGCGTACCTATAATCTTAATTTTATTAAGGACAGGAGGCAAGTATTTTCCCACCCTTTATTTCCCTCCATGTTTATATGATTCATTGGTTTTTACTTCAATAAAGATTTGAATTCGGGGGGGCGTGTTTATTTAATTATTATGTGATTTATTTCATATCACACAAATTGAAATTACAATTAATTATTTGTTATGATTACTTATTACACACAATTTGAATATATATATATATATATATATATTAATGTATTTATGACAAACAGTTCATTTCCAAGTCCCTTTAACATCTTTTGTTTCTTTTCAGTTTGATTCACCTTCATGGATCAATACATGGGATCGTCTTCACACTCTACAAAAGCCATCCATTTGGGATTTGGATCGTTTACAGTCTGAATCTTCATTGTTATTGTTGTTTATTGTATTTAAAGCATGTGTTTCTTGTTATATTGCATCAAAGAAAGAGGAAGAGATACAGGGGTAGAGGCCTTTTATACCCTGTTGCAATGTTTTTTTCACTAAACTTTATTGTTAAATCTGTGCTGCTGGAATCCTGTCCTTAATAAAAGATTATAGGTACACTGCGTTAGCATAATCTACAATTTTTCTTCCTCCCTTATTGTAGAATATTGCATATTCTATGTTTCTATTGATTATATATATGGATGTGTGGATTGACATAAGTAACAGATGGTATCAATAAGTCACAAGGCTTTCTTTGTCCGAGAGCTCTGGAATGTGGATGTGGGGGTTTTGTCCTTATATTGCTAGAGTTATATGCTGACGTTAGTATTAGCACTTCCTTATAGTAACAGAGGGACACGAGGTCGCTCTCAGTCTTGGCTTGGCTCTGTACAACGATGTAACTCTCCCATCAGAAGTCCAGCAATTACCATCTGCTGTTGAATGTCCATTATCCTGTAACATCATTTGTTGTTTTATGTATCCGTAACTAAGAATAAACCTGAAGAAACCGTAAGTCAGATTGCGTATTACTACTTTTCAATAATATAGACATATATTATTGTGGCGAGCATTTGGCCCAAGAATATATATACAAAAGACGTGTATATATATCAATCAACTGAAGACAAGAAGAAATTAAGAAAGAGTCTACATTAACACCATTACAAAGTACATTTTTTACACTTATTCTATGTCCAGTGACGTGAAAGGTGAAAAACCAGGTGGGAGAAGCATGCAGTTTCTTACCAGTATCTGGTGCTATAAAATGAGAACTTAAAAGGACACTATTGTCACCAAAACTTCTTTAGTTTAATGACTCAGATTTGTTGTATAAAATAGATTATGTCTCTGTAGTCTCACTGCTCAATTTTCTGCCATTTAAAAGTTAAATGACAACTGTCAACCTATTTTCAATGTAATAATCCTTTCACCTCATTTTATAATGAAATAGGTTGTTTTCTGTTTTAAACTAAGTATATGTAAAAAAAACCCTTATCCCTACCTTTAGTATATGACAGGATCTTTGAGCCGTATACATGCACCGTGGGGCAGACAGTGTTTTAGTCCCTATGGTCTTTCCTGCTTCACTCCCAGCACAGAAATAAGAAAGACCAGAGTTGTCCTTTAACCTCTTTACTACCAATAGTTTTTAATTGAAAAAAATATTAGCATAACTTTTATTTGAAGCAAGGGATGCATAGCTAACATATAAGGATATAACACAACATTTTTGTGTGTGGATTGCTTTGCAGACAAAATTAAAAATTAAAATGATGTAAATTCACACAAGTGTTATCTTTCATATATTCATTCATTCATTATATATGAATGATATATAATATTTGGAAAATTAAAAGCTTTAGACAGTATGCAATGTCCTTTATCTAGCAATATTTCACACAGGGTTAGTATGAAAGCAAAGATGTGTTCTTTCTCACATACATGTGTGACAAATATATATATATATATACATATCTATACATATATATATATTTGTGTTCGGGGAATTCTCATATGATATAGAATAAGGGGGGGCGTGGCCTGACCGGGTATGGAGTGAGACGCATCTCCCTGCAGCTCCTAGGCCCCAGCTCACTACCGCACCGATACACAGGCACGAATTGACCCGAGATGGGTAAAACTAAGAGTCTACTCACCCCTGGCCCCTCACAAACGGGCTCACCGGGCCGCACCGCGGGTCCCATGGACGGATACCTCGGAACACCACAAGACACGCGGGCGCACCAGGCCGCGGCCAAAATGGCGCCGGACGCCAGCAGCACAGACAGCCCAGCAATAGGCCCAGCCAGAGAGGAGTCACTGACCCAAATTGCAGCAGACTTGGCCACAATATCGGCAAACATGATGTCCAGGACGGATAAAACAGAACTGCTGGCCGAAATAAGAGCGGTTATCAGAGAAGAGGTCATGGAGGTGAGGAGAGACCTGACAGCACTGGAACGCAGGGTGGAGGAATTAGAAGCAGAACGCGCCAAAATCATACAACACCGCCAAGCCACTGACACAGCCACTACTAGACAAGGCAATGTCTTGTTGGAGCTAAGGAGGAATTTGGAAGATTTGGACAACCGCGGACGGAGGAACAACATCCGCGTAAGGGGTCTCCCTGAATCAGCACTACCAGAGCTCCTGCTGGGCCTGTTCACCCACATACTAGGAGACAGAGCCCCGGCAGACTTTGGAATTGAGCGTGCACACAGAGCCCTGCGCCCCGTGACCGCTGAGGGGCCGCCTAGAGACGTAATCTGCTACCTGCTCTTCTACTCGTTAAAAGACGAAATCATGAAAGAAGCAAGAAGTCAGCAGAACCTCACCTACATGGATGCCCAGATTTCCCTATACCAGGATCTCTCAGTACTCACCTTGGAAGCGAGAAGGGCATTGAGACCGCTAACCACCCTGCTCAGAGATCGGCGGATACAATATAAATGGGGATTCCCCTTTAGCTTACAGGCAAAGGTGAGCAATATATGGCATATCATATGCTGGCCAGCAGACGTGCCGTGCTTTCTACGAGCCGCGAACCTACCAGCCGTGACAGTCTCAAATTGGGTCCTGGAGAGACAGCCACAACGCCCAAATGCTCCAAACACTAGGTCGGGTACGGGCCTTACAGGGGCTGGGTTCCGCAGGGGCGGCCCGGACAGCCACGAGGAATAACGGAGGGCGGTGACTGGTGCACCCACCGACGGCGGCACTCCCCAGTTTTCACACCCTCATTTTGACCCAGAAACCGCACCACAGTGAGACAGACTACCGGACCGCTCCCCCAGGATCGCCCCGGAGAAGCACCCTTCGTAAGCAGAAGTTGACACACCGTTGGATATGTACTTGCACCTCCATCCTGGGCCCGTAGTATTTATGCACTAGCCAGAGTTACCGGGACTTGAGACAATGGAGTGCCACATATTTGGGGAGATGGGATCAGATGGGAACGGGAGACACCCGGGGAAGATGAAAGGAGGGGGACACCCCAGGTTTTGACAGTCTCGGACTCACCGCCCACAGAATCCCCCCTTTGGGTGGTTGGGGTAGGGGGGAGGCATTAGCGGACACCGACTACCTGAGTTGCATCCCAAGATAAAGGCTGGACAGTCCCATGCTCGCCCAGAGGGTCCCACGAACCAAGCATCGCCCAACACCGGAAGGGATTAGCAAGCCAGCTAGCGGGATAGGACACCACATCCCCCGGCTGAAACCGGGAGCAGAGGGGAGGGGTACAGTCCCTGGGGGAGAGGGGAGTGTTAATGGCGGTGGACTGGTCTGTAAAGTTGTTATTGTTATTAACGTTGATGAAGTTCACATGTTTCGCACCACACCTAGATGGTCACATACTCACACAAGGGGATTGGAAAAACGCCTGGGCCCCTGGAGCCGGGAGGGCTTGGCCGGGGCGGGGGCACTTGGAGAGGCCGGACCCGTCTGGTAGCAGCGGGGCCCAAATACCAACTAGACACGCATTAATCAGACCCCTGAGAACAGAGAGGAAATTGGGTGATGGGGAGGTGGCACCCTCATACTTCCTCTCCATACCCGTAGGGGAAAATTCCACTTAAACAAGATTAGTGGGCTGGGTGCCGTGGGAGCAGTGTGATTCATACGACGGTTTACCCCAGAACGGACGACCCACGAACCCCACGTGACTGACTCACACTGTACAAATTCTCGGAGGCTACTCTGGTGACAGACCCCGAAGGGACTAGACACCGGTGGGCGACTGACTCCGAGGCGAGTCATAGTTACCTTCTACCCAGGCCCACAACCCCTCCCTGACATTGACCTGACTTCTCTCCTTCCCCCCCCCGAACCCTGCGATACTTTGACACACCCATACCCTACCCCACGAGCAGACAGGGGTGGGCTCTAACTATGTACCGGCGCCGCTTACCCTGTGGTCGAACAACGTCAGAGGCCTAAACGTACCCGAGAAACAGTCTCAGTTACTTCGTACACTCTGGGCGAAACGCATCTCGGTGGCGTTTTTGCAGGAAACGCATTTTAAAGGAGCGGAGGCCCCCACCCTGAAAAACGGAAGGTACCCCACAGGTTATTACTCTAACCACACCGACCAAAAAAAAGCGGGGGTGGCGATCCTCTTTTCACATAATGTTCCGTTCGTATGCACAGAGCAACGAACAGATCCAGGGGGTAGATACTTATTTATCAAAGGGACCATAGCGCAACACCCTTACACATTCGCCTGTCTGTATTCCCCGAACCGTAACCAACATGTCTTCCTGAATAAAACACTTACATTGCTCAATAAGTTCAGGGAGGGCCTATTACTTATGGCGGGAGATCTTAACACACCGTTAGACGCTAGACTGGACACCTCTAGGGGAGAAAGCTCAATACCAGGTCATTGCACACGCGCAGTCGGGAGAGCACTGACAAGAAGTGGATTAGTGGATTGCTGGAGGGCGGCGCACCCTGACAGCAGGGACTATTCCTATTACTCGGCTGTGCACCAGCGATACAGCCGGATTGACTATATCTTCATGGCACAGGAAGCCCTGCCACTACTCCACAAGGCAAGCATAGGCCTGATTGCGGAGTCAGATCACGCCCCGGTCTCAGTCCAGATCCAATCCCCATTGCACAAACCAGCGGAAAGACACTGGAAGCTAAATGAGAATATGCTGCTTAACCTAGGAGACACGGACCCAGTTAGGCAAGCACTAACACAATACTTTGACACCAACACAACCCCCGACGTATCGCCCTTGACGGTGTGGGAAGCACATAAATGTGTCGTACGGGGACACTATATTAAGGTCTGTTCGCAACGGAAGAAGGAACATACACGACAGCTGACAACACTAAACGCACAAATAGCCAATTTAGAGCAAGCTCACAAACAGAGTCAGGATGAAGACACGTTCCTCCAACTAACTGCACTCCGAAGGCAGAGAAGAGACATATTAGCTCAGGGTCTTCTACGCACCCTTAGAAAATCGGCCCGGTTCTTTTTTGAACACTCGGACAAAAGCGGCAGGCTGTTACCCCGCCAGCTCCGAGACCGTCAGAGGGCGAGCCACATACACAAAATTAAGCCCAGTGACAAAGCTGAAACCCGACTGCCGGACGGAATTCAGCGTGCGTTCGTAGACTACTACACGGACCTATACAACATTCCCCAACCCAATACTGACGCTGCCCGCACACGACAGACCCGCCAAATCTCTGAATTCCTGGAACAAAATATAGATAAAAAGCTGACCGCTGAAATGCGAGATGACCTAGACCAACCCCTCTCGGTGGAGGAGCTGGCGGCGGCCCTGAAAATCTCCAAAACCCACAAGGCCCCAGGACCAGACGGCCTGCCTCTGATGTACTTGCGTACGTTCAAGGACATCTTACTACCAAACCTCTAGGCCTCAACTCCATACTGGGGGGGGGGGGCGCTTCCCCTCGGATACGTTAGCAGCCATAGTTACTGTAATACCTAAAGAGGGCAAGGAACCGACGAACTGTGCGAGCTACCGTCCCATATCGCTACTAAATGCAGACCTGAAACTATTCGCAAAAGCCATTGCCCTGAGAGTTGCAAGACACCTCCCCCACTTGGTACACTCGGATCAGGTTGGGTTTATCCCGGGTAGGGAAGGGAGAGACAACACGATCAAGGCTCTGAACATCCTACACATAGCACGGACGCGTCGTAGAGAACTTCTACAACTTTCCACCGATGCCGAAAAGGCTTTTGACCGGGTGAGCTGGTCGTATCTGGGGAGCACCCTCACACACATGGGATTCGGCCCCAACATGCTGTCCTGGGTGCTCTCACTGTACACGTGCCCCAACACGAGGATCCGCATTAACGGGGCACTATCAGCCCCTTTCACAATCAGGAATGGCACCCGCCAGGGATGCCCGCTTTCCCCCCTCCTGTTTGCCCTCTCCCTAGAACCATTTCTGGGGGTGGTCAGACGGAATGGGGGAATCTCTGGATTCCGCCTCGGTCGCCACGAATACCGAGTAGCCGCATATGCAGACGATATGCTGTTCTTTCTTACACAGCCATTGATCTCACTGCCCAACCTTCTAGCATCTTTCCGGGAGTTTGGGGCGCTCTCTAATCTTAAACTCAATACGGATAAGTCTGAGGCCCTCCACCTCCCACCCCCTACAGGCCCCCCAACACACCTTTACACCCAATACAGGTTCAAATGGTGCGATATCAAATTAAAATACTTGGGCATATGGCTGACCAAGGACCCATCCCAATTATACCACCATAACTATCACCCACTCCTACACTCACTTCAGACAGACCTTAAGAAATGGGCCCAATATTACATCTCCTGGTTTGGACGTATCAACGCGGTTAAAATGAACGTGCTACCCAGGATACTCTACCTATTCCAAACAGTGCCAGTTACTCTACCCAGAGCCTTTTTCAGCTCCATGACGACCGCCATTCGCAGATTCGTTTGGAACTCCTGCCCAACCCGAATAAAAAAATCAACCCTGGAACTACCAAAACTGATGGGGGGCACGGGACTGCCCTCCATAGAGACGTATTACCGCGCCGCACACCTGCACAGACTGACGGACTGGCATGCACAACACCCATTAAAACAATGGGTGACCCTGGAGCTAGAACAAACGGGCAGAAAAATACCCTCTAGGCTTTGGTTACACACCGCCACATACTCCGACCTACACACCGAGAACCCACTAGGAAACCTTTGCCCCGATAGACCACCGACGATACTCGAACAATTCAGATACCATCAAGTTAAGACGTACTTCCTATCCTTGCATGGTCGAGGGCACCTGACTAGACCCCTCACCAGCTTTGAACACCTGTGCGTACACCGAACACACATACATAGAGGTATCTCCTCTATACATACCATACTCAAGACCCAAACTAGTGAGGATGTGGTGCTCAAATTTAAGGATCACTGGGAGAGGGACTCGGGGGAAGTCCTTACCGCGCAGGATTGGGACAAGATCTACACCCTCACACATAAATGCTCTATCAGCTCTAAGTACCAGGAGCTAAATTACAAAATTTTAACCCGCTGGTACAGAACCCCAGACATACTTAATCGCATGAACGAGAGTGCCCCTGACACCTGCTGGAGATGCGGCAGGCACACCGGCTCGTACTTCCACATCTGGTGGAAGTGCCCCGAGATCACCACATACTGGGAGAGGATCAGGGTAGAGATAAACAGAATCACAGGAGCGGAGCTACCCCTAGAACCCCTAACGATGTTATTACACCACACCCGTCAAGACATATAAGAAATCTCTCACGCTGCCACTACTCAACGCAGCAAAGGCCCTGATCCCGGCAATGTGGAAACAGAGGGGGGCGCCTACCCTCCAGCAATGGGTGACAAGGGTGGAAGATATCCACTCAATGGAATCCTTAACTGCAGACCTCCAAGGTAGACAGGAGCAATGTGCACTGACCTGGTATCCCTGGGCAACATACCTAGCCAACAGATCAGCAAACCCAAGCATGGCCCCCCAGAGGCCCGTAGTAAGCTGACTCATACAGAGCTAAGCTACCTAGCTACCCCTATTCTCTGTGTCTCCTACCTCCCGCCCCCTTTCCAAGACTGGACACCGGACCGAACCCCAACGACTGACGCTGAGGAGCCCGCAATAGGGGCATATTAATATGCACACTCATTGTAAGCACAGGAGCAGAATACACAGGGAACTGAGACCAAATCTAGTGTTGATACCGGCATGAAAACATACCGCCCGGTCACCTAGACTGGTACACAGAGTACCCTCCCATATGCCGAGCTATACCGATAAACATACAAATATGTACACTGACAATTGCCTACCCACAGTAGAGGGAAACTTTATCTAAAACACCACACTTGGCTCTCACCCAGGTGACCTGATGGACCTGAATGTAAATATTTGCTGTGTAGACATGGGAGGTGTTAAGGCACTAAAGGTTTTTTTCTTCGCTACTGAAGCTCTATATCATGCTCAACAATATTTTTTTTGTCAAGCGATAAAATGTTCTTAGACACTGTTGTTTTCAAACTTGAAATGGAAAATAAAGATTGTCAAAAAAAAAAAAGAATAAGATGGGTTGTAGAGATGTAGCTTTAGGAATAATCAGTTGAGGTGTGCCGAAACCGACGTATGCTGTAGGCCGGTAAAAAGTGGGCAAAAAGAGACATATTAATGCAAAACGTTATACAGGATCATAGTGCATTTGTTAACCATCAGATAGACATTTTAATGAAAGCTTCCTAATTCCTGAATCGGCTGTGGTATGTAAGTCGCATAAGCCTATGATTCCCAGCGGCCCCGTGTCTTAACGTGTGTGGGTATGTCTTGGCTATAGGCTGTGTAAGCTGCCCCTATCCTAAAGGAGTGCCCTGAGTAGTCGCTAGGGTTTAGTTCGATCCCGGTGAATGAGTAGGTGGACATAGTGTATGAACTGTGGTAAGGACAGTATCGTACAGCGACAGTAATGGTTCAGTGGTTCAGTGGTGCGTATGGTGGCGTGCCCAAGAACGTAATCAGTACCGTAACCGGGCACCCAGCATTGCTTGTAAGGTAGTAGGTTATATGCACTGGATCGCCCCTCTGACTCGTCTTAGTTTTAGGAAGGGACTGGACATAGTGGTCTGTGTGTTTTAGAAGATAAGAGGTCAACAGGCACTCTTGTTTATGATGTTGGCCGCTGATAGTGAGTTATTGTTTTGGCCTGAGAAAGCCGTTAAAGGCTAGATAGGTAGCAGTTTTGATAACTGCATTGGTGCGTGGCTCGGAAGTGCATGGTCGAGTGGTTCTGACATGGTTTGAACATTGTATGTCTATGCCCAGTATTTAGTTTTAGTGGGAACGTCCGCTTGGCCATGTCTCTAAGTAAGGTATGGATGGGGTAAGAGGATAGGAACCCTTGTTGTTTGGGATGGAGAAATACGTATAGTGTTGAATGCCCGTGAGATAAAGTTTAACCGTGTTGTGCGAGAATTACTAATTTAAGGTGGCAAAAATAGGCGAAGGCCATACGTGGTGAAACCTCAAACCAGCTATCTAAGTGATGGTCCTACATGAAACATATTGTATAAGTGGAAAACCCTGTAGCAAGCGTGTTGAGTGCTGGTGGACAAGGCCAGTTTAGTCAGAGGCCGGCTATGTTGGCGAGGTTCATGTAATCCATGACCTTGACCATAAATGACCCCCCTGCCATGGCGGCTGTCACAGCAGCTGCCACAATAGTTTACCATTACGTGTGGTTAAGAAAGTCCACCATATGTGTAGGTCTGCCATGGCTTGGTTTTCTAGGGGCAGCCCCTGATCATCATTCGGGAGGGAGGAAAAAGCCACGTAGTCTGAGATGAAAGCGCGGCCTGCGGTATGATGCGCATGGCAAAATTTAAGGAACCTGGCAGGGATTGTAGTTCCATGTGGTTGCAAGTACCAAGCAGGAGGTGGTAATTGGTGTTGTTGCGACTGTTCCTATTTCTCGCATGGTAACTTGTTGGCATGGATGCCGAGTCAAGTTGTATGCCCAGGAATGTAACAATAGTGTCTGGGTCTTCTGTGACCTTAGGGAATACTGGGACACCCAAGTGTTCAGACATACTAATGGCTTCCTTGAAGCTTCTAGAGGGAAAGGCATTCCCTTTGACCAACAAGAAATCATCTCGGGAGTGTATGACTGTGGGGCACTTGGATATGTTTAACCAAAACCAGTAAAGAGTTCAACGAATATATTGAAGATTGTGGGCTGCTCTTGACCCGAAAGTTAAGCGGGAGAAGAAATATATAACTGTTGCCCATAAATGCCCTGTAAGTGCCAGTGCAGGGTGGATGGTGGCAGTCTGAAATGCGTTTGTGATATCAGTTTTACTTAACCAGGCTTCCCCTCCCTGCTTGAGTGATAGTTGTAGTGGTATGAACAATGGTGGCATACTGTAATGAAAACTCCTCGGAGGGTATGAGGGAGTTGAGACTATGGGGTAGCCGAGACATGAGGTGCAGATAAGTCTATGATCAGTTACAGTGTGAGGGAAGATTCCCTGTGACAATCCCAATGGGATTGCGCCACACTGTAAATGGTGTAGATTGGAGAGGCCCAGGTAGAAATCTTTCTGCCATTTCTTGGGCCATGAGTGTAATGCCAGCTGTTGGATGCTGCTGTGATGACTGCAAGTTAGGGCATTCTAGATTCCCCCAAAAGTATATGGAAATACCTGAACAGAAGGCCTTTAAAATCAGAGATTAGGAAATAAAATAAATGTCTGGAAGGGTGATGAGTTAGAAAGTACTGGAAATGCATAATTTTTACAGACGTGAAGTAAGGTTCAGGGTACATTTATTGGGACACATTGTTTTTGTATGTGCCCTGACATATTGGGAACATATCTGCAACAGTCTGCATGCACTGAAACTACATGTGCCAACATGGAAATTGTTGCAAATCTGGGATTTGCCAAAGAGAATGAGACGATCCAATTTGTCTCTGGTAGTTCTCTATGTACTACCAGAGGTGCTAGAGCCTGGAGCCTGAAACGTGATCGTCCGCTGTGTTGGGACAAAATTGTCCTATGGGACTAGCAACATCTCCAATTGAAAGTGTGTTGACTCTAGCTGGAGTGTTAGGTAGAGAGAAATCCTTACCACTTGCTTGATACATACTAAAAAACATGAAGATAGCTATTATTATATGAACCCACAGTGTGCTAGTACTGGCTTGCTAGCTAAAGCCACATGGCGAAACAATTAATCCTTTGTTTGGTGACAGGTGAGGCCCTGCTAGTTGCCAAGAGGCTCTATCTATGCGATGACGCAAGGGGATTTTTGTGGCCACCAAACATAGTGGCAGAATGTTGGCCTCTCGGTGACTGTAACCATAAAAAAGGGGAAGGGAGTGACAGGTGAGGCCCTCTCTATATACCATGCGAGGCGGCTAGCTCACGAGTGGCCTGATGGGTGTTTGCCTCCAAGCGTTGAGGCGGGGTGTTGGCCTCGCAGGACCACTATACGACAGGCGTAGATACCAAAAAGGAAAATACCTATTGGAAAACCTATAGTCCCTAATTGCCAGTACGCTAAGGATATACCCAGGGGGAAACAGAAAATGTATGTATATACCACATGAGCAGGTGTATGTACCTGGTAGTATGATTAGATACCCTTACTGGTCGTAAGGGTTATTAATACCTGTATCCCGGACGGGTAAATCAATGTATGAAAATTGAATATAGACATTTAAAAGCATATACCCATATGTGTGTTATGCAAGTTTAATAGAGCAAAGTGCTCCGTCCCAATGTTTATTGTATGCTTGTAATGCCCCTGTTTGAAGAAAATTAACTTGTCGGGAGTGTTATATCATGTGTAATATGGAATACAACTGTACCCCGAAACATGAGTGTAGTGAACCATGACTGGCAGCTGAATAACCTAATATGTGAAAATACATAATTGGAAGGACTTATATTTTAAGCGTGCAAATATTCCGTATTAGACTCTGGAATCCTGCATAGTGCTTTAAATAGTATGTGCATTCTTGGGTAAATGTATGCGTATTGTCAGTAAATGTAACTAAATGCCTATGTAGGCAGGTATGTAGGAATGATTATATCATAGCAAGCATGATTTGTAAGGAAGTGTTATTATGTGTAATTATAATTATAGTGGGAATGTTATGAGGAGAATAACCATATGTCTGAAAAGCCTGTAGTATACCGTTTGACGGATAGGAGTCAGTATAAAAGCGAAAATGCTGTAGTTAGTTTGTTTGCTTATGAAGTGAAATAAAGTCTGAGAAGCCTGTAGTATACCGATTGACCGGTAAGGGTCAGCATGTAGGCGAAAATGCCGTGGTTCGTTGTTTTGTACATGAAATGCAATAATGTCTGAGAAGCCTGTAGTACACCGAATGACCGGTAGGGGTCAGTGTGTAGGCGCAAATGCAGTGGTTCGTTGGTTTGTACATAAAAGGCAATAATGTCTGAGAAGCCTGGAGTACAATGAATGACCGGTAGGGGTCAGTGTCTAGGTGAAAATGCAGTGGTTTGTACATGAAATGCAAAAACGTCTAAGAAGCCTAATAACCGTGCAAAACGAAAGGAAACCGTAAAGTGAGGACCCGTGCTGTGTTGAACGCCGTGTGAACTAATCCTGGCGCGACAGGTGGGTCAACTTACGGTTTGAGAGTCCCTGAGACACCAAATGCGATGCTGACCGGAGAGAAAGCCACCGGATTAACGGAAATCCCTGTTGCAGGATTCCTGGACACAGCTTGGAGTAGGAGACCTCATGGAGCAAAGGTGAAACCAAAATGGTGTCTTGTATGACCTGGAAGTGGATCTCATGCAAATGCTGACCTTGAACAGTCTATTCGTCTTACCAACAAAGGTAAGTAGGGAAAGGGGGGAGTCCCTTTTATAGGTCTATAGCCCCTCCCACAACTTCAGGCCATGCCTTCCAATATATATATATATATATATATATATATATATATACATATGTATTAAGGCAAATTTGCCTGGATTGGTGGGAGGTGCTGGTTTGCTACCCCTAGCCTACTTAAGGCTAGGGGTAGCTCCTTACCGTTCGAGGTCAGCGTTGAATGAGGATCCACTTCCGGGTTCTCTCAGACGCCATCTTGGCTTTTCAGTATCCACGAGATTTTACCGCGGCAAGCTGTATCCAGGCCTTTTCCGTCCGTCCAGCTTCTTCTTACCCCGGTCATCGTCGTAGATCGCGTCCCAGGGACTCCTAAACCGTAAGTCAGACCTACCTGTCACGCCAGGACCGGTTCCCATGGTGTACAGTACAGCACGGGTCCTCGCTTTACGTTTTTTCTGCACAGTCGCATTACATAGCCTTTCGCGTGGCTTCATTTCGTACAAATTGTTCGGTTAAATTCATGCGTATTAGAGAAGCGATCAGCTCGCACAACTGTTTTCCCTTGCTTCATTTTAACGATTATCATTTCGATTGTGTTTTCCGTTCGGCACTTATTCATGTTATATTCATGCAAGATTTCTGTTCGCATTAAAGTGCATACGTTCAAGCTATTCATGCCTGTTTCATGAGTTACATTTCATAATTTCATGTATATACATTCGGTTAAATAGTTGCTTGTTTTAAATAGACAGACCATTTTCATTGCTATTTTAAGGTATCACTTATTACATCAAGGGCATGAAACCAGCTAACATTTCTGTATGGATCATTGGACTCCCACGCTTACAGGAGTTTTTCCATAAATTATCCATTTCATTTCAATTAACTCAGCCTACTTTACAAGCCTCATTTCTTTGTTATGACCATGACACATAAGGCATTAATTCCTTTTCATGCATACTCGGGTTGAATCACACGTACTGATCCAACCAATCATACGTTTCCTGCACAGTAATACATATATATATATAACCTACATTTTATGTTTCCCTTACACACCATTATTATATATACACATATGTTGTTGGTACATAGGCCACGGCCCCCCTCAGATGTCTTATTTAAGCCATGACAACATTTCTGAGTAACTCATATCTATTCCCATGGTATCAACATTTTATTTTCAATCATACCCCAGCAAACCATAAAAACATTGCTGCTACAGGCTATAAGTCTGTTTTCTTTCCAACAATCCACACTCATCATACTACTCTCTTTTACCCATTTCAGGCTGTCAAGCTTATATATATATTTGCTCCACACGGTTTTCCTGTGAATTTGTTATACTACCAGGTACGTACACCTGCTCATATGGTATTCTAATGAAAAAAATCCCAAGAGTAAGGGTGTGTAGAGAGGAGAACAGAAGTTTAACTCTCACAACACCCTCAGCTCTGGGTGTGCCCACTGGGGGTATATAGAATCCCCTAGTGTACTGAAATAAAATGAAATAAATAAAAATAAAAAATACTTCATTTAAACATATATAGAGACTAAATAAAACTGCATAAAGTCCAGGCTAGGGGGATGGCTCAAAGTCCGTGAGGCTATAATAGTACAGTCGGAGGCCAACCAATAGATACACCAGAAGGTTACTCTATAGCAATATTGTAAATCAGTAGGTGCCTAGGAGCATGTATACTATGCATAGTATGTCATAGTAGGATATCTATAGTGTAATATATTCCAGGAAAGTCCTTTGTAAACCAAAATGTCCGCATAGGGTATAAACAAACTGCTATTATGGGAATACTACCCAGTGAATGAGGTGTAATTCCCTGAAGTTTGAAACAAGCTGAGAGCCCATTACATAGATGGTAAGTAAATAGGGCAAAAGAAATGCTGGCTATACTAGTGAGATAACCTGGGAACAAACCATACACTCAAAATAAAGAGAAATAGAATTGAAAATAAATTCCTCTTGTGTATAAAGATACTCAGGTCACTCAATTCCTCTAGATAATAGTCAGCCCCACAGTTCAAAAGTGGTAAAATGCTTGCAAATGCAGAACAGATGGCAGTATTACTAGTATATTGTTAAATTGTTATCAGGTCTTAACAGAAATTCCCTGGAGTAGTTTGCTTCAAAGAAAATACAATGTTGCAATAAAGATGAACTAATTGTATATAAAAAGCTCCAGTGTACCCCTGCCTCCTAAATAAAAATAAAAACCCTCTCAGCAGACAAGCACATCACCCCCAGCCTTATGCAGTTACAAAAATAGTGATAAAAAAATAAATATGTCAAGCTAAATAAAGTTGCTAGCTCAAGTAATGAATAAGAGAAGTCCGCCCAGGTCTAAATCAAGCATAGGGAACAAAGTGAAAATAGACTAACTAGGCTAGATTACTAAATAGATCGGATAGCATAGCTAACTATATGAAGCTTCCAACTTCTAATGCTAAAGTGAAAAGATCGCCTAGGTCAATAATTGAGCGTAGTAAATGCGGTACGAGAGTAAACTGACTAGGCTGATCCTCTAGCTAACTAAAATCGACGCGCGTTTCGGCGCTATGTGGCGCCTTTTTCAAGAGTGACGAGGGAGCCCCCTCGCCGCCAGGGTTTATAAAGGGCTAGTGCCCGCCTCTCCCGTGACGTCATGGCCAAACCCATGAGGCCGCGTCACGGGAGGGGGAGGAGCTAAAGAGAGCTCCGGACCGGCAAAACTGCCGATCAAAAAACAGTTTTGATAGAAAAATAGAGCATCAGTATCAAAAGATCATAATAGTAATAAATCATTAAGAGGTATAG
>OW240913.1:227616474-227636143 GCA_933207985.1 Pelobates cultripes
CACACATCACCCCACCCACACACACACACACCACCCCACATCACCACACACACATACACATCACCCCAAACACACACACACATCACCCCACACACACATCACCCCACCCACACACACAATCACCACCACCCCCACACACACCACCCCATACCACCCCACATCACCCCACACACACCACCCTACACACAAACACATCACCCTACACACAAACACATCACCCCACACACATACACTGTACCCCTCAATGCAGTGTGTGTACACTCAGCAGTCTGTGTGTGTGTACACTCAGCAGTTTGTGTGTGTACACTCAGCAGTCTGTCTGTTTGTGTACACTCAGCAGTCTGTCTGTGTGTGTACACTCAGCAGTCTGTCTGTGTGTGTACACTCAGCAGTCTGTGTGTACACTCAGCAGTCTGTGTGTGTGTGTGTATACTCAGCAGTCTGTGTTTGTGTGTGTGTACTCAGCAGTCTGTCTGTGTGTGTGTACTCAGCAGTGTGTGTGTACTCAGCAGTCTGTGTGTGTGTGTATTCAGCAGTCTGTGTGTGTATTTAGCAGTGTGTGTACTCAGCAGTCTGTGTGTGTGTACTCAGCAGTCTGTGTGTGTGTACTCAGCAGTCTGTGTGTGTGTATTTAGGAGTCTGTGTGTGTGTGTACTCAGCAGTCTATGTGTATGTACTCAGCAGTCTGTGTGTGTGTGTACTCAGCAGTCTGTGTGTGTACTCAGCAGTCTGTGTGTGTGTGTGTGTACTTAGCAGTCTGTGTGTGTATTTAGCAGTGTGTGTGTGTGTACTCAGCAGTCTGTGAGTGTGTACTCAGCAGTCTATGTGTATGTCTCAGCTGTCTATGTGTATGTACTCAGCAGTTTGTGTGTGTACTCAGCAGTCTGTGTGTGTACTCAGCAGTCTGTGTGTGTGTGTACTCAGCAGTCTGTGTGTGTGTACTCGGCAGTCTGTGTGTGTGTATTTAGCAGTCTGTGTGTGTGTGTACACTCAGCAGTCTGTGTGTGTACACTCAGTAGTCTGTGTGTGTGTGTGTGTGTGTGTGTGTATACTCAGCAGTCTGTGTTTGTGTGTGTGTACTCAGCAGTCTGTCTGTGTGTACTCAGCAGTGTGTGTGTACTCAGCAGTCTGTGTGTGTGTGTGTACTCAGCAGTCTGTCTGTGTGTGTATTCATCAGTCTCTGTATTCAGCAGTCTTGTGTGTGTGTATTCAGCAGACTGTGTGTATGTATTCAGCAGTCTGTGTGTGTATGTACTCAGCGGTCTGTGTGTGTATTAGCAGTGTGTGTACTCAGCAGTCTGTGTGTGTGCTCAGCAGTCTGTGTGTGTGTATTTAGGTGTCTGTGTGTGTGTGTGTGTACTCAGCAGTCTCTGTGTGTGTACTCAGCAGTCTCTGTGTGTGTACTCAGCAGTGTGTATGTGTATTTAGGATTCTGTGTGTGTACTCAGCAGTCTGTGTGTGTGTGTGTACTCAGCAGTCTTTGTGTGTGTATTTAGCAGTGTGTGTGTGTACTCAGCTGTCTGTGTGTGTGTACTCAGCAGTTTGTGTGTGTGTGTGTGTGTGTGTGTACTCAGCAGTGTGTGTGTGTATTTAGGAGTGTGTGTGTGTGTGTGTGTACTCAGTAGTCTGTGTGTGTGTGTACTCAGCAGTCTGTGTGTGTGTGTGTATTTAGCAGTCTGTGTGTGTATTTAGCAGTCTGTGTGTGTGTGTATTTAGCAGTCTGTGTTTGTGTGTACTCGGCAGTCTCTGTGTGTGTGTATTTAGCAGTCTGTGTGTGTGTGTGTGTGTACTCGGCAGTCTCTGTGTGTGTGTATTTAGCAGTCTGTATGTGTATTCAGCAGACTGTGTACTCAGCAGTCTGTGTGTGTATTCAGCAGTCTGCTAAATACAGACAGACTGCTAAGTACACAGACAGACTGCTAAGTACACAGACAGACAGACTGCTTAATACATATACAGACAGACTGCCGAGCACACACACAAACTGCTTAATACACATACAGACAGACTGCCAAGCACACACACACAAACTGCTTAATATACACAAAGAGATGTTAATTAGTTCGGACAACTGTATGAGTTGTTTTTTCTAAACTTAAACCTCCCTATTCAGGTTTAATTGCCATTTTGGCACTTTGAGGGAAAAAAAGTTGGCATGTATTACACTTTGGGCACTCGGGCTCAAAAAGGATCGCCATCACTGCCATAGGGGTTGTCACGGGGGAAAACTTCACTTAAACCCAGACTTATCATAGACTTATCAGCACCACATTCCTCCACTATTCCCAGCCTTATTTCTCTCATACACTCTGAAGAATTTTCCTTACAATATGCCACTATTGACAATGCCATTTGGGCCATTTTGGATGCTGGTACAGGTGCATGACTCAGTAAAACGGACATTGTCAATGCTTTTAAATTGCTTCCCTTTCACCCTTCACTATGGCATTTGCACGACATTAAGTGGCAATGGCTTTATTATTTTTTCTCATGACCCACTTTTGGCTCCAAGAGCAGCCCCAAAGTTTTTGATACTTTTGCTGAAACTTTGTGTTGGTTATTGTTTAATGTGTGCAGATGTCCACCCTTAATTCACTACCTGGACAATTTTCTTACGATTGAAAACAATGCACTCCGTAACAGCCTTGTTACCCCGTAACAGCCTTACACACATGTTGGCTCTTTTTGAGTCCCTGGCTATACCAATCTCCCATCATAAGACCTTTAGGTTCTGATACGATCATCCAATTTTTGGGGATTCAGCTGGACTCAATTCACTTGCAAGCTAGCCTTCCCCAGGATAAGAGTGAGCACTACTTGCAACTAGGTTCTTGCAACCACAAGGAACTTCAATCGCTGCTGGGGTCACTCAATTTTGCCATGAGTATCATCCCACAGGGTAGATCCTTAATTTCCCATTTACTCTCTTTATTCCCACAACTCACTTTAGACAAATCACGTATCACGTTAGACACTCACGCAACCTCTGATTTACTCATGTGGCGCTTTTTCCTCACATCTTGGAATGAGCAAGCCATGTTTATTCCCCCCTCTCTGAAATGTCACCCACTCTTTGGACAGATGCTGCAGCAAACACTGGTTTTGCAGCCATATGGGTGTCAGGATTACAGTATGATCCAGCACGTAGAATTGTGTAACACATAGGTAACGTATACCGGACCTCAGAATTGCCGGACTAACGTACCAAAGAATAGTCAGGAATAGCTGAGGTCAAGAGACACAGAAAGAGATACAACGATAAGGGAAAGCCAGGGATCAGGGATGCCAGAAAACAGGGAAGTCAAAATCAATGCCAAAGTCAAATAACCAGGAAAACCAGAATCAATAATGCGCTCTCGGACAACCACAAGGGAAACCACAACAGGGCACTGAGCAAGAGGAGAACTGCTCCTAAATACTCCGTCTGTGGATCCAATTGGTTGTAACCGGCCTTTGTCCCCAAAGGTTACCAGGTTCCTATTTGCATGATTGCTGCTCAGCACAAACCCTCCTGTGGATTGATTGCTGCTCGGCACAACTTTTCCTGTCAGGACAGTAATTTTGCTCGGCACAACTTTTCCTGTCAGAACACTAAATGCCATTTATCACATTTTTATGTGCGGATGAATAGGTGACATTACTCCCCACCTGAAGAACGCCCACCGGGAGGGCAGGACAAGGCTTGAGAGGAAACCTGGCGTGAAAATAGCGAATCTTGCGGCCAGCATGTATATCAGATGCCGGAACCCAAGAACGATCGGCTGGTCCATAACCTCTCCAATCCAGCAAATACTATAAAGTGCTCAGAGAAAACCTGGAATCAATTATGGAGGAGAGCTCATACTCTTCCTGTCCAGAAACAACTAAAGGAGGAGGAGGGACACTTGAGACAGTATATTTATTGCAAACAAGAGGTTTGAGTAAGGACACATGAAAGGTATTAGGAATTTTCAAGGAGGGAGGAAGGGCCAGAGAGTACACAAGAGGGTTGAGCCTATGAAGGACACGAAAAGGTCCAAGGAACCTAGGAGCAAATTTCATGCTATGGACTTTGAGCCTGATGTTACGAGAAAATTACCAAACCCTCTCACCCACTTGGTAAACAGGGTTGGCACCTCGACATGTATCAGAATAACTCAGTCAGCAGCAGTACTCAGAGCAGATTGAACTTTAACCCAGGTATCATGGATGGAAGCCAGACGGTCATCCAAAGCAGGATTAGCCGTATCAGAAAAAACAGCCGGTAGGACAGTAGGATGCCGGCCCTTATTAACAAAAAAATCGACTATGCCCAGATGAGTCATGGTCAGCATTGTTCGTAGCAAATCTGGCCCATGGTAGTAATTCGGACCAATTGTCTTGAGTGCTATTAACGAAACAATGCAAATATAATTCCAAGGGCTGGTTAGCCCTCTCAGCTGTACCATTGGTCTGGGGGTGGTAAGAGGATGAAAAAGACAATTCAATCCCTAAATGTTTATTGAAGTCCCTCAAAAACCAGGACACAAACTGAGAACCTCTATCAGATACTATATTGTGAGGAATGCCATGCAGACGGACAATTTCTTGTATAAAGATTAGTACCAGGTCTTGAGATGATGGCAATTTCTTGAGAGGAATAAAACGAACCATTTTAGAAAAACGGTTCACAACCATGAGAATAGTGGTATAACCGTTAGAACTAGGAAGTTCAACAATGAAGTCCATGAACAAGTGGGACCGTGGGACCTCAGGAATAGGAAGAGGTTGTAACAAGCCACAAGGGAGTTTATGAGGCACTTTGGAAACTGCACAAACAGAACAAGCCTGCACATTCTCCTTAACATCCTTCCTGAGGGAATCCCACCAGAAACGCCTTATGATAGCAGAAATGGATTTATTAATACCTGGGTGACCAGCAGACACATTATTTTTATTATTATTATGTTATTTATATAGCGCCATCAAATTCCGCAGCGCTTTACAATGGGTGGACGAACAGACATGTAGTTGTAACCAGACAAGTTGGACACACAGGTACAGAGGGGTTGAGGGCCCTGCTCAATGAGCTTATATGCTAGAGGGAGTGGGGTAAAATAACACAAAAAGGTAAGGATAGCATTAGACTAGTGACAGTTGCAGAAGAGGAATCAGTCGGGAGCTATTAACAGTTTAATTGAAACGCTTTTATGAATAAGTGGGTTTTTAATGATTTTTTGAAGGAGCGGAGACTGGGTGAGCATCTAACAGAGGAGGGAAGCGAGTTCCACAGGAACGGTGCAGCCCTCGAGGAATCTTGAAGGCGAGCATTAGAGGTGGGAGTACGGACAGAAGATAGACGTAAGTTTTCAGCAGATCACAAGGGCCTAGACGGGACATACTTGTGTATAAGGGAGGATAGATAGGTGGGAGCAGCATTATGTAGAGATTTGAAAGCAAGAACCAGAATTTTAAATTGAGCTCTATATCTTATAGGAAGCCAATGTAGGAACTGACAGAAGGGTGAGGCGTGGGAGGTGCGGGCGGACAGGAAGATGAGCCTCACCCCGCATTCATTATGGACTGTAATGGCGCAAGTTGGGAGCACGTAAGACCACTGAGAAGCGGATTACAGTAGTCAAGGCGAGAAAGGACAGTGGAATGGACCAACACCTTAGTCGCATCTGGCGTTAAGTAGGGGCGGATGCGCGCAATGTTTTTGAAATGGAAATGACAGGACTTTGCGATAGACTGAACATGAGGCTTGAAGGAGAGGTCAGAGTCAAAGAGAACACCTAGGCAGCGAGCCTGCATGGTGGAGCTGATGGTAGCACCGTTGACTTGGAGGGAGACAGACACAGGAGTAACAACACTAGAGGGAGGAAATACCAAAATTTCAGTTTTGATCAAGTTTAGTTTAAGGAAGTAGGCAGCCATCTAGTTAGAAATAGCAGAAAGGCAGTCAGAGACACTAGTCAAGAGGGGAGGGGAGAGATCAGGAGAGGACAAGTAGATTTGTGTGACATCTGTATAGAAATGATATTGGAAGCCAAAGGAGCTAATGGGTTGACCAAGGGAGGCAGTATAGATGGAGAACAGTAGGGGACCAAGGACTGAACCTTGGGGAACACCAACAGAGAGGAGTTGGGGAGAAGAAGCAGAGCCAGAGAAAGAAACACTGAAAGAGCACTGGGAGAGGTAGAAGGAGCACCAGGAGAGAGCAATATCTTGTAGACCTATATTGTGGAGAATAAGAAGAAGCTGTTGATGATCAACAGTGTCAAAAGCCGCAGACAGGTCAAGGAGAATTACGATAGAGTAGTGACCACGAGATTTTGCAGCGAGTAGATCATTGGATACTTTGGTCAGTGCCGTTTCCACAGAGTGCTTAGCGCGGAAACCAGACTGAAGCGAATGTAGCATAGAGTTGGACTCCAGGAAGTCTGTCAATCTCGCATACACAATTCTTTCAAGGATCTTGGATGCAAAAGGCAGTAGCGAGATAGGGAGTTAGGGTCAAGGTTGGGCATCTTTAGAATTGGGGTTACGGTTGCATGTTTGAAGAGCAATGGAAATATACCAGAGGAGAGAGAGAGATTGAGAATTTTAGTGAGATGTGGAGAAAGAGAAGAAGACAGAGTACGGATGAGATGCGAGGGAATTGGATCTAGGAAGTAGGTGGTGGGGCGGGAGGACTGGAGCAGACCAGAAACCTTTTCCAATGTAGCGGGTGCAAATGAACATAGAACAGCAGAGGGTGTGAAGTTAGGGGAAGTATTGCAAGGGGAAGAAGAAAGATGAGAAATCTCTTCCCTGCTTGTAGAGATCTTGTCAGTGAAGTGAGTTGCAAAGTCTTAGGCGGTCAAGTTAGTAGGTGGAGGAGGAACAACACGGCGAAGAAGAGAGTTAAATGTGTGAAATAGTCATTTGGGTTTGTGGGAGAGTGTGGTTATGAGAGTATCGAAGTAATTAACTTTTGTAGAGGAAAGAGCCAAGCTGTATGAGCTCAGCATAAATTTATAGTGGAGAAAGTCAGACGCACAGTGAGACTTTTTCCAACAGCGTTCAACAGTTCTGGAGCATTTTTGGAGGTATCCAGTGAGCTTAGTGTGCCAGGGTTGTTGTTGAGGGGGAATGATATGGGATGTTTCTTGCTCTAGTATAGACTCATTATCAAACTACCTGGATAAGGCGTCGGCCTTGACATTTTTAGAACCAGGTCTATAAGTGATAAGAAAATTAAAGCGAGAAAGAAATAGAGACCACCTAGCTTGAATAGAAGATAATCGCTTGGCATCTCCTATGTAAGCCAGGTTTTTGTTCATGATCAAAAGGGGGTCCTTGGAACCCTCTAAAATATGTTGCCACTCCTTGAGAGCCAGAATAATGGCCAACAATTCTCAATTGCCAATATCGTAATTGCGCTCAGCAGGAGACAACTTTCTAGAAAAGTAACCACAAGGATGTAATGGAGTTTCCTGGCTCTCCCTCTGGGGATAAGGAAAAGCCAGGGGTCAGGGATGCCAGAAAACAAGGAAGTCAAAATCAATGCCAAAGTCAAATAACCATAAAAACCAGAATCAATAATTCGCTCTCGGACAACCACAAGGGAAACCACGACAGGGCACTGAGCAAGAGGAAAACTGGGCCTGAATACCCCGCCTGTGGATCCGATTGGTTGTAACAAGCCTTTGACCCCAAAGGCAGTTACCAGGTTCCTATTTACATGATTGCTGCTCAGCACAAACTCTCCTGTGGATTGATTGCTGCTCGGCACAACTTTTCCTGTCAGGACAGTAATTTTGCTCGGCACAACTTTTCCTGTTAGAACAGTAAATGATATTAATCACATTTTTATGTACAGATGAATACATGACACTGGTGAGATCAATGGCTTTGGGGTTCATGGCGTACAGACGTTAAGTCCCTGCCCAGCTTCTCCTCTACTTCAGCCTTGTTCGAATTATATCCGATCGTGGCAGCTGCCATTGCCTGGGGACCAAAATGGTCCGGTCACTCTGTTAGATGTTATTCAGACAACCTAGCCACTTGTCACATTGTGAATAAAGGCTGATCATCATCTTTGGTCATCACGAGACTATTGAGGAAACTCACATGGGAAGCGGCACCTTGCCAATTTTTTATCACATGGATTCACGTTCCTGGTTTCACAAACATTTCAGCTGACCACTTATTTCGTTTTCAGGCTTTCTTCCAGACACAGCCCATCGCTTCCCACCGCCATTCCAAGACATACTCATGGATTGAATGTCTTGTTGACCCATGCACGTCACATTTCTCATTTTGCACTTTCGGTCAACACTAGGAAATCAAACAATAGGGCTTTTCACATCTTCACTAAGTTTATAGCAGAGTTTCAAGTTCAGGACATGTTTGCTTTGGAATCTATTTTGGGGATCACTTTTGCCACCTTAACTTAAAATTGTATTTTAACACAATTAAACTGTACCTTACGGGCATCCAACACCACATGCGACACCCCAACAACACAGGATTCCTTTCATTATATCAGATAGACCTTACTGAAAGGAATTCAAAAGATTAATACACACGTACCATCTCAAAGGCTACCCATTAACAACAAAATATTTACTTCACTATCTGACTTATTAGATTCAGCTCCTTCTGAACACATTACCAATATGGTAATAAAAACTGCCATCTACCTAGCGTTCTATGGGTTTTTACGTCCCAAAGAATTTACCGCTAGAAATATAACTGCCACTGAATACTTGAAAACGGCTGATATCCACAAAACCTTAGATCATTATGTTCTATTACTGCATCAGTCTAAAACTAGCCCTATAGGACATACGGTCCCTACTCACAACAAATGGTGCCCTGTAAAAGTCCTGAACACTTATTGTAACACTTTCCAAAAACAACCCCACCAACCATTATTAGAACTTTATGGCTCCATCCTTACTACGTCTAAATTCATGCTTTATGTTCGCTTACTGTTAACTAGGCTCGGCCTAAATGCAAACCTTTTCTCAGGACATTCCTTCCGCATAGGGGCAGCATCTTCATCTTCCTTCAATCACATTCCAGCTCATATCATCAAAGCTATGGGACGCTGGAAATCTTCCGCTTATACTCGTTATATTCCAAACCCAGTTAAAGAGTTACGGCAAGCTTTTCGTGACTTGTCCAAATAAACAATGTTTGTTATATGAATACATGTTGTATGGTACATTTATTTTTTGCCCTCTTTTATTACAGACCTACTACATTTTCGATTGCGGCACACCACAACCGACTGGTGTCATTTGAAATATGTTTATTGGTTATAATATGCTATGCTACATTATCATCACGGCTTTATTGCCCGACTACAAATTTAAGGCCTTGGCCTGTAGTTGTGGGAGGGGCTTGAATTCCCTTTAAAAGGGCTGCCAATCCTCTCCCACCTTACCGTTGTTGGTCTGGTGAGTCACCCCTCCCACCACTCCATCTATTCACATCACCCTCTAAGGTGGGCCCTCTTTTATTACTGGCCTACTGCATTGTCGGTTCCGGCACACCTCAACCGACTGGTGTCATTTGAGATATGTTTATTGGTTATAATATGCTATGTCACCTTATCATCAGGGCTATATTGCCCCGACTACAAATATATATATATATATATATATATATATATATATATATATATGTGTGTGTGTGTGTGTTATCCCTAAAGGCACAATCTGAACCTAAATACATATTATTATTTTTTTGCACACAAATATAAATGTTTTGCAAAATACTTCACCACAAGCTTGCCTCTATAACCACATCCCTCACTGCCATGTTTTTTGCACGCCAGGATCTTTAATGTTTTTGCACAAAAAAAATTAAATGTTTCAAAACTAAATGTTGCATTAATAAAGGGGTTTTGGTATCACATTTTTATGCAGTTTTTGCATCTGAAAATGCTACTCTCATTTTTTTTGTATTATAATATTATTTGCAATACACACCTTTATGTTTTTGGTATTTGTGAAGTTACCCAATAAAAAGGAGTGGTGGAGGGTGTAAGACATAGGAGCAGCAGTAGTTGGCACTTGTTTATGTAAAAAAAAAAAGACTTTGTGGTATGTTGTCTATAGACCTTACCAAAAAACGTTGTTAACTGACAAACCAGCCAAATAAGATAAATTATGCTAAGATAAATTTATAAATTCAGAATAGTGATACAGAATGGGTACATTCAAAGATTTGGAAACAGAAGATACCCATTATATTCTTTAAATATACTACTTTAGTAAGCTTTTCAGACCGAATCAATGGATTTGAGATTGTACATCAGAACCAAAGACATTCAGATGCCAAAGCAAATACTACTCTAAAGACTGCAAGACTTCCAGATGAGGATCTTAACATGGCAGATGCACTTAAACAAACAAAATAATACATTCCAGTGGCAGCTGCTTTTTTTAAGCCACCAACATGAAAGCCTTCTACAACTGTCTGAGAACCACACAGGACCTGCTTTTCTGTTGGCTTCCCTGCCAGGAATCAGCCCTTTGTCCCAACCGTAAGGCCACAAGAACCATCCCTTTGTACCGTCAAGGCCCTATCCAGTCCACTAGCCTGATAAGCAGCAGTATTATATAGCAAAATTGGTCTTGACTGGAAAGCTTTACTGTGATAGGCAGCGCCCATTTTGTGTGAGTACACAATCCATCCCTTGATTATTTTTATTATTTTTCTCTGTTAATTTTCTTTTTTTAATTATTTTTCTACTGGCTAGTCTGGTCAGTACCTCCAAATCCCGCCCACAGGAACACACACACTTATTAGCACTGATACAAAAAAAACAGATACACAAAGATACACACATACTGACACACATACATACATACTAACAGACACACATACTGAAACAGACATACACACATATAGACACACAGGCATACATAGTGACACACAGACACATACTAACATATATACAGACACACATGCATAAAGACATACAGACACACACACATACACAATGACATACATACTGACTGTTGTGCAATCAATCAAGTAATTGATAATTTTGCACATCTGCCCCCTGGCCAAATTAAAGTATGCGTGCATGCTCCTGGAGGTCTCCCCTAGATTCCAGGGCCATCTTGTTAATGAGGGTGTTAGTCGATGACAAGGGGAAACTCCCTAGCGGCCATTTTAGGTAAATCATGTATAACGCTGAATAATGCTGATTATGGTTATGCTGAGTAAATAGGCATTTTACTAACATAAATTGGGTCAATATTTTTGTCCACAACAGTCCCCCCTTAAAATGACTATAGTAGACAACTACGAACTAACCCTAATAATGTCCCTAACTGGCTGCAGCTCATCTGTCTGAACAGGCCTCAAACGCTTCATTGCTCGGGTATCCCGTAGCAGCTAACCCACTACATCTCCCGCGACAGACTCCTGCCCCTATAAAGAAGTAGTTGTATATTTGAGGTGATGGGACTGAAGAGGTGTGTCACAAGCTATATCGTCGATATCTTGATGTAGGAATGTAGTTGTGGTGCGGTCAATGGTCTGATCTACAGTCTTCTGTAGGTATTTCTGCACACAGGGCATCACGCAGCAGACCAGGAAGAGGAAGAGAATTATTACCGTTAGAACTGCCATACCTATTTGAAAGAGACCTCTCTGCCATCCACTTATCCATCCAAACCATCTGTCCCATGAATTGGAGACCCCTGAGTTCCTTTTCAATTCGTCAGAGAGACTTTCTAATTTCTCAATGGCCTTAGTCACTTTACCATTGGGGCCTGTATTGTCTGGGATGAAAGTACAGCATGTCATGGTGTCGGGGAGTATTTTACACATGCCCCCCTTCTCTGCTAGGATCATGTCTAAGGCCATTCGATTCTGGAATGTAATTTGGGAGGTAGCCTGTAATTGTTCTGCCAAGCCCTGGAGGGCATCTCTAGCATAATTGACAAAACGTTGCTGATTATAGTAAATATAATTGATCCAATTAACGTTCTTGTTAGTGGTGATGAGTGGGATCAAGGATTCAAATCCTGCCGCAACCTCATCTCTGGCCTTAAACTCGTTTGGTACCCCGCTCGGTACTCCTATAGCATCGATATATATATATGGCGGTCGAAACTGCCTTGAATAGTGGTTTGTCTTTTTACCCTAAAATACGTGTGTGGTGAATTAAGCGGGCCTTGGTGGTTATCAGATATTATATGTAGAGATGTCGCGAACTGTCCGCGAACTTCTCGCGAACGGTTCACCGCGGTTCGCCACGAGCTGTTCGTGGCGAACTCCGGTCAGCTGACACGTCCCGGCCAATCTCCAGCAGACCCTCCCTCCCAGACCTTCCTACTTCCTGGACAGCATCCAACATGGATGCTGTCCAGGAAGTAGGAGGGTCTGGGAGGGAGGGTCTGCTGGAGATTGGCCGGGACGTGTCAGCTGACCGGAGTTCGCCGCGAACAGCTCGCGGGGAACCGTCGTGAACCGTTCGCGAGAAGTTCGTGGATGGTTCGCGACATCTCTAATTATATGTATGGGCATGATAACTTTAGCCAGGGTTGTCAGAGTATTTATATCGGCAGACATCTTGTGCTATGATAGAAATTAAAAGTGTATATGCTGAGTCAGAGCAGAGCCGACTCCATTTTGTTATTTCCAAGCTAACAAAAGACACAAGATTTCTATCTGTAAAACTAACCACTTTCCCAGAGCTAAAGGAATGCATAGTATATACAGACCAAGTGATAAGGAGAACGGGGGTTGGACAGACTGTCTAAATGCTAATGGAATAGATGCATATCTAAACACAGACATTTGTGACAGAGGAGATTAAACATAATACATATTATTATTAATTAATTTGTTATTATAAAATAAAATCTATTTTTATAAATTGTGATTTTATTTATATGAAATACTTTTCACTTAACACGATAACGATCTTTGGGATCTGAGAACTGAATTAGTGGGCAATTCTCACTGTTTACTATTATTATCCCATAAATATCCCCACAGGGTGCATTCCCCCACCAAAGGCCAGTCATTTTAGATCTGAGTTGCATGTCTCCACATAGCCAATAAATGTCTCCCAAGAATTTAACTTGATTTATTAGCAGGGTAGTGGGTGGTTTTCAATATGTAGCACAGTAGCCAGAAGGGAATTTACCCACAAATTTACCCGTGGCTCCTTGTGTAGTGCAGCAAGTGTAATTACCTGGGTACACGGTGATTCCATCAGGTGGCTTGATATCCCTTTGGGTTATTGGGTATACCTTTTTCCATGATTCAAATACTGTTGAGTTTGTTGTTGACTGTACATAGAGGCTTAGAACACATGTTTAAACATCGGGAGGTAGATTACGTGGCACTGTACCAAGATGGGGTCTGGCCCCGCCACAAACATAAAAGTTAGTTCTATTGTGAGAATTAGCATTATACCTAATCCATTCAAGCCATAGGTTAGTGTCTGAAAAACCAGTCTCTACAGCCATAGTATCTTCGAATGTAGGATTGGCAATAGCTACCATGTCTTTAAGGGTCTTAATGTGTAGGTAATGGTCATGTGTGTAGAGTCTACCCAGTCAAGTGATGCATGCATGTATTGTAAATAGAAAGTCCCCAACATGTTATATGAGCCACCCCCTCTCCAATACATTCCCATTACATATTCTCCAGTGTCTCCTGGGCTGGGGTGTTCTATGTTCAAAGTGAGTTTCATTGGGGTTGGCTGGTTCATTTGCATATTCGGGTAGATTTGCATATTGCTAATTTTGCAGGCAGGTGAGATATTTACTGTTAAATATTGTCTCCCCCCACCCCTTTTAAAATGTGCCATTGTGTTGTGATAAGTCACTGTGTGTTGCTTGATATGGTTTGACTGTTTGTGATTTTATTGAGGTTTCACAACAATGTTATTGTGGTGACCCTATTGGCTGGTCCCAAGGGAAATAAAGGTTTTGACAGTTCTTCTTGATCCCTCTAAACGTAGCCTTGTCTCGTTATTGGAGGGAGCTGTTATAATCACACTGGGGATTGCTATGCTCTGCATGCTCCCCTGAGCTTGAGTCACTTAGCTCTTTTAAGAGCTTGTTCCTGACATGCTCTCCTTGGAGGAGGGGTCTTCACCACACAGTCCTGGATGCTGGAGGTTCATACAGGGTGGAAGGAAGAGTTCTTTCCCACACAGTCCTGGAGGACAGAAGCTGATCCAGGGTGGAAGGAAGACGGCGAGACTCCAGTCCAGATACGGCGGTTGCGGAGTCTGCGGTGGTTGTGGTGTCTGCTGCAGTGCTTGGAGTCCTCAGGAAGCGCTAGGAGCATCCGTCAACGGAGGGTACTCAGTCGGAGTACAAGGAGCTCCGTTACATTGGTGGCAGCGGTGGGATGGCGTCCTAGTGCGAGGAGAAGCAGCTCGGAGACACTGGTATCGTATGAGAGGTTATTGAGGGCAACGCTAGCCACTGTGCAGCGTCCCTAACTACAGCAGCATGGAGCAGGGATGGATAGAGCCCTGCGAAGAGCACCTCAACATGATACGTCGCTACGAGGACGACGCTTACATTGAGGAGGTAAAGAGGCGGTTGGTCTGCTATGGCCCAGACCTTTCGAACGAGGTGGTCCACCAAGTAATGCGCCAGTTGAGTGCTGAGAACAGTGCGGCAATGGCCTTTGAGCGACAACTGTGGAGGTTGAGGATATGGACACCTAGTCTCCAGCGGCAGTGCAAGTTACAGGGAGCCGAAGGTGTCGTCCTTCCTCCCCAGCGGCAGTGCAAGTTACAGGGAGCCGAAGGTGTCGTCCTTCCTCCCCAGCGGCAGTGCGAATTCCAGGGGGCCGAAGGTGTCGTCCTTCCCCCCCAGCAGCAGTGTGTCCTACAGGGAGCAGAGACAGTTGGTCTCTCTCCCCAGCGGCAGTGCAAGTTACAGGGAGCCGAAGGTGTCGTCCTTCCTCCCCAGCTGGCAGTGCAAGTTACAGGGAGCCGAAGGTGTCGTCCTTCCTCCCCAGCAGCAGTGTGTCCTACAGGGAGCAGAGACAGTTGGTCTCTCTCTCCAGCAGCAGGACAATGTTATGGGAGTGGAGACAGGCGGTCTCCCTCTCCAGCGGCAGCCTGTGTTTCAGGGAGAGGAGCACAGCACCCTATCTCCCCAGCGGCAGCTTACCCTACCAAGGGGAGACACCAATCTCCCAGATGGCGCAGAGGGGACCGTGGTCTCTGTGCCCGACCTACAGGGATGCTGGACAGTCTGAAGAGCTGGCATCAGGGCAGACCGCCCCTGGCCTCTGCCCTACCGATCCCCTTGTCACAGGACTGGCCTGCACCCCCCTCCTCCCAGCAGAAGCGCTGGCATCAGGGCAGAGCGCCGCTGGCCTCTGCCCCTCAAGTCCCCACAGTGTGTTGCCCCATCACCCCAGAGGAATACCCATGTGCAGTCACTGTTTGCTGTGGGTGGGCTGCTCTAATAACTGTTTGTTGTGGGTGGGCTACTCTGGCACTTGCGTATGGTCGGTGGGTGAATCGACTAACTTAGGCACTGACCGACAGAAAGTCAGGTGCCTGGTTAGTCTTCCCCCCGAAGGGGAGATATGTGACGAAGTGCCCTTCGCCACTTGGTACTGGAGAGGCCTGCTTGCCAGCCTCCTCCCCTGTGACTATGACTCTTTCATGTATCTGGCTTTAAAGCCCCTAGTCTACCTTCAGACAGACTATTTATGTAGGCTGCTTTATTTATCTTATGTTTTAGTCACCTTGTACCCATTATAGGTGCAGGGTGTGTGTAATGTAATTGTTTATAGTGTGTGTGTGTGTGTACTGTTTAATGTTTTGCCTGCTCTCTTGTATTGCTGAGGTTTGCTACCAACTAGGTGGGTTTGGCTATGGAGCTTGTCTAGTGCCCTCTGTTGGTAGCAACAGCAATATGCACTACCTGAATTGCAAGACTGGTTCATTTGCATATTCGGGTAGATTTGCATATTGCTAATTCTGCAGGCAGGTGAGATATTTACTGTTAAATATTGTCTCCCCCCACCCCTTTAAAATGTGCCATTGTGTTGTGATAAGTCACTGTGTGTTGCTTGATATGGTTTGACTGTTTGTGATTTTATTGAGGTTTCACAACAATGTTATTGTGGTGACCCTATTGGCTGGTCCCAAGGGAAATAAAGGTTTTGACAGTTCTTCTTGATCCCTCTAAACGTAGCCTTGTCTCGTTATTGGAGGGAGCTGTTATAATCACACTGGGGATTGCTATGCTCTGCATGCTCCCCTGAGCTTGAGTCACTTAGCTCTTTTAAGAGCTTGTTCCTGACACGCTCTCCTTGGAGGAGGGGTCTTCACCACACAGTCCTGGATGCTGGAGGTTCATACAGTGTGGAAGGAAGAGTTCTTTCCCACACAGTCCTGGAGGACAGAAGCTGATCCAGGGTGGAAGGAAGACGGCGAGACTCCAGTCCAGATACGGCGGTTGCGGAGTCTGTGGTGGTTGTGGTGTCTGCTGCAGTGCTTGGAGTCCTCAGGAAGTGCTAGGAGCATCCGTCAACGGAGGGTACTCAGTCGGAGTACAAGGAGTTCCATTACAGTATGTCTTTCTATATTGCTGAGTGTTGTGATTGCAGAAAGGTACAAGAGACAATATCACAGTAATCGAAGGTAAAAGTAGCTACATGTGTGTTTGAAGAATTATACCAAAATGTGTAAACATGATTATCTTTGGTAATAGCAACTTGTTGGGCCTTTAATAGGCCTAGCAGCAGAAGTAGGCACAGGAAGCTTTAGCGGAGTCTGCTTCCTCTGGATCAGGAACTTAACTCTGGATCTGGATCAGGAACTTTCTTACAGTGTGAAGCGTGTATCCAGGTGTTCTTCCAAGCCAATTTTACTGAGGTAGACGTGGTCAATAGGACTTGGAAGGGACCATCAAGCCTTGGCTCAAGAGTATGTTTTCTTAGGAATTTCTTGACCATAACCCAGTCACCAGGAAGTAACTTATGTGTGCCTGTATTTGACTCTGGATCTGGAATAGAAGAAAACACCTGCGCATGGATTTTGGTAAAGGCATGAGAGAGTGCAGTTATATAATCTACTATTGCATCTGACTGAATTTGAAGTTGTTGAGGAAAATAACAGCCTAACCTGGGTGCTGAACCAAATAAAATCGTGTAGGGGGATAAGCTAAATCTCCCTCTTGGAGTGTACCTTACACTTAATAGTGCTATGGGAAGACTTTCTGGCCAGGGTAGGTTAGTTTCTTGGGCCATTTTAAGCATCCTGGCTTTCAGAGTGCCTTTGATGCGTTCTAGCTTACCACTACTCTGTGGGTCATAAGGTGTGTGGAATGCAAGGGTCGCCTCCAGTGCTGCCCAGATTTCCTTGGTCAGTAACGCGGTGAAGGATGTTCCTTGGTCACTCTCTTCAGGAACTCCATATTTGCAGATGATTTCGGTAAGTAGGCGCTTTGATGTGGTCTTGGCAGTGAGATTAGCGACAGGAAAAGCTTCTGGCCATCCTGAAAACATGTCCACTATGACCAGTGCATATTCATACCGGCCACTTTTTGGCATTTGGATATGATCAATTTGGATCCTTTGGAATGGGTACTGCGGTTTGGCCAAAGGGTTTGGTGCAGCTTTAATTATTTTTCTTGAATTACATCTGGTGCAGATAGTATAGTGTGACGAAGTGCCCTTCGCCACTTTGTCCTGGAGAGGCCTGCTTGCCTGCCTCCTGCCCTGCGACTATGGCCCTGGGATGTATTGCCCTTCTAAGAACTGATATGGGCATACTTAAGGCTCATATTGCTGTTCTTGGCCCTTTAAGGCCCAAAGAAAGGATTTTTACTTTTAAACTGGCACTTCGGATGCTGTCGAAGCAGTCGAAGTTGTCGAAAGCGGCCGCCATTCAAATACCGAACACGTGGCGGTGGCCATTTTAACTCATTCGAACGCGGTCAGCGGTCTGTGCAGCAAAATCTATGGAACTGTTTTTGGATACCCAATTGCACGAACACCGCTGACCCGTACGTTCTACTCTACTTCTACACTACGGCTGGAGGCTAAGTCCTGTTCGAAGATTCGAACGCTCGTTCGAATGGGACTTAGTCATTTTTTCGGTTGAAAATAGATCGACCGCACAGCCCAAATCCATGGAACTGATTTGGGCATGAAAATGTGCCTGCGGCCGGTCAAAAGTGAATTATAGGTATCTCCCGAACAGCTGAATGGATTTGAATGATTTTTGGGTATTTTTGTATTTGGAATGTGCTGATTAATAATATGTGACTTTTATTAATATTGGATGTATGGTTTTAGACTTATGAAAGTTGGGTAAAAAGTATGTTTTAAAAGGTATGGATAATTGGGTTACCTCTCAGGCTTGTTCCTGATACGCTCTCCTGGAGGAGAGGTCTTCCCCACACGGTCCTGGAGGACAGAAGCTGATCCAGGGTGGACGGAAAACGGCATGCCTCCAGTTAAGCTACGGCGGTTGTGGAGTCTGCGGTGGTTGTGGTATCCAGTGCGGTGCTTGTGGTCCTCGGCGCAAGCTAGGAAGCATCCATTAACGGAAGGGTCCGTTACATACAGGATCTGCTGTAATTTCTTGTCAGGGTAGTGATTCCGGGTGCTTCAAAATATTTGTCAATCAGAGAGTTCATGAGGTGCTTAGATAAATGAGCTGGCCCATGGGCCCATTGAACAACAGCTGGGTACATATTCTCGGGTAGACAGAATTTGAGGTTGATTGTGTACACTTCATTCTGAAGGGTTGCCCCTTTATCTTTCCATCTTTGTCTTTCTTGAGGGGTGGCAGCTGCTTGTTGTTCTCTCAGGAACGTGAGATCGGTGGGTAGGGTTTGCATAGTGTAAATAGGAGTCTCTTCAACGGACACTCTTCTGTCCACTTCCCGACACTGGCGTGCTGCATCCTTAGCAGCCTGGTCGGCTAAATGACTGCCATGTGCTTCTTCTGAATTCAATCTCCCGTGGGCCTTTACCTTCAGTATGGCCACCTCTTCAGGAAGCAGTAAGGCATCCATCAATTCTTTGATAGCTGCACCATGTTTCACAGGTGTACCAGTTGCTGTAAGAAACCCTCTTGTTTTCCAGATTAAACCAAAATCATGCGCCACACCCAGGGCATACCTTGAGTCTGTGTAAATAGTAACACGCTTCCCTTCAGACATTTTACATGCTACCGTAAGGGCTATTAGTTCAGCCTCTTGTGCAGACTTGGATGATGGAAGTGAAGATGCTTGGAGTATTTGGTCTTCTGTGGTGACAGCAAATCCGGTATGATATTATCCCTGTGTGTCCGCAAATCTAGAGCCATCCACAAACAGGGTGAAGTCAGGATCTGGTAGAGCAGCATCGTGCACTGTTGGGAGATGGGTTGTCTCCATTTTCATCTGTTCAAAACAATCATGAGGGGCATCTGGGTCCTGTTCTGTAGGAGAGGTGTCTTCAAATATCTCTGTGTGGTATCGAGGGTAACCAACTGTTTTACAATTTATAGTCCTTTTAGTGACCCCCTCCAATGTGAGTTGTTCTTGAGTTGCAGTACTCCATGTTTTGGCCATGGGGCCAAGTTCTTTCCATGAGAGATCTGGAGATTTGGCGAAAGAGACATGAGGAACAGCCACCTCCCAATGGTGGTATAGATGTGATACCTCCATGGGCAGGTAGACCAAGATAACAATATTTCCTTTGGAGTCACGAAACAGAT
>OW240913.1:227636243-227654401 GCA_933207985.1 Pelobates cultripes
GTGATGTGTGTGTGTGTGGTGATGTGTGTGGTGATGTGGGGTGGTGTGTGTGGGGGGATGTGGGGTGATTGTGTGTGTGGGGAGATTTGGGGTGGTGTGATGTATGTGTGTGGGTAGGGTGATGTGTGTGTGGGGTGATGTGTGTGTGTGTGTGGGGTGATGTGTGTGTGTGGGGTGATGTGTGTGTGGGGGTGATGTGTATGTGTGTGTATGTGTGGGGTGATGTGTGTAGGGCAGGGGTGCTGTGTGTATGTCGTCCCCCCTGCCCCCCACTGTTTTCTTTCCCCCATCCCTCCCTCAGTTTTTTCCCCCATTTCTCCCTCAGTTTCCCCCCTCCCATACCTCCCTCAGTTTCCCCCCCATACCTCCCTCAGTTTTCCCCCCTCCCATACCTCCCTCAGTTTCCCCCCCCCCATACCTCCCTCAGTTTTCCCTCCCTCCCCATACCCCTCAGCTCTCCCCCCTCCCATACTCCCTCAGTTTCCCCTCTCATACCTCCCCTCAGTTTTCCTCCCCCATACCTCCCTCAGTTCCCCTCCCATACCTACCTCAGTTCCCTCCCATACCTCCCTCAGTTTCTTCCTCCCATACCTCCCTCAGTTCCCCCCCATACCTCCCTCAGCTTTTCACCCTCCCCCATACTCCTCAGTTTTCCCCCTCCCATACCTCCCTCAGTTCTCCCATACCTCCCTCAGTTTCCCCATACCTCCATCAGTTTTCCCTCCCATACCCCTCAGTACCTTCCCCATACCTCCCTAAGTTTTCATTCCCCCTCCCCTCCTCTCCTCTCCCCTCCCCTCCTACCTTGTAGTGTGGCTGAGCTCACCGCGGAGCTCAGTTTCCTGTACCCGGCCGGACAGGAAGTGCTCTCTCTGTGAGCACTTCATTTCCGTCCGCCCGGGTACAGGAAACATAAGTTCCTGTACCGCGGCGCGCTCGGCCACACTAGACAGAGTGCCTGGCAGGAGGGAGCTATGCGCTCACCTCCTGCCGGTCACTCCGGTTTTGCGCCCGCCGGGCCGGTGCGCCCTAAGGCAGCCACTTGTGCCGCCTTATGGATGCGCCAGCGGAGCGCACCCTCCCTCCCTCCGGCGACCTATGGCCGCGTGCCCACAGAGGGCTCGCCATCACTGCCCTATGGGGTTGGTTCACCAAGATGTTAAAGGTGGGGAACCAAAAGGCCCCAACTAAAACCCTTGATCTACTTCAGTCCTTATGAGTGTACACACTAACTCTGGGTCTGTTAAAGTAATTTGCAAATTGTTGCATTCTAGTGTCCCAGTTGGCAAGTGCACTAAACCCGTGTGGAACCCCTCAGACAGCCCTTCGATGATAAATGTAACCAAATGCTGTGAGGGATGGTGTTGTAACAGTGCAGTCAATAACATGACGTTGATGCAAGTGTGGTAAGGTTTAGGAAAAACTTTATTCGGGCACATGGATTTTGCATGAGCCCGGAAACAATGAGAACAAACGTGTAACAACCTACACGAACTAAAACCACAAGTGCCTGCATTAAAATTGTTGCAAATGTGTGATTTGCCCAAGAAGACAATGTCTCTACACAGCTTATCCTTCAGGATTCTGGCAGGTCTTGCCGAGTTTGGAACAGAGTGGCCCTGCTTAACTTCTGCCGTATTAGGGCAAAAGTTTGTACTGTGTGCCGTAGATGCACAAACTGAGTTCTGAGGCCTGCAAAATGTCTGCAGAATAACTCAGTGTCCAGCTTACTCCAATTTATGCTGTAATTGAACTGAGTCAGAGCTGCAGCCACTTTTGCAGTGAAGGAACGGTGGTAGCCACCATATTTGTGCCCCAGATCCACCAGCTTGTGCATATAAATGTCAAATTCCTCTCTTTTCTCAGGATAAATCGAGCAATATACATCCCTAAAAATCCCAAAACCCAATACAAATTCAGGAATAGATAGTTTCTTATTTAACCTGGGATCTCTTGCCCTTAGTACCACGGAAATGTCCCCATACACAAATGTCCTTTTCTCAAGAACATCCTGGGAGGCAATGAGAAGTGAGACTAGGTTAACGTCCTTGCCTTCCAAAATGTCCTTTTTGAGATGGACTGGGACCATGTGCAATGGGTTGATACTCTCAGGGACTTTAATTGATGCCAGACTATTACCGGGCATAACAGCCATTCCTGTGTCATTCGAAATAACCGGGTATGCAGGAACCTGGGAAAAACACACTGCTTCCAATTTCTCCAGTCTTTTGCTAATAGTACCAATGGATGACATTAAAGACATCATCATGGCAGGAAGAGCCGGCATCTGAGACCCACTAGGCCCTTCCCCAGCTGGAAAAGCAATGCATCTTCTCCGTAGTTCAGCTGTGAGGCGTGGAATTATCAATGACCTCAGGGAAGATGGACTAGCCACATCAGCTCCTTGAGAGGGGGTACCGGACCTAGCGGGGGTGCTGGGAAGGGACAGCTCCTCAGGAACATCAGGAACTTGAGACATAACTGAAAATATATATATGCAACTTAATTACTATTATTGAGACAAAGTGACCGGGTACTGAATGGCTAGCTAGATGCCAAGCAGCAAAGAATTATGCTTATCTTAACATGACAGATGAGTCCCTACTAGTTGCCAAGCGGCGTGAGATGCGCTAACTATGCGTTGGCCCGAGGAGAGTTTGAGGCCACCGACACATTGTGGCGGGGTGTTGGCCTCTTGGTGGTAACTAAAGCATAAGATCGAATGGGAGTGACATGGGAGGACCTCTCTATGCAACAATGCAATGCGGCTACCTATGATTTGGGCCGAATGACGTATACCTCTGAGTATGAGGATGGGTGTTGGCCTCGTTGGACCACTAGCTTATGTATTAAGACCGGAAAACAGAAACCTAGTTGAACAACCTAAATCTCAAAAGCCAGTACCACTCTAAAATTAGAAAAGGTACAGGGTTGTGAAATCGTACCTGATAAAGTTTGAGTCAGCACGAGATTCTATGCAGAAATATAGGAACAAGAGGGTGGCAGTCTGATAAGATGTGATGAGTATCTGTGCGTATAGATTTATTTGTGTGGGCCAGATCGTGGGCCCAAACAATAAAAAGAAAACTCCCAGAAACTATAGATGAGCAGTGAAAATATGACAGAGGCAGATGACGGAATTGTAGTGCTTGTAAAGCAACCGTCTTGTTTGACCAAGGCACCTAAAGCGAGATGTTAATGACCACTATAAAATAAAAGTTGCAATTAGTACAACCTTAAACCAAATTACCAACCTAATAAGGCCAAATATTGACGTTGTCACAAATTCTTAAATTAAAATCACTCTAGGCACCCAGACCACTTCAGCTTAATGAAGTGGTCTGGGTGCCAGGTCCAGCTAGGGTTAACCCATTTTTTCATAAACATAGCAGTTTCAGAAAAACTGCTATGTTTATGAATGGGTTAAGCCTTCCCCCTAATCCTCTAGTGGCTGTCTCATTGACAGCCACTAGAGGCGCTTGCGTGCTTCTCACTGTGATTTTCACAGTGAGAGCACGCAAGCGTCCATAGGAAAGCATTATGAATGCTTTCCTATGTGACCGGCTGAATGCGCGCGCAGCTCTTGCCGCGCGTGCGCATTCAACCCAGGAGGAGGAACGGAGGAGGATCGGAGGAGGAGAGCTCTCCGCCCAGCGCTGGAAAAAGGTAAGTTTAACCCCTTTTCCCCTTTCCAGAGCCGGGCCGGGCGGGAGGGGGACCCTGAGGTTGGGGCACACTCAGGGCACTATAGTGCCAGGAAAACGAGTATGTTTTCCTGGCACTATAGTGGTCCTTTAAGCTTAATTTTCCTGCAATGAAATCTGTGGGAAAAACATCATGACAAATGTCAGCTAAAAGATAATTAATTAACCTGCCTAATTCAGTATATTTAAAATAGCCACAAGTAATATCCATTTAAATATAAACTGTAATAACCTTTCTAACCAATAGGGGCTTAAGACCAGGCCAATCGGCTGAATTTGTGAACTAACTTAAAATCCAGCAATAAACTGCCGAAAGGGGGGAATCCCCTGTATAGAATAAATGCTTTCACCATAATCGTTCGCATGTTTGCAATTGATACAAAAGGAAAGTTCGGATGAAAAAGGTGGCTTAATGAAACATACGAATGCACTGTGAGGGGAACAAGATGAATGACTGCGTTCGTGCGCTTGTACAAAAATTTTTTTTATATCAATGCGTGATTTAAACAAACAAACCATGCCGAAACGCCTACAAACAAATGAATGCCAAATCAAACGAACGTACGAAGACATGAATAGACCCCTATCGCGGTGATGTGTAACTGCTGCGACCATTGCCTTACGGTAAAGGTCTTGACTTACGGTTAGAACCACTAGCCGTGCCGAGACCGGGCTCAGAGGAAGCCGGAAGAAGGCCGTGGGTTTGCAACTTTTTGGTGAGTGGTCAGGTAAGTGTTGATCAGGAGCGAGGAACCAGTAGCACGAGGGAAAGCAGGTAAGAAGCAAGATGGCGATTTGACCAGAAGTAATCCTCTCAACTCGCCAGACCACCATCAGTAAGGTGGGAGAGGATTGGCAGCCCTTTTAAAGGGGATTCAAGCCCCTCCCACAACTACAGGCCAAGGCCTTAAATATATATATATATATATATTTAGAGAGAGAGAGAGAGACATTGACATTTTAGGATGTCAGATCCCTTTTCTTAATACAATACTCTTAAGAAATCTGTATGCTATACATAAAATACTCCATTCACCTCCAACAAAAACGGCCCCCCTAAAATAAGAGTCCAGAAAATGACAAAGTATTCACCCACCCCAATAATTCAGGGGTGAGTCAAGACATTATATATCATAATATATGGATGTTGTACTCCATGGAGACTACTAAATATACCTGTATTCTAGTAAAGAGGTTCCTCACACAATGATTAGATACAAGAAAGATTTTTATAGGTTACCAATAGTGATGTCGCGAACCGTCGCGAACTTGCCGCTCGTTTCGACACAGCCGGTCGGGTTTGAATTCCCCTCTTCTTCCCTCCCTTCTGGACAGCATCCATGTTGAAGCTGCCTTCAACATGGATGCTGTCCAGGAAGTAGGAGGGTCTGGGAGGGAGGGTCTGCCGGAGATTGGCAGGGATGTGTCAGCTGACCGGAGTTCGCCGCGAACGGTTCGTGGTGAACCGCGGCGAACCGTTCGCGGACGGTTCGCGACATCACTAGTTACCAAATGTCATAAATTGCTGAAAAATCATTAATTTTCATAAACACATCTATATAGTTGATATAAGGAATGCAAGGCAGAGTATTAAATAGTGTTTGGAAAAAAACAACACTCATTTCCATTTATCTTAACATGAAGAAAAGAGTACTCAATACGTCGTGACCTAAATTCTATACTTATAAGGTTGTTGTGTCTGGACCACAACCTGTTTAGGTTCAGGTACTAGGCTGGCCTGTAAGAGCAAATTTCTAAGGCACTCAGTGCTCCCAACTCCAAAATAAGGCAGATAAAGTAAGTATAATTAATTTAACTGGACATTGCAGGTCTTCAAACAGCTAACACATTCATATTTGACAAATGCATATATAATACCACAAAGGAGAGCACTAACTGGGCTTCCTAAATGTAATTTAAAGGGAAACTATAGTGCCTCGTTTTTCTGGCATTATAGCTCTGGCTCCTCCACGCTCTCAAATATCAGTAACCAGGAAATACAAATAACAAGTGCAACGCTCAATGGTAAGTCAAGGGAGATGTTAGCTTATATACAAACAGGGTGTGTCTGATTGGCTAACCTCCAATTAGTGTTAGCCACACCACGTGGGAGAAGTTTCTTCCCCCCATTGTGGTCTCTGAGGTCATCACTGTGTGCCGGGTCACATGCAGGGCTGGCAATCCCTATAGGCAAACTAGGCGGCCGTCTAGGGCACTGCTTAAGTGGGGGCACTGGCCCTGCAAGTTAGATTATTGTGAGCATGCCGCCGGCCATATTACAGGAGGCTCAGAAACACTTACATTGTTGCTCACAAGCGCACGGTAGAACACAGGTCCGGCAGCATACTGATCAACCTGCTCAGCCAGGACCCCCTCCCAGGCATACATTGCGGCAGCGGGCGGGCGCTTCAATTCCTCGCTCCCGCAAATTTTGCTGGATGTGGGGAGAAGTGGGCTGGAGTATAATTTGCAGAGAAAGGGCAGCCTTTATGGGTCAGTGTGTGTGTCTGTATGGATTAGTTTGTGTGTCTGTATGGGTCAGTCTGTATGGGTCAGTGTGTGTGTCAGTCTGTATGGGTCAGTGTGTGTGTCTGCATGGGTCAGTGTGTGCATCAGTCTACATGGGTTAGTGCGTGTGTGTCAGTTTGCATGGTCAGTGTGTGTCTACTTGAGTCAGCTTGCGTGTTAGTCTGCATGACTGGGTGAAGCAAATGGGGTGGCACATGACTGGGTGCGGCACACATATAAGGAAGATGCTCTGTAGCATTTTTTTTTATAGTATTGTTTTTTCACTTTAGAGCAAAGTTTTGGGCATGTAGCCCATAATCAAGATGGCTAAGTTCATTTATTCATCAGCGCTGTATATTGTATATGGTTCTCAGACTCATTTACCTTTGAATACCAATGACTCTCATTCCTCCAGTCCCCAATGTGTCTCATTCCCCCAGTGCCCCCAATGTGTCTCATTAATCCAGCTCTCCCCAATGTGTCTCATTCCCCCAGTCTCCCCAATAAGTCTCATTCTCCAGCTTACCCCATTATGCACTATTCCTCCAGCCCCAATGCGTCTCATTCCAATAACTCCCCGCACTGTGCCCCTTTCCCCCTAGCCCCCAAATGTGTCTCATTCCCCTAGCCGCCCCAATGTGTCTCATTCCCCCAGCCCCCTTCATGTGTTTCATTTCTCCCCCACCACTTGTGTCTTAGCCCCTCTTCCCTTCCCTCATTTGGCTCCTTACCTCTCTCCTGTCACTGTGTAGCATGGCCGAGACACAGACCAGGGTAGAGGAGCTTCAGGAGAGGTTCTTGAAGCTCCTCTGCCCTGGTCTGACAGGAAGCAGTTCAGCGTTTCCATTTTGCATTTCCTGTCAGACAGGTGTAGAGGTTACTGAAGCTCCTCTCTCCCGGTCCACAGCTCGGCCACGCAACACAGGAGTGACTGGCTGGAGTGGAGTGCTGTGCAACCTTATGGTAGCGCCGGCACTGCATATAGTCCTTCAGAAAGATGGCTACCGCCACTCATGTAATCACTTTGCACAATAAAAGATGGGACCTTTATCCGGATATGATGTCACTGTAGCCACACTACATATTGTGAGGTCAAGCGAACATGAAGTGACGTATTGTGCCTCTGCAAGAAGATATTCCCATATGTTCCGGATTTTATAACATGACAGGAAGCTTTGTATTTTGCATTAAACTCTCTTTACTAAACTCCAGCAGCACAGATTTAACAATAAAGTTTGGTGAAAAAACATTGCAACAGGGTATAAAAGGCCCCTGCCCCTGTATCACTTCCTCTTTCTTTCTTTCTTTCTTTCTTTGCTTCTCCAGCCAAAGCACAGGTCCGAGTAATTTGTTCTTAGCTCAATTATCTTATATTGTTTTTATACTGAATTGAATTTAATCATAATTATCTTGATATCATTCCCCTGCTCCCTCTATAACCTGTCTTGCCCTCCTTCCCTCAGTCATTCTCTATTTCACCTGTTTTTTACATCTCCCTGCTCTCCTGACTCCTGTTTTCATGCAGGGACCTGTTCTTTCAGGCTCTCCTGCCATTTCATTCTTCCCACACTGTCGCGCATCGCAGCATTTTCGCCACGGTTTCGCCACGGTTTTCGCAGTTTCTGGGGATAGCAGGAGGGGTACTGCAGGTGGGGGGACCATTTCAGATAACCAGGTATTGATTCCTACGATCTGGCCTGCTGCGTATCCGTTTTCTCACACATCTACTAAACAGTGAAAATGGATTCTACATTACTGTTCTCTCTGTGTGCACTGTACATACTGCCTGCTTATAATTGATTGACACCTGGTTCTGTACATGCACCAAATAGAGGAACTTCAACCTTTTAAAGGAATAGGAGCAAGCTTCCACGGGTGGACCGTGGGCCAAAGAGGTGTCAAGTCTCCACATGAACTGTCTGGAACTGATCGCAGGATCGTTCTCAATTTGCAGGCTGGCCAAAGATGTATCAAATTGCTGCATACTCCCCTGCATGGACAACATATCAGTGGTTCACTACATATACCGCATGAGGGGAGCATGATCCCGGGACCTCACGGAGGCATATCCCAATTCTGCCTTCCCACAACATGACTCTACAAGCAGAGTACTTACCAGGAATCGACAACCTATCAGCAGACTTTAGGGATGTCAGTGACTGGAGACTGAACGTCTCGATATTCCGATATTGTGTCTTTTTCTTTTCGATGGCAGAAGTGAGTAGTGTATATTCATCCTATGTTTCTAAATGGACGTAAAATATTCCACAGGGCCACAAACATTAGGCACTAGTGGTCACAGATGAAGGTCAGTAAAAGGGATATACGTAGGATATGGTTGGAAAATGCTGAAAAGAAAAGGAGGTGGAGGATAAAAGGAGTAGATAGATTAAAAGAGCAGATTAATTAAGCCTACATATCTATAGTAGCTGAGCAAATGCCTAAGATTAGTAATGGAGAGGTGTGACTTCATGAAAGTCAAAAAGACTTTAAGAGTAAATCTCTCCAAACTTCAAGGGATATGGGAAGAAGAGAGACCCGCACAACAAAAAAGAATCTCTGATGCTAAATAAACATAGCGTATACAGTGGATGAGCCCCCTGTAGCGGAGAGCTGGTATTACACAGCCTATCTCCACTTTAGATCCCAGTGAGGCTCAGGAACAAGCATTTATAAATCCATAGGGCAAAGTATCCAGCAGGCAAAATAATACAGCAGTATCCCAACAGCACTCCCAATAACTGGACGACACACAGTATCAGGAGCAGAACTAAAGATTTATTCATACAGTGGCCTTATAAAGCATGCTCCCATGCAAGGGAGGGATTTCCATTTACAGTAGCCAATCCTGTTCTGGTAACCTCCCACACATCTCCTCCCCTCAGCCTGCATCATAATCCCCTTATCCAGGACACCAATTCCCCCCGTTTCTGGATGTACCCCTAAACCTAGGGGTACCGCTTTAAATTATACATCCCCTGGTAGCCCTGATCTGGGTGAACAAAAATCACCCAGATCAGACCAGGGGTTCGGGAAATTTATGGAGGGAATAAAATGACCGACCGCGCTGGAAAGAATAGCCGAATTGGGTTCCATGCGATGGGGCCCTGCAGTCGGTCCTGGAACAAGGGAATAAATTACCGAAAGCCTCCAGTTACAGAGACTAGGGAGGGTTCGCCAGAATCCCCTCGTTCGGTTGTTCCTGTCTACCGAACGAGGGGCCGTTCGGTAGTTTGGAACCGAACGGACCGGGCTTGTGGAGGTCTCAGCGGTGTTTGCCTAGTCGAGTGTCCAATTTGAGTTCCAGACACTCGATGGCAAAACACCGCTGTTCGGGAGTTTTAAAATGGCCGCCGCCACGTGTTCATTTTACCAAATGGCGGCCACCCCCGAGAACAAAGGACCACTGCTCAGCTTGTCAATTACCTGTTCGCAACAATGTTGCAATGGGTAATTGAAGGCACACTTCACACCGGGGAGGTCTGACTGTTCGGTAGTTTCATTCCCTTATTTGTTAGAATGATTCTACCGAACAATCAGACAAATACAATACATTTATACACATATAACCTGCCATTTAGACGAATGCAGTTAAAACCTATGCAATTCTCAGGACAGCACAGTGCCATCCGCTACACCGCTCCGCCTTGCCCACAAGCCGGCATACACAGTCTGATCCAACACAGATCGGCTTGGGGATGTCCGGGGATGCTCACAGATCATTTCTCCAGGTCTGTTTGTCTTGACAACCCGTCAGCGTTCCCATTCTGTTTGCTGGGGTGGTACTGAATGTTAAAGTCAAAGTGCTGCAGCGCCAAACTCCAGCGCAGCAGCCTGGCATTGTCCCCAGCCACCCGGTTTAGCCAGACCAACGGGTTGTGATCCGTGAGCAAGGAAAAGGGCTGTCCATACAAATACGGCTGCAATTTCTTTAGGGCCCACACCACAGCCAGGCATTCCTTTTCGATGGCGGCGTAGCTCATTTCTCTTGGCAATAGTTTCCGACTGATGTAGGCTACGGGGTGTTCTCCGCCATCGGCCCCAACTTAGCTTAATACTGCTCCCAATCCAAACATAGAAGCGTCTGTGTGAACAAGAAAATGTTTAGTTGGATTGGGAGCTGCCAAGACAGGGGCATTAACAAGTGCATCTTTTTTAGTTGGATCGGGAGCTGCCAAGACAGGGGCATTAACAAGTGCATCTTTCTCACACTCCGGGGTCCAGGTTACTTGGCGGGGTAAGTTCTTACGGGTAAGCAGTGGCGTACACATGACCCATGGGGCCCCGGTGCGAAAATTGATCCGTGGGCCCCCCCGCGTGCGGGCCGGGCTGCAACACATGGCGGTGGGCACCTGGTCGCAGGGGTTACAGGGCTGCGACCCCTGCGACCGCGGTATGTAAGCCAGTGCATGCAGATGCACACACACTTAAAGGACCACTCTAGGCACCCAGACCACTTCATCTTAATGAAGTGGTCTGGGTGCCAGGTCCAGCTAGGGTTAACCCATTTTTTCATAAACATAGCAGTTTCAGAGAAACTGCTATGTTTATGAATGGGTTAAGCCTTCCCCCTAATCCTCATTAGTGGCTGCTTCTCATTGATTTTCACAGTGAGAGCACGCAAGCGTCCATAGGAAAGCATTATGAATGCTTTCCTATGTGACTGGCTGAATGCGCGCGCAGCTCTTGCCGCGCGTGTGCATACAGCCGACGGGGAGGAGAAGAGGAGGATCGGAGGAGGAGAGCTCTCCGCCCAGCGCTGGAAAAAGGTAAGTTTTACCCCTTTTCCCCTTTCCAGAGCTGGGTGGGGGCACCCTCAGGGCACTATAGTGCCAGGAAAACGAGTATGTTTTCCTGGCACTATAGTGGTCCTTTAAAGGACCACTACAGACACCCAGATCACATCAGCTCAATGAAGTTGCCTGGGTGTCAGGTCCCTCTAGTTTTAACCCTGCAGCTGAAAACATAGCAGTTTCAGAGAAACTGCTATGTTTCACTGTGGGTTAATCCAGCCTCTAGTGGCTGTCTCACTGACAGCCGCTAGAGGAGCACACTGAACGTCCATAGGAAAGCATTGAGTAATGCTTTCCTATGGGCAGTTTGAATGCGTGCGCGGTAGCATTCGGAGCTGAGAGGCTGAGGGATCCTCAGCGCCAAGGGAGTCCGGCGCTGGAGAAAGGTAAGTGTTGAAGACACACACACTTACAGACACACATTTACTGACAGAGACACAGTCAGCGACAGACATACATACACACTCACTTACAAAACATACACTCTCATTGACAAACACACACTCACTAACAGACATCAAACAGACTCACACACACACACTCAGTAAGACACACACAGTAACACACTCACTGACACTCACTAGCAGACACACACTCACACTCACTAGCAGACACACACTAACACTCACTCTAAGACACACTAACACTCACACTAACACTCACTAGCAGACACACACACTAACACTCACTCTAACACTCACTCTGACACTCACACTAACACTCACTAGCAGACACACACACTAACACTCACTCTAACACTCACACTGACACTCACTCTAACACTTACACTGACACTCACACACACTCAAACACTAACACATGTTTTTTTTTAAATGTAATCCCCCCAGCCTCCTTACCTTTTGGAGTGCTGGGGGATTCCCTGGGGTCCAGTGGTGCTGCTGGGCTCCTGGGCGGGTGGCCGGTCGGGCAGGCGGGAGCGCGAGGGAGCACTCAGTGTTTCCTCTTCAGCTCCCTCGCGCGCCGCGTAGGGATGCCGGCGCCGGAAGATGACGTCATCTTCCGGCTCCGGTATCAGTGCGGTGCGCGAGGGAGCTGAAGAGGAAGCACACTGAGTGCTCCCTCGCGCGCCCGCCTGCCCGACCGGCCACCCGCCTGCCCGGTGACAGCAGGGCCAGCCTCTGGGGGCCCTGGGGTGGCCGCCTCCTGGGCCCCTCAGGGGAAGAGGCTGGCCCTGTGGCTACATACCGGGTCGCAGGGGCGGCCGGGCCCCCTGGAGGCCCGGGCCCGGTCGCAGCCGCGACCCCTGCGACCCTAGTATGTACGCCACTGCGGGTAAGGTCAGTAAGGGGTTTGGCCAGGGCACTATAGTTGGGGACAAACTTGCGGTAGTATCCGGCAGTCCCTAGAAAAGCAAGGACCTGGGTTTTTGTCCTGGGGGTGGGCCATTGGGCTACTGCCTCTACCTTAGCAGGTTCAGGTTTCTGCTTCCCACACCCCACTCCGAGGTGTCCGAGGTACTGTACTTCCGCCATACCTATACTGCATTTAGCCGGTTTCAGGGTTAATCCGGCTTCTCGGATCCTATCCAACACCGCCCCTATATGGACCAAATGTTCCTCCCTAGTGTTGCTAAAGATGGCTGTGTCATCTAAATAAGCACAAGTGTAATCCTGAAATCCATCCAGGAGTCGGTCTACCATCCTCTGGAAGGTAGCGGGTGACAAAAGCGGATTTAGGAATGGCCTCGGACACCAGGGGAATCTGCCAATACCCCTTACATAGATCAATGGTTGTGAGGTAGTGACCTCGGGCCATCCGGTACAGTAATTCCTCTATCCGGGGCATAGGGTATGCATCGGATACCGTCTTTTCGTTTAACCTCCTGTAGTCCACGCAGAAGCGAGTTGTGCCAGGGGCTGACGGTTCAATCACCCCTAGGTGGAGCATCTCCTCAATCTCCTTGCGCATGTTTTCCTTCACCGCTTCAGGGATGCGATAAGGTGTTTGGTGCATGGGAAGTTGTCCTGGGGTCTCTACCCTGTGAGTGGCCAAAGGAGTGTACCCAGGTATATTGGAGAATGTGTCCTGTTTCTCCCTTAATAACTGTTGTACCTCGGTACGCTCCTGTGGGCTCAGCCGATCCCCCAGAGTAACTTCCCCCACTCAGCCCCGGTTTCTGCGTGTATGTTAGTCAGGCCAATCGCCTCTGGATATCGGTTGGCATAATCCACTACAGTTAAGATATACCTTTTCCCAGAGGGGCTGGGTCTTTGCAGGGGTCCTATTATATCTACTGCTACTCTGCTGAACGGTTCCTCGATTATGGGTAGCGGGTGTAATTTTGCCTTCCGCCGGTCCCCTCTCTTTCCTACTCTTTGGCACGTGTTGCAGTACCTGCGGACTTCCTGACTAACTCCCGGCCAAAAGAAACTCTGGGTCAGTCGGTGCCGGGTGCGACTGACCCCTAAATGTCCGGATAGTGGAATATCGTGCGCTATCCGGAGTAACTCTGCGCGGTACTGTTGGGGTACCACTAGCTGCCTCATCACAATAGGGTCTGACCCAGCTACCTGCTTGTCAAACTCCCTGTATAGCAACTGGTTATCCCATACAAATCTTTCGCCCTCCCCTCCCGGCTTGTCTGAGGTGACCTTGTCTCTATAGACCTGTAAGGTGGGGTCGGTGACTACTTTGGCTGCAAATTCAGTAGGGGGGGCCCAAGGGGTACATTCTAAGGTAGGGGAAGGATCTCTTACCTGGACCTGCGGAAGTGTGTTGTAGTCCTGGGTGCGGGCCTGTTGTCGCGTAACCACTGGGTGAGCCTCTCCGGTGGTTGGGGTCTGGGGTTCAAATGCAGACGTCAGTTTGCCCAGATCGTTCCCCAACAAAACCTCCACTGGCAGCTGGGGCATCAACCCCACCTCCACATTCCCAAACCCCACTCCCCAATGTAAATGTACCCGGGCTGTGGGTAGCCGGTATACTGCTCCTCCGGCTACCCTGACTGCTACTGTTCTGTTGGTCCTGGCCTGGTCGGGTACCAAGTGACTCTAGACCAGTGTGATGGTGGCCCCTGAATCGCGAAGACCCTGGACTGCTTTCCCCTCCAAGTATACCGTCTGTCTATGATGCTGGCGGTTGTCTGCATTAGCTTGTACAGGATCCGCTTCATGTAATACCTCCCATTGTTCCACGGTGTTTATAGGAATTGCGGTGCCATAGGGATTTGTTACCTCTGCTTGGTAGCAGTGAGCTGCCTGTCAAGGTGGTGGAGGTATTCCGGGCCTGATCCAGGTGGAGCGATCTTTTAGGTGCGGGCATTCTCTCTTATAATGTCCCCAGCGTTGGCAATGGTGGCACTGTACAGAGCTAGTTGGTCGAGGTTTTTGTTGTATAATCGCAGGTGGGTAAGGAGGTAGTTGTCGTGGTGGCAGTGTGGTGTTGGGGTAGGGGCTGTTCCCCCTTACGGGTCGGATAACTGTCTTGATGGGTGTTGGTTTTTGTTGTCTGTGGGCATCCAAGAACTCATCCGCCTTTTTAGCTGCTTCTGTGAGGGACTTCGGATTGCGGTCTCTCACCCATTCCTGTATATCATTCTGGATGCCTTCATAGAATTGTTCTAATAGTACCATTTGTAACAAGTCCTCCATGGACCGAGCCTTATTGGACTGTACCCATCCAAGAGCGGCCCGATGTGGCTTGCAAGCCCATTCCACATGAGAGTCCTTGTCATTCCTTTTCAACTCTCTAAATCGCCGCCGATATGCCTCTGGCGTGATAGCATACCGGGCCAGGATCACCTCCTTTACCCTGTGGTAATCCCGAATTTCCTCATCTGGTACATTTCTATATGCCTCAGCAGCCTTCCCAGTGAGCTTCCCTGCCAAAATAGGTACCCACTCCTCGCGACTAATATTATGTAGTGCACACAGTCTCTCAAAATCTTGGAGAAAAGCATCTATGTCCTCCACTGCTTCTACATATGTTTTAAATGCTTGGTACGGTATTTTTGCCTTACCCTGTGTGATGGTAGCTGTGGTAGCATTTCTCTCCACATTTTGTAGTGGCCTTTGGCGTAGTATAAACTCCTGCTCTGTCATTGTCCTGGATATAATATCCGCCGTTGGATTCTCTCCATAAAAGGACAGCCTAAACTGCAGCTGTCTCTGGAACTCCTCTTGTTCAGATCCATCTGCTGAACTCCGCTGCTCAGGGATCACCCTGTCCTCATTTTGGTATTCTGCCATCACCTCTGCAATGAGGGTTGCTTTTCTTTTGTTTCTTGCTGCAATACCTTTTGCTTCTAGGAGATCTTTTAGCGTGGATCTTTTAAGTTTCGCATAATCACTCTCCATCCGTATTCCATTAGTCCTTGTTCCCAGTGGCGTACATACCAGGGTCGCAGGGGTCGCGGCTGCGACCGGGCCCGGCCCACCAATGGGCTCGGCCGCCCCTGTGACCCGGTATGTACCCACAGGGCCAGCCTCTTCTCCTGGGGGGCCCAGGAGGCGGCCACCTCAGGGCCCCCCGAGGCTGGCCCTGCTGACCCCAGCGGGCGGGCGGGCTGGCTGTCTGGGTGGCCGGCGCGCAAGGGAGCACTTTCCCCTAAGTGTTTCCTCTTCCGCTCCCTCGCGCACCGCACTGATACCGGAGCCGGAAGATTACGTCATCTTCCGGCTCCGGCATCCCTAAGCGGCGCGCGAGGGAGCTGAAGAGGAAGCACTTAGGGGAAAGTGCTCCCTCGCGCGCTGGCCACCCAGACAGCCAGCCCGCCCGCCCAGGAGCCCCAGGAGCCCAGCAGCACCACCACTGGACCCCAGGGAATCCCCCCAGCACTCCAAAAGGTAAGGAGGCTGGGGGGATTAAATTTTAAAAAAAACATGTGTTAGTGTTAGTGTGTGTGTGTTAGTGTGTGTGTGTGTTAGTGTTAGTGTGTGTTAGTGTTAGTGTGTGTGTTTTAGTGTTAGTGTGTGTGTTAGTGTTAGTGTGTGTGTGTGTTAGTGTGTGTTAGTGTTAGTGTGTGTTAGTGTGTGTTAGTGTGTGTGTGTGTTAGTGTGTGTGTGTTAGTGTTAGTGTGGGTGTTAGTGTGGGTGTTATTGGGTGTGTCTGTTACTGGGTGTGTCTGTTACTGGGTGTGTCTGTTACTGAGTGTGTGTTTGTCAGTGAAAGTGTATGTTTTGTAAGTGAGTGTGTATGTATGTCTGTCGCTGAGTGTGTCTCTGCAGGGCCGGACTGGGGATACAAAGCAGACCTGGAAAAAAAATTTGTGCCAGCCCCATAAGTCACTGCGCCATATATTGTCGCGTGTAATATGTAAGGCTATGTCTTGCCAGGACAGATGATTGAGCAATATATATATATATATATATATATATATATATATATATTGCTTTTTCTAATATAAAATATTGGTCCTTTCAGGGTAAAACGTTTAATTATACAGTAAGCATACGCACATGCAGACACAGGCAATTTCACTGACATTTCAGTGACACACACAAGCTCATTGATACACAGCCTCATAGACAAACAATCTTACTGATATACATCAGCTCATTGACATAAAAACACAAGCTCACTCACTAGCAGGCACACGCATGCAAGCAAGCTCACTCACTAGCAGACGCACACACACAGCTTAATGTGGTGGTACTGGTGTCTATAGCATGTCCCTACAGGCTTTTCAACGTAAACACTGACTTTTCAGACAAAAGGCAGTGTTTACATTGCTTCAAAGTGACACTGCTAGTGACAGTCACTCAGACGGTCACTAGAGGTGCTTCCTGTGTTAGTGCCCTCCTCGCGCTGCTGAATGAGACTGGCGCCGGAATATGACGTCATATTCGGCGCCGGTCTCATTCAGCTGCGTGCTGGGGAGCAGAGCCAGCGCAGCTGCGCAGCTCCCTCAGCGGCCGCCAGGACAAGTCCGCCAGCGGCCGCCAAAAGACCTCCCCAGCGGCCAGGGGAGGGCTGGCAGCCTTAGGCCTGGGGGGCAAACCAGTCAAGTAGACTGGTGCACCTGCCCAGGATCAGAGAAGGTGCAAGGATTTTTGCCGCCCTAGACAAAATAAAAATTTGCTGCCCCCACATGTCACATCACAATGCCCCACCCATATGATCTGCCATATGAACTAACGCCAGTGCTGCACACAGTGTGTGTTTACATTAAAAAGCCTGCAGGGACCAGCTATAGACACCAGAACCACTTCATTAAGCTATAGTGTCCCTTTAATGTGAGGTAAATTATAGATTAGTGTCACTAATAATATACTAGATTGCCTACTTACAAGCAGATGAGGATGATGATGGGCTGCAGTTTGGCTCCACTGGTCTGGTGTAGAACAGGATCTCTGGAGGCTGTTTGCAACTGTGGTCACAAAATTCAATGTTCTGGGAGAATTGGAAGCAGCTCCATTTTTTGGGGCCCCTTACACAGCTCAAGGTCTGGGCCCCAGGGCCTGACGGTGAGTATGCCCATAAGGCCCACTCATAAGTTCCACCCACCCATGAGTTCGCTCACAGGGAGTGGAGTGTGTAGGGGATGTGTTATGTGTTATTGTAGAGGATCTAATATGTGTGCTTATGGTATGTAGTGTTTAGGGTTACCAGTTTGTGCAGGTGATGCAGTGTGTTTGTGTGTAGTGGAAGTAGTGTGTATTTGTGTATAAGGGATGTATTATGTGTTTTTGGTTGTGTGTAAGGGATGCATTGTGTGAATCTGTGTTTGTATGCATAAGGGATGCAAGGTGTGTGTCTGTATGTGTGTGCATGAGATGCATTGTGTTTCTGTGTGTATGTAAGAAAAGAAGTGTGTGTGTGTTTGCATGCATGTGTACGGGTTTGCATTGTCTGTTTCTGTGTATGTGTACAAAGGATGCATTGTCTTTGTGTGTAAGGGTTGCATTGTGTGTGTGTGTGTAATGGATGCATTGTGTGTTTCTCTGTGTGTAAGGGAAGCATGTTGTGTTTCTGTGTATGTATAGGGATGCATTGTGTGTGTGTGCGCGCGTAGTGTGAAAGAGCTCCCTGTCCTATAGAGCTGCCCCTTCTTCTTATTCCCCCCTCCCCTTCTTCTTATTCCCTCCCCTCTTCTTATTCCCCCCTCCCCTCTTCTTATTCCCCTACCTCCCCTCTTCTTATTCCCCTCCCCTCTTCTTATTCCCCCCTCCCCTCTTTTTATTCCCTCCCTCCC
>OW240913.1:227654501-227673875 GCA_933207985.1 Pelobates cultripes
GGAACAGGAGTTTCTGTTTCCTGTAACCGGCCGGACTGACAGGAAGTGCACACTAAGTGTGCGCTTTCCTATCACTCCGGCCGGCCACCGCGGACCGGAGTGCAGCTCGGCCACGCTACAGGGGAAGGGAGAAGCTGCAGCCGCCCGAGCGCTCTTAACAGAGCGCTCGGGCGCTGCAGTATTTAAAGGGCCAGCCCAGGAACGGACTGGCCCACCGGGAAATTTCCCGGTATCCCGGTGGGCCAGTCCGGCCCTGTGTCTCTGTCAGTAAATGTGTGTGTCTGTTAGCTAGTGTGTGTGACGAGAGCAATCTCGCCACATTGCATTGGAGAAGCCTGGTTGCTCGCCTGCTGCCTTTGGACTATGGCCCCATGTTAAAATACATATTATTCGTGCTTTGCTGCCCGGTGTTCGGTAGATTCTCGGATTTACTGAATGAACTCATAACCCAGATAGGTATGCCATGGAGCCTATTTATGTAATAAAAGACTTTGGCTCCATGGCAATTGAACTGTATGTGTTTGTGGTCTGAGCGCCATTCAGTATTAATGTGCGCTCAGACCTAAGCTATCTGGGCATATGTTGCATGTCTGTATTTTATGTCATAAATGTAACCTTGTGTATTTTATGTGAATGTGATGCATACTTTTCAAGTTATGAATAATGTGGAAAAATTGTATTTCATTGCTTGTGCTAAATTACATTACCCATTGTGTAAGGTAATTGAATCACAAGCAGAGGGGAGGAATTTGTGTGGGAGTGTCTGAGTGTATTGTATGTGTTTATTGGTTGTGTTGCAAAACCCTGTGGGTGGTAGTAAGGTGTAAGAATGTGTACATCAGCACAATAAACCCACAGCTCTGACTGTTCACTGCTTGACCCTCAACACGGAGCTTTTCAGTATTAATGTGCGCTCAGACCTAAGCTATCTGGGCATATGTTGCATGTCTGTATTTTATGTCATAAATGTAACCTTGTGTATTTAATTGTATTTTACTGTCTTTTTGATGCCATGTGTTCAATGGAGTTTTGCCTCTGTCTTTGGAGATAATTGGATTACTTCTAATTATCTCCAGGATAGAAGACTCTGTGGAACTGGTTTTGGGCAGAAAAGCAATGCTTCCTGTGGTCACAAAGGACTACGATCTATCTTTTGAACCACTGGACCAATTTGTATGATTTTGACATATGTTTGTATTTGGAGTATGCTGATTCCGAAAATGTAAGTTTACATTACCCATTGTGTAAGGTAATTGAATCACAAGCAGAGGGGAGGAATTTGTGTGGGAGTGTCTGAGTGTATTGTATGTGTTTATTGGTTGTGTTCCAAAACCCTGTGGGTGGTACTAAGGTGTAAGAATGTGTACATAAGCACAATAAACCCACAGCTCTGACTGTTCACTGTTTGACCCTCAACACGGAGCTTTGTCTTGTTCTTGGGGGGATTTATTGTATGCTGTTCCAGTTCGACTGCTAGGAGTGTAAACCTATTCATATGGTTTTTCCTATTCGGCTGTTTACAGCATTCATATGGTTTCCTGTTCGGCAGATTGGTGTTCTGCAGTAGCTGTGCCTGTGTCTGTGGAAGGGAAGATCTACTAAACGGCGGTTTAACCCTTTTATGCCTGGGGGTGCCGTTACAGTGTGTATGCGTCTGTTCGTGAGAGTGTGTGTCTTCAGCATTTACCTTTCTCCAGCGCCGGACTTCCTTGGCGCTGGGGATCCCTCCGCCTCTCAGCTCCGAATGCACATGCGCGGCAAGAGGCGCGCGCGCACATTTAAACCGCCCATAGGAAAGCATTACTTAATGCTTTCCTATGGACGTTCATTGTCTTCTCACTGTGATTTTCACAGTGAGAATCGCGGAATCTCCTCTAGCAGCTGTCAATGAGACAGCCACCAGAGGCTCGATTAACCCTGAGTGAAACATAGCCGTTTCTCTGAAACAGCTATGTTTTCAGCTGCTATGTTTTCAGCTGCAGGGTTAAAACTAGAGGGACCTGGCACCCAGACCACTTCATTGAGCTGATGTGATCTGGGTGTCTGTAGTGGTCATTTAGGTGTGTGTGCAGCATACCGAGGTCGCGGGGTCGCAGCCCAGGTGCGACCAGGTTCCGCCGCCATGTGATGTGGCTCCGACCTGCGCCGAGTAAGAGCTGACTGTTCGGTAGTTTCATTCCCTTATTTGTTAGAATGATTCTACCGAACAATCAGACGAATACAATACATTTATACACATATAACCTGCCATTTAGACGAATGCAGTTAAAACCTATGCAATTCTCAGGACAACCCAGTACCATCCGCTACACCCCCTAAGCATAAACCTAAATTTACCACACAGCTAGCTAATCTGTATTCCTAACACTATTGAGACCTCTAGTCCCATCCCTTCCCTCGCTCCCCCACGCCCCTTCCTTCCCTTGGTATCTAAATGGTCAAAAAAAAACTTTAGTCACTTACCTGATTTCAGCACCAATGTCCCTCAGTGCTGGATCGGTGCTCAGCCTCCTTTGACGGCGATTAATGAATATTAGGCCCTCTACCTAGGAAGCCATTGCTTCAATGCTTTCCTGTGGTGATTTCACTGACGCTGGTTGTCCTCATGCAGAGCGTGAGGATGTCCTGTGTTATTTAGGCAACCAAAAGTCTGTTAGCAAGCAGAAAGCAAATAATACAAAATACGACAATCAAGTCTATAACCACAATGAAATCACCATAAAACACCTTGCATATTCACACAATACATTCACAGTAAGCCCAAAAAGTTAACTCACTTAAACAAATAAAGTGCAACTGTAGTAGAAACTGGTGAAAGTTAAAACTGACAGTATTACATAATTAAAATGGAAACACATAAAAACCCCAGTGAGTCACTCCACATGTGATAAAATGTTGCTAAAAATATAATAAATATTGGGGCTTTCTCAAAGACGGGACTACATCACTACATAGATAGCTTTTTGCTTGTGCATTGAGGAAAATTCCAACCTGATTAAAGTGGCAAAAAAAGAACAGGGGGCATTGCAAATTGATCTAATACATATTGTATCTACTCATAAAGTGATCTGTGGTTCATATCTAGTGTATCCATTCAATTTTCTTGTTGTGATTTTAAACTACATTATCAGTAAATTGTATTTTAAATGCCTCATATATTAAAGGACCTCTATAGTGCCAGGAAAACATACTCGTTTTCCTGGTACTATAGGGCCTCTGGTCCCCCCCACCCTTTGGGTCCCCCTCCAGCCGGGCTCTAGGGGGTGGAAGGGGTTAATCCCTTACCTTTTTCCCCTGCCGGGCTCTCTCGGCACGGGGAACTCTCCTCCTCCTTTTCGCCGTCATCGGCTGAATGCGCATGCACGGCAAGAGCCGCGCGCGTGCGCATTCAGCCAGTCCATAGGAAAGCATTCTCAATGCTTTCCTATGGACGCTGGCGTCTTCTCACTGTGAAAATCACAGTGAGAAGCGCGGAAGCGCCTCTAGAGGCTGTCAATGAGACAGCCACTAGAGGCTGGATTAACCCATAGGTAAACATATCAGTTTCTCTGAAACTGCTATGTTTACAGCAGGCAGGGTTAACCCTAGATGGACCTGGCACCCAGACCACTTCATTAAGCTGAAGTGGTCTGGGTGCCTATAGTGGTCCTTTAAAGGAACACTATAGGGTCAGGAAGACAAATGTATTCTTGACCCTACAGTGTTAAAACAGCCATCTAGCCCCCTTGCCCCTTTGCCTCTCTAAATGTAGTAAAATCTTACTTTTATTCAAGTCTGAAGCTGCTGCCTCTGCCCCTGAACTGCCTCTGTCTGCCGACATCATCAGAAGTGGTGGTCTAAGCCAATCACAGTGCTTCCCTATAGGTTAGGCTGAGACGGTCAAGGGGGCAGTTTAGGGGCAGAACCAGCACAAGTCAAACACATCCCTGGCCAATCAGCATCTTGTCATAGAGATTAATTAAATCAATGCATCTCTATGAGAAGAGTTCAGTGTCTGCATGCAGAGGGTGGAGACACTGAATGGCAGTGCTGCTTACTCTGCAGCACTGCCCAAGGAAGCAGTTTTAGCAGCCATCTGAGGAGTGGCCAGTAATGTAATAATGTCACTAGGCTGTAATGCAAACACTGCATTTTCTCTGAAAAGACTGGGTTTACAGCAAAAAGTCTGAAGGGAATGATTCTACTTACCTGAACCAATGCAATAAGCTGTAGTTGTTCTGTTGACTATAGTGTCCCTTTAATTGATATCTGCCTAGTTTCACATTACTTATAAAGTGTATTTTATGACAATTTTCAACTTTTTGTTTCAGATTTTGTTAAACTATTTTATCATCTCATTAATTGAAGTTGATTTCAATATTCATTTAATTTTAATAATAAGCAACACTTAATTGTATATACACATTATAAAGTATGCAAACATAACATCATGCTAATTGCAAATAAAACATATCAAATCCAAATCTACATTCACACCAAGGTTCAGAATTGTCTGCACCCCCCCCACCGACCCCTAAATCTCCCTATAGTGTGCATCTGTATTTTCAAGACTAGAATCGATTCAATCGAATACCATCTGAAACTCTTTTTGATATTGTTAAAGTATTCTAGTACTTTTTTTTTAAATTTTCTCTTAGTTCGACCCACATGATGCGATAAAGTACATAATTTAATAATGTAATAATTAATTAATAACCCTGTTCCTGCATACCTGAGGTCAGACCAGTGTTTCCAGACCTCAGATCATGATGTTGCTCTCAATGAGAAGCCTCTGATGGTCTATTTCCCTGTGAAGAAACTGTCTTTTCCTGGGAAAACGTGGAGGGCTTAAAAAGGCTGCATCTCATAAGAACTGCTGCTTTTGCAAATTGATTAAAGATATACCCCCAATGAAATGCATGAACATTTCTTGAAACAAAATGGCCATGGGCGGTGAGGGAGCACTCTCCCCGGCTCAGCTCCCTCGCACGCACATCCATGATGCCGGAACCAGAATATGACGTCACTCTAAAGCACAAAGGAGCTGAGCAGGAAGATCATTGCTCCCTCGCCGCCTGCACATCAGCCGCTCAGCAGCCACACTGGACCCCAGGGTGTGCACACCAGCCGCTCAGCTGCCCCACTGGACCCCAGGACCAGTACACCAGCCGCTCAGCAGCCCTACTGGACCACAGGGACCGCAAGCCCAGATGCTCAGCAGCCCCACTGGACCACAAGGACCGCATGCCCAGATGCTCAGCCTAGCAACCCCACTGGACCACAGAGACATAGACACTCAATGCCAGCAATGACTCAATGGAGGCTGGGTGGAGTAAAGTTTTAAAAATAAATTGTATGTGTGTCTGTTAGGGAGTTTGTATGTGTTTGTTTGTCTGTTAAAGAGTGTATGTGTGTTTGTCTGTGAGAATGTATGTGTGCTTGTCAGTGAGAGTGTATATGTGTTTGTATCTGTGTCTGCCAAAGAGTATGCGTGTTTGTCAGTGAGAGTGTATGTGTGTCTGTCAAAGAGTATGTGTGTCTGAGCGTGTGTCAGTGTGTGTATCTGTGTGTCAAGGTTTGTGTATGTGTATCTGAGTGTTTGTGTGTATGTCAGTATGTGTGTTTTGGTGTGTGAGTGTGTATGTGTATGTGCCAGTGTGTATCAGTGTGTTTGTATGTGCTTGTGTGTGTGTGTGTCAGTGTGTGTGTGTCTCTGAGTGTGTGTATCTGCGTTTGTGTCAGTGTTTGTATATGACACTGTGTGTATGTGTCAATGTGTGTATCTGACTGTATGTATGTGCCAGTGTGTTTATATGTCACTGTGTGTATCTGTGTGTGTGTTTGTGAGTAAAGATGTGTGTATGTGTCACTGTGTGCATCTGAGTGTGCGTATGTGTATCTGAGTGTGTGTATCTGTGTCTGTGTGTTAGTGTGTATCTGTGTGCCACTATGTGCCAGTGTGTGTATCTGCATGTCAGATGCATGCACACATACACAGACACACACACACACTGACACACAGATACACACACTGGCACATACAAACACAAATACACACACACCTTGACACACACCAGCACATACAAACACATATACACACACTTTGACACATAGATACACACATCTTGACACACAGATACATACACACACAGATACACACTGTGTGTCAAGGTGTGTATCTGTGTGTCAGTGTGTGTGTATCTGTGTGCCAGTGTGTATGTATCTGCGTGTCAAATTCATACACACTGACACACAAATACACACACTGGCACATACAAACACAGATCCACACAACCTGACACACAGATACACACACCTTGAACAGTAAGCATCCGAATTGCACAAAATCCGTCCGAATGTACATTCGGAACGAAACTAATTGCATATGTCTAATGGGTTAACCCCATATGCTTTACATGGGTGACCCCCAAGATTTATTTCAAATGGTGACTCCCTTTTAACATTGGGTGACCTCAATTATAAACAAATGGTAAGCACCTTTCATATCCGTTTTTTCTTAATTATTTTTATTGTGAAAGAAGTAACACTAGCTAAAAAAACAATTAACAAATAAGTCATAAAGAATGAACATAAAATAACAAGGCTATGAACGTACAAACTTTAAAAACAAACAGTAGATCAGCATGGGAGATATAATAGTTATCAATTAAGTAGTGAGAACACAGGGAGGGAGGTGGAATAGAACACAATTCTAAATTAAGAAATAAAGGGAAACAATAAGTTGTATATGTAATTCTTGAATAGATCTTTCAGAGATGATACCTGTGCTTAGGCTTTTCTGCAGTGCTTGGTTGCTTGTGAGTACTGGGTGTGCTAATCAATGCTATTATTAGGGGCCCAGTGTCTCCTCTTCGGCGTTCACAAGGTATCAGATCCATCATCTATCTAGACGACATCCTAATCATGGCTGTTATTAGAGGCCCAGTCTCTGCTTAGGCTTTTCTGCTGTAATTGGTTGCTTCTGAGTACTGGGTGTTGCTAATCAATGCTATTATTAGGGGCCCAGTGTCTCCTCTTCTGCGTTCACAAGGTATCAGATCCATCATCTATCTAGACGACATCCTAATCATGGCTCAAGATCCGTTCACCCTTCAAAAACACACAGAAATGACCAAATCTCTCCTTCAGAAACTCAGATTTGTAATAAATTTCGAGAAATCTCCTCTGATCCCATCTCAGACTATTCTTTTCCTTGGTTTTCAGATCGACTCAGTCCTTTAAATTCTTCAACTCCCGTCTTCAAATATAAAATCCATCAAAAAGGATATTTGGGAGGGGGCGTGGCTAGCGGCCGACCGGGAAAGGCGCATGGAGTAAGAGCTCCCAGGCCGATGGACCCGAGAGCTACAGGCAGCCGTTATAGACCCACCAATCCCGACCCTGCAGAGCTCCACCGGGCAGCAAGCGCTCACATGGCCCCCTCCAAGCAGCTGAAAATCACGGACCCGATCAGGTCCGCCAAAAAAGACTGCCTCCGTTCCAGCCAAGATGGCGACGGCAGCACGGCGACTGTCCAACCGTCTGAAGAGGAAATTACCCGCTTCCTGAACACTACCCACATCCCATCCATTACAAGAGCACAACAGGAGCTGTTAGAAGCTCCATTCACTTGCGAAGAAGTGGCCAACACGATGGCCAGTATACCTAAACATAAATCGCCTGGCCCGGATGGGCTGTCCAACTACTACTTCCACAAACTAAGCACCATACTACTTCCACACATCACCAAACTCTTCAATCACATTAAACAAACCGGGCAAATCCCTAAAGAAATGCTGGAAACGTTTATAGTTACGCTACCCAAGCCAAACAAATCCCCGACAATCTGCGCAAACCTAAGGCCTATTTCCCTACTCAACGCAGACATCAAGCTGTATGCTAAACTACTAGCAAACAGAATTAAATCTGTATTCCCAACTCTGATCTCAGAGGAACAGGCAGGATTCATCCCGGGCAAGCAAGTAGGCGACAACACCGGACACTTCATTAACCTCATAGAATGGGCCCACTCCACACATCAAGGGGGAGTCCTGTTAGCGCTCGACGCTGAGAAAGCGTTTGATCACCTAAATTCGAAATATATGCGATTAACACTCACCCAAATGGGCATTCCCCAAGAGTTCTTAACCAGCATCCTAGCCCTGTACCAAGAACCTTCGGCTAAAATCTTTAACACAGGCTTCCTATCGACTCCATCAGCCCGACAGGGCTGCCACCTTTCCCCTCTCATCTTTATCCTTTGCTTAGAGCCCTTGATAAGGCATATAAAACAAACAAAAGGAATTCAGGGCATATCTACTCCAAAGGGCGAACAGAAACTAGCATTGTTTGCCGACGATATTCTCCAGTACCTCACAAAACCAGAGCACTCCATCCCACAGCTGCAAAACCTCCTTGTCACATACAGCAAAGTATCCTTCTACAAAAACAACACTGCAAAAACACAAGCTCTCCCTATTCTATTACCGCACACCCTCACGACACATATACATTCGACTGGATGAAAAAGTCGCTCTCATACTTAGGGATTAAACTCACTAAATCAATAAGCACACTACAAAAAGAAAACCATATTCCTCTGATTCAGAAACTCACAACACAATTAACATCATGGGAAGACCTAGAGGTTTCCTGGATAGACCGAATCAACTCAATTAAGAAGATGATTTTCCCGCACATACTTTACCTGTTCAGAACCATCCCCTTAACCTTGCCAGCCCGCCTCCTTAACAGGCTCCAATCTGTTATAAACGCGCACGTCTGGAAACGGAAACCCCCACAAATTCAAAACAAGACTTTAGGCCTCCACTTCACTAGAGGAGGTCTGGGCCTCCCCAATGTTCGGTTCTACTACCAGGCCTCATTATTAGCTCAAGGTCTAAGACTACTCAGAGATTCCGAGAAAGCACCAACCCCAATCTGGCTCTCATTTGAAGACGCCTGCATTCACAAATAACCCAAGCTTTGTGGGTGGGTGCCCCGACCCTCATTAAAAAGCCAATCCTACAATGCACAATGACACTTCTACAGGCCTGGAGAAACTGGGCCTCGAATATATTAGACCCAAAGGAACTGCTAAGGTTGTCTCCACAGCACTACAGACCCACTCCCTGAATCTAGAAGTCCATAAGTGGCTGGCAAAAGGTATCCTGAGGGTAGAAAATCTTTTTGACAAAAGTGTAGTAAAACCATTCCCAGTTTTACAGGCAGAATTCTCCCTCCCCTCCCGAGACCTATTCCTATACCTAAGGGTCAAGAACATCTTACAGGCCAATACACAAGCCAATAAGACCACTCAGAGGCCTATAGCTTACAGCCCACAACACCTGTTGAACGCCCACCACATCAAGCCCCTGGCACTGTGCTACAATGCCCTGTGGGATGCTGCTACCCCACACAAACTCCAATACATGACACAATGGGAGAGGGATATCGGCAGGGAAATCACGGCACAACAATGGCACAAGGCCATATCCATTACCAAGAGGGCATCTAGCAGCATCTCTATGTGGGAGGCATATAGCAAAATCACAATGAGATGGTACATGTTGCCTCATAGACTGGCCAAAATGTACAGTACAGTCTCCCCTCTATGCTGGAGGTGCGAGAAATCCCAGGGTACACTGTTACATGTCTTCTGGGAATGCCAAGACATTCAGCCACTATGGTTAAGCGTACAAACACTGGTAAACAAGTTAACCCACATTACCCTGCCGCTGTCACCTGAAGGATACTTACTACATATGTTGCCAACGCTGCACCAGAAGCACCATACCCCACTGATAGTAAACCTTCTCACGGTCCCTAAAATGACTATAGCATTTCACTGGAAGGACAAAGCGATCCCCTCAATGGAAGAGATCTCAAAGAAATTAGATAATATCTGAAAACATGGCTCTGAGTATGAAGGGGAAAGCACAACAACATGAGGTGGTCTGGCAGGACTGGCTCACGCATCGAGGGGCGGGCACTGCATAGCAGGCCAGGTCCGATAATAAAAACACAACCTCAAAACATGAGTCCCAACCGAGCTAAGCGTACCCAAAATGAAGTTCCCTTTGCATTCATTACTGGTCCCAGATCAAGTTCAAGTTTATGTTAAGATGAGTTCACTTCCTTCCCCAGGTTTTCCCATATTCCACACACGCTGACCAATGATCGGACAAGCGATAGATATGCCGTGAGTCAAACATACGCGGGCACCAAGACATTGCTATTGAGTAGAATTAACCCCAGGAGGCGATCCTGCACATACAATATATTGTAATATAGCGAAATGTGGAGATGTGTAATGACACGAACGTATGCACTAAATTCTGTATGCGTAAACGCAAGACCTGCAACGGGCGTTGTCCCAATTGATAGATGTTGTTAACGCAAACTACCATGTAATGTATATTGCTACTGTGTGTATATCATAATATGGAACTCCCTTTTCCTTTTCCCTCTTTTTTTTTTCCTTTTCTAACAAAACACAATAAACACAAATATGTTAAAAAAAAAAAAAAAAGGATATTTGGAAATTGCAGTCCTCACAACAAGTTTATCTTCGCGATTTAGCTTAAATCAGACTACTTTCAGCCTCCATTCAGGCAATCTTTCCAAGCTACACTACAGAGCAATGCAACATCTCAAGACATATCTTCACAGATCCAAGTCATACGATCAAACATTTTTTCTTACTGACGAGGTCCATCTAAGGTTAGATTGGTGGCTCCAGAACATGGAAGCTTGGTACGGGAAAGCTATATTTGGTTGCCAACCTGATTTTATCCTGGGGTCAGATGCCAGCCTCCTAGGTTGGGGGGCTACCTGCTCCGACCTCTCTACGGGCAGACTCTGGACACACTTGGAACTAACATTGCATATCAATTGCCTCGGACTGATGGACGTCTCCTTTGTGATTGGCAGCTTCACCAAGGACGCCTACAACTGTTCTTTGCTTCTCAGGATGGACAACATTTCCACTGTCCGTTATGTCAATCGTCTAGGGCGTTCTCGATCAAAACTAATTTCAGACCTTACGAAAGAACTTGATCAGTTTGATCAGTTTGCGATTGGCACCTGGATCCGGGCATTTTCCATCATCTACATCTACTTCGCGGGCCTCTCACTCTGGACCTGTTTGCCTCGAGACTGAATCGTCAAGCCGACACCTTTTTTAGTTGGTTACCAGCTCTGATGTCTCAAGCCGTTGGCGCATTCCTACAACCATGGCCATCGACAGGGGCTTATGCCTTTCCACCCTTTTCGACAAACTCTTGAATTCTTCATCGTCTCAGGGTTCTTGGAGTAAAGATCCTCTTAATAACTCCTTTCTGGAAGGCCCAGCCTTGTTATCCCAATCTCCTAGAAATGTCTGCAGATAACCCTCTGATTGTCCCGGTATCTCACAATCTCCTGCAACATTCTTCAGGGGACTTTCATTCTCTCGCCATTCTCTGACCTGGACTGTTTCAGGGTATCCTGGTATGTCTCAGGACTTTTGGACTCTGCTCGAGGACTCCTCTGGGATTTATAGGCCCCCGGAATACCTTTCAGCATGATGTTTTCTGGGTTAGCTGGTGTTTGGAAAGGGATATTGAACCTGTGACGAAGTGCCCTTCGCCACTTGGTCTTGGAGAGGCCTGCTGGCCAGCCTCTTGCCTTGTGACTATGGCCCTGGGGTGTGTGGCCCTTTAAAAACATTATTTGGGCATATTGGATTGTAACACACTTTTCTGCCCCTTTAATTCCATGAGAAAATGTGCCTCTTCCCCTCCCTTTTTTTCCTGTCTATTGTTTCTCCAGCAGGGCGTTGTCCCAGGGACACTGCCAGACCAGTTTAAACTGGCTGCTTTGTCCCTCTTCAATCTCTCATCAGCCCTTGCTAAACTTTAACCCCATGGCGATTTTATTCTGTTCGTGGGATCTGAGCGCTGTTCGGATATATTGAGCGCTCAGATCCAAGCTATCTGGGGATAGGTGGAATGTAGGTGTTCAGTTCAGTATAATATGAATTATGTATTTTTATGTATTTTTACTGTTGTTGTAAATGGAAATATTCCCTGTACCTGGAGATAATTAAGTTACCACACCCACTTAAGCCAATTATCTCCAGGATAGAGGAGAAGATAGACCGGCTGCACAGCCTAAATCTGTGGAACTGTTTTGGGCAGGAAAGCCATGCTTGCTGTTGGTCAAATACGACTTCCACCTATCTTTTGAACCACTGGACCAAATTGTATGATTTTTGGATATGTTTGTATACTGATTATGCTGATTCAGAATATGTAATATTTCCTTTATGGAAATTACATGTATGGTTTGGAAGTTATGAATATTGTGTAAAACTGTATATTTTCTGCCTGTGATAATTGTAGATTATACTAGCTTTAGTGTAACTATAATCTTAATTTTATTAATGACAGGAGGCGAATATTTGTTTAAGTCTCTCTTTACTAGAACTCCACAGCAGCACATTAACATAGAGAGAACAACACCAATCACAAAAAAGTAAGGAATCCACAAAAGGCTCCTCCTAACCAACTATTTCCTCTTTCACGCTGCGACAAAATAAGGTACATAAACAATACACCACTAATAAAAATAACAGAAGAAACAAATATAACATTACAAAGAATGCCATCTGAAATTGAAACGTGGACCCAGTGGATGGAATCTTGACCTTTATCCTGCAGAATAGTTGGATCTAAGAACTGTAGCCAAACCATTAAACTGAAACAAGATAAACAGAGTCGAAAACACTGATTAGTGAATGAAATGTACTGAGAAAACATGAATCCCCATTATTAAATACTGACAGTACAATATCCCAGATAAACAACCCACTCCCCTAGGAACATAACCAGACTAACAACCCTAGCCCAGGAGACCAGGCGAATAAACAGTAGGTCAGTCAAAACAAACAAACAAACAAACAAACAAACAAGGGGAGGGAGAAACTGGGAGGGAAATATTCGATTCCTGTCATTAATAAAATCAAGATTATAGTTACACTAAAGCTATTATAATCTACAATTTTATAACATGACAGGAGGCTTCATATTTGCTGTTTTAATGCTCCAACAGCAATGCAAAAGAAGCATGATCTGACGGTCTAAAATAGAATTGGTGAAATGTATCCTCTCTGGACCAGTCCGGTGACCGCATGATGTCCTGAACGGAAGCGCCCGCCATGAAAGCTACAGAGGCTGCGGCGCCTATAAAGTTCGAATTCATCCCCGCCAACATCAATAACCATCCTATCCACCGAGCCAGGGTAGGAGACGAGACCGATTTGTGGGGTCTGACATACTAAATCAACAACTGGCCAGAATGAGAAGAACGAAGCGGAGCGGTAATTGCCACATAACGAGCCAGAGCCTTCGCTACACAGGGTTTTGGTGAATCACGAAAATAAGGGTAAAAAACAGCCGTTGAATCCGACTTGGTACGTCTAACAACCCTGAAAGCGACCCCCTCCGGAGAAAGAGAAAAGGCATTGACATCGAAGGCCTGGACATCAGAAACACATCTGAACGAGATAAGACAAAGTAAGAGGGCAAATTTGGCCGAAAGCTGACGAAGGGAAAGGTCCTGATTATCAGGCCAATCCTGTAGGAATGATAAACCGCACGTACATCCCAGAGGGAGGAATACTTGGGCACTGGTGGTTGTGCCAGCCTCATCCCACGAAGAAGTCTGCAGACTAGTGGGATCGGCCGATGGGAAGACCTCCAAGCAGGACATGTGCCGCCGAGATTGCCGACCTCGCCACATTAACCGAACGATACGATTGTCCCAGGTCAAACAGGTGAGACAAAAAATTCAGCACACTACTTACAGGGCCTGTAAAGGGATCAGTATCCCGTTCCAGGCACCAACGGCACCAGGAACCCCATGCTGAGAGATAGCATCTTCTCGTCCCGGGAGCCCAGGAATCCCAGAGAAGGTCTTTAGCTGATTGCGATAAAGTCCAGGCCACCAAGCACAGGTGGCTGTCCCTCACTAGGGGGTGCGAATTGCCCCGGGAGTCCGAGAGGAGCATCCGAGGGGACGGCAAGAGTAGAGGATCCTGGTGGTAGAGATTCAAGAGCCCTGGAAACCAGGCGGGCACTCTGCCATAGAGGAGTCAGCAACACCAAAGACACGCTGACACCCAACTTGCAGCAATACCCTGGGAATCATAGCGAACGGAGGAAAATCATACGCTCCCTGCGAAGGCCACACTTGGAGAAAGGCATCTACCGCCAAGCACGCTGGGTCCGGGAGCAAGCTGAAGTAAGTCTGTATCTGATAGTTCGTCCTGGAGGCGAATAGATCCACCGTGAATGGGCCCCTCTGATTCGTGAGTTCGAGGAAGATGGGCCGAAGGTGTTTCCAATCGCTGGCGTCCCTCCAATGTCGGGAGAACCAATCCGCTGTCAGGTTCGACTCCCCCGGGAGATATTCCGCTTGTAGAGTGATGTTGCGTTGGAAGCAGAAACTGTAGATCTCTTTCGTCACCTCTGACAGTGTTTGAGACCGAGCGCCCCCAAGCGGTTGATGTACTGTACCGCCGAGACATTGTTCATCTGGAGGAGAACCAGCAGTCCAAAAGGTGATTTGCCAGGCTTTGAATTGCAAACAAACCCGCAATCAGTTCCAGGCAATTGATGTGGAACTCCAATTCCCTTTCCGACCACGGACCCCCCATGGACACGCAGGTGGCACCCCAGCCCCAAAGACTCGCATCCGATTCCAGCACAAAATCCGGTTTCGGTCTGAAGCCGTTCCAGGCTGACATGTGCAGGAGCCACTAGCGTAGTTCGGTCTTCACGTCTGGGGACAGGGGGATCATCTGGTCGTAGGAGGGTCTCCTGCATAAAAAACAAGCCTTCAGCCATTGCATGGCCCTGTAGTGAAGCGGGCCTGGGTAGATTGCATGTTGCGAGGCCGAGAGGAGACCCACCATGCGAGCTAACATCCATAGAGGGATCCGGTCTTGCCGCAGGATCCTCCTTATTTCCTTCTGAATCGTCGCTATCTTGGCCAGAGGCAGACAAGAACACAGTCTTTCGCATCCACTTCGAAACCCAAGAACTCCACTGTCTGGGAAGGATCGAGGGCTGATTTCTCCAAATTGACCATGAACCCCAGGCGTTCGAATAAGGAGACCGCAGAGCGTCGCAGAAGATCAATAAGTCGTCTAGGTATACGATACAATGGATGCCCTCTGATCTGAGCCGAGCATTCACTGGCTTCAGGAGCTTGGTGAAGCACCAAGGAGCCGAGCTGAGGCCGAAGGGGAGACAAGTGAATTGGCATGGACTGCCCTTCCAGAGGAAATGGAGGAATCTGCGACATTTGTCGTCCACTGGGACGGAGAGGTAAGCGTCCTTCAGGTCCAGCCTTGTGAATCAGTCTCCTGGCCGGAGAAGGTCCCGAAGAAGATGGATGCCTTCCATCTTTAAGTGGTAGTAGACCACGAACGCGTTCAGTTCCCCACAGGTTGATCACTGGGTCGAATTCTCCGGACTTTTTTCTTACTAGAAAAATTGAGCTGAAAAAACCTCCTGTGTCCGGAGCCCATTGGACCGTGCCCTTGTCGAACAGTGTACAAATTTCTGCATCTATCAGGACCTGTTGTTCTCTTGAAATGATGGGAACCCTTGGGGGCACACCTGAGTCGGAGTGGAGTGAAAGTCTATGACATATCCCCGAACGGTCCGAAGGACCCATGCATCCGAAGACACCTCCCACCACCTGTCCCAGCAGTGAAACAGTCTGCCCGCATGCAATAGGGGAGAAGAAGAAACGGCAGGAGTTGCCCTCACCTGAAGAGAATCTTGCACGTCCTCTTGCACGATTTCCTCAACTTCTATCTGACCTCTGTGAGTAGAAAGGCCTGGAGTGGTATGAGGGAAAGAAGGATGGCCCACGGGATCTTTGGCGGCTCGAAGACCAGCTGCGACTGGAGACATGAACCCGCTGTCATCCAGCCCCTCCAAAAACTTGTGACATCTGTGGCCGAAATACTCTCTTTATGGAGCTCTGGGCCTTGTCCAGGGAGGTGAACAAGTTAACATGTTTGTGCAGCTCCTTGATAAACGGCTCCCCAAACAGCAGACCCTTAGCCAGGGGGCCCAATTCTTTTGATCTCAGCTCCGACAGCTTGTTGTCCATTTGAAGCAGGACCGCCTTTATGCGTTCCATGGAGAGGGCCACGTTAGAGTTGCCCAGCAGCCCAGTCTCGCATGGTGGCTGGGTCCAGGGCCGTACCCTCTGAGTAGGCCTCGTCCGCCAGCGCCAACATCCTGCATAGGGGGCCCAGCATATCCAGCAGCTTATCCTGCACCAAACGGAGGCTGTGCTCCACCCCTTTCTTGTGGTCCCAACCCGTACGGGTCATGTATGTGGCTACCAGGGCATCAAATTCCGGTGTCATGGCCACCTTGTCCAGCAGCACGGGTCTGGGGCATTCCGCCCTAAGTTTCTTGTAGACCTCCCCTTCAAGAAGCCTGCGGACCCAGTAGTGCACAAATTGTGCTAAGTGGTCAGGCAGTGACCATTCAGAGGACCTGGGGTGCCGGATGGACCGAGGGTCGAACAAAGGCTCGTCTGTAGCGTCCAGGAAGGTGTCATCCCCCATCACAGCAATGAATGCCCCTGTCGCGGACGCGTCTTCAACCTCCCAGCGCCACTTGGGGTCCTCACCATGGCCCTCATTCCAAACGTCTTCCTCTTATTGGGGGAATTGCTATATCACTACAAGGGATTGCTATGCTCTGCATACTCCCTTGGATAATCACTACTAAGCTCTTTTAAGAGCTTGTTCCTGCTTTGCTCTCTTGGAGGAGAGGTTCACCCACTGGAAGCCGGAGCCAGGTCTTGGGTCGAGGGTGGGTGGAGGACGGCGAAATCTCAACCAAGCTATGGCGGTTCGTGGGGTTGGCAGTGGTTGTGGTGTCAAGTGCAGTGCTGATGGTCCTTGGCGAGCACTAGGAGCATCTTTTGGCGGAGGCACCAGTCGGCGTGGCAGGCGTTCCGTCACAGATCCCTTTTCAACTATTATGGGGAATATTATGAACTTCCTATTTTCTCTTTTTGACAAAGGAAAGTCTTACCATACAATAAACATTTTTCGTTCTGCTATTTCAGAAGCTCATATCCCAATTCATTTGTTTTCGGTTGGGAAACATCTTTCTGTTTCCAGGTTGTTACAGGGTATTCGTCTTTCTCGACCCCTGGCTTGTCGATACATCGAATTCTGAGATGTTGCTAAGGTTTTGTCGTTCCTGGAAGCATGACCTCCTAATTCTGAAGTTTCCTTGCACCAACTCTCAGCCAAACTAGCCTTATTGCTTTGTTTGGTTTTGTTTCGTCAAGTTTCTGACATCATGTCCTTTGCTTTCCACGCTTTTGAATTCACCCCTGAGGGTGTAAGTTTTACCATTGTTCATCACACAAAGGTTCTTTCCACCTCTGTTTTTTATCCTTATTTTACGGATAGACCTTCTGTTGTGTTGCTCGTTGCTTACAGCGATATGGCACTCTTATCTCCCCTCTTCAGGTTTCATCAAGTCCTCTGTTTGTATGTTATATTCGTCCTTATAACATTGTGTCCTGTCCCACGATTGCTCGTTGGATTAGATGGCTTCTTTGTCTTGCAGGCGTTGAGGCTTCTTTTGGTGCCCATGCTGTGCAGGGCATTGCTGCGTCCTCAACCTTGTTCGCTGGGGGTCATTTTATCTTCCGCTGATTGATCTCAAGAATCCACTTTCTGTAACTTCTATTTCCTACCTGCATCTCACGCTTTTTTCCATTTACTCTACAGGTGTTAAAAAGGCAAATATGAAGCCTCCTGTCTTGCCATAAAATTAGGGATTATTCTAGCTTCAGTGACCGAATAATCTAAATGTTTATTAAAGACAGGAGGCGAATAGTTTTCCACCCATTGGCTTCTTTAAAACTTCCAATGACCCACCCCTTTATTTCATCCACTTGGGGATATTCAGGTAACGTCAGGTAAATGCCTTTTACTTGCCTCGTATATCATTCTGTTACCGGGAAACTGACGGAGGCCAAGCACAGAGAGATGAACACAAGTTTCTTCAGGAAGGAAGAGATCTTTATTCGATTCACCGACCGGGACTCAGAGGGACTTATGTCACCAAAAACAGCAAAGATCTGAGTACTGAATACATAGAGTAGATTCCTTATATAGCACTGTAGCTCCTCCCATAATTAGGTACGCCCACACATACCCTTAATGAATAGAGTCTAAACTCATCCATCCGGTCTAACCACGTGGCTCATCTGAAACAAAGGAGAGGAACGCGTAATTCCAGTTCCTGCATTCCTGCACATGCTCAGTACAGTGATGACAGTATCTTAGCTACGTGTAACTAACTAACTGATACTACAAACACATGTACCTACATATGCCTTGTGGCAATCTTGGCCTGCTAAACTTGTATTTTACTGGAATTCCATCACAATTCGATCATGGTTTTAGGGTTTAGATCACTCTAGTTATTTATAATATATATGTACATTGCATGATTATTAACACATGACTTGTCACATTAATGTTTGTTTCTGTATGACTACCAGTCTACCAATCACACCATACTTTCACAAATTTTCTTTTTGTTCTAGTGTGAAGTTTCTTCTTGTCCTTCACGGCTTCCTTTATTCGTCTCTTCGTTGGACTCTTTATGTCTCATTTACTTGGCTGAGTACGCTTTGTATTTTGAGGACTATTTTCTGGTTTGCACGGTTGACTTCAAGTTTCCACTGCATTTATAAAGAGGCGTTTGGAGGAGTCTCATAGCCACATATTACTGTCTAGATGTCTTCTGTTTCTGCTTTCAAAATAAAGCAAATATTGGCCTCCTGTCTTTAATACAATTTAGATTATTCAGTCACTGAAGCTAGAATAATCCCTATTTAAATCAACACATTAGCTTTTTTAATATCAACAGGATTTTTTTTTTTTTTTTTTTACCAATGATCAATATGCAACACTCATAGCACAGATGTGCAGGTGTAATTCTAAATAATAGTAGGGCTCTGATTATAAATGTACATTTTATTCCTGTTGCGATTTACAATGAAATCTGGCAAACTATATCAAAGAAGGGCCTTCAATATATTTTAGCATTTTTCTAAGGGAACAGAACACTTCTCTGCCACCAGATTGTTGTATTCTCTCCATAATATTCTTTACAAAGAACTATAATATATACAGTTGAGGGTGACACGATTATGCCTTTACTTAAACACAGAATAGGCTTCAATAATAGTTTTTACTTGCACTCCAAATACTGTTTGTAAATTACATGTTCAAGAATTTACTGGATCAGAAAAGATTACATTTGTGCATAATTTGTTATGTACAAAGTTAACCTA
>OW240913.1:227682372-227956830 GCA_933207985.1 Pelobates cultripes
TCTCTGTTATAGATTGAATAGCAGTCAGTGTCCTTAAAGCGGGTGTGTTACGCTAACAGTGGATACGGTGACCAGTGCCACCACTTAGATCTGGTGACACAAAGCTTGTATTTAAAAACAAAAAACACTTTTTTCACTGTTATAGATTGAATAGCAGTCAGTGTCCTTAAAGCGGTGTGTTACGCTAACAGTGGATACGGTGACCAGTGCCACCACTTAGATCTGGTGACACAAAGCTTGGATTTAAAAAAAAAACACTTTTTTCTCTGTTATAGATTGAATAGAAGTCAGTGTCCTTAAAGCGGGTGGGTCAGCCCTGCAGCGTGTACTCTGCCAGTTTACAGTGCCACTCATATCATACCACCAGAATGCCGTCATTGCAGAGCTCAGCAGTGTGGCATTTTTTTTGTGTGTCTGCCTCTGACAACAGCAATGCCATTTGCAACCTGTGCCAAAAGAAAATGAGTCGTGGGAAGTCCAACACCCACCTAGGTACAACTGCTTTGCGTAGGCACATGATCTCACATCACAAACGCCTATGGGATCAACACATGAGTACAAGCAGGTCGCCTACTCTAAGCCGCCAGCCTCCTCCTGGTCCAGCATCTTCAGCCACGTCAACCACTGCTGTCCTCCTTGTCCCCTCTCAACCATCCGCCACTCCGCCTCCTGCCTTGAGCAGTTCACGCCCATCTTCCATAACCTCCTCGGCTGAGTCCTCTTCTGCTGCTGCGTCTTGCTCCACATCAACGGATACGGGACGTAACAGTGATTAAACTGATAACAATAGTACTAAACACACCACTCCTATCTGGTGGCACATTAGATTGCACGCCCACATCAACGGCACCCCCCCAGCTCCCCAGGTAATATTCCACATCCCGGATACGGCAGTGTCACGCCGTCTTGGGTTTGACTTGCTTGAAAGCAGAGAGTCACACCGGACAAGCACTCCTGTCCGCCCTGAAAGCACAGGTGGAAAAGTGGCTGACTCCGCAGCCACTGGATATCGGCAAAGTGGTTTGTGACAACGGAACAAATTTGTTAGCGGCATTGAAGTTGGGCAAGTTGTCACATGTGCCGTGCATGGCACATGTGTGTAATCTGATCGTACAACGCTTTGTGCATAAGTACACAGGCTTAAAGGACGTCCTGAAGCAGGCCAGGAAGGTGTGTGGCCATTTCAGGCGTTCCTACACGGCTATGGCTCACTTTGCCGATATCCAGCGGCGAAACAACATGCCAGTGAGGCGCTTGATTTGCGACAGCCCGACACGTTGGAATTCAACACTCCTAATGTTCGACCGCCTGCTCCAACAAGAAAAAGCCGTTAATGAATATTTGTATGACCGGGTGCTAGGACAGCCTCTGGGAATTTTTTTGCCACGTTACTGATCGCCATGCTAATGCCTGTAGGCTCATGCGCGCCCTTGAGGAGAGGTGACAATTTAGTCAGTTGCAACTGGGCGGGCAATCACACATCATCACATCATACCATTTGTTTTCTTCTTCCTGGAGCTGCCCCAAGAGTGGTAGGATCAGGCCGCAGGATGAGCGTGAAGAGGGAAGAGGAAGAGTTGTGGTCACCATCACCTCCAGAAACAGCCTTATCAGCATCGCTATTGGATTCCAAGTGCAACGCTGGAAGAGGATTGTGAGGAAGAGGAGTCAGAGGCGAGGAATGTGGCTTTGAGGAGGAGGGAAGAGGGAGGAGTAAGACCAACCACAACAGGCATCCCAGGGTGCTCGTCACCATCTGGTACCTGTGGTGTTGTACGTGGCTGGGGGGAAGAAAATACCTTCATTGACATCAGTGAGGAGGAGGAACGGGAAATGAGTAGCTCCGCATCCAACCTTGTGCAAATGGGGTCTTTCATGCTGTCGTGCCTGTTGAGGGACCCTCATATAAAAAGGCTGAAGGAGAACGACCTGTACTGGGTGTCCACGCTACTAGACCCCCGGTATAAGCAGAAAGTGGCGGAAATGTTACCGAATTACAACAAGTATGAAAGGATGCAGCATTTGCAAAATAAATTGAAAAGTATGTTTTACACAGCGTATAAGGGTGATGTCACAGCACAACGGGAATCTAACAGGGGGAGAGGTGGAAGTCATCCTCCTCCCATGACCACGCCGGCAAGGACAGGACGCTTTAGAGACGTGTTGTTGATGGAGGACATGCGGACCTTTTTAAGTCCTACGCATCGCCACAGCCCTTCTCGATCCACCCTCAGAGAGCCACTCGACCGACAGGTAGCAGACTACCTCGCCTTAACTGCAGATATCGACACTCTGAGGAGCGATGAACCCCTTGACTACTGGGTGTGCAGGCTTGACCTGTGGCCTGAGCTATCCCAATTTGCGATAGAACTTCTGGCCTGCCCCGCTTCAAGCGTCCTGTCAGAAAGGACCTTCAGTGCAGCAGGAGGTATTGTCACTAAGAAGAGAAGTCGCCTAGGTCAAAAAAGTCTAGATTACCTCACCTTTATTAAGATGAATGAGGGATGGATCCCGAAGGGACTGACACTGGGCGATACATTAGATTAAAAAGGCCTGATGAGATGAACTGCCTTGGGCTAAAAATGGTCCACACGCTGCTGTATTTTAGCTCTGAATGCCAGTTGACTTGCGTGACTTATCCGCCACCAACTAGGGTTCAAGCCGCCATGTTTTAGGGCACTTTCTGCCTGTGAAACAAACATCAATTATAGATTGAATAGCAGTTAGTTATCTTCAAGCAGGTGTGTCAGCCCTACAGCGTGTACTCTGCCAGTACACTGCCACCTCCTCTACTCCTCCTACTCCATCCTCTTCCATAACCTCCTCGGCTGAGTTCTCTTCTGCTGCTGCGTCTTGCTCCACATCAACGGATAGGGGACGTAACAGTGATTAAACTGATAACAATAGTACTAAACACACCACTCCTATCTGGTGGTACATTAGATTGCATGCGCAGTGCCCCAAATTTGTTGTGATCTGTGAGTAAGGTAAACGGTTGTCCATACAAGTAGGTTGCAGCTGTTTGAGGGCCCACACCACCGCCATGCACTCCTTTTCAATGGCAGTGAATCTACTTCGCTATGCAAAAGTTTACGGCTTAGATAAAAATCAATGCCGTGTACACGTCCACTGATAGGAGACGCGGAAGGTATTAAACTGATAAAAATAGTACTAAACACACCACTCCTATGTGGTGTCACATTAGCTTGACCGCGCAGTGCCCCAAATTTGCAGTAAGAGGACCGACCAAGCCTCTTCTTCCATCTCCCTGTTACAAAAATCAATGCCGTGTACACGCCCACTGATAGGAGACGCGGAAGGTATTAAACTGATCAGAACAATACTAAACACACCACCCCTATCTGGTGTCACATTAGCTTGACCGCGCAGTGCCCCAAATTTGCAGTAAGAGGACCGACCAAGCCTCTTCTTCCATCTCCCTGTTACAAAAATCAATGCCGTGTACACGTCCACTGATAGGAGACGCTGAAGGTATTAAACTGAACAGTCTCTATTCTGCTCTTGCATTTCTATTTCTTCATAGAAAACTAAAAAATTCTGAGAAGACGTTGGCAGGGCTATTCACTTGTGTGATCTGTCATGAATTGTCATTTGAATGTTATTTTGAACTGTGGGGCACAAGAACTTGAATCTGACAAAATGGCTGCCATATACACGTCCACTGATAAGAGACGCGGAAGGTATTAAACTGATCAGAACAATACTAAACACACCACAAATAAGGTTTCTCTCCTGTATGGCTCCTCAAATGATGCTTAAGATTAGAAGTTTTCGCTGAAAAGCATTTTCACACTCCGAACAAAATATATTTTTAACATTCACTCCACTTTGAACTAAAATGACGCTTGGGAAGAGATTAACATAATTTCAAACACAGGCAGTAAAAAATACAGTTTTTGAAATATACACTGTAACTTTAAAACTACACATCCCATCTTCATAATTACATATTTGGAATCAGCACACTTAAAACATAAACATAACCAAAAATCAGCCAAATCCATCCATAGGGGTTAAAAAAGTTAAGTCCCTTTATGACCTAATCGCTAGTTAAATATTTTCCTGCCCAAAACAGTTCCATAGATTTGGGCTGTGAGGTCGGTTCATTTCAGGTTGAAAATCCATCAAGTCCCATCGCCGAATGGGACTTAGGGCTCTGCAGCTGTAAAACCAGTAGGGGAGAAGGTAGAGCTCAGCGGTGTTTCGCGGAAATGTGTAGCCGATTTTAGTTCCATGAATTTGGCTACACATACCGCTGACCTCGCCGAATGATCAAAGATGGCCGCCGCCACGTGTTCGGCAAACGAACAAAGACCTCCCAGCATTGTCAATTAAGCTGCGGTTAACCGCAGCTTCTGGGAGGTAAATTGACTGCACACTTCCACTTCTGGGTGGTCTGCCTGTGTGGTACTTGGTTCAGTAAGCCCCATTTACTGAACCAAGTGGGAATTAGCCAGGCAGGCACAAAGGGTTTGCACCAGGTCTGGGGACACAGGGCACACCGTCTTAAAGGGGCAGTGTCCCCAACAAGTCTGGGGACACGGCCTTAAAGGGGCAGTGTCCCAATCTTCATGATGTCCCAAAAAAGGTGTTTAAAGGGCCAGCACCAGTCACATAAAGAGTCCATAAGCCCCAATATGCCCACCGACAGTCTTAAAGGGCCATACACACCAAATAAAAGTGCATACATTTTCACAATCTCCCAGGGGCCATAGTCATGCGGGAGGAGGCTGGCAAATAGGCTTCTCCACAACCCAGGGAAGCAGGGCAATTTGCCATTTAAAGGGCCCGTTACAAATAGCAGTTTGTAACAAGGTGTCAATCCATATCTGCCAAGTGACCCTATGTAGGGGTAACAGTCCCTATTCTGCTCTGTGTCAGTGTGTATCATGGTCTCTGAGGACAGGTGTCAAACCATATCTGCCAAGTGACCCTATGTAGGGGTAACAGTCTCTATTCTGCTCTGTGTCAGTGTGTATCATGGTCCCTGAGGACAGGTGTCAATCCATATCTGCCAAGTGACCCTATGTAGGGGGACCAGTCCCTATTCTGCTCTGTGTCAGTGTGTATCAGGGAACCTTAGGACAGGTGTTAATCCATATCTGCCAAGTGACCCTATGTAGGGGGACCAGTCTCTATTCTGCTCTGTGTCCGTGTGCATCAGGGGCTCTGAGGACAGGTGTCAATCCATATGTCAAGGTGTCAATATGTCATATGTCAGGTGTCAATCCATATTGATTGTGATTTAGGAATGTTAGGTGATTTCTGCCCTTTATGGATTAAAACCAGACTCTGTATCAACTGTGTAATTTTCCATGGGAGTTTTGCCATGGATCCCCCTCCGGCATGCCACAGTCCAGGTGTTAGTCCCCTTGAAACAACTTTTCCATCACTATTGTGGCCAGAAAGAGTCCCTGTGTGTTTTCAAATTCGCCTGCCCATTGAAGTCAATGGTGTTTCGGGCGGTTCGCGAACATTTGCGGAAGTTCGCGTCCGCGAACCGAAAATTTCGGGTTCGCGACATCACTACTGGCCAAGAGTCGTATAGCCACTCCTCACCAAAAATAGCTGCATACCCTAATGCACCTGAAGCATCGGTCCAATTTACAGGGGAATTGTCAGAAATGGGTGGAATGAATAGCGACCTGCCATTCCAAGATTATAGGAACAGCTGCCACATTTGTAGATCAGCTCTAGCTGACTCGTCTCAGGAAGTGAAGTCGTCATCGGGGAGACCATGCAATAGTGAGAGGATTCTGGAAATGGAAGACCTACCCTGAGGAATTATTCTCATAGCAAAATTTAGAGAACCGAGTAGTGATTGTAGCCGTTTCCTGGTGCAAGTGCCTTGTGACGTGCCAATGTTTATGTAAGAAAGAATCCGGTCTACTTCTCTTGAGGCAGGCTGGCCTGCATAGAGACAGAATTGAGTGTAATTCCCAGGAAAGTAATCACGGTGTTGGGTCCTTCTGTTTTGTCCTGGGCTACAGGGACTCCTAAGTCTTTGAACAGAGTGAGCATGTGATTAAGACTGTGGGACGTGTGTTGGTGTGGCTTAATGGTGAGGAAATTGTCTAAGTAATGTATGACTACTAGACATCTGCAAAAGTTCAGTAGGAACCAGGTTAAAGTTTCGGCGAATATATTGAATAACTTAGGGCAACTTTAGGATCCGAAGGTAAGTCTGGTAGCGAAATAGTAGCTGTCTTGCCACTTAACTCCATGCAGATGCCAGAGTGACTGATGGATGGGAAGTAGTTTAAAGGTGTTAGGGATGTCAGATTTACTCAACCAAGCAGCCTTCCCGGCATGAATGATTGCTTGGATGGCATCGTCAATTCTGGCGTATTGAAGGGAAAAGTCTTCTGACAGGATCAGTGCATTAAGGGTAGGTGTAGGGGATGAGTGAGGTTCTGAAAAGTCAATAATCAGTCTCTTTTTATTGTTATATTTCCCTGTGGCGACCCTGAGGGTTTGTCCTCCAGGAAGTGAAAGGAGGAATAGAGAAAGGACCTATCATGAAACCATTGGTGATTTATTTCTGTATAAGTTCTTGTATACTGTCTGGATCTGTGAGTGCTGACTGTAAATTGGGGCATTCCAACACACCTGTGGGGAGTGACACGAACCCAGTGTGAAACCCATTAGTGAAACCACCCGTGAGAAATTCCACCAAATGAACAGAAGGATGATTAGACAGGTAGCGTTGAAACTTAGGTACGTTTTTTGGAGTGGAAGATTTGTTAGGGTACAATCTGTTGGGGCACATTGTTTTGGCATGTGCTCTGAAACACAGTGAGCTACACGTGAAGAAGCCTACAAGCACTATAACTGCAACCCCCGGCATTGAAATTATTGCAGACTTGTGATTTACCTAGAAAAACAATTGGCCTGCCTAGTTTGTCTCTCACTTCCCTCTGGGTCGTGTTGGATTGGTAACCAGTATTGGTGCTACTGGCAGAAGGGGTCGCAACGTTTTCAGGACAGAAATTGACTGAATGAGCAGCAGAAGAGCATATAGCGCAGGAAGGGGTTTTAAGGCCTGCAAAATGCATAAGAAACAATTCCGTGTCTAGCTGAGCCCAATCAGTAATCGTATTGTATTGGGACAGCGATGGTTCAGATCTGGAAGCGAATGACTTATGATAATAATAAAATGCATAGCCCCCGTACTTGTATGCTAACTCAACCACTTTATGAAGGTATAAGTCAAGTTCCTCGCTACTGAGGGGGAAAGCCGTACAGATCACGTCTCTGTACAGACCGAATGCGAGGACAAACTCGGGGATGTTGAGTTTCCTATTTAGTCTAGGATCTCTAGACTTCGTCACTACTGACAGATCCTCAAAGGTATAAGCTCTGTTCTCTACAACGTCTTGAGATGCTATCAGTAGTGAGGCGAAGTTGATGTCCTTCCCCTCTATAATGTCACGTCTTAGAGACTGAGGAATGAGGTGAATAGGATTAATAATATTGGTACATCTATTGGTGCGGGCAGAGCAATGGGCACTGGAATCTTTGGAATGGTTGGAATATTATTTGACTCCAGATTATCCAACCTATTATTAATAGTTGCTACTGAAGAAACAAGGGAGGCCATCATGACGTGTAACTTGGCAAGGCTATTTTGCACATTGAATTCAGAACTAGGGCCAGGCCTTTCCTTGTCTTCAGTAATATTTAATAAACAAAACAGTTCGGCTTTCCTGGCTGTAGCCGGGAAAGGAAAATCTTCTTTTTTTTTTTTTTACTTCTGAGGTGATTTTAGGGATAGTCCAGGAACAATAGCTGGAATCTGGACTTGGTGGATTGGGTCGTCTCTGTGAGCCTGATCTGAGTGGGGTGCTGGCGACACTTTAGCTCTTTGTGTAGAAGCATTAGAAGTGCGGCAGATGGACAAGGTTAGTATGGTACCGTATAGAACAGTAGTGACCCAGCTTACTAGGATAGTGCCTACTGGCGAAATTGTATTAACTAGCTTATGTTGGTGACAGGTGAAGCCCTGACTACTTGCCAAGTGGCTATGAGAGGCTCTACCTACGATTTGGCTCGTGGGGCCTTTGTGCCACTGAGGTGGGTGGTGGGGTGTTGGCCTCTAGGTGACACATAAAAGAATGTAAAATGATTGGCCGTGACGGGTGAGACCCTAACTATGACTTGATGCAAGGCTATAACTATGTATTGGGCCAATTGGGGGCGAACCTCTGAACGGAAGGGCTGACAGTATGCCTTGCGGGACCACTCAACTTATAGGCGAAGAGGCCTATGGCACCATACCTAATTTTGTCGAGAGCTCGAACCTTCTTGTGACCCTGTCTGGGTTTAACTAGTTAACGTACCTGATGATTGGCTTGTATGACGTGTACAGAAGTAGATATAATAATCCTTACTTGAACCTAAACCATGTCATAAATTCAACCCCTAGGTGAAACCATATAAAATTGCCCCGCCAAGCAAAAGGGTAGATACTAACTGTATATGTAGAAATGATAAGAAGCTTTGGTAGGGCGATAACCATTGTGTTTTAACCAATAAGGCCTGTTTGTAAGCAGTGTCAGTAATAGTATAATCTTAACAGAAGGGAGAGAACAATATATAAAACGTAATTAATAATTGTGAAATATATATAATAAACAAAGTATTGCTGCTATGACAGTGATTACTAGCAGTACAATGACAATTAATCTACCCCAAATGAGGGTACAGAGTATAGAGACCTAAACATGCAAAAATTAAAATTGGCAAGCCTAAAAGAAAGTTACTGACCAATAATTGTAAAAGCAGGAGGTGGCGCCTTAAGCCAAACAAACTGACTACCCGGCATATGGAACTGAGCCGAAATAATTCCTATAAGTGTTTACATATATATAACCCCAGTGTAAGCAGGACAATGAACAAACGTTGAAACTATAAAATCAGTAATATAAGCAGAATTAAAACATTGAAGACATAATAGCCATATATCACATAAATTACTTTCCTACTAAGCGTGCATGCCGAGGATATTTCTTAATTAACGAGTACCGTGGCCATGTAGAATGTCATGGACTTGAATTCCTACAATGCTGAGGCAGCCCATGCAGACTGCTGAGCACCTTGAGAAATGTATGTCATGAGAGCTGGAGTGCTAAGCGTTAGACAGCAGTGAGTGTGACAGATAAGTACTAAAAGTTATGTACGTGAGGCTTACATGCTTAATGTGTGGAGAGAAGCTGTTAACATATGGTACTGTAAATATTTTATATCTGTTGCAGTGAAAAGTTTTAGGGTGGACATTTATAGCAACATTTTTTACACACTTTTATCACATAATACTTAATTAATTAGCCATATAACAAAGTACATGCTGGAAAGGACAGATCTTTGAGCAATGAGTGGTAAGCCAGTTTGCTGCCAGCTAAAAATCCTGTATGTGATTGATGAGCATGGAGGCCCCTTAATAACAAACCCAGATAGTGATACATTGACTTTCAGCCTGTACACTGTTGGAAGTCTGCTTTAAAAGCTGCATAATTAGGGAAATGACCGTGAGAATGCCCGTACGAAAGAGGAGTGATTGGTGTATGGAGTTAGATTGGATAAAGGAAGCCGGTCTATAGTACTGTGTTCTAAGCGTTCTGATTACTGTGAGCGTCGTGGGAGGGTGAAATAAGATAACCTCCCTTGCTGGGGACCCCAGAGAAGCGGGGGGTTCCAGAGATAAAGTGCTAATGTGCCCACTCACGGTTACCAGGAGAGAGTGCAGCCGATGGTGGCATTTGCTAGCCGCGAAGACTTCTCGCCGGAACAACTAGAAGATCCCCAGCACTGCCAGTGGGCGTAACTGACGTTGAGAACACGTGAACCAGAAGTAGACTAAGTACTTCCGGGAATGTCGCTGACAGGTGAGAAGGGGCTCACGGGGTTTAAATAGGGATAAAATGTACCTCCCACAATTACAGGCCCAGCCTTCTATATATATATATATATATATATATATATATATAGTTAAATGCCATGCTTATACATTTTTGTAAGGACTCTAGAGGCATTACAATCAGGGCAGCTTACTAAAAAATTGCAAAAGAATGTAAAAGTAATATCTGCATTTGAGCAATGCCTACATACAACAAATACAGTTAAATCATATATTTCTCAAATAAATGTATATAAAACTGGTAAAGCAAGCAAGAGCCTACAAAATATGTTAGCTATCAGATTAAAGTTCAATTCAAAAAGTAGAACATAAGATATGGCTGATGGTTCTGGCTATGTACTAAAGGTAGTTACGTATATTTCTTTTCATAACTTGAATGTGTTATTAATGGATTTTTATATTAAAAACTAATTTTGAAGTGACAGTTATCCTTTTAATCAATGTAACGACAGCTAGTGTGGTCCAGCACTCAAAACTATGTAACATCTACATAGACAGAACAGAAAAGGATAGAACGTAAACCGGTACTTAGAATGGCTGGACTAATACGTTAAAGACAGAAAATAGTCAAGGGATAGCCAAGGTCAAGAAAGCCAGAGATACACAATATCTTTAAACAAGCCAAGTCAGGGAAACCAGTAATCAGAATAGTCAGGAATAGCCAAGGTCAAAATACAAGGAATATCAAAGACTGTGTCAGGTTCCTATCCTGACAAGCAAGACTTTTCCGTTTAATACTGTCCTTTTAAATACAGTACCTGATGCTCACCTCAAACTCTCACCTGGATAACATAAAATCAAGTCTGCTATAAAAGGCCACACCCACAAACCAAGTGGCCTTTACATTGAAGTTGATGTTCATACTACAGACTTCAGATCCTGACTCCTGGGAAACAACCTGTAACTTACCTGAATTGCTACCACCCCTGCTCCTTACCAACTTGGATTTTTTACAACTATACTTCTCTACCAAGTCCTCCCTTCAGGACATTCCACCCCTGCAGGGGAGTTTTGTCACCAGAATACTGGCATTGCTGTTGAGTTTTTTCTTTGTTTATCTCTGTAATATTTGCTAAATGTTTTATTTATACACTGTTTTTGGTTGGCGTAACCTTTTAACCTTATCACAGAACTCAATAGTTAGGAACAGAAATAATCAAAATGTCTAATCACTTGTTAACCACAACAATTCACACCTAACAGAAAAGATTTCATTACATTGTTTCTTTTAGAAAGTGGTATTTTTAATACAACACAGCTGTTAAAATAAGCTGTATCTTACTAAAGTAGTTCATTGAATTAATAAAAAAGAATAAGGAAATAAATCACATTCAGTTCATAAACAGCAAACATTTTCATTTAGGGCATATTTACATACAGGGTTATTCATCAAACTTTGAAGTTTTGAGAAAAGACTATGGAAATCTGAAAAGTAAAGTTCTCTACAGTTACTGGTATATTCTCAAACTCATTATTTTTTTTTCAAGTTTTGAAGCAGACAATTTATATTATCAGTTTGCTGGTATCACATTTAGATTCGTAAATAGTGTTTTGCGTTTTTTTTCTAAGCCATCAACCACTCATTTACACAGCTGTGGCTCAGGCTCCAGCACAGAACATCTCACGAAGGTTGAAATTGTACTGCATGTGCGCCTTATAAATAACTGTGTGTAGTCAGAGAAAAAGAGTTTGAAGGATCAGGCTTAAAGCTGCAGGTATTTTATAAAATGAGCATAGAGACAGGAACAAGAGACCTTCTTGCACCATAAAATCGCCCATGAGCATAAAGAGACACTATAGTCACTCTCTCTGTCCTCTTAACTCTGCAATGTAAAACATGTTTGTGACAAACAAAACTGAAATTGGAATTTACTTCTACCTTCACATAGAAATACAATCCTTAAGATGGAATGTACTACATAGAGTTACCTGTTGATTAACTCATTTTTAAATAAAATCATGTCGAAGCGTTCATGAGCACCTGTGAATACCACTCTTAAAATTCCATCTTTCGCTATGCAAATATTTTTAAGATTGTATATTCTCAAAGAGAAAACATCTCAAAAATATTTGTCTAAAAAAAGAAATTACAAAGTATTTAGACGATATACTGATTAGATGTGGACTTAAAATCAGTCTTGAAGTCTCCATAATACTCACTTGAATGAAGCATTTTACTGTAAACTTCTGTGATTTTATGATTATTATTTCTATCACTTGCAGAGCTCTCGAAATTGTCTGTTGCAAAGAAATAAACTATATGTTGACCAAGACACGATACAATCAAAAGTGAAATAAAAATTAAACTCTGAAGATATGGTTAGATCTTTGATATATCAAGCATGTTTTTATTTTTTCATAAGATCTAATATGTAATTGAACATATTAACAATTATTTCATGGCCGGGCTTTTTTTAGTCAAAAGATAATTTTAATTAGTCAGGTTAAGGGCAAACTAAGATTGACACACAAGGCATGAAACAGACATATACACACTTTGTAATGCTTGTAACATTGTATTATTTTGTCTTTGTTTTTATTGTGGCTACTATTATTTTGTAGTAGCTTTATATACCACGAGGTCCCTGAAGACCTGGATCAGCTCATCAGAGGGGAACCTGGAACGTACATATTGCTGGTTTTTAAAGGGGAAGGGGCCTGGAATCTAATTGGAGCCCTCAAATTTGAATACCCCAATCAAATTAACGTATGAACCGAAAGGAGATTATTGACAGATGAATATGTAAACAGTCTTGCACCAATAGGAGACCAAACATACATTGTTGTAATAGAGAGACCAACTAGTGCAATCTAGATATTAAATACTAATTGACCTTTCTTATTATCATAGAGAATAATAAAATTCGTACCACTAATTCTTTACCAATACTTATGTGAGACTTAGTACATTGTAGTCAGAAACGTTTGACTTATCACTGTACAGATGGTGCTGCAAGGGTTGAAAAAGAGTTTGTGAAAGGTCTACTTTATATATTATACAGTGATTGCGCAAAAAGAAAGCAGCCATGTATATATGTTAGTGTGTATTCGTTAATTAATGGCATGTCATCAACGGACGAAAAATGCCCACTTGTTAAGCGGCAAAACTTAATGTAACAGACCTCTGATGAATACAGGGTCATCATTATGTTTCTTGTGCCACTAGTCATAGCTCCACTCTTTTCCTTAGTGTGGGCTCGGCATGCTTGTAGGAGGAATACGAAGGATTAAGTTTGACCTGAACAACATGGGTGGTATAAGCGTTACAAGAAACCAATTCTGCAGATAATACATCTTATAGAGTGTAATAATAAGGAAATAGCAAGTAGCAGAAAAATCAGCCAATTTGTATTCTAGTCATACTATTACAAGTGAGTGGACAGATGTGTATGATGATTGGTACTGCTACTCCAGTAGCGGGCCGATAAGAATAATACAGAAAAAGTCCGAAATGAAGGGAAGACGGAGTGATCTATTTAAGAGGAGAACATAATACCGGTGAATAATGTAAATAAAATACAAAATAAATAAAAAATACATATAACTTATAGGGGCTGGATATATAAAGTGATCTCACTAATATCTAAATGCTTTTAATGAATAGATGTGTATAATGATTGGTACTGCCACTCCAGTGGCAGGCCGCTCAGAATGATATAAAAAAGGTCTGGAACGGAGTGAGGACAGAATGATTGATTTATTTAAGAGGGGAACGTGATAGTAGTAAATATGTACAAGAAATAAAAAATAATAAATTAATTAAGTAATACGTGTGAACTATAAAAAGATCAAAAAACTAGGTGGTTAATATTGTTTCAGGACTAGAAATAAAAAAGGATCTCTCTGATATCCAAATGATTCTAATAGTGGTAAGTACAAAATAGTTAGTAATTGTTATTATTGGCAATGTGCCAGTGGGAGTTATAGTTGTATAAAGCAGGTTTGCATTAGCCATGAATGAAGGAGGTGAAATTAAACTCTTCATTTAGACCTGTCAGGGCCAAAGTTTGGAAAGTATATATCCATTTGGATTCTTGTTTTAACAGTGTCAGGTTAAAATTCCCTTTTCTGGAATTCATAGTAATCATTTCCAGTGCTTGGAACTTGAGATTCGTGACATCACTGTTGTGAAGATTCCTGATATGATTGGCAACAGGAGTCGAAATATTTACATTGTTAACTGTATTTACATGTTGAAGGATCCTTCGCCTAAACTGTTGGTAGGTCTTCCCCTCATACTGTAATCCGCAGCTGCAGGTGATTACGTACATAATTTTGGTAGAGGTGCAATTAATAAACTGATGAACAGGAAATTTTTCTTTTGTCCGTGTGCACTCAATGACTTTAGATGGTTTTATGAGGTCACATGCCTTACAGTGACCGCACTTAAAAACACCCTTGGTTGCAGTAAGCCAGGTTTTCTGAATGGGATCAGGTTCCAAATGGCTATGTACCAAAATGTCATGCAGGTTTCTAGGATGGCGTGCTGTGATGCTGGGAAACTGAGATATATGATTAGTCAGATCCTCATCGTATGTTAGCATGGGCCAGTGGTCAGAATAGATTTGTCTGACCGGATCCCATGAACGTTCAAAAGTACCTATGGAGCATATCAGTGGTTTTTCTTGTTTTGGTCTAGATGTCCTAAGACTTTCCGCTCTCTCCATTGAATTGGCATGTTGGAATGCTTTTTTGATAATTTTGTTAGGATAAGCTAAAGATTTGAAGCGTTTTCTAAGTTCTTGTGCTTCTCTCTTTCATTATTGGAGCAGTTCCATCTTGCACGGAGGTATTGACCGTATGGGATACCTGCCTTGAGACTACGAGGGTGGTGGCTCTGCCAATGGAGCAAGCTGTTGGTTGAGGTTGTTTTCCTAAACAGCTCAGTCTCCACTTTGCCATCAGGATTCAGAGAGATTCTGAGATCCAAAAATTCAAGCCTATTCTCATCTATGACATAGGTTAGTTGAAGGCCTATGTCATTTTGATTAAGGATCTGTACAAAATCTTGAAAAATGTGAGTAGGGCCTGCCCAAAGTATCAGTACATCATCGATGTATCTATACCAATGTAAGATATATCCCCCATACTCAGTGGCCATGCACTTGCTGACGATGGTCTCCTCCCACCACCCAAGATAAAGATTGGCATAGCTAGGTGCACATGCCGTGCCCATGGCTGTGCCCCTGATTTGCAAATAATAACTCCCATTAAATACCAGATAGTTATGAGTAAGCACAAATTGAAGCAACGTTAGCAAAAAGTCCTTCTGGGAAGGGGTGAATTTAGCAGATTTATTTAAGATAGTAAGTGGTTGCTGTAAGGCCTACTTGGTGGGAATGTTATTATTAAGGGACCCAACGTCTAAGCTTGCCAATTGGGTGTATGGGGAGGACCTGTAAATCTTCCAGAATTAATAGTGTCTGTTTCGTGTCCTGGACATAGGAAACCAATTCGGTGACAAATGGATGTAGGAGTTTTTCAATGAGCTTACTGGCATTCTCAGTCAGTGAACCATTTCTAGAGACGATTGGTCTCCAAGGAGGATTTGATCTATTTTTATGTACCTTCGGGAGATAGTAGAAGTTAGCAATCATGGATGTGGAGTTGGGCAGTATGAATTTGAATTCATCATTGGTGATAACCTTATCAGTCAAAGCTTTGTTAAGAATCTGTCTAAGTTCATCCACAAACTCTACCGTTGGATCCTTAGGGAGTTTTTGGTAACACCGGATCTGTTAAATGAGCCATACACATAGAGACATACATTTCTTTATCAAGGAGAACTGTATTTCCTCCATTGTCGGAGGGTTTTATGACAATACTCTTATTGTCACTTAGTTCTCGTAAGGCCCTTTGTTCACCGCTTGATAAATTATTTTCCTGTTTCTCTGGTATTTGCCCTATACCTGATATAACTGCAGGAGGGTGTTACTGGTTTCCTCCAGTGATATATGCTCTACCAAATAGGCATATATAATTATTTAATTACTGAAACACCAGCCACTTTTTGTTATATTTATTTTGGCTCATAACGGCAAATTGATATTAAACAATATGTCAGAATACTGTCAATCTATATTTAAAGAAACTTGAGATGAGACTGTACATAGCGACTACAAATGTCTTTACTGAAGGCCTGCGAGCCTAACATCTCTGTTATCTTATATATCGAGCAAAAAAAGATTTACAAAATAAAAAGCACAACAATGTAATCAAGCAATGCTCCAAAGAATGTTATTTTGTATTTTAAAAAAGATTGACATTGGACTTGTATTGTGTCTTTACAAAGGTTTCTCATGAAGGCCTGCGAGCCTAACTCTAATGTTAACCTCTTTTCAATAAAAAAGATTTATGATATTTATTTTGGCTACGTGCCTAGTTATTTTTGTTACAGTACAGTACATTACAGTAGGTTAATAACTGTCTCACCTCCCTGCCTTCAGCTAAGCTCTGCATGTGGGTTGTCCGTACCCCCTTGTTCGTCTCCTGTATGACTGGTGTGTGGTCCCCTTTGTTATGCAACGAACACTGATGTCCCCTGGCTGTTAACCACAAATTAACAAGTTGACACGTTAGCTTGAGTGCTTTCCCTGGGTGGCTGCCATTCGTATAACCGACAGCATGTGGTCCAGTGCATGGCGGACATTTTGTCTCCGAACACAGGTAGCAGTACATGGTCATAGAACTCCTGGAACTATTTTCAACTTCCCAACCATCAGGACGAACAACGTTTCGGGAGATATGATCTACTGACTGGGGAGAGCATTCGCTCCATAACAGTCAGGGGTAGGGTTCATTGGTGTTCGCACAGGAACCCCTGAAAGTCAAAACTTTACTCAAACAGAACTTTTGTTATACTGAAACGGGGTTCCTGTATTCTTTTCTTGCATTTTGGGGGTATTTTAAAATATGTATATTAGTTTCTGTATTTGAGAGATAATTGAGTTATCCTAATTTGAGCTCAATTATATCTCAAACACAAACACTTGGGAAGAAACCCCTGTGTTCTTTATGTGAAAACTCCATGCTAGGGGCCAGTGCATAAAAGCCATGTGTGCCAGAATAAACTTCACTTGTACTCCCAGAACTGTGTGTCATCCAGTTACTGGGGAAGAGGTGGGCAATTTACTTGGCGGTATCTTGTTCCTGATTTCTACTCTTGGTGATCCAGCAGAGGAAAGTCCTGGTCAGGACTAGGGCTCTGCTACAACTATTATATTGCAGTAGTAGATGGGAGATTCAGCAGTAGCACCTTCTGCTCATTCCAGAGTTGTGGAACCTCAAGCTAGTTAACAGAGACGGGAGAGCAAAAATAGACAAAGCCAGGACCATTAGACAATCCTTGTAGAATTTGGTGCTGTACATGTAAGGGGTATGTCATATAAGGTGACATGATTGATATGCCTTATTGCTTTTGGGGGAGCTTCTTTTGCCCTGTAGAATGTGACAAGTTTAAGAAACTGGTACATGCTCTATTTCCCAATTAATACCTGCCTTCTGGAACAACATTTAGCACGAAAGTAGATGCCTCTCTGTAACATGCATGTGTATTACTTTTAAAGGAGGACATGTCTAAAGAAGGCTGGCAGAATGTGCACATATGGAGTGGTACATTGGCACATTGGTGGCCAGATGCCCCCTGTGCAACAGCAGGCCCATCAGGTGACACAAGAGGTGACAGTACAGGGTTTGAATCTTTTATGCTACATGCTGAGGCTGAAGTTGTGGACAGCAGCACAGCTCTGCTAATATTCTGGCAGCTCTTCAATTTATGCTAGGAAAGTGGGCTGGACAGGCAGCAGGCACAGGACTTTGAATTAATATAAGAGACAATATTGTTAGAGTTATCAGAGATGGGGATTTTATGAAGCCCATGTTTAACATTTACTTGTGAGAGGTGAACTTCCCACTGATGCAGAGGATGTCAGATTGTGCAACCTAACAGAAAGATGTTGAAAGATTGCTGGGCACCTCCACTGCAATGTGAAGGCTAGTCAAAAACTGAGGGAGCATCAGAACAAGCAACTTTGGGGGGCGGGGCCTGACACCAATGGTGGAAAACAAACCAGTTTTCCTGGCACTAGAGGTTAAAACCCCTTCAGACTCTCACCTGAATCCAGTGCTGATATCCCTCAGCGCTGGGTCAGGCTCCGTCCACTATGGCGGACGTCAGCGGGGGAGACCTAATGCGCATGTGAAGCAATGGCCGCACGTACATTAGACCTCCCTATAGGAAAGCATTTATTTAATGCTTTCCTATGGAGATTCCGGTGATGCTGGAGGTCCTAATGGAGAGGGTGAGGACGTCCAGCATAGTTTAAGCAACCAAAAAGTCGTTTAAGAACCCAGAAGTCCTTCTAATGGTTGTCTAATATACAGTCACTAGAGACTGATAGACAGTCACAAGGGTGATGGGAGTTGGCACCCAGACCACTCCAATGGGCAGAAGTGGTCTGGGTGCCTGGAGTGTCCACTTGTGGACCACTGTAACGTGCAGGCTGCAACATACTAAGCTTGGATGGTGGTGCTCAGACAGATACTTACCTCGTCCGCATCTGTGTTTTGAAGCAGATCCCTCACAGCCCCGTTACCCTTTGGACCATTGGGGAATATCACAGTCCACCACTGGGTTTACCTGCAAACTCAACTTCACCGCTGCTACTTTGGAGACCGCATGGTCAAAGATGGATGCCGAGCTGGGTTCCTTCAACACAGGCCAGACGCGGAGAGCAGCTTTTGATCGATGCGATCTGTCAAGCATTCTGGCACCGAATAAGTAGCCGACCTCGAGACATGACCCCCCCTGCTGACAGGGAGACAAAAGCTGCCTCTGTACAGCTGCATTCTTCTTCCAGCCTGAGGATCCAAGTGGAATTGCATCCAGCCCGCAGTCCACACACCCAAAGGGGCGGTCGGATCCAGATACTCCTGGAGGCCCAAGATCCTACTGCATGGAGTTGGGGGATCAATGGACATGGGGTTTTGGCCCTCGTTAAGGCCTGGACTCAAAGTGGAGAGTGGAGCCGATCAGGAGTGGGTCTTGCTAGATGGCAGGGAGCAGGCCATGATGGAGCTGAGGGATCCGGAGAAGACAGGGAGTTTGGCATGATGGTGGACATTCTGGAGCTGCCTAATTGTGGCATTGGCTGAACACAATCCATATTCAATGCCTACCTAATACTCTTTTGAGCATTGGAGTACATATGTTTTAATGTTATAAGTGCCCAGTGGTTACAAATAAGTCCTGAATGTTAGCAAGCCTATTTAGTTTTCACATTACTGTGATATGCCTCTTGTCAGACTTGCATTCAGGTAGTCATGCTAAGTTCACAGAAGTAGCTTGTTCCTTTATCTTGTGCCTACTATATAGTGTAACTGTTACTTATCCTGTTCTCCTTTTTCTCTTATTTACAAAAAAATAGTGCATCACACTTGTGAAGAAACCACACATTTAGTTAGTTAACTTAGATTTTTTTCCTTCGGTAGATAAAACTACCGAACACCTACGACCCACTTGCATCACTAACTACAAAGAAAAAACGCAGATTAAGTGCGCTCCCTGTATGGCCGAATGCCACATGCTGGAGAAACTAGCTGCCATCTTGTCGCTCGAAAAGAGGCAATGGGACTTGGTGATCGAGTGTCTGTAACTAAAATCAGACACTCGACTTCCCGATTGCCGGTCAACTTCGAACGCCTGCTTCCTTTCACCGACCAGCCAGGAGAGCACTACTCGGTAGGTTTGTTCCGATGAGTCAGGGGAACAGTTTGTGAATTTGTTCAGTTTTTAGACTTCCTGAAATGGACAGACCACTACCTCTGAAACTGTGGGACTGTTTAAGGCATAAGATCTTGTGTGCGGTCGGTCAAATTATGACCTCCATGGAAATCATGAACCCCTGAACCAATCTTGGTGATTTTTGGATATGTTGATCCCCCAGATCGGGGCTATGGCTTTGTGGGGTTTCCATGTGTTTTGAGGTACTTTTGGGGTTTTCTGGAAATGTATGTGTTTTGTGCCTGGATATAATTGAGTTTAGTACCATCCTTGACTCAATTACCTCCCAAACACACGGGAAGAATTATCCTATTTTATGTGGGAGTGTCCTGGACCTGAGAGCCAATGTACTTACAGTATGTAATTTGCCATAGTCCCCTCTCAGGTCCAGTGGGGAAAGCCCCTGGAATATGTCACTGTATAAAACCACTCCGCCTCTAGCAGTTAGGGAGGAAACGAACGAACGGGTATCTGAAATACCAGCGTTCATTCCAACACTCTTAAACCATGACTATGCTATGTTTCAATTGTATGAAAATGCTTGTCTGTTTAATCAGTTTTCCATTTCTGCAACATATCTTGTCCCAGTGGTATAATAGCATGAGCTCAATAAGTTGTCCTGTTTAACATTCTATTCTATTCTATTTAGCATTCTATGCTGCACAGTGCCCCAAATCTTTATCTATACCCTTTTGAAAGCTTCAGCTTAAATATTACTGAATACATAACTTGAAGAAAGAGCTTACAGCATGCTCATATAATCTTTTGGTCACAACGGATAACGATATCTTATCTGCAAAAATGTGCAACTGTATGGAATGCCATGCAACTGTTTTACTATAATGAACAACAGAAAAAGAGTAAATTAACAGATGGGCAGCAACCCTAGAAGGGAGATCCCTTCAAACCCTTCAGAAACAAAGATAGTGAGAAAAATAGAAGTAAGGGCTGCGACAATTCTTATAACAAAATATAATGAGCAGTGAAAATCACAACATAAAATAAGTAGAAAATCCACATATCAGTAAAAAAAAAGTCCAATAAAAAGGACCTTACTCAGATCAAATATAGAATAAAGTGCTTAACCCCTTAAGGGCCAAACTTCTGGAATACAAGGGAATTAAGGGGTTAAACGGGAGTAATATCCTCAGTGTCCTTTTCCGGATAAATCCACTCATATGAAAGACAACAGCCAGATAAAAAGAACCAATAGTGCAATATGAACGGTCCAATAGTATATAGATTAAATAAGCGGGAATAAACTCACATTTAGTAGAGCTATAGCTAGCTCTAGTGTGAAGGGCGTACATCGGTATAATCCCCGCTTATGGGATATGTTGTGGGTTTCTTCCATCTGGGGTATGGTCCACACTGCTACCACTGTTCTTCCTCTGATTGAACTTTTTTTTTACCAGTCTGCCACCTCTCTTCTGGGCTCATGTCCAAACAGCTGCTGCTGTTCTGAGTAAATTATTGTCCTCCTTTAGAGTTTGTTGGGTTGGAGTAGGACAAGGCTGATCCTTTTTGTTGCCATTGTTGCCGGGACATCATATGAAAGTCACTGTATGACTGTCTGCCACTAACACTACCCTGGGCTTACATCCAAAAGCTGCTCTTGCCACTATTCTGAATTCAGATGCAGTGCTTCTCCCTGTAAAGCACAGCAGTGTCCAGTTAACATTTGCAGTCACCTCATATTACCGTGCAGGGTCCTCATATTTGAGTGCCATGTCTACCACTGCTATGGCTGCATCTGCCACTGCTACCTCTTCCCTCGTACAAAGACTGCTGCTGCTGTTCTGACTTAAAAATTGTATTATCCCCCTTTACTTTTTTTTACTGGGGTCCTTATATAAAAGTGACTGCCTGCCTGCTACCTCAATCCCTGGACTCACGTTCAATCCTTATTTTTGTTTTTGTTTTTGCTTTAATTAACTAATTCCTGTAATATTTCAATAATGATTAAACAAAAGTAGTCAAACTACAATTTTAACCAAAGGAGGATTTAAATAAATAGAAGGTGGATGATTATAGAACCAAATGGTGGTAGTTATGTTGCAGGACATTTTTTCTTCCTTAGTGGAATAACCTCCATTACTAGTTATATACACTGCGATGTCAGTGATTGTGGAATCGACATGCTGCTACTAAATAGTTTCACTCCTTAAGGCTATCCAATAACACCCTTAAGAGACATGTCTCACTGCTTGTCACACTGGTCCTGTGACTTGATTGACAGCTGAGCCCTGGAAAAAGGATCAGTCGTAAATTTTTTCACATCAAGTGAACCTTAACTCTATTTGGCAGTACAGGTTAAAGGTGTCATGTACCATAGGAACTAAAAATAAATAGTGCATTAATTTCAAATTTAAGGCCAGAGTAGCTGAACTGGAAGTATAGCCGACTTAGAGAAGTGCAGCTACTTTAAACTTAAATTTAAAATTCACTTTGCATGCCCCGTCAATTCTCACTTTAGTGAATAACCCTGTTAGTCTTTGTTATGTAATCTGTACATGTGTTCAGAATGCTACAGCTGACCAGCAGAAGAAGACACAAATTGGATGGATTTGCAACACAGTGCTTGATGTAAACATTAGACCACACAAACAAAAATATATATTTTCTGGTATAACGTTACTGAACGTTTAAAAATCTATATGTGAAAACGTTTGACAAAGCTACTGAGAAACACGTCAAGTGTTCCTTTCAGTGTAGGCTGGTATTTTTTTATTATTTTTTTAACTTTGTTTTTATCTACCAATGTTTTAAATATAATTGCACTATTATTTGTTTCACATTTACATTCTTCCAATGAACCTGCATATGAGAGAGAGAGTGTGTGTGTGTGTGTGTATGTATATGTGTGTGTGTGTGTGTGTGTGTGTGTGTGTGTATATATACAACAAAAACAAAAAATCTAAAAATCCTTGCACTCAAGCTTTAATGTAATTAATAGCCAAGAAACTTCCAGCCAAAAAAAGTTTCTACTTGCCGGGTGCCAGTCCTCTAAGGGGAGTTTGATATCCACACAAATAAAGCTTGAGCTGCACTCACGGACTTCCAAGTCAAATAATTCTTTAATTCATCAAGTAAACCAATCAACGTTTATGCTCCGCACAGGGACCTTCCTCAGGACAAAGTCACCTATATGCATAGGTTCTAGATCAAATATGGATATGATATGGCATGGATAACGCAGCGTTTATGCAGAATTTGTTGGTACTATACAAACTTAACCAAAATAATAGATTATTGTGGAACATCACATTACAATTTATATAACAATACATTCAAAAGTACTAAATACATACATAATCCACAACAGATTTTTTATTAAAGTACATTCTTATAAACTGAAATATCGGTAAAAATGAAAGCAGCATCTTTTAAAAGATCATACTATATAGTGAATTTCTTTAATAATCTCACACATAGCTGACATTTGTATAATTTTTAAGGGGTAAAAATATAATTTTTAGCTGTTGACATTTTTTGGAGCTCGTCTCTATTTTCTAATTAAATATTGCATAATATGTAAAGATGTACCGTAATCATACCAAATGTAGACAGACATTTCCTTATAGGTTTAGTCACCAGTAGCTAGACAGAACTATATTAGTATAAAATACATAGTGATTACTCATAAAGAACCAAAATGTTTTCATGCAGATTTAGTTTTGACTCATTTAACATTCAGTAGGCAGATGGTGCATAAAAACATTTACAAGTTTTGCCTACTGATACAATTTACTTTGCAATGCATACCTGAAATTAAAAGTAGTTACTGTACAATTTGTTTTGTATACTAATTCATATAACTTATTGTCGGCTGGGTGATGTATTTCAATACATGTTTCTTCTTTCCAAATAAATTTAAATTTGCCTCCTATGAATTAGTAAAACAATATAATTTAGTCAAATATTTAATTAATAATGTAAAATATGTGGGTACTCACACTGTATGAAAAATATAAATGGATACTGCCCAGGTGCAAAAACCTGAGTTGAATATATAAAAGCTAATGAAGGATTGCAATCAGAGGTCTTCAAAAAATAAGAAAGTTTTCAGAAACTTATGTAAATTTTTTTTGATGATTTATTAAACACTTTCTTGTTTTTTGGAAGACCTCTGAGTGCAACCCTTAATAGGCCTTTACATATATATATATATATATATATATATATATATATATATATATACACACACACACACACACACACCATCATCATATTGCAGTATGCAATGATACCTTTTTTTATTGGACTAATGTAATATTGCACAGAAAAGATTTCAAGAGTTTTCTTCTCTTCCTCAGGTTTGAAGCAATACTAATCAATCTGATAGGGTTTAACACTTAAAACAACTAATGTTAGAGGAATGGGGTGTGGGGGAAGGGGGTGAGTACCGTGTCATAAATAGAAGATGCGCCTGAAAGTGAAAGGTGCAGGTTGGCTAAGAATAGCAAGAAAAAGTAAATAAACAGAGGATAGTCAATAAGATATTTAAAATAAAAACAAAGAGAGAGAGAGAGAGAGAGAGAGAGAGAGAGTGTGTGTGTGTGTGTGTGTGTGTGTGTGTGTGTGTAAATTATTAAATAAAGGTGAAGCATGAGTATTGAAAAAGAACTATATAATACACTAAGATGTGTGTTTATGTAAAGTTTTGGTAGTGTGTGAGAAAGCCAGAATCTACATTAAGTCCTTCATTTATGGTGTTGAAATGTGTGATCATTTTCATTTTAAATGTCTTTTGTTCATGAGCGTCTTTGAAATTCCCTTTAAGAAGTTTAATCCTGAGGTTTTTGATGGAGTGAAGAATCTATGTGAAGTGATGACCAACAGGGGTAAAATATCTTGATTGAGTGTCTGCAGCTTAAGGCCAGTTTCTCCAAGGTAACAACTTTTGTCACACTGTATCATTTATACCCATTTGCAGATGTGCACGAATATGATCCCTAAATATTGTATGTTTTGTTATTGTGTCTGGCTGTGTTATTTCCACATATATGTTGACACAGTTTGCAGAGTGATATATTACATCGTACAGTGCCATTCTGTCTAAGCTACTGTTCTGTGGTCAATTTGCTTCAGACCAATCTTTGTCTCAGGTTATGTGGTTGTTTGTATGCTAGTATGGGGGACTCAGGAAATATTTCTTTAGGTGTGGTGTGACAAATGATCCTTTCCACAGATGTTTGCCACAAACTCCTTGAGGAGTGGGGAAGCTGGTCTCTTGCCCAAGGACTATGGGCAAGAGACCATATTTATTTATTTTTTTAATTTTCAAAAACAAAGGAAATTACCATATGAAGGACAAGAAAGGTGGTGTCTTCACATTTTCACGTTTAAGTAACAATATACAGGTAGTGGTCAAGTTTACAGAAGTCAAGTGAATCGATTGGTGTGATGGACTGCCTGTATACATAAACATTAACATAACAAGCCGTAGCTACTTATCCTGGCCATGTGGTTTGACCTGCCCTGTGTTCTGGGGTGTGGAGTGTGGCCTCCTACCAGAATAGGCGTATTGTTGCTAGCTGTCGTAGCACACTGCAGTTGAGCTCATCCTTCCTAGTATAGGTGACCGTTTTTGAGTTCAGCACCCTTTTTTGGACTAGGGAGGTCAATGGTGGTCACCTTCATATGGCTGGGCAGCAAGCTTAGTAGCCCACTGTTTGTGGATCTACTAATTTTTCATTAGGCTATATTTCGGCTAGCTGAGAGAAGCAGAGGTTGGGTCGTAATGGCATTTGCAAGCAGGATATCTGAGCTAGTATGGGCCACCTTCATCTATGTATGTGGTGGCTGACCATAGTCGTGTATCTATGTGTCAGCTGACTCAGTGGGTCCCCTTGGTGTGCCCTTGGGGTTTATGCCTGTGTGGGGAAATATCGATTGGCAGTGTACTTCATGTGTGTCTACCCTTTAGCAGGGCAGACCGTGTGGGGTATCTTCGGTCGGTGTTACTCCTTTCCGTCCTCCCCTGAGGTACGGTGTGGGGGATATTCCTTCCCCCTGGGTTTGTGCCTAGCTGGGTGAGGGGTGCAAGAGTGATGTTGGGGACCTCGTCCAAGTTTGATCTCTGATCAGAAATCCATTAGGTGGGGGTAGGGGTTCTGTCCCTGCTTACGCCGGTATGTTTTAATGTCACTGCTGAGTTCTGGTCAGTGGGTATCATGTGGTTTTCACCCTAATTGGGATTGGGGTTGTGACACAGTCGTGGTCCACCCTGCACGAGGTCTGGGTATCCGGTCTGTTTTGTCTCGACGGGCGAATAATCATCTGCCGGAACTAAGGTGGTCGTGTGGGAGTGGTGTGCTGGTGTGCAGGAGAGGTGCAAGGGGAGAAAGATGCAGGAGCTTGGGGGTTAAGGGTAGGGGTAACTGGTGGGTCCATGACACGGAAAGGGGTTATGCAGGTGGGGTATGGGTGTTAAGGTGGGCGGCCTCCCCAGCCGCAGCCCCCCTGGAGCCTCCCTGGACAGGAATTCCATCCATGGGTACCAGGTCAAAGCACATCTGTCCGAGCATCCCTGTAGTGAGGCGTCATTATTACCATATTGTGTCACACATTAGCTTGTGTCAAGTTATTCATTTGTGGGTGGCCGCCATTCGTATAATCGATCGCACGTGGTCCAGTGCGTTGCGGCTATTTTGTCTCCCAAACAAAGGCAGCAGTACATGGTTGTTGAACGCATGGAACAATTTTCGAGCACGCGAGTATGCGAACCCGGGCGAAGTTCATGCCTCTGTCAGTTCACTTCCCTACCATCTAGACCAGGTGTAGGCAACCTATGGCACTCAAGATGTCTTTGCATGGCACTCAAGGCTGCTAGAGCCAAACATGCTCTGGCTTATCAGGAGTCCCAGAAACTTCAGATATCTGCTAATATGAAAAGGTGATGAAGGACAATCCTCAATTTATGCACTGCAGCACGAAGAATAAGTGATCTCAGATCTCTTCATTCCAGCACTTGTGAATGGGAATCCGCACTGGAGTAGAGCAGCCCACAACAGCTATTGCAGCTCCTGGAATCCACACTGAGTAGAGCAGCCCACAACAGCTATTCCAGCCAGCCTGGTCCCTACTGGACCCCAGAGAAGCCACCCATACTGCTAGATATACACAGAAATGCAGAATAACCCTCCCTCATACAAATAATATGAACAGCCCACACACAAACACACCCAATCTGCTCAAACACAACACCACTAACAATCCACATGCATGCACACAACCCCCAAACAGCCCCACACATACACACCCCACCAAACACACAATGTAACATATCCATCCATACACAGCCCACATTCATAGGTACACGATACCACAAACTACTCATTAACATATACAATATAATAGCTCACATACACACAAATACGATACAAAGGAACTGCAGTATAAATAACACAAGCAGAATATGGCAACATACACACCTCGGTTTTATAAAAATAGGACCGGCATGCTACGGAACATCACAATCTTATTTCGGCATAGTGCTGCTAAAAGGTTGCCTACCCCTGCTCCATAACAGCCAGGGGAGCGTATGTCTGTGTTCGCATAAGAACCACCAAAAGCCAACTGGCCATCTTGCCCAATCCTCTGGAACTATTTTGGGCTATCACCTCACGGCCAGTCCGTCAAAACTTTATTCGAACATAACTTTTGTTCTACCAAACCAATCTGAGCATTTTTTGGATATATCGTGTGTTCAGATCAGGGCTGTTTGGGAATATGATTTTTGGGGTATTTTAAAATATGCATGTAAATTTCTGTGTTTGAGAGATAATTGAGTTATCCTAATTTGAGCTCAATTAGCTCTCAAACAATTATCTCTCAAACACAAAGGCTCTTAGGAAGAAACCCCTTTGTTCTTGATACAAAAAACCCCATGGTAGGGATATAAAAGCTGTGTGTGGCAAAATAAACTTCAGTTGTACTACCAGAACTGTGTGTTGTCCAGTTACTGGGGAGGAGGTGGGCTATTTACTTGGCATTATCTTGTTGCTGATTTCTATTCTTGGTGATCCAGCGGAGGAAAGTCCTGGTCAGAACTAGGGCTCTGGTACACTATACAGTGTACATTTATACATAAAGTGAATTTACAGTGCACTATAAGGTGCTGAACAAAAGTGCCATATATTGCAAAAAATTGAGTAAAAATATTGTGCAATGAATCAAAGTGCACTAAGTGACAAATATGATTAACACTTACTTTAGCAATACCCTAAATTTGGAACTTTATATTTACCCAGAGGTATATGGTGGAGCATAACACATAAAGAACAGAAGGAGAAAATTTATAGTGTAACTCTGTGGCATATATTATGATTAAAATAGGTGAATCTATGACTAGCACTTGCGGCTTTCGGGCTCTCTGCACAGTAGGGAGTTATTCCGGGATCCTGAGCTTTGTACGACCACATGATGATGTTGTATGTACCAAAACTGATGGGTGGCCTTTTAATTCTGTGAAAATAAAGAATTTTAATGCTCTTTCCTTGGAAGTTTTTTTAGATTCAGCTATTTTACTCCTACTATATGCCACAGACTTACACTATATATTTTCTCCTATGTTTTATGTGTTGCGCTCCACCATATACCTCTGGGAGAATATTATGAAGTTCCAATTTTAGGGTATTGTTAAAGTAAGTGTTTATCATATTCATCACTTAGTGCACTTTGAATAACTGCACAATATTTTTATATTGTTTTGCAATATATGGCACTTAGTGTACTGTGAATTGTACTGTGTTGCACTTTATGTATAAATATACACTTTGTAGTATTTTAAAGGTGTAGTGCACCTTTTTTATGTTGTACTATTAGTTTTAAACATGTATTTTGGCTATTTCACTACTGAGGTGCAGCTTTCTTTTAAAATACTGAATATTTATCGCGTCATTTGAACACTCAGCGCCTTCTTTGCTTGTTTTATTTTTTTGTATGTTTCTTATTTTAAGATCTGCTAAAGGAACAGATAATTGTTGTTATATTATGATATGTAAGAGAGTGCACTTTTTTTCCCCATAACATGAAAGTTCTTTTAGAGAACTGAAAAGCCAACTTTTTTTTTTTTTTTACTACATTCATATAATTAATTTTTTTGAACACCAATAAAGGAAGACTTCTTTTCGCTTGCTTGTCATGAACATTGACTAGCCAGAGTGCTTGCTAGTCATGAACGTTTCTGCCATTGTGGCAGAGCACCGGGGTAAAGTAGAAAACTGAAAAGCCAACTTTTTTTTTTTTTTTACTACATTCATATAATTAATTTTTTTGAACACCAATAAAGGAAGACTTCTTTTCGCTTGCTTGTCATGAACATTGACTAGCCAGAGTGCTTGCTTGTCATGAACGTTTCTGCCATTGTGGCAGAGCACCGGGGTAAAGTAGAAAATATATATATATATTTTTTTTTTTTTTAGCATACATATATACATACACACAATATGTATATTTTTTTTTAAGGAAATAGCTTGCATGAAATGTAAAATAATATCTTCTTTATATCACACCCAATTCTAGCAGTAGAGAAGTGATTATTCAATACGTTTTTGTGGTTTCCTGTATGCTTTAATGTTACGAGTGATTATCAGACATGCAATCAGAGCTGTCGTGTCTCTAAACAGGTACTGTCCGTTTATCTTTGTAATTCACATTTGGTTTGTTTGCTTTAAACTTGGTCTAATCAGTGGGCATAGATTATGATTATCATACATTATAAAATATGGATAAGAAGTATAAGCAACTATTAGAGGCAAATCAAATATACTCTGTACAATAGATCAGCATTTTTATACAACCAGACAAAATATCTCTTACATTCTTAACAAGGTTTGAATAATCAGTATTTAACAGTCTAATTTGTAAAATGATGACATTGGTAAAACATTCTCAAAACTAATCACAGTAAAATGTGAGGAGGGGTCTATGCTTTCAAGGACACTTATTGAAAAGACAGTGGGCTGGGGTTGTAACTTATAATATGTTAATACTATAGAACTTACATTTTTTCAAGAACTTTTTATTTTACAAGACCTGTTTATTCGTTTGTCTAAAGGTACAAGTGGAAAACCGTAAATGATACACAGTCTGGACTAATATACTGCTCCACTTGTTTTGCATAATTTATTTTATTGAAACATATATTTTAGAGACTATAGTTATCATACTGAATCTAAAAAGATCTCTTTTATATCAGTAACTTGTTTCTATATCATAGCATCTGAAGGGGTTTTTAGTGGAGAAACGTGACACTTCTATGTAAATTGTGTGTTTATGTCCACACAAGGTTTCAGTCAGTAAACAGTGCATTATAGTGCATTTGTATCCAAACTGCATATCCAGGCTAAAATAAGCAAGTATGGACGAAAACGGAGTCAGATAATTTCGCCAACTTGGCCATTTCATCAGTTTTAATTCCGTTTTCAGTTCAATAAAACTTAAACTGAACTAACTTTACAATATACAGAGTGGACATTTATTTTAATTCATTAGGGCTTTTTCAGCAAAATGAGAATCAAAGACAAGCAATGTAAAAAAGCAAAATGAGAAAAAAGCTCCAGTTATTTATTTTTCCAGCAATTTTTTTACATTTATTTTTAGTTTTTTTTAAATTTTATTTTCGTATCATCACTTTACTTTTCTATTTACAATGATCTTAATTTATATTTGTATGCTTTATCACCTAGTAACTTTTTCTTTACAAAATACTTATTATTTTATTTGTATATTTTAGTATCATTCAGTAACATTTATATTTTATACAATAATATTAAATAGTATTATTTAAGGTCTATGCTAGCATTAGTTCATTTGTGGTTGTTCATATTTTCTGTGGTTTCTTGGTTTGTTAAATGTATTGGTGAAAAGATAAAAATCAACCTAGATTGTGCTCTAAATTACTAAAAATAAGTTAAATTGTTATATTTTCTTTACAAAAACAAAATAAGTGCAATATATTAGAACCATTAAAAGGAAAAGAAAATAAACTGTTAACAACATTAAACTGACACAAAATTTAAAACAAATGCCGATATTGTATGCATACTCATCAATTCATTTTGGATATTGTTTTTTGTTTTTGTTTTTGACAATTTTTATTTATTTTCTGCAGATTTGTAGGGGTACAGAAGAGAAGGGGAGGTTAAGGGGGGAAAAAAACGGTAGGTTAGTACCGTATATTTCGTATTTCGAACATAGCAAGCTTGTAGTAGATAGAAGCAATACATTTTGTGCATTTTAGTTCATATTGTACATACTTTTGATCCCTGAGCAGATCTCCCGCTGTGTCATGTCTGACTGTGGGAGCTTTGTGTGGGTGGTTTTCAGCTTATACCTAGTTTCTGTATAATAATTTCACATTTGTGTAGGTAAATAGAGATAAGGCGTGGAGGGGAGCTCGTAGGGGTTAGTCTAATTGGTACTGTTAACATCGTTGTTTTGTATAGGTTGCCTACTTAGGGTTAGAGGGATTACCTCTTATTGTTTGTTGAGTGCGTTCTCTTTTTTTTTTTTTGAAAAAGAGCGTTTTCGTTTCAGATGTGGGTCTCGTCTTGTGGCGGGGTTCCTTTAGGGGGGTGCCGCTAAAACTGGTGTATGTTCCCATTGTGTATAATCATGTTGAGTATCCACTATCCGCTTTCGGTAGGGGGTCCTCTTTCTAAGTAATTGGGGATGCAGTCGTTGTAATTGCAACGGGGTTCATAATGTACTATATTTCAGTGACCTGGTCCCTGAGAGGTACTCGTCTAAGTTACCTTTCTCCCTTGTTATGTGTGAGATGTCGAGCTGGGGCCAGGTGCGTGTTGGCTTGCACTTCTGTAAGGCTCTTGGTCGAGGCTTGAGGATGGGAGTGGGGGGTGGAAAAAGATGGTAAGGGTAGAGATCCTGGTGCGGGAGATAGTGTGGCCCTAATGTGGTCCGCCTTCGTCGGGAGTGTCAGGGGGAGTGGAGGTTTGTCTTGAGTCGTGTATAGTCGTGAGTGTTGGTGGTGTAACGAATGTAACGGATGGGCAGCGGGCAGGCTTTGCTGCTCTCAGTAGTAAGAGGTTCGTGTGGCTTGACTATTATTAGCCTCTCTTCACGTTAGGCTAAGGGGGTTGTGTTAGTGGGGTCTTTGTCGATAAGTAAGTTCGCCACATCTCAGCAGTCAAGGGACTCAGTTTTCCGATTTTCATTAGGTGCCACATTCGGAGTTCGTAGTCCACTGTCGTAGACATCAAGGTGGTAATTTCCTGGATTGAGGGAAGGTTTGAGGTCTTCCAGTTTCTGGCTATTAGGGTGGAAACTGTGCTCAGTATAAGGAATATCATTTTTTTAGCTGGTTTGGGGGTTGTCTCAGGGAGTGATCGTAGGAGAATCATTTTGGGTTCATGAGGCAGGGTATATTCAGTAATTTCTTGAATCATTCGTTCTGTCTTTTTCCATAGTTCGTTTACCGTGCGGCAGGACCACCATACATGTAGCATTGTGCCTCTGTGCGAGTTGCATCGCCAGCATATGTCCGTCGAACTGGGGTACATGGTGTGTAAACGTGCGGGTACCATGTACCACCTGTACAGCAGTTTGCGTGAAGTTTCAAAGTGGGCCGCGCAGGAGGACATGCCTTCATGTGCTGTGAAGATTTCCTTCCATTCTTGAGGGGAGATCGTTTCTTGGAGGTCTTCCTGCTAGTCGTTCATAAATTTCCATGCGTTTTCTGTTTTGAGGTTTGTTAGACCGTTATAGCACGTGGAGAGCGCTTTTTTAGGGGGTGATGTTGACATGCAGTGCATCTCGAACTTCGTCACCGTGGTCTGTAAAGTCGGTCTTCTGTTGTGGATCGTGTTGTTTTGCAGTAAGGCCTTTAATTGGAGGTATGAGAACGTGAAGTTGGATGGGAGTGTAAACTCGGTTTGGAGGTCTGGGAAATGTTTCAGGCCTTCGGGCGTGTAGAGGTGATACATGTGTGTGATGCCTTTGTCTTCCCATTTGTGGTGCGGGAATGTGCCATTGCAGTGATGTAGTGTTTTGGTTGGGGCTACTAGTGCCCATGGATGCGCTGAGCATAGTTTTTCCCTGCAGATATCCCATGGGGATAGTAAGAGCTTGGTGGCGGGCAGCAGGTCCAAGTTTCTCGACCTTGCATGTTTGGGAGTCCATAGGGTGGAGGAAAGGTCATGATTTGTACAGAGTTGGCTTTCCAACGCTACCCATTGTGGTGGTTGTTTCGTGGTGTGAGCGTTGATGACGTTTGTGAGTAGGGCTGCTTGGTAGTAGGATTTTAAGTTAGGGAATCCCATTCCCCCTTGCTGTATGTGTCTAAAGAGCAGGGCTTTAGGTACTCTGGGGTGTTTTCCACCCCAGCAGAAACGGAGGAGGATTGCTTGCATTTTCGTCAAGTAGCTCTGTGGTATCTTGATTTGTAAGGACCGGAAGAGATATAAGAGTTTAGGGAGTATTGTCATCTTGATAGCAGCTATCTTTCCGACCCACAATAGGAATAGATTTGACCATCTGCGAAGCTGTTGTTCAATTTCCCGTTGTAGTTTTGCATAGTTCGCTGTAAAGAGATCGGTGGATTTGTTAGTTATCTTGATGCCTAGGAACATTAGGAAGTCAGTTCTCCAGTCGTATTCGTGTGCAGCTTTAAGGACATTTTCAGTGTCTCTGGGTATGTTGAGGCACATTGCTTGCGTTTTGGTGATGTTGAGTTTGTAGTAGGATTGTTGGCTGTATGTGTGTAGCTCTTTGTGTAAGGAAGGAAGAGAAATGAATGGTTGGGTGAGCGTTAGTAATATGTCATCCGCGAATAGATTGAGCTTATATTCCTGTTGGCCAAGTGGAACTCCGTGTATGTTGTTGTTCTCGCGGATGGCTATGGCCAGGGGTTCTAGGGCCAGGACGTACAGGAGGGGAGACCTTGACGGGTGCCGTTGGTTATCGGGAAGGGTTGAGAGCAGAACCGTGAAGTCAGTACTGTCACTGTGGGATTGCTGTATAGGGCCTTTATGACTGACAGGAAGGGCGGTGGAAAGCCGTAGAGGGTCATGGCTTCGAGTAGGAAGTGCCAGTTGAGGTGGTCCAACGCCTTTTCGGCGTCAAGTGATAGCATAATGCTCTCTGTGTTGGACCTTTTTAGGAGGTGGTGTATGTCCAGGACTTTTCTGGTGTTATCTGGGCCCTGTCTGCCCGCCACGAAACCCACCTGGTCTGTGTGTATGAGGGAGGGTAGTATTGTTTTAAGTCGGTCAGCATGAATTTTCGCGTAGAGTTTAGCGTCTGCATTAAGCAGCGAGATAGGTCTGAAATTTTGGCATACAGTTGGGGGCTTTCCTGGTTTGGGTATCGTGATTACGTGGGCTGACAGGAACTCAGTGGGGAAGGAGCTCTGGGTAGTTGCTTCGTTAAAGAAGTGGGTAAGGGAAGGGGCAAGTTCGTGTTTGAATGCCTTGTAGTATGTGTTGGTGTATCCATCTGGGCCTGGTGCTTTTCCTCTGGGCATTGCCTCTATGTGGAGAAGGACTTCTTCTATGGTGATTGGGGCACTGAGATGTGTCGCTTGGTGTGTGTTTATAGTGGGGAGTTCGAGTTTGTTGAGGTAAGACCTAATGGCAGTCGGTGAGGGTCTGGGCTCGTTTTGGTCGTCTTTCAAGTTGTATAGAGAGCCATAGTAGTGGGCAAATTCGTTGCATATCTGTGAGGGTTGTAGTACTTTTTGTCCGGTGTGTGTTTTTATGTATTGTATCCTAGTTTGTGTCTGTTGATCTCTAAGTCTGCGCGCCAGTGTTTTTGTAGCTTTGTTGCCCATTGAGTAGGATGTGGCTTTTAGTGTTTTTAACGCTGCTGTTGCCTTGCGGAGGTGCATGGCGTTTATTTCGTCTTGCGTGGATTGAATTTGCTGCTGGAGTGCTTTTGTGGGGTTTGCTTGGTTCGACCTATGGTCGTGGATCTTCTTGAGGAGCGTGAGCATTTTGGAGTATTTCAATTTTTTAAGATGTGCCGCTCTACTTATAAGGATGCGGTCTAGTAGAAACATTTCTGCGGGGATGTCGGGAAGTAAGGCGTGGAAAAGCTCCACAGCATAGGCTGTGAGATTTTGCGGCGCAATATCTTCTGGTACACCTCTTAGCCGTATATTATTGCGTCGTGATCTATCTTCGGCATCCGCCATTTTGGTCTCTTGTCTGTGTATCTGTTCCTCAAGTATGCTGAGGCATGTGTCAGCATCATTGCAGGCCCCTGTGAGGTTTTCCATGCTGTCCTCCAGGTGGGAGGTCCTTGCTTCTATCTCCTTTAAGCCTTTCCTTATGTCATTTAAAGCAGTTGTAACAGCAGTTTGCATTTTGGTGACTGCTGCATCTAACATAGTTTGCAGGAGACTTTGGGTCAGGGGGCAGTCTTCTTGTCTGCTTACTGTTTCGTCGCGTTCCATATCGCATTCCTGGCCGGCGCCATCTTGGGTCTGAGGGTCGGCGGCCTTATGCTGCCGCGTGCGGGCGGTAAAGAAGGCAGTTTTTTCTTTTGCTTCTGTGGCCTTTTTGGTCCGGTGTTGGGACATCGTGTGTGCTTTAGTGGGCAGGGGATGCACCCGGTAAGGTATGTTTTAGCCGCTTCATCGAGCCCGTGATCGCGGAGCTCTCTTAGTGTGCGTCCATCTCTTCCGACGTTCGGCCACGCCCCCATTTTGGATATTGTTTAATGGTAGATCTGTCTAAATGATTTATTTAACATGTGTGGCGGAACCAACCACGCCACTAGCCACTGGAGGAGCCTGGTTGCCCACCTCTTGCCGCTGGACTATGGCCCTGCATTAAAAACCTTTCATTTTCCCTATGTGAGTAGTGTTACCCCAGATAGCTAAGCCATTGAGCCCATTCGTATACCGAAAGACTATGGGAAAGACTTTGGCTCCATGGCGATTGAACTGTATGCATGTGATCTGAGCGCCATCCGGTAATAATGTGCGCTCAGATCTAAGCTATATGGGGTTAGGTAGAATGTGTATGTTCTATGTGATGAATGTAACAGTATGTCATTTTATGTCTTTTACTTTCTTTTTACTGCCATGTGGTTAATGGAGTTTTCCCTCTGTCCTTGGAGATAATTGGATTACTTCCCAATTATCTCCAGGACAGAGAGGAGGGATTGTGGTGCATTGTGGGATTGTAAGCTTGTGATTGGTCAATGTCCAATATGTTTCCCAGTCTTCCATCTGGTCCCCTAGGTAGCCCCAGTAAATCAGTTCTGCTTGACCCTCAAACAAAGTGTCGTCTCGTTATTGGGGGGAATTGGATTGTATGCTGTTACAGTACGACTGCCAGGACTGTAAACTGTTCGTATGGTTTTTCCTGTTCGGCTGTTTACAGCATTCGTGTGTTTCCTGTTCGGGAGTTTGGAGCATTCCCCTGGTTCCAGTTCGGGAGATTGGTGAATTTGTGTAGTTTGCAATTCGGGAGATTGGTGATTGCAGAAGCTGCCTGTACATCTGAAAAGGGGAATATCGCTTAAACAGTTTTTAACCTCTTGTGTGCAAAATGGTCCGTTACAACATGCATACTGAGAAAGAGGAGGCATATTAGTTCTCTTGAGAGCAGTGCTATTTTTGCAGATATTTGATATTTCAAATATTTGATATTTTATTAGTCATGCTCTTGAACTGCTTTATGCCAGATGGAGTTCCAAGGTCTTCATGAAACAAGGCTTGTGCTCTGAAATTGAGTAGTCTCTGTCTTCCTTCACCTGTGTACAGGAAATTAAGGGGGGAATCAGTGGTATAAATCAGGGAAACCTCATGTGAGAATCCCTGGTTTGGTATTTCATAAAACTAAATAATTGATGGAATGAAATGTCTTCAACAGTAAACAATGTGTTAGAAGATTACCGCAATATAGCAAAAGATAACTATTTAACCGTCTATTCAATGATATAACAGGCTTTCCTGACCATATCCATGACAGCACAATGATGGATAGCTCCTCCTTATACCTAATTAGACAGGAACTAATTAAAATAAATGTATAAGTATCTCCTCCTATCCCCTGCTCCCTCAGTCTTTTTGTTCCTGTCCTATCCCTATAGGACATGTGTTTTTTTCTTGGAACTATTATTTTTCTTTTATGGCTTACCTGGGGATCTGTTCCTCTGGCCCCTTGGGAGTTCAGCTTCTCTCCCTTGGGAAGTCTCCAGTTACATGGCCCTGCGCAAAGGTGACCCCCTGGAGAGTACCCCTTTAGTGATCGGGGGTCTGCTATTTGCTGTAACCCAAGGGGTAGCAAGCTGTTATGCCCGGTTCCCTAATGCTGCAGTGACCCTAGGGGTAGAGGTGGGCAGGTGAATATGAACTTGGACGTGTACCTTGCTGGTCTGGACTTCTCCCTGTTTCCAACTACCCTCTGCCTTTTCTGCCGCCCTTCTGAAGGGGTAAGTCCCTGTGGTTTCTTTCACTTGGCGTTCGTTTTTTTGAACGCACATGCGTTCGTATGTTTTGCTAATTGGTTTTGTGTCCATTCGTGCTTTTAGCCATTCGCCTGAAATTTTGCAGTTCGCATGAATTTTAGCTGTTTGCATGAATTCTGGCAAAAGTTCATTTGTTCACACGAATGGCTTGTTCGTCTGTTCGTTTGTCTGATTCACACAGGTGCTCTGTGTGTGACATCAGATGCCTATTTAGCAGCCCCCTGGTTCACATACTCGTGGGAATCGTTCTGGCGAATGCTGTATTGCTTCCTCCTATCTCCTGCTTGATTTTCGTTTTGTCTGTTTTTCACTAAGGTAAATGTCTTTTTATTTTTTAAAGTGGTATCCTTAAATTTGTTCTGAATTTCTATTTGAGATTCTTTCTTGCATTTGGTTCTGCAGATGCATATGGAAGTCTCAAATTCCTCTAATTCTGATTCTTTCCCACCAAACAAAAGGTCACAACCTAAGTCTTATAGGTAAGCCATGTTTTTTCTGGTTTGTTTTATCTAGCATTTAAAAGAGTGCGGATCACTGGTACACTGTTCTGGCCCTGTTTCTGCAGTTCTAGGGGGACTAGAGCTTAAGTGTCGTCCAAAGGGAAGTCGCCCAAAAGGACACAGTGTGAATCCTGTGATAACAGAGCCCTGGAGGGGAAACAAATCTGTTTTTCTTGCCTATCTGTGGCGGCAGGCCCATCTCAAAGGCAGTCCTCCATCCAACCTGCGCCTGACATAATGCAGTATATTTCACAAGCAGTCGCTCTGGGCATTCAGGAAGCTGGGAAGTCCCGCAAGCGACCAAGGTGTTTGGAACCTTTGGAGTCTTTTCCAGACATCTCTGATGTGGAGTGTATGACTATGGAATTCCTGAGAGACCTGGGTTCTTCTTCTGAGGATGAGGTGCTTCCAGCTCCAGATTTCCTGGAACCTACTGAAATTGACCATTTGATAGCCAGGGCCGCAAAACCCTCAGTTTGAAGGAATCATCTAAGGAGGAGCCTTCCACATCCAGCCGCCACTTCTCTGACCTGGGTGGCACCAGGAGCCACAGGATGATGGTGTTTATGCATCAGTTGATGTCATGGTCTCAACGACACCTGGCAGGCCTCACAGCAATTCATCTTCTGGGGAAACAATCAGATCGCAGATTTCCTCAGCAGATCCAGAATCGATCCGGGAGAGTGGTCTTTGTCGGACGACATGTTCTAAATGATAGTGGACAGATGGGCCCTTCCTCAAGTGGACTTGTTTGCGACACAAAAGAACAGGAAGGACTGTTTCTTCATGAAGGACAACGATCCTCTAGCCATGGGGAGGGACGCCCTTTCCAGCAACTGGCGATTTCGAGAGGGGTATGCATCTCCCCCTTTTCCCCTGATTTTTACCATTCTAAGGAGAATGAGGATGGTTCACGTCTCCCTCCTACTCATAGCCCCGTTTTGGCCGTGCAGACCTTGGTTTCCTCTTTTGCAGAGCCTTTTGTAGAGCCACCTTGGAGTCTTCAGAGAGTCCCAGACCTTCTGTGTCAAGGCCCTGTTCTCCACCCAGACCCGCCCTCCCTCAACCTGATGGCATGGAGGTTGAAAAGGAAAGGCTGTTGAATAAGGGATTCTCTCATGCGGTGGTAGACACCCTGCTCAGGACTAGGAAGTGTTACGCATACTATAGAATCTGGGATGTTTTCTCTTCCTGGGTTTCCTCGAGGGATGTCTCGATCCAGAGTCCTTCCACAGGGAATATCTTAGACTTTCTTCAGTCTGGCCTCGAGAAGGGTCTGAGCTACAACACCTTGAAGGTTCACGTTTCTGCCTTGTCGGCTTTAACTAACCACAAATGGGCCTTTGATTCGGATGTGGCCAGGTTTCTTAAAGCTGTACTAATAATCAGACCTCCGATTAAGCTGTTCACTCCACCTTGGGATGTCATGGTCTCAACGACACTGGTTCTCCAAGCTCTAAAGTCTCACCCCTTTGAACCCTTGGATTCAGTGCCTTTCCATTTCCTCTCCATTAAAACTGCGTTACTATTGGCTTTGGCCTCAGGCAGAAGGGTCTCGGAACTTCATGCTCTATCAGTCAAGGAGCCTTCCACAGTCTTCTACGGACAGGGTCGTCCTTCGTACTATCCCAGAATTTCCGCCTAAGGTCACCTCAGCCTTTCATATTAACGAGGAAATTGTTCTCCCAGCTTTGCATCCGGTTCCACAAGTAGATGGTGATGACAGAGATCTTTCCTCCATGGATTTGGTGAGATGCCTCAAAATCTACATTGACAGAACCGCCCCTTGACGTTCATCTCCAGGCCTCTTTGTCCTTTATAACTGATGTAGAAAGGGCAGTCAGGCTCCTAAATCTACCATTAGCAGATGGATTGTTTCAGCCATCATCCAAGCTCATCAGGCCTTGAAAGCTCCAGTCCCGCATAGACTCAAAGCTCATTCCACAAGATCCCTTTACTCCTCTTGGGCCTCCTCTGCCAAGGTCTCTCCTGAGCTGATTTGTAGAGCTGCCACTTGGTCCTCTGCCAATACGTTTATCAGACATTACCAAGTAGATGGTTATTCGGACCAATTTGCTAAAAGTGTCCTTTCTGTATGAAGCCCTTGATTCCTGAAGTTTTGGTTTGTGGTACCAATACACTTTGCTTATGATATTTCGGAGTCTGTGGTTTCTTTATTTCATATTCCCTCTATTGGTTATTGCTTGGGTATTACCCATCGTTGTGCTGCCATGGATATGGTCAGGAAAAGGGAAAATGTATCCATACTTACCGTAATATTATTTTCCTTTTCATATGCCATTGCAGCACAAAGGTCCTGCCCTGGGATATTGTTAGTAACAAGACTGAGTGAGGAGGGGATAGGAGGAGGTACTTAAACATTTATTTTAATTAGTTCCTGTCTAATTAGGGATAGCCAGGAGCTACCCATCGTTGTGCTGCCACGGCATATGACCAGGAAAAGAAAATTACGGTAAGTATGAATACATTTTCCCTTTTATTTATCTATTGCCAAAAATAAACATAAAACTGACAGTTGTATTTATATGCTAATCAGATATAGTGATCCAAAAAATCAAGCCAACAGGTGACATATTGTGTCTCTATATATTCCCTATTAGTAGAATAAACATCCCTTCAAAATTATTTCATAATCTACAATGTCCAAATAATCTGCTACAATCGTTGAAAAAGGAGAGGGGAGTTTAACCCCTTAAGACCGGAGGGCTCAATTACGCCCTATTTTAGGCGGCTCTAAACGCCGCCGGGCGTAATAGTACGCCCTCCGGTTTTTCTTTACTAACCCGGTCGCCAGCGGCCCCACGCCCCCAACCCCCTGGAAGCCCCCCGGCCATGTGAGAGTGAGGTCCTTGCGAGGACCTCACTATCACATGGCCGGGTAGGCTGCCTCCTGCATTGCCAGCAGGGGGGCTGCCTGTAATGACAGGTGGTCCCCCTGCTGGCTGAAAATAAAAATAAAACAAATTAATTAAGTGTAAGAAAATATATATATATATATATATATACTTAGATCATATATATTTTGGATATATATGATCTAAGTATATATATATATATACACACATATACATACACACACATACACTGTCTAGGTGTATTTTACTATTAATATATATATATAATTATATATATATATATTAATATCAAATTACACGTAGACTGATACTGATTAAATATATATAAAATTATTGCTATATATTTATATATAATATAAAAAAATTAAATATGTAAATCCGTTAAAAAATAAAATTTAAAAAATTATAAAAAAATATATAGATGTGTGTTATTTCGTTCTAACTGTATTGTGATATTAATATATATATATTTATATCAAAATACATGTAGAACGAAATAATATATATATCTACATACATAAATATATACGTATATATCACTATATATATACCTATATATAAATTAAAATATTTAAAAAAAAATTATATATATATACACACATATAGATTCACATACGTATATATATACATATATTAATTCTACATATATATTTATGTAATATTTTTACATAATTAGGTATCTTAATTAATTACAATTAGCGGGACCTGCCTGACAACCCGTGCCGAAAGTAAAGGGAATTTAATTTGCTAGCACTATATTTAACCCTAAAAAGCTAAATATTTGATATTAAATGAAAGCCCTATTTTCCCTGAATAAAATGATATATAATAAGGGTGGGTGTATTTACTATGAAATTGGTGAATTACAGTTGGACAGACATTTTGCGCAAATGCCAGGTTTTGTTTACATTTTGTTTCGTTCACAACGTGTACATTTGGCTCCGTCCTTAAGGGGTTAATTGAAAAACAAACAAAAAACACAGTATTATAATAGGGAGAGATCACCTAAATTGTCAACTGGCGGTAATGGTAGTACAGTGGGTTATTGGAGTAGAAAAGTAGGGTAATAATAGTAAGATAAGTATACAAAGCGAGATGATATTGGAAGATCTGGAGAGATAGAAGGAGGGAGAAGATAAGTAACTTTAGATACAGCTCAGGTAAGTATGATGGTAATCAAAGGTAGCAATTGTCTGGAGGCTTAAAAGTGCCTATTTCTATACATATAAGCCTCCTTATCCTGCACAAAGTCCACTTATCTATAGTTTTGTCTATTAAATACAATTGCCAAAATCCCTCAATTATTGCACCTTCAAGGGTGCACAAAACAGAAATAAGTATAAACTCCTGCACCTACACGGGTTCTATTAGTGCCTGATACTGATATCCTTTAGCACCTTCATGGATGCTAATGGTATAAGTCCCTGTATAAACGGCTGCAATGGTTAAAACACCAGCCCATGCCATGGTTAAAACATAGTAAAAATAGAAAGCTAGAAATTCCTCACATTGTTCAAGCTCCCTGGTGTTAGTGGTAGCTTAGAGCCCTGGTCATTTAAAGGGGTACTTTAAGCACAAAAACAACTTTAGCTGAATTAAGTGATTTTGATATATAGATAATGCAAGGTCCCTACTTAAGTATCTGTCATTTAGGAGTTAAATCATTTTGTTTATGTAGCCCTAGTCGCACCTTCCCTGCCTGTGACTCACACAGCCTCCCTGCATACTTCCTGCAAAGTGGGAGCTAATGATTCCTTTAATGAGCAGTGTGCTTAATTTGAATATTTGTATCTCCTGCTTTTAGAAAATGGAAGGGCAGAGAGATCGGGATATTTGGCACTAGAACAAGAAAGGTTTAACCCCTGAGCAGGGCCGGCCTTAGGGTTGTGCAAGTTGTGCAGCCACATTTTTCGCCATGGGAGCATGGACGCCATGTGGCCGACACAGCTCACACATGGCCGGCCGGGATTATAAAAAAAAAAAAACTAATATTGCAGCGGGTCGGAGCTTACCGTGCATCGGGGCGGAGCTTCCATACGGCAGAGGCGGGGCTTAACAGAAAGCAGGGGTGGAGCTAAAAGTGCCGGGTAACTGCTGCAGGGGAAGCAGGAAGGAGTCCCTGCTTCCCCAACAACCAGACTCCAGGAGCTGCACTGCCTCCACTCCTCCATAATGAATAGAGGTAACTATGTGTGATTGTCTGTGTGTGGCTGCCTGTCTGTGTGTTTGACTGTCTGCCTGTGTGTGTGTCTATGTGACTGCATGTGTGTGTGTGACTGTCTGCCTGTGTGTGTGTGTCTGTGTGTATGACTGTCTGCCTGTGTGTGTGTGTGTGTGTGTGTATCTGTGTGTATGACTGTCTGCCCAGTTCTATAGTTATTGCAATCAGGACATATATAGCATTTATATCATAAATTAATTCATTTAATCATACAATTTTGTATAGTGACATTAAACGCAGCAGCATGAAGTTAACACGATACATAATATATATTCCTATTAACACAAAATGCATATAGTTACAATTAGTGGTCCATATAGATATATAATCACTTACATTTAACATAAATGCACAATGCATAAAAAGCTGCATTTTTATCACTTTTGTGATATAATCAAGTATCAATCGAACCACAAATGCTCTAGTCCTGGTCCATACTTTTTACTGTTTAAAATACGCTTGGCCCCAAAAAACTCATATACTCCAACATTAATACAAATCATTACATGTACAACGTGAGCAATATATTTTATATGCTATAGAGCCATGTAAGAGTAGAAGTCAAATCCTCAATAATGTCCCACAATACGTAATCCATCACTGTGCATATACAACACCACCAATTCTGACCATCTGTCCAAGCAATTTCCATAGCATCAAGATCTAAAAAAAGAAGAACATATATTAAAATTAAGATAAAGATACAGACCATACGCAGGCAGAGATATCGCCATCACTAAAACTTTACAAATCCTTCTCTTCATTAAGACCTCTAGGATGTAATGTCTGTAATTCAAATATCCAATGTAGTTCCTGTTGCTTTAACAAGGTAATCCTGGAACCTCCCCTCTTAGGGGGTTTGACCACTTGCAAAACCATGTATTGCAATTGGGATATTGCATGCTTCTGTTCCGCAAAATGTCGAGCCACCGGGCATTGCATCTTGTTGGTCCTAATGTTACTTTTATGTTCCCTAATCCTGGTGGTGAAAGCATGTGTGGTCTCACCCACATATGCCAACCCACACGGGCATTTGAGCATATAGACCACAAATTTGGATTGATAATTGCAATATTCACAAATCAAATATTTCTTACCCGTTCTTTGGTGTGTGAATTAATCCCCTGTAATTACTCCATTACAGTTAATGCAATGTCCACAACGATACATACCAGGTATTCTAGTAAGCCAAGGTACCCTTGTGTCAGTCTTTTCTTCTATATCAACATTTGCTCTATCCCTACATTCAATAACCGCTTCAGTCTCATATCCTCTAGAGGAGAATGACTGTACCAATTCCTCTGCTCTTGTGTCATATTTCATCTCGTCAGACACTATCCTACATACCCTGACAAATTGCCCATATGGCAAGTGTCTGATAAAATGTGCAGGATGAAAGGACTCGGCATGCAAACAAGAGGCCCGATCCGTAGGTTTTTGGTACAAATCAAATGATAGATGACCCTCCCTTTCCTGAATGGCAACATCAAGGAAATGTATCTCATGGGGATCAAATTCCAGGGTGAAAGACATGGTATCAAGACGACAGTCGAGTTTCTCTTTGAACAACATCAAATCTCCCACACTCCCTTGTCCAAAAGAAAAAAAAATGTCGTCTATATACCTGAGCCAAAATCTAACATGCTGAAAAAAGCTTGGTCCAGATATATAAATGCCTCTTTAAAAGCTGCCAAAAATAGGTTAGCATACGTGGGCGATACATTTGACCCCATATTTATACATGCAAACACACAAAGTTACATAGTAATCTAGGTTGGAAAAAAAAGAACAAAGTCCATCAAAAACATCTTTGTATGCTATTGAACCACAGACATAGATAAATACACAAACATATTTGCAGGCACACATAGTTATACTGACATATGTACACATACACATGCCCTAGCATATTTAAATAGGAGTAAATGGACATATTTGTCCTGCATTAGGGTGAGTTTTTGCACCTCTGGTGTTACTATTGCAAATGTATCAGGACTATCAGTTAAAGGGATACTATAGTCACCTAAACAACTTTAGATTAATGAAGCAGTTTTAGTGTATAGATCATGCTTCTCAGGATTCACTGCTCAATTCACTGCCATTTAGGAGTTAAATCACGTTGTTTCTGTTTATGCAACCTTATCACACGTCCCTTGACTCTGATTGACACAGCCTGCATGGAAAAAAAACTGGTTTCACTTTCAGTCAGATGTAATTTACCTTAAACAATTGTATCTTTTTCTGTAAATTGAACTTTAATCACATACAGGAGGCTATTGACATAGCAGGGGTAATAAAATCTAAATTAAACAGAACTTGCAATAAAGAAAGGATAAAGTTTAGATGACTCTTTACAGGAAGTTTTTAGGAAGGCTATGCAAGTCACATGCAGGGAGATGTGACTAGGGTTCATAAACAAAGTGATTTAAGTCCTAAATGGCAGAGAATTGAGCAGTGAGACTGTAAGGACATGATCAATACACCAAAACTGCTTAATTAAACTAAAGTTGTTTTGGTGACTATAGTGTCCCTTTAACCACTTAAGGACACATGACATGTGTGACATGTCATGATTCCCCTTTATTCCAGAAGGGGTTCCTTAAGGGGTTAAGTAAGGAGATCCCTAAGTGCAGATAGAGACAGTTAATGATAGAAAATATACCAGACCTTAGAGCAGGGGTTCTCAACGTTAGTCCTCAGGACCCCCTACCAGTCCAGGGTTTAGGGATTACCTGGGTGTGTCTCAGGTGTTTAGAAAAAGAAAAAAAAACACCTTAGAGTCTAAGGTGTTTTTTTCCCTTTTTCTAAACACCTGAGACACACCCAGGTAATCCCCAAATCCTGGACTGGTAGGGGGTCCTGAGGACTGGGTTGAGAACCCCTGCCTTAGAGTGACCTAGCTTAACATCAAAACATGAAACACACCACAAGGTATAATCTAATTAGCAAAACACAAAAATAAGCCAAGGTCAGGATTCCAGAAAACAGGTAAGCCAGACAAGTCAATGTCAGGGCGGGCAGCAATCAAGGATGGTCAAAATATGTCAATAATTTCATACTTATGGCTACAAAATTAATAAGTGAAACTCACCAGTAACCATGTTATGGTTAGAAATACTTAATCATATACATTTTCAAATCCAAATGGAAAAGGGTTTATAGAAAAGCTAATAGCTCTCTACATAAAAAAAATACAATTTAAAATGTGACAAACCTACTTAAAATCACCTATCTTAGCAAACAAATATGGGGACTCAGTCACAACATATGGCCATATTGTATTAATATTCATAGTACCCTGATATCTGTGAGTCCTACACTAATTTTAACATGGGAGGTTCCCATGCTAACTGCAATACTTTTTTCTTAAACTGCTCCCAGATACCCTACTCAATGTATGCTTTCTTGTGGTCACCTCCAAAGGGGGTACTATAAGCATTATGTGCTTATGATGGATACTGTGAACTGATATGTTACTAATTGATTTATGTTATTAATTTCAGGTGCAAATTAATTCCACAAGATTCAATATGGAAACCAGCACCCCGGTGGATGATTACGAATCATATCCAACCGTATATGACATTAATGAAGAAAGCAAACTATGCACAATGGTCGATTTTGGAAACATTAAGAAAAAATTGGTACCAGTGGTATTTTCACTGATATTTGCTTTCGGGCTTTTAGGTAATTTGTTGGTAATTGTGACCTTCAATTACTATAAGAGAGCAAAGTCAATGACAGACGTTTACCTCCTTAATATGGCAATAGCGGATATATTACTTGTTCTCACACTTCCATTCTGGGCTGTATATTACCATGAAGAACATTGGATTTTCAAGGATTTTATGTGTAAATTGGTCAGAGCTATATATGCAATAAACTTTAATTGCAGTATGCTATTACTAGCATGTGTAGGCATTGACCGCTATGTTGCAATTGTGCAGGTCACAAAGTCTTTCAAATTCAGAACTACTGCTATGGCATACAAAAAACTGATCTGCTTATTTGTGTGGGTCATTTCTGCCTGCTTGTCCATCATTACCTATTACTTCAATGAATGTTATAAAATTAATGTTGATCAGTGGGTTTGTGAACAAAATTATCGTAACATCCAAATGCCATTAAACTTGAAGTTCACAGTTATAATTGTCCAGGTAACAATCGGCTTCTTCATTCCTTTTCTTGTTATGCTATTTTGTTACACATTTATTATTAAAACATTGCTTCAAGCACAGAATTCTCAGAGACACAAAGCAATACGAGTAATTGTTGCTGTAGTGGCTGTATTTCTGATTTGTCAGTCTCCATATAATATGCTTCTTCTGAAGAAAGCCACAAATTTGTTAAATCAAGAAACGGACTGTGATGATCATCGGAAAACAAAATATGGCCTCTTTGTGACAGAGGTACTGGCCTTTTGCCATTGTTGCCTAAATCCAGTTATTTATGCTTTTGTTGGAGTGAAATTTAGAAATTACTTTGTGAAAATAATGCAAGACCTATGGTGCACTGGCAAACGATATATAATTGGAAATCGTAGTTCAAGAATGTCCTCTGATGCATACACTTCTAGAAGAACAAGTGAAGTATATGCTACTGAGGGTGGTTCATCATTTACCATGTAATTAAAGAAAGTAAAAACACAAGCATCTCTCTAGGACAGTGGTTTCCAACCCAGTCCTTAAGTACCCACCTAACAAGTCGAAAGGAAAAAAGAACACTCTAGACACAACAGGGTAATCCCTAAATCCTGGACTGGTAAGGGGTACTTGTGGACTTGATTGGGAACCCCTGCTCTAGGAAATCAGTTTTGAAAATGAATGGTTATGTGTCAAGATATTCGCATTACGTGTTCCTTGATATAGCAAGTTGGTGAACACATTTTAGATTAGACTTATTTTCTCACATCTAATTTGTGATACGTTCCAGAGTCAATGGTGGACTTGCAGGGGAACTTGACATATTTGCTCCCATCATCATAACTATCAATTCCCTATTTTTTCTCAGTGAAAGAGATATGGACAAGGAGGCACATACAGGTTTTACATTACCACAAATTTAAATGTATTATTCAAACTGTTAATAATTCTCACAGTTTTAGCACTTTTAGGTCAACCTTGTGTAATTTGTGAGGTGCAAACAACAGAATTTAGTCGGAATGATCATTATTTCAACTTCTCACAACTTCAGCTGTAGCATTGTTAGTATATGCTTCCCAAAATATCATATCCCTGCACCAGCAGTATGTAATACAGAAGATACTGGAAGAGGCCAAGTGTGCTAAAATACTAGGGAAAATAATGGCTGCAGTGGGACCAGTAATCCTGGACACACTGACACTTGATAAACGGTTCACAACTGCATCACTTGCAGGCTCTGCAGTAATAATTTTGAGTGTGTTATGTGTTTCCGGCAGCATGTTGTTACATCTCAAAATTTTATAAATATATATATGTTTTGTTTATGTTTAAATGAACGATGTAGGCACTATAACCACGTGAATGGATTATGGTGTCTAGAGTCTGTATGTGCCGAATTCTGTATCATTACCAAGTCGTTTAACTCATCGTTTAGTAGAGATTCCCCAGCAGCCTACAGCACAGCCTTCAGTAACATTATGGTTGGGTCAGAACTATGCTTTCCACGTCATGCCAATCACTACCCACTACTCCAGGCATGGTGTGAAGTGGAGCAAAGCTTGGCCTCTGCCCTTTTATCACTGGAGGTCAGGCTGTAGACTACCTGGGACCACACATCTATATTAAACAGTGAATGAATCATATAGTAGAGATCCAATTTGATAAGTGGTGATGGTGCCTACAGTGTCCCTTTGTCATATATATATATATATATATATATATATATATATATACATACACACACACACACACACTGTGCTTAAATATATAACAACGCATTAAAAATGCTTTTCAGCTCCTGCATGAAAACAGAATAAATATCATTGTATTTCCTTGTTAATCAATTTTAAAATAAATGCAAAATTACTACTTTCATAGTACTAGGGATCTTGAACCATGCCATTGTTTTCCAGTTTAATAGACAGATATGTGTTCTCCTTAACAGTATTAACAGTATTTTATTCAATCCTCCATACTGGAAATGGTTTAATTGTTAACCAGTTTTATGCCTGGAGTGAATAGACTATAACAGTCTGAAGTGTACCTGATGATTGGTTTGTGTTAAAATAGAATGAGAAATACAGACGCTTTATTATTCTCAGATTAGGAAGGAACAGGAATTTACATGTTTGCCCACTAGACATACATAGCATTATAACCACAACAATGGTGCTATAAAAGGGTTAAGTTAAAGATTCCTTAATATTCACACTTAGAATTCCACTATAAGCAGGATACAAAACAATAAATAAATCTTCAAATAGATTTTATTTTACAGTGTAGTGTATGAACCACTGTAATTTAAGGAATTATTTTTCAATATTCATGACAATTTAAGAAAAACAAAGACTGGTCAATGTATTGGAAAGAGTATGCTTTCAGGTTCAATGTATATGGCCAGAAATGGTCCTATGGACCAGCCTCTATTACTGTTCTGTACGGTGATGTTTTAACATCCAAAGGTGAAGCTTTGTCGGAGGGTTAGAGAGAGTTTAGGAATGGGAACATTTGGTTAGGAGTACTTTAGATAAAAGGACCACTATAGTCTCCCAGATCACTTCATTTCAATGAATTGTTCTGAGTGACTTTAGTACCTTCAATGTAAAACATTACCATTCAGAAGAAAGGTCAATGTTTATCTTGAAGGGTTAAACACACCTATTAGTGGCTCTCATACTGAAAGCAGCTAGAGGCACTACTGCTGTAGTGGATTGAATTCAATGCATTACTATGAGAAGCTATGACAAATAGTGTGCAAGGTCCTGAATATAACTAGGGTAAGGGACATTATAGCGACAGGAACACCGGTTTGCTCTATAGCGTTCCTTTTTAAAAAAAGAGGGTGAACGTATGGGTTAAAGAGGAATTTGGGTACTGTAAACTGTAACTTCCATGATTCTCAACTAAAGCCAGAAAAAAAAAAATCTACAATCCGGGACAAACTGTATACATTGGTATATACATATTGTCTCGTTTGGATGTAAACAAATCCCCGCAGCAATGTTCTAGCAGCTAACTTGTTTTTAAAGGAACACTATAGTCACCTAAATTACTTTAGCTAAATAAAGCAGTTTTAGTGTATAGATCATTCCCCTGCAATTTCACTGCTCAATTCACTGTCATTTAGGAGTTAAATCACTTTGTTTCTGTTTATGCAGCCTTAGCCACACCTTCCCTGGCTATGATTGACAGAGCCTGCATGAAAAAAAAACTGGTTTCACTTTCAAACAGATGTAATTTACCTTAAATAATTGTTTCTCAATCTCTACATTGAACTTTAATCACATACAGGAGGCTCTTGCAGGGTCTAGCAAGCTATTAACATAGCAGGGGATAAGAAAATCTTAATTAAACAGAACTTGCAGTAAAGAAAACCTAAATAGGACTCTCTCTTTACAGGAAGTGTTTATGGAAGGCTGTGCAAGTCACATGCAGGTAGGTGTGACAAGGGTTCATAAACAAAGGGATTTAATTCCTAAATGGCAGAGGATTGAGCAGTGAGGCTGCAGGGGCATGTTCTATACACCTGCTTCATTAAGCTAAAGTTGTTTAGGTGACTATAGTGTCCCTTTAAAGCTCTTCTATGCTTTTCAAATAACATTTTCAGTGAACATTTGTCCATATACTTTTGTCCATGTTGTGCAATATAAAATTAGTTCAGCACAGTTCCTTAACAGGAAAATTATTTCTATAATATATGTATCTATTGAGAGTTTATATTTTCTACTACAGAGCTTTGTATCATTTTTAAAAAAAAAAGTATTTGTTAGATCCATATTTTGTATAATGAAAAGTTGTATGTATCGATTTGTTATGACATCTGGATTCTTTTTTTCTTTTTGGATTCCACTTGCTTGAAATAAAAAAAAGAAATTCATCCGTGTCATCAAAATGTCATTTTTTGTTACCATATTTATATTTTCCTGTCTAGAGCTCATATTATTACATGTGATTTATGGTAAAACGGACAAAGTGGTTAATGGTTGAAGGAACATTCCAACAATATTTGCATGTAACGTTTGGAGTGTTCCTTTAACGCTCAGTGCCAGCCACACCTATAATATTAAACATTACTCATATTATCCAGGGGCAGGACCTCTCTTGCTGCTGCTCTGCCCTCCCTGGCAACACTGTCAGTGACAACACATCGTTTTCTCTTCAGGTCTATAGAAAATTGGTGTATGCTCAGTTTGGGCAATCACCCAATAGAATGTTTCTCATAGAGAAGCATTACGCTAATTTTGTTGTTCCAAAATTGTCCCAGTTCATAATTTATTAATTTATTTAATTTGCACTTGGGACAAGGCTAGAAAGCACCTAAGCTTCCTGACTTTATTTAGGGGTTCGGAGTGTACCTTTAATAACTTACTGGAAAAAAAAACAAAGGATAACACCACTACCACTATATAAAGTCACCCTGTTTTAGCCAGTCACAGCCCAGAATGTAAGAGCACAGGGACTTGTTAAATTTGGGTCTTTGTAAAAGGAGTAGCATTACCTCTTCTTATATCTGCCTGGGAATATCACATCAAAATGAAGTACAATAGATATAGAACAACGATGTCTGTAACACAATATAAAAACACTTTATAAAGCACAATTAAGCAAGAGTTTAAACTAGAATGCAGCTGACTGTGATAGCTAGAGCTAGAAAATATGTTATATCTTTATTTAGCCTCCAAGTACCAATGACAGAATGATTCCATTGTGCAGTATTTTACCAGTAGGGTCTGTTTCCCAGCAGGTAACAGCGGAAACACAGGTATAATCAGATACCTGTATCTTCTCTGTCAACTGGGGCCAGAATTAGTGGCATCAAACTGATACATGAGCTGCATGCTGCGCTGAAAGTGAGTCCTGCACTCAGCTCTTTAAATGGGATTTAAATCTCAGATGCTACAACTTGGTGTGAGAAGGGTTAAATTACTTCTCAAACCAGGGAGACCTAGGTATCAATTGATACCTTGATGTCAGGATTACAGTATGATCCAGCACGTAGAATTGTGTAACACAGAGGACTGATAGGTAATGTATACCGGACCTTAGAATGGCCGGACTAACGTACCAAAGAATAGTCAGGAATAGCCGATGTCAAGGGACACAGAAAGAGACACAACGATAAGGAAAATCCAGGTGTCAGGGATGCCAAAAAACACTGAAGTCAAAGTCAATTCCAAAATCAAATAACCAGAAAAAACAGAATCAATAACGCGCTCTCGGACAACCACAAGGGAAACCACGACAGGGCACTGAGCAAGAGGAGAACTGGGCCTAAATACCCTGCCTGTGGATCCGATTGGGTGCTGCTCAGCACAAACTGCCCTGTGGATTGATTGCTGCTCGGCACAACTTTTCCTGTCAGGACAGTAATTTTGCTCGGCACAACTTTTCCTGTCAGAACAGTAAATGCCATTTATCACATTTTTATGTGTGGAATATGTGACATTACCCCCCCCACCTGAAGAACGCCCACCAGGCGGGCAGGACCAGGCTTGAGAGGAAACTTGGCATGAAAATAGCGAATTTTGTGGCCAGCATGTATATCAGATGCCGGAACCCAAGAATGATCGGCTGGTCCAAAACCTTTCCAAACCACCAAGTACTGTAAAGTGCCCCGAGAAAACCTGGAATCAATTATGGAGGAGACCACATACTCTTCCTGTCCAGAAACAACTAATGGAGGAGGAGGGACACTTGAGACAGTATATTTATTGCAAACAAGAGGTTTGAGTAAGGACACATGAAAGGTATTAGGAATTTTCAAGGAGGGAGGAAGGGCCAGAGAGTACGCAACAGGATTGAGCCTACGAAGGACACGAAAAGGTCCAATTAACCTAGGAGCAAATTTCATGCTAGGGACTTTGAGCCTGATGTTACATGAAGATAACCAAACCCTCTCACCCACTTGGTAAACATGGTTGGCACCTCGACGTGTATATGCATAATGCTTGAAACGGTCAGCAGCAGTACCCAGAGCAGATTGAACTTTAACCCAGGTATCATGGATAGAAGCCAGGCGGTCATCCAAAGCAGGAATAGCCGTATAAAAAAAAAAAACAGCCGTTAGGACAGTAGGATGCCGGCCATTATTAACAAAAAATGGACTATACCCAGAGGATTCATGGTCAGCATTGTTCCTAGCAAACTGGGCCCATGGTAGTAATTCGGACCAATTGTCTTAAGTGCTATTAACGAAACAACGCAAATATAATTTCCAAGGACTGGTTAGCCCTCTCAGCTGTACCATTGGTCTGAGGGTGGAAAGAGGATGAAAACGACAATTCAATCCCTAATTGCTTATTGAAGGCTCTCCAAAACCAGGACACAAACTGAGAACCTATGTCAGATACTATATTGTGAGGAATGCCATGCAGATGGACAATTTCTCGTATAAAGATTAGTACCAGGTCTTGAGATGGCGGCAATTTCTTGAGAGGACTAAAATGAGCCATTTTAGAAAAACGGTCCACAACCATGATAATAGTGGTATAATCGTTAGAACTAGGAAGTTCAACAATGAAGTCCATGGACAAGTGGGACCATGAGACCTCAGGGATAGGAAGAGGTTGTAACAAGCCACAAGGGAGTTTATGAGGCACTTTGGAAACCAAACAAAAAGAACAAGCCTGCACATACTCCTTAACATCCTTCCTGAGGGAATCCCACCAGAATGACCTCATGATAGCAGAAATGGATTTATTAATACCTGGATGACCCTCAGACACATTGTCATGAAACACCTTCATGATATTAACCCTTTCCCCCAATGGAACGAACAGTTTGTCCTGAGGTTTACCGCAGGGCGCCTGACACTGAGCCTCCATGATGGAGCCAAGCAGTGGAGAGGACAATGAAAGGAAAGTGAACGCAATGATACATTCCGGTGGAATGATATGGGACATTTCTTGCTCTAGTATAGCCTCAGTATCAAACTGCGTGGACAAGGCGTCGGCCTTGACATTTTTAGAACCAGGTCTATAAGTGATAAGAAAATTAAAGCGAGAAAGAAATAGAGACCAGCTAGCTTGTCTAAAAGATAATCGCTTGGCATCTCCTATATAAGCCAGGTTTTTGTGATCAGTAATGATCAAAAGGGGGTCCTTGGAACACTCTAAAAGATACCCCCACTCATTGAGAGCAAGAATAATGGCCAACAATTCTCTATTGCCAATATCGTAATTGCGCTCAGCAGCAGACAACTTTCTAGAAAAGTAACCACAAGGATGTAACTGAGTTTCTTGGCTTTCCCTCTGGGAGAGAACTTCCCCTACCCCGGTCTCTGAAGCATCAACCTCCAGTATAAAAGGCTTACTGGTGTCAGGATGTATCAACATGTCGGCGGAGGCAAACCGCTGTTTGAGATTTTCAAAGGCTTCAATAGCCTCCTTATCGTACTACTAGCCCCCTTGCGTGTCATATTGGTGATGGGGGCTACTACTGAAGAAAATCCCTTTATAAACCTTCTGTAATAATTGGCAAAACCAATGAACCTTTGAATGGCTTTCAACCCAGTGGGTAAAGGCCACTGTAGAACAGCCTCTAGTTTTTTAGGATCCATCTGAAACCCAGAGGCAGAAATATTATATCCTAAAAACTGTACTTCAGGGCACTGAGTCAAAGATACATTTTTCCAATTTACAATAAAGTTTTTTTTTAACAAGGTTTGCAGAACTTTACCAAAATACTCCGTCTGTGAATCTGATTGGTTGTAACCGGCCTTTGACCCCAAAGGCAGTTAACAGGTTCCTATTTGCATGATTGCTGCTCAGCACAAACACTCCTGTGGATTGATTGCTGCTCGGCACAACGTTTCCTATCAGAACAGTAAATGCCATTAATCACATTTTTATGTGCGGAATACGTGACACTTGGGCCATAGTGGCTACAGACTGACAAATGGGCAGCATGCAGCGCTCAAAGTGAGTGCTGTATACAGCTCTGTAAACTGGGACTGTATGCTGGCTTCTCTTTGACATATTTATTGGCCCTAGGGCCAATAAATATGTCAAAGAGAAGCCAGCATACAGTCCCAGTTTACAAATAGGTTCAGACAGGAATTTTATGAATACCAATCAAAGGTTGCCTCTTTTTACAGAGGAGTGTGTATAACAAAAGTTCTCAAAAGAGTCAAAAAGTGATTTACAGGCAGCTCAATACACTAGTGTGGAAATATCCTCTATTCCACTGAATAAATTTAGTAGATATTGGTGCGGTGTAAGTGACAAGGACCTACACCTATAAGTGGAGCGCTCAAACACAGATAAATCTTACTCATTCATAGTCTCATTCAATGGTAAAATATGGGGTACATGTCAAAATAAAATACAGAAAATACAATATAGTGTAGACGGTACTAAAAAATGGCTTCACAGTGATTATAATAATATCGTGTTGAATATTACACTCACATTTCAAGGAGCCTGTATATAGAAAACACTGGCTCCGTATAAAGGCTTGTGTGCTGTTATGGTAGCACCACCCTCCTACTTCGGCTTGATATCTATTCCAGCACATATGTATGTAATATCACCTTTTTAATGTTTAAAAATATATGTACCATCGGCACTGTATGCACCTTTAACAATGTAAATATATTAGTCTATATGCACCACAATTTATATTATATCACTGGGAATTTAATATCTGACATTATGCAATTTTACTGTCATTCCAATTCTGCAGCCCTATTTGCTTTTTTTTTTTTTTGACTTGGCTGGATGGCGATCACATGATTAGATGACGTCACTTCCGCCAACCACCCGTTGAAAACAAGCACTTCCGCCAACCAATGCTGCCCACCAATGAAAAAATAGACAAATAAAGGCGTCAACATCATTAACCTATTAAAGGTACACACATACACACACATTATGTGAAATTGAATCTGATTGGACAGAATTAACTTAACTCATTAAAGGGGAAGACCCAGATGACATTTAAAATGGAGGATTCAGAGGACCAACATTACAGCTGACTGAAGAAGCTCTATTTGAGAGTGAAACGCGTATTGGCCATTTTTAAAGGACTTTTATTTGAGGACTTTTATCATCTTTGTTTTTATGTTTATTTTAAACTAATAAATTCACCATTTTCATTCAATACCTCATCCAAGTTCTTTTTGGAGCCTCCAAGGAATCCTCACAGGGGTAGTGCCATCCCCATTCAAATTGGCACAAAATCCACATACCTAGAGCCAGGATTCGTAGGCTCAGGACCAGGTGAGCACCCCATTTATTGAACACATATCTGTGTCATTTATCACCATAAGTCTACACATTGGTTTGCTTTCTTCTCTTTTTTTCGTGTTCCCGAGAAATTCTTCAAGCCGAAGTAGGAGGGTGGTGCTACCATAACAGCACACAAGCCTTTATACGGAGCCAGTGTTTTCTATATACAGGCTCCTTGAAATGTGAGTGTAATATTCAACACGATATTATTATATAATTATAATCATTTTTTAGTACGTTTTGGTAAGATTTATCTGTGTTTGAGCGCTCCACTTATAGGTGTAGGTCCTTGTCACTTACACCGCGCCAATATCAGACAGGAATTTTGGCTATTACTTCATACGTTAGAAAGACGAATGAGCGAATAGAAATTACAAAGAATGAAGACCCACCCAACACCAAAAATGGGGAACTTAAAGAAAACTGCAGCCTTAAAAAATAAGATTTAAAAAAAAGAAGACATCTAATGGTATGTTCAGGTTTTTGGTTTATTGCTCCTCCTCACTATAATTAGGGCAATTGGGGTAGCCTAGGTTTTATTTTATTTGGGGGGGGGGGTTTGGGGACCACTAGTCACTTAGAGGGAAGACAATAGGTCCCTGTCCTTTTTACTCAGAGGAGCCACACTTTCTATCTCCTTGGTGGGGGGGGGGTGGGGGGGGGAAACCACCTACGCTACACAGGATTGAGCAAAAGCCTAATATTTCTTTTGAGAGCATACTTCCTTTTATTTTATAATAACAAAACAGAGCACTATTTTTCTGTTTTTATTCTCATTTTATGTATTTGGTGAATATCTGTGACACTGCAATTTAGAGGGAAATACGCATGAACCATAAACCCTCTGACGATTGACCCTGACCTACCATCTACAAGGAAATAGGCAGAGTGACATATCTGCAGGGATCATATCTCCCAGGTGCATATATCGGGAGCTGAAAATTGTAAGTGGCATGTGAAGGAATACCCCATCACTGTTCGGCTATTTACCTTCGTTTGCCATCATGTTCCAGTTTTGTTCTAATTGGTCCCTGGGGAGACCACCCCAGAGACCAATTAGAACATGGAACGTTATGTATCTTATATGAAAACCACAGAGTAGATCATTAATAGAATGCTCCACTGAGTGGATGCCAGTTCATGGATACGAATACACATGGTTGGGACAATGGATGGTGGCCATCTTGTCTCCCGAACGCTGCCAGCGGAACCTGGTCGTCGAGTGCCTGGAACTCATTTTGGCCAGGTACTCTCACGGACACCGGTCTCTTTGGATCTACTCTACGTTCTCGTTCTCCTTCACCTAGACAAACGGCGTCTGGGAGTTCCAGAGTACCGAACATAGGAAGCATTCTCCACGAACCAGCTTGACTCTATCTAGCTTGTTAACAAGTGGAGATTTGGTATCAGATGTTACTGTAGGTGAACGTTTAGGATCCAGTGATCATCAGTCAGTGTGGTTTAATATAAGAACAGTGACTGAGTCACACCACACAAAAACAAAAGTTTTAGACTTTAGAAAAACAGACTTTTCTAAAATTAGAATATGGGTAGAGGAGTCATTATCAGACTGGAGCAATTTAAATGGAGTCCAAGAGAAATGGGATTATTTAAAAGTTGCACTATTGAAGGCAACAGAAAATTGCATTAGGCTTGTCAGTAAAAGCAAAAAATTCAAGAAACCACTGTGGTACTCCGCAGATGTGGCCAAAATAGTTAAAAACAAAAAGTTAGCATTTAGGAATTATAAAAAAAACCAGAGTGAGGAAGACAAAATGATCTATAAGATTAGGCAGAAAGAGGCTAAGCAAGTTATAAGAGCTTCCAAATCACACACAGAAGAGAAAATAGCACAGTCAGTAAAAAAGGGGGATAAAACATTTTTTAGATACATAAATGAGAAAAGAAAAGTAAAACAAGGATTAGTTAGATTAAAAACAAAAGAAGGAAGGTATGTAGAAGAGGATAAAGGTCAGGCTGACTGCCTCAATGAATATTTTTGTTCTGTATTTACAGAAGAAAATGAAGAAAAGGGACCTCAGTTGAGAAAAAGGATAAATGAGTCATTTATTACACGTGAGTTTACAGAGGAAGAGGTTCTATTTCAACTGTCAAAAGTAAAGACAAATAAGTCAATGGGACCTGATGGAATACACCCAAAGCTATTAAAAGAGCTTAGTGGTGTACTAGCAAAACCATTAACAGATTTATTTAACCAATCATTGTTAACAGGAGTAGTCCCAGATGATTGGAAGTTAGCGAATGTTGTGCCCATTTACAAGAAAGGTAATAGGGAGGAGTCGGGCAACTATAGGCCAGTAAGCCTTACTTCAGTAGTGGGGAAAGTGATGGAAACCATGTTAAAGGATAGGATTGATGAACATCTAAAAACACATGGATTTCAAGATCAGAGACAACATGGGTTTACTTCAGGGAGATCATGCCAAACTAATCTTATTGATTTTTTTGATTGGGTAACTAAAATTATAGATCAGGGTGGTGCAGTAGACATTGCTTACCTAGATTTCAGTAAGGCTTTTGACACTGTTGCACATAGAAGGCTTATCAATAAACTGCAATCTTTAAGTTTGGATTCCAATATTGTTGAATGGGTAAGGCAGTGGCTGAGTGACAGGCAACAGAGGGTTGTAGTTAATGGAATATATTTGAAGCTTGGACTTGTCACCAGTGGGGTACCTCAGGGATCTGTACTTGGACCCATTCTCTTTAATATTTTTATTAGTGATATTGCAGAAGGTCTTGATGGTAAGGTATGTCTTTTTGCTGATGATACTAAGATATGTAACAGGGTTGATGTTCCAGGAGGGATAAGCCAAATGACAAATGATTTAGGTAAACTAGAAAAATGGTCAGAATTGTGGCAACTGACATTTAATGTGGATAAGTGCAAGATAATGCATCTTGGACGTAAAAACCCAAGGGCAGAGTACAGAATATTTGATAGAGTTCTAACCTCAACATATGAGGAAAGGGATTTAGGGGTGATTATTTCTGATGACTTAAAGGTAGGCAGACAATGTTATAGAGCAGCAGGAAATGCTAGCAGAATGCTTGGTTGTTTAGGGAGAGGTATTAGCAGTAGAAAGAGGGAAGTGCTCATGCCATTGTACAGAACACTGGTGAGACCTCACTTGGAGTATTGTACACAGTACTGGAGACCGTATCTTCAGAAGGATATTGATACCTTAGAGAGGGTTCAGAGAAGGGCTACTAAACTGGTTCATGGATTGCGGGATAAAACTTACCAGGAAAGGTTAAAGGATCTTAACATGTATAGCTTGGAGGAAAGACGAGACAGGGGGGATATGATAGAAACATTTAAATATATAAAGGGAATCAACACAGTAAAGGAGGAGACTATATTTAAAAGAAGAAAAACTACCACAACAAGAGGACATAGTCTTAAATTAGAGGGACAAAGGTTTAAAAATAATATCAGGAAGTATTACTTTACTGAGAGGGTAGTGGATGCATGGAATAGCCTTCCAGCTGAAGTGGTAGAGGTTAACACAGTAAAGGAGTTTAAGCATGCGTGGGATAGGCATAAGGCTATCCTAACTATAAGATAAGACTAGGGACTAATGAAAGTATTTAGAAAATTGGGCCGAATGGTTCTTATCTGCCGTCACATTCTATGTTTCTATGTTATGTGGTTTTCATGCAAAACCCCAGAAAAACTTTCTGGGGTTTGCTCTTGCCACACTTTCCATGGAACTATTTGTGGGCTTCGACCTCGTGGCAGACTGGTCAAATCTTCCCTGCGGTGCCGTTCACAAACTACCGAACAGATCTGGGTGATTTTCGGATATATTGTTCTCCCAGATCCAGGATACCCAGGGATGTGACTTTTGTTGGGTTCCCATGTATTTTGGGGGTACTTTTGGGGTGTAAAATTGTACCTTTTTCTGTACATGGAGATAATTGAGTTTACGGCATTCTCTGACCCATTATCTCCCAGGTTCAGAGGAGGAGTCTGCTGACTGTATAAATTTGATGCCTGTTCTCCATTAAAATCAGTCTTACCCCAGCATTAAGCTTTGGCTCATGTGTGGGTTATTATGCGATACCGGCGATATTTTAACCTGTAGATTATTGGCGTATGATTATTATGGGCAAAGGGTATTCATGGGCGGTGATACCTTGACAGACCGTCACAATTGGTGGCAGCGACAAGATCATCTCTTTTTCCTGAACTGATAATCTGAGATGGGCGCTGGTGTATAGTGAATGGAAGGCTGGTACACACAGCTTAAGCGCAGCACATTGAAGGAATTATTAGGGGTTTGTGGAGGTTCTGCCAGCAACAAAGCCAAGCGGGTCATAATCAGCGAACTGCTGGAGCTAGACCTGAAGAACTTGGCCGCTGCAATCCCGACCGTTCGGGAAAACGAAACAGAAATCAACAGAGAGATTAGGGAACAACTGGCACTGTTGGGCCAAATCCATCTCCCGAAATCATAATACAAGTGATTAACAATGTTACTGAGAATGCAAACGCCAGGGAAAATTGATGGCTACCTGGCAGATTTTGAATGCCAGTGTGCACTACACAGAGTAGCTGAAGAAGAGTGGGTCCCTATACTAGAGGGGAAACTATCAGGCAAAGCAGATGCCTTTCAAAATGTTCCAGACCAGGAGATCCACAGCTATGAGTGGGTAAAAGAGGTGCTCTTAGCCTGGTACACAGTTACACCCGAAGTGTACTGCAGGAAATTCCGGGACTCCCGCAAAATAGACAAAGACTCATACACTGAGTGGGCATGCTGGTTACAATGTTCAGCCTCCAACTGAATTACAAGCTGTCAAGCAACCACCGTGGATGACATTTTGCAACTTATCCCTTTTGGAACAGTTTTATAATTTTGTACAAGCAGACGTCAAGGAATGGGTAAGAGACTGCAGACCCCTTTTCCTCCCTGAGGCGGCCCGACTCACGGATGAGTACACTGATGCCCGCAAGCTGTACCGTCCTTCCACCCAGGTCCAAACTATTAGGAACAATCCACCCGCCCAGACAGCAGTAGGGAGATACCAAACATTGATCCGGTCTAACACTACCAACCCTGGATGCTCAGCCATCAACAAGCCACATTGCTTTCACTGCAAACAGCTGGGACACCTATGCAATGATTGTCCCCTGGAGCCCCACAGGTCCAACTGGACCTGGCCCAGTTTTTCTAACCCACGGGCGGCTGCCCACTGTGTAGACTACCCTGTACTGACAACCTGGGAGACCAGAGAATTAAGCCGTGAGGAGCCTCTTGGAGTACTACACGAGGCGAACCTAGTGCAATCAGCAAGCACTGACAACAGACAACATCACCAGTGGTGAATGGAAAGACCGCAAGAGGACTCAGAGACACTGGTGCCACTATCACATTGGTCCAAATCCACCTGATTAATAACACAGAGCGCCCTGGGAAATCAGTCGCTGTCCGGGTGGCCGGGGGAGCTATCTACCAGCTTCCCACTGCCCAGGTACACCTAGATTGGGGCTCCAGAGCAGGCACCGTTAATGAGTCATGAAAGACTTGCCTGCGGAAGTGTTACTGGGCAATGACATAGGACCCTTAATGTCAGCCTTTATACCTAAGCCTACCCAAAACGCCCAAGCCGTGACTACCTGAGCACAAAGCCGTACAGCAGAGAGTCACCCTCCTTCCACTGAATCTATTAATCATGGACAGGCCAACTATTCCCCCACACCACCAGGTATTAACGACAAGATTCCAGTGAAAAACACCACCCTTAAGAATAACTCTAATTTTTACCCTTCAAGTTTCAAATCTGGCCGATAGAAGTTTTTGAAAATTTGGTAAAGCAAGACTTAGAAAAAATTAATACCTCCAAAAAATACAACCACAAATATCATAAATATAACCAATTGGTACATCTAAATATACTATAATTACATAATTACAATCAATTTGCCACTTTTGAGTAGTTTATAAACACCATCCTCTGTAGTTCTCTTATCTACATAGATGCATATGAACTAACACCTGAATCCTAGATTAATTACATATACAGACACAATTAACTGTTCGTTTCATTTACCGCAGACTGTCTCTTAACATTCAATGGGACCTATCCGCTTAAGTCTGCATCGTACTGAGACAAGTTTTCTCAAGTGCATTTGGTTTACTCACTAGCTATTAGAAATACTTTATATATCATATATAACATATGCCTAAAATGTATATACACCTATAGTCAACTATTAAGATTAGGAACAGACTGACCCTTCACCTCTCATAGGATTCATGCATTTAAATCTGTTCCACGGAAGGGCTAAACCCCTCCTGTCTTGCATCACATACTACCTGGACGTTAAGTCAAATTATTCCACCTTTCTCCTTCTGAATATATATAAAAAAAAAACAATTAAAATATATCTACAGAAACATTGATCATTACAAAAAATAATAATAATCATAAACTATGCAAAAATGCATGTAGTTCTCAGGTCTAACAGCTGATACACAGGCATAATCAACTCTCCAATTATATCAAGTTGAATAATATAATTATAAAAAACAATAAAAAAAAAATTAAAATATAAAAAACAATAAGAATTTGTTATAAAAATAAATAATAGCCCATAGTCTTACTGGAAACTATTACTAGAAAAATATATATCATATTCTTCTATAAAATATGAGACATTTCCAATTCCGCATTAAGTCCAAAGGGGCCAGAGTTTTTAATGTGTAAATCCAGTACATTTCCCTATGTAGCAAATTCTTTATAAGGTCCCCCCCTCTCCAGGGGATTTTGATGTTCTGGATTCCACAATACGATAAAGACCCTGGATTATTATTATGATGAGTTTTAAAATGTTCGGATAGTGAATGTTTCTCAAATTTCCTATTAATATTATATACATGTTCCCCTAATCTTACTTTTAACATTCGTTTAGTTTGCCCCACATACTGTAAACCGCACGTGCAGCTCAATAAATAGATCACCTGTTTTGAATTGCAGGTTATAAGCTCCTTTATTTTATATGTCTTTTTCGTTACTGTGGATGTAAATTCTAAAATGGCCCCAAAAGGTGGACCAATTAATTTACAAATTCTACATGTCCCACATTTATAAAAGCCCATCTGTGAATTTAAAAAATGTTTTTCAGGGGATAGCCTAACATGGCTATGTACCAATCTATCTTTCAAGGTTGGTGCTCCCCTAAAAATAATTTTGGGTTTTGTTGGTAGTATAGAAATTAGTAGTGGGTCTTGTTTTAACAGATCCCAATTTTTCAGGACCGCTTTCCTGATATAATTTGTCTGAGCATTAAAATGAAGAATAAGGGGGCAAATTTTTTTTATTGTTTTTTATAATTATATTGTTCAACTTGATATAATTGGAGAGTTGATTATGCCTGTGTATCAGCTGTTAGACCTGAGAACTACATGCATTTTTGCATAGTTTATGATTATTATTATTTTTTGTAATGATCAAGGTTTCTGTAGATATATTTTAATTGTTTTTTTTTTGTTTTTTTATATATTCAGAAGGAGAAAGGTGGAATAATTTGACTTAACGTCCAGGTAGTATGTGATGCAAGACAGGAGGGGTTTAGCCCTTCCGTGGAACAGATTTAAATGCATGAATCCTATGAGAGGTGAAGGGTCAATCTGTTCCTAATCTTAATAGTTGACTATAGGTGTATATACATTTTAGGCATATGTTATATATGATATATAAAGTATTTCTAATAGCTAGTGAGTAAACCAAATGCACTGGAGAAAACTTGTCTCAGTACGATGCAGACTTAAGCGGATAGGTCCCATTGAATGTTAAGAGACAGTCTGCGGTAAATGAAACGAACAGTTAATTGTGTCTGTATATGTAATTAATCTAGGATTCAGGTGTTAGTTCATATGCATCTATGTATATAAGAGAACTACAAAGGATGGTGTTTATAAACTACTAAAAAGCGGCAAATTGATTGTAATTATGTAATTAGAGGATATTTAGATGTACCAATTGACTGGTTGACTGTTTGATTGAAAGGTGTTTATATACACCCACTGTCCCACAATACACTTCATCTTGAAAAAGCTTGGTTTAACGAGCGAAACATGTAGATCGTGTGTCTGGTGGGACTTTTAAATCTACAACAATCACAACAGTGCCTGGAAGCTGGCGTTCTTGTGAGGGACCGATCCAAGTGCACAGGACGGTTCAGAAAGATCTGTATTCACGGAGCAACAGCAAGTAACTCTTCCATTTAACACTCTGTGTGAATTGTGCTTTATTGTGAAACTTAGAGATAAGCTTCACAACATTATATTGTAAGAGTTTTTCTTATGGGGGGTTTTTCACTTGGGTAATAAAATTGTAACAATATTACGCTATGTCAGTATCTTTTCTATTTTAAGGTTTGGATACATATAAAGACACAGATTTTACGTATATGCTACTGTTGCAGCAACTAATCCCTGTGAATTGCTTGGAAGGAACCTCAATTAAGACTGAAATTGGAACTCTTTGATGGACAAGACATTTTTGGGTTGAACCCTGTGTTTACTACATAGGGGTATATTCACTTAGCGCTGATACTAATTTTGTTTTTATAATATGCAAGGTATTGTGAGTATAAAACCTCGTTTTTAATTTTAAACTTAAACTATCACATGTTTCCCATATAGGTATGTACTCACTTACTCAAATAAAATGTAGCTCTTTTGAAAGAAAAAGAAAATGGAATTATGACGTCATTTTGGCGGCTTTTAATATGTTCACTGCCTATATAAACCTGTATGTAACAGGATGTACTTTCTGATCTCCACTTGATAAAGCCTAAGGGCGAAACGCGTTGTGGTTTTTAAACTATGTTTTAAATAAAGGTATTTTGGCCACTTTCTTACTGTGAGTTAGCCATCTTACTTTTTATTACTATTATCATTTTACTTTTTTACTACTACCATCCTTTTATCTGGCACCAGAAGTGTTTTTATTTTCCAGTGAGGATATTACTCCCAAGAATCCTAGGTGGGGATTATACCACTCAAGCTGTATTCATTGAACAGTTAGTCTGTTAAACTAAATGTGAGTAACCACTTAGTTTTTTATATTCTCACCTCTGGCATTTTATACTTTGAGCACTATTGCTGTTCCCGCTTTTATTTCCACATATGGTTCCCTAATCAAGAAAGAATACTAAGACCTCACGTATACCATAAGTGGGGATTATACCACTGTACGCTATCAACACTAGAGCTAAGTCCAGAGCTCTTGAAAACGTGAGTAGGACCATATACTCTTTTATTGCTTCTACCCCTTTCAGGACATACTATACCATCAGTTGTTATTTTTTCATTTCATATGATGTACAAAGACGCATCTACACCACTCTGAAGAATCCCCCACTACTAAAGACTGTATTCACCTCTACAAAGATATACCTTGTTGTTTGATTAATCTACCAGTCAGACTATTTATTCTGGACTTCTATCAATTAGAAAGAAAATGAGGCGGAAGATCCACTCACAGCTAGTGGATGGAAATGCCGACCCATAGGAAAATACCTCCTAGTGTCAAATGTCACATAAAAATAAAAATCTTTATTGAATACGAAAATGTGAAAAATAAGTGCCAACACCCATTAAAACCCTGGGTACAATCTAACTCCAAAGAATTGAATAATTAGTATTACCGAGGTATTATAATAGAGTATAATAGTCTTATAAACACAGACAAAAGTAGAAATCCCTCAATAAACTAAATTAATATTAATTAGATAACACTGCAGTCCACTAATGTACTTGGAAAACGGGTGCTATAATACTAAAGAGTATAGAGAGTGACTGGGCTAAATACCAAGACATGCCAATAGGGTACAAAGGAAAAAAAAAAGGAGATAACCTCTGTGGGACTCAAAATGAAGTCTCCACAATCAGATACCGAGGAAAGGGTTTCCCAATTGAAGCAAAATCCTAACAAGCCCTAAATTACACTGTCTAGCCCGCACACACCCTTCTATCTGCTGCTTCGTGGCAGCCTAGCATAGTCCCTAAATATTCAATGGATGAAAGGAGCTTAAATCAAGGAAAAGGAGGACGCAGTATAGACCCAGGTAAGTAAGTGAAAAAAATAGAAAATAATAAAATCACAGCATCGGCTGATCACAGCTCGACGCGCGTTTCGGCGTGTAGAGTACGCCTTTATCAAGAGCAACCGGCATGTTGAAAGAGAACCGCTTATAAAGCGAGGGGGATACACCCCTCGAAAAGAATCCTCCAATCAAAGGACTTACCTCAATGATTGACGTGATGTTACTCCCCGGATCACCCGGCCAATCAAAAAAAGGATGGGCGTGGATAGACCCATAGTGATTGGATGTCCGTGAGTGTAAACAAAGAGCGGGGAGGAGATTAAAGCCGTCACATCAAAATTATGAGGACAACAAGTGATCATAGATTAGAGTGTTTAAGATAACAGTATAACCAACGGTATGGTACTGAGTGGTTACAGTAAATACAATGTAATCAGACTTCATATGAAAAGGGAATTTGTAATAAAAGAAAGAAAAAGTATCATATTGTTCCCCCAACCGAGGACATTTAAAACAGTTACCATGACAGATGAACTAAACGGTTGCCTCAAAAGGTATTATTTATTTAATTATTGTACCTTTTTACTACATCAATAGTAGGTAATTCATAATACCTGAGTAAGTCTCAAAGTATCATATGGGCCAAATACATAGGTGATAAATATTAAATATTAAATATCATGACCCAAAAGGGGAGTAAAGAGCTCCCGAGTCGAAGTAGGGCTATAGATGAATAATAAATAATAAATAATAAAGAAACCTATAAATCCCCACACAAAAATCAAAAAAGAAGGAAGAAAGGAGGATTCACAGTACAAAATGGTCCCTAAATAGACATGCCACAATAAAGATTTTGAATTTGGTCAAAAATGTGTACTAAACAAGATCACTATTATGAAGTAATGCTAGTCAAGAAGCTAAAAAAGATGATAATGATGAATAAGAAAAATGATGCAATGATGTAAAGATGAAAAGATAATAATAAATGATATAATGTAAGAAAGAGAGATGAAGGGGAGAGTTGCTTTATTGATTGACTCATTTGTTTATAATCAACTCAGATGAAAGGGGAGAAAGAAAAACCCTTGTTTAAACCTCTTGGGTTAAGAGTATTTAGTTTGTAGATCCACCTACATTCACGTTGACGAAGGATTTTATCGAAGTCTCCCCGTCTCTGATCCCGTTTAACAAGTTCCAAACCACAAAAACGTATATCTTTGGAAGATCCCCCATGTTGTTCTTTTAAATGTCTCGAAATAGGAGTATCGAGTCGGTTTTGGGGGATCTAACATGTTCTTTGATACGTTCTTTAAATTGCCGGAAGGTTTTACCCACGTACATCAATTTACAACTGCATATTAAAAGGTATACCACACCTGTAGAATTGCAGTTAAAGAAGTGGGTGATTTGGAAGGAATGTAAACCTTCACTATCACTCACTTTTTTGGAATCCCTAAGAATAAATTTGCAGGCTACGCACCTACCACAGCCAAAGGATCCCACTGGCATTCTACGTCCAAGCCAAGTGGTCTTACAAGGTTGTTTGGCCACAAAATGGCTGGGCACGAGAATATCTCGTAGGTTCTTTCCCCTCCGAGCTGTAATGGTGACTTGTGAGCCCAGAACTTCTTTCAGGTGAGTATCTTTAAGTAAAATGGGCCAAAACTTTTGAATAGAGTGTTTCACCTCATCCTAGCCAGTATCAAAAGTGCCAATCATCCTAATTGTTTTGTCGGCAACTTTGTTTGGCATAGGAGGGTCAGACAGGAGAGTTATCCTGTCAGTTGTTAATGCTCTAAAGTATGCCCTTTTAAGACACCTGTTGGGATAACCCTTCTCTCTAAATTGTTGTCTTAAGATTCTTGCTTTAATCTGAAAGTCCTTGAGGTCAGTACAGTTACGACGTAATCTAAGGTACTGGCCAGTAGGGATCCCTTGTTTTAGAGGTTTAGGATGGAAACTATTCCATCTTAGAAGGGAATTAGATGCAGAAGGTTTCCTAAAGAGAGTAGTCTCCAGAGAACCATTCGTTGAGATTGTAATTGTAAGATCAAGGAAATTGAGAGATGAACCTCCAAACTCTGCAGTGAACCTAAGATTATCCTTATTGATATTCAAAAGGGACACAAAATTGTCAAACTCCTTGTTATTACCCTGCCACACTAGAATGACATCATCGATGTATCTGTACCAAAAAATAATTTTGGACAGAAAAGGTGACAAATCGATAGATGACTTAATCTGTTCCTCCCACCAGCCTAGATGAAGGTTGGCATATGAGGGTGCGCAAGCCGTACCCATTGACATTGACTGTCTCAATACCTTAGTCTCCCTTTTAGATGCAAATGATGTCCAACCGCTTCTGACTCAAACGAATCTTAAACCTAAGAGCCGTTTTACTCCCAATTTTGCAACCTTTAGGAATATCGATCTTTTCCTTGAGGCTGTCAAAAGTGAAATTGATGGTATTGAAAGTAAGCACTTCTGCGCCTTCCCTAATGATAATCTGTCTAAAAAGGAACAAACCGCCCTTAAATCACTTAGGGACAACGACAGATTGATCATTAAACAAGCAGATAAAGGGGGTAACGTAGTGGTTATGGACATTGCTAAATATGAACGCATGGTCTTAAATGTATTAGAAGACACAGACACTTATACGATTTTGCTGTCCGACCCAACTAATAGTTTCCTTGTAAATTATAAGGGCATTTTAGATGAAGGTCACAGTGGAGGGTTGCTATCTGATGAAGAATATTTCTTCATCTTGAACCGCCATCCGAGGATAGCAACCTTCTACTGCCTACCGAAAGTCCATAAAAATCTCGAGGATCCACCGGGTCGGCCCATAGTGTCTGGGGTTGACAATTTAACCCAGAATGGGAGTCTGTATATTGATCAGATCCTTAGACCCTTTGTTGAGCTTTTACCCTCATATATCAGGGATACGAAACAGGCACTCTCCCTCCTCTCCAATCTACATATTGAACCTACGGCCCATCTCTGTAGCCTCGATGTGGAGGCACTATACTCCTCTATTCCACATCATAGGGGCATTGAACATGTCAAACATTTCCTTGACAAAAGAGGTCCTGAATATCAAGCACATACCTCTTTTACCCTTAAATTATTGAGATTCATTCTTTCCCACAACTATTTTCTGTTCCATAATAAATTTTACCACCAGAAACGAGGTACAGCAATGGGTACGGCTTGCGCACCCTCATATGCCAACCTTCATCTAGGCTGGTGGGAGGAACAGATTAAGTCATCTATCGATTTGTCACCTTTTCTGTCCAAAATTCTTTTTTGGTACAGATACATCGATGATGTCATTCTAGTGTGGCAGGGTAATAACAAGGAGTTTGACAATTTTGTGTCCCTTTTGAATATCAATGAGGATAATCTTAGGTTCACTGCAGAGTTTGGAGGTTCATCTCTCAATTTCCTTGATTTTACAATTACAATCTCAACGAATGGTTCTCTGGAGACTACTCTCTTTAGGAAACCTTCTGCATCTAATTCCCTTCTAAGATGGAATAGTTTCCATCCTAAACCTCTAAAACAAGGGATCCCTACTGGCCAGTACCTTAGATTACGTTGTAACTGTACTGACCTCAAGGACTTTCAGATTAAAGCAAGAATCTTAAGACAACAATTTAGAGAGAAGGGTTATCCCAACAGGTGTCTTAAAAGGGCATACTTTAGAGCATTAACAACTGACAGGATAACTCTCCTGTCTGACCCTCCTATGCCAAACAAAGTTGCAGACAAAACAATTAGGATGATTGGCACTTTTGATACTGGCTGGGATGAGGTGAAACACTCTATTCAAAAGTTTTGGCCCATTTTACTTAAAGATACTTACCTGAAAGAAGTTCTGGGCTCACAAGTCACCATTACAGCTCGGAGGGGAAAGAACCTACGAGATATTCTCGTGCCCAGCCATTTTGTGGCCAAACAACCTTGTAAGACCACTTGGCTTGGACGTAGAATGCCAGTGGGATCCTTTGGCTGTGGTAGGTGCGTAGCCTGCAAATTTATTCTTAGGGATTCCAAAAAAGTGAGTGATAGTGAAGGCTTACATTCCTTCCAAATCACCCACTTCTTTAACTGCAATTCTACAGGTGTGGTATACCTTTTAATATGCAGTTGTAAATTGATGTACGTGGGTAAAACCTTCCGGCAATTTAAAGAACATGTTAGATCCCCCAAAAACCGACTCGATACTCCTATTTCGAGACATTTAAAAGAACAACATGGAGGATCTTCCAAAGATATACGTTTTTGTGGTTTGGAACTTGTTAAACGGGATCAGAGACGGGGAGACTTCGATAAAATCCTTCGTCAACGTGAATGTAGGTGGATCTACAAACTAAATACTCTTAACCCAAGAGGTTTAAACGAGGGTTTTTCTTTCTCCCCTTTCATCTGAGTTGATTATAAACAAATGAGTCAATCAATAAAGCAACTCTCCCCTTCATCTCTCTTTCTTACATTATATCATTTATTATTATCTTTTCATCTTTACATCATTGCATCATTTTTCTTATTCATCATTATCATCTTTTTTAGCTTCTTGACTAGCATTACTTCATAATAGTGATCTTGTTTAGTACACATTTTTGACCAAATTCAAAATCTTTATTGTGGCATGTCTATTTAGGGACCATTTTGTACTGTGAATCCTCCTTTCTTCCTTCTTTTTTGATTTTTGTGTGGGGATTTATAGGTTTCTTTATTATTTATTATTTATTATTCATCTATAGCCCTACTTCGACTTGGGAGCTCTTTACTCCCCTTTTGGGTCATGATATTTAATATTTAATATTTATCACCTATGTATTTGGCCCATATGATACTTTGAGACTTACTCAGGTATTATGAATTACCTACTATTATGATGTAGTAAAAAGGTACAATAATTAAATAAATAATACCTTTTGAGGCAACCGTTTAGTTCATCTGTCATGGTAACTGTTTTAAATGTCCTCGGTTGGGGGAACAATATGATACTTTTTCTTTCTTTTATTACAAATTCCCTTTTCATCTGAAGTCTGATTACATTGTATTTACTGTAACCACTCAGTACCATACCGTTGGCTATACTGTTATCTTAAACACTCTAATCTATGATCACTTGTTGTCCTCATAATTTTGATGTGACGGCTTTAATCTCCTCCCCGCTCTTTGTTTACACTCACGGACATCCAATCACTATGGGTCTATCCACGCCCATCCTTTTTTTGATTGGCCGGGTGATCCGGGGAGTAACATCACGTCAATCATTGAGGTAAGTCCTTTGATTGGAGGATTCTTTTCGAGGGGTGTATCCCCCTCGCTTTATAAGCGGTTCTCTTTCAACATGCCAGTTGCTCTTGATAAAGGCGTACTCTACATGCCGAAACGCGCGTCGAGCTGTGATCAGCCGATGCTGTGATTTTATTATTTTCTATTTTTTTCACCTACTTACCTGGGTCTATACTGCGTCCTCCTTTTCCTTGATTTAAGCTCCTTTCATCCATTGAATATTTAGGGACTATGCTAGGCTGCCACGAAGCAGCAGATAGAAGGGTGTGTGCGGGCTAGACAGTGTAATTTGGGCCTGTTAGGATTTTGCTTCAATTGGGAAACCCTTTCCTCTGTATCTGATTGTGGAGACTTCATTTTGAGTCCCACAGAGGTTATCTCCTTTTTTTTTCCCTTTGTACCCTATTGGCAAGTCTTGGTATTTAGCCCAGTCACTCTCTATACTCTTTAGTATTATAGCACCCGTTTTCCAAGTACATTAGTGGACTGCAGTGTTATCTAATTAATATTAATTTAGTTTATTGAGGGATTTCTACTTTTGTCTGTGTTTATAAGACTATTATACTCTATTATAATACCTCGGTAATACTAATTATTCAATTCTTTGGAGTTAGATTGTACCCAGGGTTTTAATGGGTGTTGGCACTTATTTTTCACATTTTCGTATTCAATAAAGATTTTTATTTTTATGTGACATTTGACACTAGGAGGTATTTTCCTATGGGTCGGCATTTCCATCCACTAGCTGTGAGTGGATCTTCCGCCTCATTTTCTTTCTAATTGATATAAGCAATTGGGGTTAGGCCCCCTATACCTCCTGTAACCTTCATAGGGAGAGGGTGTGATTTTTCATCCCCTTTTTCCTTTTCTCTCTTTTATTCTGGACTTCTATTTGCTTATTATCTATTATATATTGCATTCTAGTCTGCCTATTCCATGCGCTTTTAATTTATGTGGTTTGTAGTGGCGCTGCCTTCCTTTCTTTTTTCTGTACCATTTCTGTTGTAAGGCCTGTGAGGGAGCCCTACTTTTTAGGTGTGCTGCCACTTTTTACTTATTTATTATTGTTTCTATTGTATCTTGTATAGATAGAGAGCGCTGATCCCTTTTTTACGTATTATACCAGGTAACCCAGAACTTTTTCTGGCCTGGGGTATCCGATGATGTCCGGAGGTATTTCCAAACTTGTGAGGTATGCCAGCAAGTAGGCTAAAGTGGGGACCACCCTAAAGCCTAGATGATCTCTATGAACATAATTGGGGAACCTTTTAGTCGGATAGCAGTGGATCTTATAGGACCCTTAGCAATATATCCTTACCGTAGTGGACTATGCCACCAGACATCCTGAGGTCGTAGCTGTTCCTAACATCCAGGCCGAGACGGTGGCTGATGTCTTGGTCAAGATTTTCTCCTGAGTTGGATTTCCCAGGGAGATCTTGTCCGACCAGGGTTCACTGCGGAGGGAACCCATCAATTATGGAAGGTCTGCAGGATTAAACCCCTGATGAGCTCCCCGTACCACCCTCAGACTAACGGTCTCTGCAAGCATTTTAACGGAACTCTGAAGCAAATGCTGAAGAAGTTTAGAAGCGCTTACAGAGACTGGGAGCAATTCCTGCCGCACCTTCTTCTTGCCTACTGGGAGGTGCCCCAGGAATCAACTGGATTCTCGCCATTTGAGCTGTTGTACGGGAGGCACGGGAGGGGGCCCCTAGACCTTATATAGGAGCACTGAGAGGGGGAGGCGGAGACTGCAGGGGTTCCGATTGTATCCTATGTGTTGGAGCTTAGGAACCGAATGGAGGCATTGGCTCAGACGGTGTGGGAGAACCTCCAGGTGGCCCAGCAGCGCCAGCGGGTATGGTATGACCAGAAAGCCAGGCACCATAGCTTCCAGGTCGGACAAAAGGTCCTGGTTCTCAAACCGGTTCGACAGGATAAACTACATGCCGCCTGGCAAGGGCCATACAAAATTACTGGGCAAGTATGTGATTCTACGTACACCGTAGCTAGTTGTGAGGATGAAGATGTGAAGCTGCAGTATGCGCACCAGCATTTGTGGATCCTGAAGCCCTTCAATTACCCGACCTGCTAGTAGGTGACCCAGGAACAGGGGCCATAGAGTTGGTCCAATTGGGGGAACGACTGGGCCCACAAGAACGGGCCCAAACGATTTACCTCCTGGAAGCCAAACAAGCCACTTTCTCTCAAGAACCAGGATATCCCCCATTAGCTATTCATTAAGTAGAGACACCAGGCCAGGCTCCCTTGAGACAGCCCCTGTACCGCATTCCAGAAGCAGTGAAGGAAGGGATGCAGAAGGAAATAACTCAGATGCTCTGCTTAGGGGTAATTGAACACTCTGAGAGTCCTTGGGCCTCGCTTGTAGTTTTGGTGCCAAAACGGGACAGTACGACCTGTTTTTGTGTGGACTACAGGTGGCTCAATGATAAAACAGTTTACCCGGTGCCTTGGGTAGACAAACTGCTCGACCATAATGCTAGGGGAGAATATCTGACCTCATTTCAGCCAGGTGTTCTCACAAACACCGGTCTCTATGGATCTACTCTACGTTCTTGTTCTTCTTCACCTAGACACCTTCACCTTCGGGAGTTCCAGAATACCGAACACAGGGAGCATTCTCCACGAACAAGCGTGACTCTTTTCGTGAAAAACCCCATGAACAGAGACTGGCTCTTGCCACACTTTCCACAGAACTATTTCTGGGCTTTGACCTCGTGGCAGACCATAACAGATCTGGGTGATTTTCAGATATATTGTTCTCCCTGATCCAGGCTACCCAGGGATGTGACTTTTGTGGGGTTCCCATGTATTTTGGGGGTACTTTTGGGGTGTAAAATTTTACCTTTTTCTGTACATGGAGATAATTGAGTTTAGGACATTCTCTGACTCAATTATCTCCCAGGTTCAGATGAGGAGTCTGCTGACTGTATAAATTTGATGCCTGTTCTCCATTAAAGTCATTGGTGTATGATTATTATGGGAAAATGGTATTCATGGTGGTGATACTACACTATATTCTGTTTTCTGTCTTTATATTTTCCATACTGACTCACCACCATAGGAGTTTGAGGACTCCCAGAAGGCGCTGCTTCCCAGTGTACAATGCAGGGAGAGGAGACAACCGGTCTCTCTCGCCAGCGGCAGCCGGAGTTACAGGGAGAGGAGATGATTGGTCCCTCTCCCAAACAGCAGCAGGAGTTCCCAGGAGTGGAGATGGTGGGTCTCACTCCCCAGCAACAGCAGGCATCACTGGGAGTGGAGATAGTCAGCCTCACTCCTCAACAGCAGTATGTGTTACAGGGAAGGGAGACGGTCGGTACCTGGTTAGTCTTCCCTTGGGGGGGGATATGTGGCAAACAAGACTGCCTGTGTAATGGGCAATTGTAGGTATAATACACATTGCTAAATTGTATTTCTTTAAACTGCAACTGTTTAATTAGTAACCTTTTACCTACTTTCAGTACACAATATGTTTATGCCATCTTGTCTTAGATTAATGCAATAACAATTCGAGGCTTTGCCTATGTCATCCTAACTTGTAGTCCAAATAAAGATTAAAGATCTCTAGGTTATGACAATAGACTGATAAGGATGTTTTCCTTTTATTTTTATATATGAACTGCTTTTAACCCATGCATTACCAGTAGTAATTAGAAATGCTATACTATATATATATATATATATATATATATATATACACATGCATGACCAATGCTAGGTAGAGACTTACTGACCGACTCTGGAGGTGACACATACTGAAAGATTACCTGTATAATCAGGAGGGTATGTTATACTAATACTTTATATATATATTGCAAGCATATATTCATTTAATTCTATAACTCTGCTTTATGATATATTAATGGATTATTAAGTTTATATATCTGTATTCATTTATATTCAATAAACTATTTTAATAAGACAAAAGTTATTGCTTCCAACTCCTATTTTTATTGTATTCTCAATTATTTATGTATTTTAAATAGAGAAACTCTGTACCGACTATATAATATTTTAGCTAAGATATCTGTATGGTTAGCCCTGCTAAATTCTATGTTTTAAGACGTTATAGTGGTAAATAGGGGTACTAGCGGTTACTTCTGCTAGCTAGCCTCCTGCCCAAGGACTATGGGCCATATCCAAAGACCCTGTTCAGGAGTCACCTGCCCTGCCTCCTGTCATGCCAAAGCATGAGTTGACATTTGATGTGTGTTGTTTTTGTACGTGTTGGGATAACATTTATTGAAGGCTTTGATCTAACACCAGGACTAAACCATAAAACTACTAGATAACCATCACCAGAGTTGGACATAGGGCATCGTAAAAGGTATTGGTGCGTTATTTTTGGTTATTTAAAGGACATCATTTAAGAAAATATGGAGTCTGGCCACTTAGAAACAACTAGTTTGAGATTTATAATGAGGACTATTTATTTTTTCATCAACTACTTGGAGATCTGGAACATCTGAATCTCCCACAAGAATTATATATTTGGGGTAAATATATGTAAGAATTTCTTGTGTTTTCTCCTATTTTATTTTATGGACTGTTTTGCAATTTGTTACCTGTGTTTCTGTATGTAATTTATTTCCGTATTTTTGTACACAGCACTGTGAATCCTTTTTGTTGGATTAAATGTTTACTTAATCAGCTTGTGTTTTTGTTCTCTATGAACGCACTCTTCCGAGGAAAGCTCAAGTAAACACATTACCAAAAGGGTTAATTATATATGTCTGATCAGTAAAGTAAGGTTGTGATCCTATAATTCTACTCTGTGTTGGGTAACCTAACACGCCCGGATATAAAGTCTTGGTGGTGGCAGTAAAGTGTGTACTAGGGTGTTAGTGGTTTCAATTTAGTGGTTTCTGGGACTAGCAACTGGTAACTAGGGATTTGGTGTCATTAAACCTTTCACTTCCACACTCTCCCCACTGTCTCGGCTGGGCCAATAACCCACATTCGTGACACCTCTCCAAGCAGCTTTGCCTCTGTGCCCCTGGTTCGGCACTTTCCCCTCTTTGGAACTAAACCGAACACAAGCTCCCTGGAGGCAGTTCGCATGAAGAAACCCACAAATGGTACTCAGCAGTACTTAGCCATGACCGCTATTGAACTAATTTTGGCATTAGGACTTTGTGGGTCCCTGGTCACCTCAGAGGTACTTAGCTGCGAATGTTGTGGAACTGTTATCGGCATTAGGTGACTGTGCGGTTCCCGGACAACTTGGTACGGGGTTTTGAGCGACTTTGCAACTCACCAGGAGAGCGCTTTTTGGAGGGAAGGGGAATGAACACTACATGAGAGCCTGGTAGAGCACCCCATATTTCGGACGCAGGAGCTTCTGAAAGTTGACCGTCCAAAGCACCAAACGCCCTGGAATTATTTTGGGCATATCTGTGCAGCCAGTCAGATCTTTATCATGGTGGCGTTTCCCCTACACTGCATGGATCTGAGTGCTATTTATAGAACATGGGCGCTCAGATCAGGGCTATTTGGAGATGTATTATTTGTGGGGTTATTGTATAATTTTATGATGTTTTGGGGTATTTTTAGGTTTAATATTTTCGTGTTTGCCTCTCTGTTCCTGGGAGATAATTAGCTTACCGGTCTTTAACGCAATTATCTCCCAGGCACAGATCTATGGGAAGGGATTGTCTTGTATTGAATGGAGAACCCATGCTGGGGGCTGTGTATAAAAGCAGGCAACTTGGCCATAATAAATCAGTTCCTTTTTACCCTTCACACAGTCTCGACTAGTGTTTGGGTGTACCAGCTACAGAGCTATACGAAAGCAAGACCACGGCCAAGCTGCAGCACCTAGGGACACAAAACAAAATGTACAATGGCAAAAGAGATATACTCTGAAAAATATAAAATGAAATACAAAATAGTGCAATATATCGAGTTCACCAGAGTGATATATATGGGGTATGGACTGCACGCACATGGTGTAGAGCCCTATAAGGATCGACTCAAATCACAGTCAGAGGTATATAGGTAATACCAGATCCTTGGCCCAATCATCCTCAATATGGAGACAAAAAGGAAACAAAATATCCTAGTGCAGATTGTAAAGTGCAATATATAGCCATAGTGCAGGTGCAAGTGACTGATCACCAGAAACTGGTCCCAACTCAGAGTTTGTACACACAAAACTAAAAAATTCCTCCCACTTTTTCCCTAAACAATATATCTCTAAAGAGATGGTGACCTTTGAAAAAATGGTCATGAACGATGTAAATAAAATCAGGTAGTGGAGAGGGAGGAGATATGACAGATGGGGAACATGCATGTAGCTGGGTGACAGTGGGGCGAGGAAGCAGGGGGAGGGAAGAAGATAGAGTTAGCAATGTACTGATTTAGTGCAACCTAGCAGATTTGCCCACTTGAGTGAAGATGTTGGGTCAGCTCAGGAGTAGCTGCATTAGAGGAAGCTGTTACTTTTAACAGCCGAGGGAACAGCTGTGGTGGTAGGGGAAGGTTGTGGTGGTAGGGGACTCTATCATTAGGAGAGTAGACAGGGCAATCTGCCACTCTGATCGGCTCAACTGGACAGTTTGCTGTCTTCCGGGTGCTTGGGTTCGGCATGTTGCTGACAGAGTGGATGGATTATTGGGAGGAGCTGAGGATGACCCAGTGGTCATGGTCCATGTTGGTACCAATGACAAAGTAAGAGGAAGATGTAAGGTCCTAAAGAATGATTTCAGGGAATTAGGTATCAAACTTAAGAAAAGGACCTTCAAGGTTGTATTCTCTGAAATATTATCTGTGCCATGCTCTAAAGTGGAAAGGCAGCGGGAGATTAGAGAGGTCAATGCGTGGCTGAAGTCTTGGTGCAGGAAGGAGGGTTTTGGGTTTTTAGAGCACTGGGCCGACTTTGCGCTTGGGTACAACCTTTATAGCAGTGATGGGTTGCACCTAAGCGGGAGAGGGTCTCCAGTGCTGGGGGATAAGATGGCTGGAAGGTTGGAGGAGATTTTAAACTAGTAGTAGGGAGGGAGGGTCATAGCAATCTACAAAATGGAGATAGGACAGAAAGGACATGGGCTTTAGCTCAGTATAAGGGGGGTGGAGACGGGGGAAGGGGCAAGCTCAGAACAGATAAGGAATGTAATGTTGATAATTCACAAAAAGTAAAAGTGACTCATGATATTAAATGTATGCTTACCAATGCAAGGAGCCTAAATAACAAAATGGGGGAACTAGAGGCAATAGCATACACTAAACAATATGACACAATATGCATAACTGAAACATGGTGGGATGAGACACATGACTGGGCAGTTAACTTAAATGGGTAAATGCTATTTAGAAAGGATAGGAAAAGCAAGAAGGGTGGTGGGGTATATTTGTATGTCAACAATGAGTTAAAGCCAAATCTTAAGCAAGTGGATAGTGATGAGGAAAATGTGGAAGCTTTATGGGTAAATATCTGCTTGGGGGAAAAGAAGGGAAATCAACTATTGGTTGGGATATGTTATAAACTACCTAATGTTAATATTGACAAGGAACAACAGCTGTTTGAGCAAATTGAGAAAGCTGCAACTCTGGGTAACACTTTAATTATTGGAGATTTAAATTACACAGACATAAATTGGGACAGAGGAACTAGTAGCTCAGCAAAGGGAATAAGGTTTTTGAAGTTGTTAAATGACACCTTCATGTCACAACTTGTACAAGAACCAACTAGAAAGGACGCTTGTCTGGACCTGGTTCTAACAAACAACATTGATCTCTTGACCAACATTCAAGTAGGTGAGCACTTAGGAAATAGTGATCACAATATAGTGTCCTTTGAAATAAACTCAAAAAAACAAAAGCACATGGGGAATACTAAAACATATAATTTTAAAAAGGCCAATTTCTATAAAGGGCAGCTTTACAATATATTGACTGGCATTAACTCTTTAGTGAAAAGAACACTGAGAATAAATGGAAAATCTTCCAACAAATATTAGAAAGGTACATTTCTCAGTATGTACCATTGGGAAATAAATATAAAAGAAACAAATTGCAACCAGTGTGGCTTAGTAGAGAAGTAAAACAAGAGATTAAAAATAAGAAAAGGGCATTTAAATCTGACAAATCAGATGCATCCTATAAAAGATATAAGGAAGCCAATAATGTGTGCAAAAAGGCGATTAGATTCACTAAACTTCAAAATGAAAAAATGATAGCCAAAGAGAGAGAAACCAACCCCAAAGCATTCTTTAAGTACATAAATACTAAAAAAACCAAAAAATTAGTTAATGAAGACCAGGAAAAGGCAGGAATTATAAATAACTATTTCTCCTCCGTATATATTAAGAAAGAACCCATGGCATTAGATGTGCAAATGATTGCTGCTAAGAACTTGCAGAAAAATTGTAATTGGTTAACTCAAGAAAAGGTGCTGCAGCAACTAAAGAAAGTTAATTTAAACAAAGCTCCAGGGCCTGTCTGTATTCATCCACGAGTATTTAAGGAACTAAGTGTAGAAATAAACGAACCTCTGTTTTTAATCTTTCAAGATTCTTTTCTTTCAGAAGGTGTTCTGGAGGATTGGAGGAAGGCGGATGTGGTTTCTATATTCAAAAAGGGTTCAAAATCCGTGCCTGGAAATTATAGACCTGTGAGCTTGACTTCTGTGGCTGGAAAAGTATTTGAAACATTATTAAGGGATAATATTCAAGAATTCATTGAGAAGAACATGGTTATCAGCAAACATCAGCATGGTTTTATGAAGCACAGTCATGTCAAACTAACTTGATTGCATTCTACGAAGAAATAAGTAGAAGTATAGATCAGGGTGTTGCGGTGGATGGATTTTGCCAAGGCATTGGATACAGTTCCACACAATAGATTAGTGTTCAAACTAAAGAAATCGGTCTAGATGAAAATGCTTGTTCTTGGGTAGAACATTGGATTAAAAATGGAGTACAAAGAGTTGTCATTAATGGTAAATTTTCAAGCTGGACAGACAGGGCCAGATTAAGAGCCCAGTGGGCCTGGTGCTGACAATTATGACGGGCCTAATTACAGAATCATATCGACCAAAAACAGTAAAACACTCCCAAGCGTTATGTATCTGATAGAGATGGTGCTGGAGAGAAAGAAAACAGCAGCTATAAGAAAACACATACCCTAGGCTAATCTCTCATTAATTTATGTTTTCATCTTTCAAGTAAATCCATAACCCCTAACAGCAGTGTCCAGTCAAGCAGGAAGTCAATGGGCACGGAAAAAAAAGGGTGTGCCACTGACAGCCTGGTATGAATGCATGTCAGGCTGCCTGCCAATCATGCAGCTGGCCAACTAAGGGCATACTATGCAGACAGCCCCCTGAGCTTGGCATAAATGCATCTAATGATGCGCTCACTCAACGCTTTCTAAGGACTGCCGCCTAGCACTCGCTGGTCCACTTGTCTCCTTACCTTCTTACTAGCAGGCAGAAGCTCCTGGTATATAGTCTGGGACAGAGAAAAGCTGTATGTAGTGAGTGTAGAAGAAAGGGGAACATGCCACAGTGTTAGAGAGACCAAGGTCAGCATTACCTTAAAGGATCACTATAGGGTCAGGAACACAAACATGAATTCATGACCCTATAGTGTTAACACCACCATCAAGCCCCTCTGGCCCCTCATACATATAGCAAAATCTTACTGTATTCAAGCCTGAAGCTGTAACTCTGCATGCTGTTAGACTCAGAAAAACAAGCAGTCTGCTGACATCATTAGAAGTGGTGGCCTAAACCAATCACAGTGCTTCCCCATAGGATTGGCTGAGACTGACAAAGAGGCAGATCAGGGGCAGAGCCAGCATGATTCAAACACAGCCCTGGCCAATCAGCATCTCCTCATAAAGATGAATTGAATCAATGAATCTCTATGAGGAAAGTTCAGTGTCTGCATGCAAAGGGAGGAGACACTGAATGTTTGGATACATTTTAGGCAGCTATGACCCAGGAAGTATCTCTAACAGACATCTAAGGAGTGGCCAGTGAAGTTATCACTAGGCTGTAATGTAAAGACTGCATTTTCTCTGAAAAGACAGTGTTTACAGCAAAAAGCCTGACGGTAATGATTCTACTCACCAGAACAAATTCAATAAGCTGTAGTTGTTCTGGTGACTCTAGTGTCCCTTTAACTATATCCATTGTCAGCCAGTCCACACATGTTTTGTTCCCATACATCCCTCTTAAGTTTCCATACTTAAGTAAGAGTATGTGAAAAGTAGTTAGGGTTGCCATCTTTCTTGGAAAAACACACCGGCCTTGCTAATTTGCATAATTAAATATGTATGGGTGACATCACATGATGTAAATCGCAAGGTGTGACATAAGAGAAAATGCTGTAAAATCACCAAAAAACTACTTAGTTTGATTCTGCTGTATAGATGGATTCCTCCCAGTGCCCCCATGTGTCGATTACTCCAGGTCTCAGTGTTCCTATGTATCAGTGTATCAGTACCCCATGTCTCCCAGTGTCCCCTAGTGTCGTGTCCCCAGGTCTCCCAGTGATCCTATGTATCACAGTGTCTCAATGCCCCATGTCTCCCTGTGTCCCCATGTATCCCAGGGTTCCCATGTCATTAGGAAGATGGGAAGACCTCGGGACACGGGGAGACCTAGGGACACGGAGACACCAGTGACAATGGGAGACTAGGGGACTCTGGCTGGGACGCATGGGGACACTGGGAAAATAGGGGATGCTTGAAGACATGGGGACACAGACACCAGGGACACAGACACTAGAGACACTGGCTGGGGGACATGGGGACATTGAGACTTGGGGACAAGGAGACACCAGGGCCACAGACACTAGGGACACTAGCTTGGAGACATGGGGACATTGAGACACTGGGAGACATGGAGGCACTAGGAGACATGGGGACAGTGAGACACTGGCAGACTGGGGGCACTGGGAGACCAGGGACACTGACTGGGAGACATGGGGACACTGGGAGACATGGGGACACTGTGTCCCCATGTGTCTGTGGCATAATGTCTCCCAATGTCCCTTAGTGTCTCAGTGTCCCCATGTCGCTTTGCAGCCTTTCCCCCCATCCCTTACTTCCCTGAGCTGTAGGCTGTCTCTGCAGGGTGGGAGTTGCTGTCTGGACTCTCTGTAGCTGCACCCCTGCAGATCAGTGAGTATAGATAGGCAGGGAGGGATATCCTGGAACGTCCTATCCCTGCCTCTCTACACACACAGTGACCCCTGCTGGCCAGTGCTGGTATTGCATAGTAATCTCTTGTTTATACTGAGAAAAATACCAGCATTTGTATTGCCAGTATCACTGTAATATTGGCATCAGCCAGGCAGCCTCAAATACTGGCTGTGCCAATAAAATAAAAGCCAGGTGGAATCCCTAAGAGTAGTGTGTGGGGAAAAAAAATGTGGGGGGAAAAATAAACATTTTTTTTTTTTTTTTAAATCAATGGGCCTATTCCATGGGCCAGGGCCTGGAGCTGCAGCTCCATCAGCCCCTATGTTAATCCGGCCCTGGTTGGAGGGAAAGGATGCAGCTATACGAAAACACATACCCTATGCTAATCTCTCTCTAATTTATGCTTTCATCTTTCAAGTAAATCCATACCTCCTAACAGCAGTGTCCAGTGAAGTAGGAAGTCAATGGGCGGGGTAAAAGGGTGTGCCACTGACGCGAATCACGTGACCAGACCTGCCAAAAGGGGTATACATGCCCAAAAAGGGGGCATGTTTGTCCAAAGAATTGGAAGACCAGGCATTGGAAGACATGAATGCATGTCAGGCTACCTGCCAATCATGCAGGCTGTCCAACTAAGGGCATACTATGCAGACATCACCCTGAGCTTGACATAAATGCATCAAATGATGCGCCTACTCCACGCTTTCTAAGGACTGTCCCCTAGCACTCGCTGGTCCACTTGTCTCCTTATCGTCTTATTAGCAGGCAGAAGTTCCTGGTATATAGGCTGGGAGTAGTGAGTGTAGAAGAAAGGGGGCATGCCACAGTGTTAGAGTCCAACGTCTGCATTACCTAAACTAATTTTATTGTCAGCCAGTCCACACAAGTTTTGTTGCCATACATCCCTCTTAAGCTTCCAAACTTAACCCCTTAAGGACACATGTGTGACATGTCATGATTCCCTTTTATTCCAGTAGTTTGGTCCTTAAGGGGTTAAAGGGACACTATAGTCACCAGAACAATTACAGCTTATTGTATTTGTTCTGGTAAGTAGAATCATTCCCTTCAGGCTTTTTGCATTATACACTGTCTTTTCATAGAAAATAACTCCACTAGCCACTCCTTAGATGGCTGCTAGAGGTGCTTCCTGGGGCAGTACTGCCTAGTGTGCAGCACTGCCACTCAGTGTCTCCACCCTCTGCATGCAGACACTGAACTTTCCTCATAGAGATGCATTGATTCAATTTATATTTATGAGGAGATGCTGATTGGCAAGGGCTATGTTTGACTTGTGCTGGCTCTGCCCTTGATCTGACAGTTTTAGCCAATCTTATGGGGAAGCATTGTAATTTGCTCAGACCACCACTTCTGATGATGTCAGTTCAGAGGCAGAGCCAGCACCTGCAGACTTGAATACAAGTAAGATTTTACTATATTTAGGGAGACAAGAAGGGCTCAGGGGGGCTAAATGGTGGTTTTTACATAATAGGGTCAGAAATACATGATAGTGTTCCTTTAAGCAAGAGTATGTGAAGAGTAGTTAGGGTTGCCACCTTTCTTGGAAAAATATACCAGCCTTAATTATTTGTATAATTTATTAGTTATGCATGACATCACATGATGTAAATCACAAGGAGTGACATAAGAGAAAATTCTGTAAAATCACCAACAAACTACTACAGTTTGATTCTGCTGTATAGATGAATTGCTCCCAGTGTCTCCGTCTCCCAGTGTCTCAGTCTCGCAAGTCACCCAGTGTCTCAGTGTCCCTATGTACCACAGTGTCAGTGTCCCCATGTCACCCAGTCCCATAGTCTCTCAGTGTCCCCATGTCTCCCAGTGTCCCCATGCCTCAGTGTGCCCCCATGTCACTAGGGGACACAGTGAGACATGGGGGTACGGAGACACTTGGGGACACTGGGAGACACGAGGGCACTTGTGAATACAGACATGGGATCACTGGGAGACATGGGGACAAAGACATTTGGGGACACAGACACTGGGAGACATGGGGCCAGAAACATTTGGGGACACTAAGACACTAGGGACATTGAGAGACATGGCAACACAGACACAGGGAGACTAGGGGACACTGGGAGACTAGGGGACACTAGGAGACATGGGGACAATTAGACACAAGGGACACTTGTGGACATAGACATGGGGACACAGACATTTGGGGACACACACTGGGAGACATGGGGAATCTGAGTAACTAGGGACACAGAGACATGGGGACACAGATACTGGGAGACTAGGGGAAACTGGGAGCCATGTGGACACTGAGCCACTAGGAACACTGGCTGGGGGACATGGGGACACTGGGAGACATGGGGACACTGTGTCCCTAGTGTCTCCATGACCCAATGTCCCTATGTCTCACAGCTTTCCCATGTGTCTCAGCATCCCCATGTCTCACAATGTCCCCCAGTGTCTCATTGTCCCCATGTTTTCCAGTGTCCACAAGTATCTCAGTGTCCCCAGGTCTCCCAGTGTCCCCTAGTGTCTCCATGTCTCCCTGCTGCCTTTCCCCCATCCCTTACTTACCTGAGATGCTGTCTGGACTCTCTGTGCTGTGTTGCTGCTCCTCCACGGATCAGTGAGTAGTAGAGAGAGGCAGGGAGATGCTGTAACTTCCTATCCCTGCCTCTCTCCACACGCAGTGACCCCTTCTGGCCGGTGCTGGTATTGCAGAGTAATCTCCGTTTATACCTGCATTTGTATTGCCAGTATTACTGCAATACTTGCACAGCCAGGCAGCCTCAAATACCAGCTGTGTCAGTAAAATACCAGTCAGGTGGCAAACCTAAGAGTACTGTGTAAAAAAAATAAAAAGTGTTTTTTGTTTTTTTTAAAATGGTCATATTCCATGGGCCTGGGCCTGGGCCTGGAGCTGCAGCTCCATCAGCCCCTATTTTAATCCGGCCCTGTGGACAGAGGTGGCAAGTGGTGTCCCTCAGGGTTCTGTTCTGGGACCCCTTTTATTTAACATATTTATAAACAATCTTGAAAAAAAGCATTGAAAGTCATGTTTCAGTGTTTGAAAATGACACAAAACTCTGTAAAGTAATGCAATGTGAGCAAGATATTACCTTGCTGCAGAGGGATTTAGATAGACTGGGGGACTGGGCACTCAAATGGCAGATGAAATTTAATGTTGAAAAATACAAAGTTATGCACTTCGACGTAAAGAATGCACAAGCAACGTTTACCCTTAATGGAAGCAAATTAGGGATAACAACACACGAAAAGGACTTGGGAATTGTTATAGACAACAAACTATACAACAATGTGCAATGTCAATCAGCAGTGGCTAAGGCCAGTAAGGTATTGTCATGCATGAAAAAGGGCATTCATTCTCGGGATGAGAATATCATTTTGCCTCTTTATAAATCACTGGTAAGACCACATATTGAATATGCTGTGCAATTTTGGGCACCTGTTCTAAAGAAGGATATGATGGCACTAGAAAAAGTGCAGAGGCAGGCTACAATATTAGTAAAAGGAATGGAACATATCAGCTATGAAGAAAGGTTAACAAATGTTAGTTAGTTTAGAAAAATGTCACCTGAGAGGGGATATGATAACATTATACAAACCATTATGTGGAAATCTAAAACAAGTCAATACAAACCATTATGTGGAAATCTATTCACAAACTGGATTTTACATAGGACACAAGGTCGTGCGTTTAGACTGGAAGAAAGAAGATTTTGTCTAAGGCAAAGAAAATGTTTTTTTACTGTAAGAACAATAAGGATATCAAATTATCTGCCTGAAGAAGTGGTTTTATCAGAGTCTATACAGATGTTCAAACAGCAACTAGATGCATACTTGCAAAAACAGAATATTCAAGGATATAATTTTTCAATGTAGGGTAATAGCTGCTTGATCCAAGGATTAATCTGACTGCCATTCTGGGGTCAAGAAGGCATTTTTTTTACTAGTTTGTTGCAAGTGCTTCAAACTGTTTTTTTGCCTTCTTTTGGATCAACAGCAAAAAACAAATGTGAGGAGGGCTGAACTTGGACACAAGTCTCTTTTCAGCTATGTAACAATGTAACCCAAAAAAGACTAACTACAATTTAAACCATGCAGAATTCCAAGCCCTAAATGATTTTAGGGAAGATCATACATTAGTGATTAAACCAGCGGATAAGGGGGGTATCATACTTTTAGAAGAAAAAGATTACCTGGAAGAATTTCAGACTATTAGGAGATAGTCGAACTTACAAGTTATTATCTAAAGACCCGACTAACTATTTTAAAATCAGTTATAATAAGCTGGTTGGTAAAGGAAAGATGGAAGGAATAATAAACAAAAAAGAATCTGAATTTTTAAATATACCTTACCCGAAAATTCCTATTTTTTTTTTTTTTTAACTATCTTCCCAAAATTCATAAAACTTCAGATAAGCCACCAGGACGCCCTATAATTTCGGGCATAGGATCCATTTCCAGTACGTTATCTCAATATACTGATAACTGCTTACAACCGAGGGGAACAAAACTGTCCGAGCTATATGAAAGACACTCTTAATATTTTACAGGTTTTAAAGGATATTAAATGGAAAGATTTTATTTTAGTCACAGCCGATGTCAGTTCATTGTATACAATAACTGCTCATGATAGAGGCTGTGAAGCAACAAGACATTTTGTAAATATCTAAGACAGATTCCTATTGCCCATAATTGATTTTTTATTAGAAGGGATATATTGGATTTTAACCCCTTCAGGACCTAGGAGGGTTCAGGACCGTCATCGGCATTTTTGCCTTGCCGACCGGTGACGGTCCTGAACCGTCCTAGAGATAATATGTACTTACCCGATCGCTGTCGTTCCCCCGGCGGCGATCGGCAGTGCTCCTGGTGTGGGGAGACTGCCTGCAGCCCAGACAGTCTCCCCATGGCAGATTAGGACCCCTGGGGCCATGTGATCGCTCAACACAGTGATCACATGGTCACAATAGGTGTCCAATTGTCTGCCTGCAGGGGGACTGCCTGTGCTGACAGGCAGTCTCCCTGCTAGTGTAAAATCATTAAAAAAATTAAAGGTACATGTTAATAAAAATTATTATATATGTGTGTATATATATATATATATATATATATATATATATATGATATACAGACATATCTATATAATATATGTCTGTATATCATATATATAATGTCGTACTAAGTGTATTTTTATATTAATATGTAGATATATTAATATAAAAATACACTTAATTAAATTACACACGTGTATATATATATATATATATATATATACATATATATATATAAAATATATATAATAACTATATATATTTTATATATATATATATATTATAAAATACAAATAATAAGTAATTTAAATTAAATAAAAACATGTAAAAATAATAAAAATTTAAAAAATTATATATCTATATGAAATTTTATTCTAACTGTATTTTGTAATATATATATTTATATAAAAATACACTTAGAATGATATTGTATATATATCTATGTAGAGCAAAAAACAGGTCGCAAGAGTATTCTGAGAACGGACAGCAGCTAAAATAGCCTGCCCTTCAGTGGGTTCCTGCTCAGAACTCAAGCTGGTTTTAGCTCATCTTACAGAGAGAACATATCTGAAGCATATCAGACTGGTCCCACCCATACGGGCAGTCCAGATCCGAAATGCCAGCAAGTTCTCTCTGCACGAGAGACACAGCAACCCCAGATGATCGTTTCAGTCTTTTTAGGCATCATCAGTAAGGCATAGCTGATATCTCTTTAGGCACCGTGAGCAAGGGGTCCACGTCTGGATTACCCTTTAAACTAATGGAGAGCAAAAAACAGGTCGCAAGAGTATTCTGAGAATGGACATTTTTTGCTCTCCATATATCTATGTATATATAAATAATGTCCATATACAAAATTACATAAATAATTATATAAATATACACGTAGACTTCAAATATATAAATATGCATATAAATTTAAATTCTACTTGCATATTTATGTAATATTTTTACATAATTAAGTAATTTTATTGATTGCAATTTGAGGGACCTGCCTGCCAACCCAGGCCAAAAGTCCAGATAATTTAATTTGCTAGCACTATAGTTTACCCTGTAACATTCTATGACACCCTACAACCTGTACATGGGGGGTACTGTTTTACTTGGGAGACTTCGCTGAACACAAATATTAGTGATTCAAAACAGTAAAACATATCACAGCGATGATATTGTCAGTGAAAGTTTATTTTTGTTTGCATTTTTCACACACAAACAGCACTTTTACTGATGATATAATTGTTGTGATACGTTTTCCTGTTTTGAAACACTAATATTTGTGTTCAGCAAAGTCTCCCGAGTATAACAGTACCTCCCATGTACAGGTTTTATAGCGTTTTTGAAAGTTACAGGGTCAAATATATGGGTCAAATATTTTTACATCGAAAATGGCCAGGTTGGTTACGTTGCCTTTGAGAGCGTATGGTAGCCCAGGAATGAAAATTACCCCCATGATGGCATACCATTTGCAATAGTAGACAAGCCAAGGTATTGCAAATGGTGTATGTCCAGTCTTTTTTAGTAGCCACTTAGTCACAAACACGGGTCAAAATTAGCGTTCAATTTAGTTTTTTACCTTTTTCACACACAAACAAATATGAACGCTAACTTTGGCCAGTGTTTTCGACTAAGTGGCTACTAAAAAAGACTGGACATACCCCATATTGAATACCCTGTGTTGTCTACTTTAAAAAAAATATGTACATGTGGGGTGTTATTCAGAGATTTATGACAGATAATAGTGTTACAATGTCACATTTTAAAAAATTTATGTTTTGAAACCGCAATATCCTACTTGTACCTATAGCCCTATAACTTGCTAAAAAAAGCAAAAAAGCATGTAAACAGTGGGTATTTTTAAACTCAGGACAAAATATTGAATCTATTTAGCAGTTTTTTTCATTTGCTTTTGTAAATGAGTAAAAGATTTTTCAAGTAAAAGTCAAAAAACATGTATTTTTTAAAATTTTTCATCATATTTTTTTTAAATTACGTGAGATTATATAAATAATGGTATGTAAAGAAAGCCCCTTTTGTCCTGAAAAAAACAATATATAATTTGTATGGGAACAGTAAATGAGAGAGCGGAAAATTACAGATAAACACAAACACCACAAAAGTGTAAAAAGAGGCCTGGTTGCAAATGTACAACATCGCAAAAACAGTCCAGTCCTTATTTTTGCCACAACAACACGGTCTACCTTTAAATATGTGGCACGGCGATGGGCACCAGATTCGCACCCAGCTACGGTAACCTGTTTATGTCCCTGTGGGAACACAGACATATTTTTGAACATCACGGGTGGGATGCGAATCTGATAACCTATCGCCGCTATATAGACGATATTTTTTTCATTTGGAAGGGTGACGCATCATCCCTTATGACTTTTTAAAATTATCTTGGAGACAATGACTGGGGCATCAGATTACACTTTTAGCAATAGTTCTGTTAACTTTTTAGATCCTAATATTGATATAGAAGAGACGAAATAAAAACCAGTACCTATTTTAAAAAGGTTGATGTAAACAGCTATATTCAAGGCAAAAGCTGCCACTATTCCCCATGGCTTTTAAAAGCCTCTAAAGCCCAACTGTTGAGAATAAAAATGAACTGTACTGACAACACCAAATTTTATGAGCAAGCACAGAAAATAATGGATGATTTTAGCGAAAAAGGCTATGATAACAAATTGCTTCAAGAAGTCGACACCCAAGATAGAGAAACCTTGATAAGGTATAAAGAAAAACAACAAAGCACAAATGAAAATACCATATCTTTTATTTGTGATTTTAATTGTCAAAGCGAACAACTGAAAAGAGTCATTAATAAATACTGGCCAATTTTAAAAAGTGACAAAGCACTTAATTCAATCCTCCCAGAAAAAAAACAAAGATTATATATAGGGGTGTTTCTAATTTAAAATACAATCTTACTTAAAATCAATTCTCCACTAAAAAGTCAGTCATAGCGACACTGTCATGCCGAACGTACCTTTCTTTAATCGATTCCTCTTCTCTCCCTCTCTAAGGATCTGTTCTTCATTTATTCCTGTTTGCTCTAGTTTTATTTAAAACATAAGACAAAGTAGGGACTACTTGTCTTATGGAGGTTCCCTACGCCTGACCATCTCTGACCAGCAGAGGAGCAAAGTGTGCTTTATTTCCGGTGGTCAGAGAAATTTTCCAATAATTCTCACCTTTCCTCAGTGTTCCCCCGATGCTTCCTTTTACTTTTCCCGAATGTCCTGTCATTTAGACAGAACGCCAGCAAAACTGCCGAATTGCATCCTAACAGAATGAGAACAGTTTCTCCATTCGTGTTAGAACGCAATTCGTAACTTTGTTAGGACCGGAATTTAATTCGAATGAAACTCCAATCCCATTTGTGCCGCGTCTGCATCTTGCAGCCACTTAGTAGATAACTCCCTAATTTCCCACCGTATTAGAGCGCTATCTACCAAAAGGCTGAAAGACCTAAATTGGTCTTTCAGCCAAATTTACTAATACTAAGTAAAGATTACTTAGTATTAGTAAATGATGCCCTACTCGCTATACCGTGAGAAGGGGCATGTCTATTAAACTATTGTCATCCCCTTGGCCCTAACCCCTGAGCGGCAGGTAGGGGCCATTAATAACAATAAGGGGGATGACAATAGGTCCTGAGTGGCGGGTGGGGGCCCTAAATGAGAATGGCGGGGGAACATATTGTCCTCCCCTGGCCCCCACCCCTGAGCGGCGGGTGGGGGCCATAAAATCAATGAGGGGGGACCTATTGTCCTCCCCCCCGGCCTCCACCCCTGAGCGGTGGATGGGGGCCATAAATAACAATAACGGGGGGAAACCTATTGTCCTCCCCCCCAGACTCCCACCCCTAAGCGGTGGGTGGGGGCCATAAATGAAAGTGTCCCCCCCCTCAAGCTGACTAGGGGTCCCCAAGCCCCTAGTCACCACCCCCACCAAAAACAAATTATTAAACCCCTACCTATCCCCTAACCTTAAAAATAGTGAGGGGGGGAATAAAACAACTAAGTGCCTGTAAAGAAAAAATAAAACTTACAATTTGATGTCTTTTTTCTAAAATCTTCATTTATCAGCCCCCAAAAATAGCCAAATAAAAACCATCATACCCGTTGAACTTGTAAAAAATAAAATAAAAAACCAGAGCACAAAAAATAAATAAATCAGACGAAAAAGAAAAAACCCAACGCTAAAAAACTAATCTTCACCCGGCGAGAGTACGGCGCAGACTGAGCTCCACAGGTCGGGGAAAGGCTTATAGAGCCTTCCCATGCCCTGCAATTTTACTCAGAACACTCGGATTGGTTGACTTGGAATTCAACCAATCAGATTGCTCTGTGTCATTTTACACAGCGTGGAAAAATTCCAAACAACTTTCCCACGCTGTGTAAAATGACTAGCACTCTTTAAAATTGAATGAAGACATCAAATGGTAAGTTTTATTTTAATTTTTTTACAGGCACTTACTTGTTTTATTACCCCCTATTTTAAGGGTGAGGGGGCAGGTAGAGGTTTAATAATTTGTTTTGGGTGGGGGTGGGTTTATGGCCCCCACCTGCAGCTCAGGGGTGGGGCCGGGGGGAGGACAATAGGTCCCCCCATATTGTTTTTATGGCCCCCACCCGCAGCTCAAGGGTGGGGGCCAGGGTGGAGGACAATAGGTCCCCGCCCATATTCATTTAGGGCCCCCACCTGCCGCTCAGGGGTGGGGGCCAGGGAGAGGACAATAGGTCTACCTCCATACTCATTTAAGGGGCCCCCATTTTCCTATCACCTAAAAGGAATGAGACTTTTACTAAAGAGATAGAAACTCTATATTAGAACGTAGAAACTCTATAAAAAAATGTTTGCAAACTGTTGACAGCGGGGTCTTTACCTAGGCATAGTTCCCAATCTATTGCCGTTAATATAGCAAAAAATGGCAATATATATGTTTATGTTCCACCGTCTTAGTTTTAAAATCTCCAGGATTGACTATGAAAGACATTTTATAAAACAACCAAATAAACTGTTGAACCATTTAGTGAATATAAGTGAACTTAAAAACAAAGTAGAGACACATTAGATATACAATTCATGTTAAGAGATGGTTGCAGAGGTGCTGCATGTGAGATAGAGGAGATTTAAGCAATAAGATACTATAGCATTCCATATCAACTGTCCATAACAGTTATTACAAATCGCATATTAATTAATACAAACTATGTGCAAATTAGATAATCTATATGATAACCCAATGATGAGATTAAACACTTAGGGGAAACATGGAAAAACGTTAAGTCTTGAATGACAATATATACCCTATATATTACCATATCTAAAAGCTAAAACTGTAGCACATGGATTACAGAAAAAGCAGAGGGACTAAGCTCCAAATGTTATGATCCAATGTCTAAAGATATAATTTCTGTCCCATTCCACATTAAGGTCTAGTGGGAATCTTGTCTGTAAAGTAAGTATCCAGAACATTTCATTCTTAAGTAAACGTTTCTCCAAGCTTCCCCCTCTTGGGCCCAATCTACATTTCTGAATTCCTTGAAAAAATAAATTTGCCAAATCAGCCGCAGTACAAGATTTAAAATGTCTTGATACTGGGGTTTGTTATATTGTGTGATATTTAATACTCTGGATATGTTCAGCTATCCTAGTCTTTAGCTTGAGTTTGGTTTGCCCTACATACTGTTTATTGCAGTTTTGACAGGTTATGAGGTAAATGACCCCTTCCGAAGAACAATAAATACAATCTCTAATCTCATATTCAGTTTTAGTGACAGAAAAAATTAAATGTCTGGTTTTATTAATGTGCAATAATTACATCTCTTCTGACCACATCTGAACATGCCTTTGCAAGTTAACCATGTTTCTGTTTTTTGGTGAGTATTAGAAAGAAAAAGACTGAGACAAAAGGGATTTGAGTGATTTCGCTCTTCTAGCTGAACTCTGAAATTTGGTATCACAGATCTTTCTGTAGAAAGAGTCTGACCTTATGACAGGAAGGTCTTTACATATAATATGGGTGATGGATTTTAATTGGTTACTGTAATCTGTGCAGAAATATGGGAGACTTTCCATATTTTTAAATGGGAGAGATGTTAAATTAGAGGTTCTCTAGCTTTTCTTTATTTGTCGATCTGTGTATCCCCTGTTATGTAGCCTGTCATCCTGTTCTTTAGCCTGAAATTGAAATGTATCATCTGTTGAACAATTCCTGTGAAGTCTGAGGAATTATCCTAAGGGGATCACATCAAACATATGTGGTGGATGACAACAATCTGTCCTAAGAATAGCATTACCCGCTATTTTCTTTCTAAAACCTGCTGTTATAATTGTCTTATAGATAGAGCTGCCTTCCAAGCTAAGATCAAGGGAATCAATTTTAAATTGTTGTATGTGGTTGGTAAAATATAGATTCCACTCTGGACTATTTAGGCTAAGTGCAAACTGGGAACATTCCTCCTCTCCCCCTTCCAAATGAAAAGAAGGTTGTCAATGTTCCTTCCATAGCATATAATATTGGATCTGAACGTGTTATTCTCCCTAAAGACATAGTACAGCTCCCACATAATCATATACACGGTGGAATAAGAAGGGGCAAATTTCGTCCCCATGGCAGTGCCAAATCTTTGGAGAAAAAAGGTTCCATCAAACACAAAATAATTATGCATGAGTGCAAACCTTTCTGGTGCGGTATGCACGAGTACAATGAACTCACATCCATGCTGAGCCATCTAAAGGAAACCTTCCATGCTATTTATTCCAGTTGGATTAGAACATCTCTGAATTCTTGAAGTAAACCTTTGGCTCCCTTAATTAAAGGTTGTAGTTGGAAATCTAACCATTCCAAAAGCCCTCTCCAAAAGATCAGATCCCCGATATGATGGGACAGCCAGGTGAATCTATCCTAGATTTATGGATCTTCGGGAGATGGTAAAAAAATGGCTTTGACCGGATTCATAAATTTGCTTGTAGGGTCACCAGTCTGACATAGGTTGATTGGTCTGATAACTGTCTGAGTGCCTACTTCTTATATTTTTCGGTATCCATGACCACAATGTTCCCCTCCTCATCAGACTACTTGATGACCACTGATGTGTCACATTGTAATGATTTGAGAGTAAATCTTTCCTGCTTAGATAAATTAGATTTAAATCTCTGTATGTCCATACCCTTCTTAGGTTTACTTTTCTTGTATAGATCTATGAGATCTTTATCAATTTTTGGAATAAAATTCTCTTCCACACCCCTGCTTGAGAGTGGATTAAAAGTTGAGGGGGGTTTTAAATTTGAACCTCCACATGATCTCATTGATAAAATGAATTGATTTTCCTGTTCCAGTTCCTCCAGATCTGTAACTAACCAAATATCTTGGAAATTGAGATTAACAGTGGGGAGAACTGCACTAAAAGATTCAATTTGATCGTCCGTGCTGAGATTTCTCTCACAGCAACTAATGACATCTTCAGATTCAAAATCTGTTCCCTTATTAAAGATTTTCTTAATTGTTAAGTACTGGATGAACTTGTTGACATCGACGAGCGTGTTGAATAATTTAAAGTCTGTTCCCGTCTTGTCTCCTCTGAGATGATATTCCTTTATGACATCCGCCTCTCCTTGTTTTCTTCCTCCCTTTTTAAAGGCTTGTCAGTGTGGTCCTCCTCATTGGTGCTGATGCTGTTTGCAGGAGATATGTCCCTCCTTCTATATTATTTTTATTTTTTTTGTAGGTTTCTGATTGACTTGAGAGTCTAGAGATAGCAGAAATATCAGATCTAGGATTAGAATTATTAATGGTTTCATTACTTGAAAACGAGACTCTCTGTTCAGGGTGATGATGTGTTTTCTTAAGGATGGAGTGTTTTCTTCTAGAATTATCCCAGCTAGACTTACGTGGATTCACCTGCCATGTGTAAGCTCTGTCGTCAATCTTCTTTATCTCTCAAAACTTATTTTCCCATCGATAATTTCATCCTCAATCTTGTTATATTATGTTTTCATTTTGGAGTCCCATTGTGTGAACAATGTTGTAGTCATTTTGTGTTCCAACTGTTCGTTTAATTCTGAGATTTGTTGGTTTATTCCCTGAATTTTTGCTTCATTAAACTTAATTAGGTGCCCCATCAATTCCAACAAACATTTCGAAAGTGAGTTGTTCCATTTAGCTTTCAAATTCTCGGACACTTGATTATAAGTGGGAATTTTCTGTAGTCTCAGGCTATTCTCGATATTCTCGCCACTTCACAATATTTTTTAAGGCTGGTAATTTCCCAGAATGTTTTGATCGTTTTCAGATTCAACTTTTCGAGTTGTATTTGTAATGTTCTCATTGAACTGTCATTTTTGGAATTACCATCTCTTGAGGATTCCTCCTGGAACATAGTTTCAATTTTCTGTTGTCTAGTACGTTTTATAACAAAAAAGGTGGCAGGGTTTTCTGGGTCTCCCCCTTCTGCCAAACTTTAAATCTGCTGCGTCCTAAACTCAATAAAATGGAAAGAGTTAAGTTCTTCTTGTGCACTTGAAAAAAAAAAAAAGTTTGACAACAATTTGCTACAAATTCTGTGGATTCTGCGATTATAAATCACATTGCAGAAAAGTGATCACTAAAATTTCCATAAAGCGACATTTAGATAATAGTCCCTTTTCAATTGAGGAAAAAATAACCTTTTTGATAGATTTTAGATTTATTCAAATATTCGTTATAAGTTCTGTGTATTTTAGAATTGTATATCACATTGCAGAAGAATAATCGTTATGATTTCCATGAAGCGACATTTAGAGAATAATCCCTTTCCAGTTGAGGCAAAGACAACCCTCTTGCTGAATTACAAACTTATTCAACAATTTATTGCAAGTCCTGTGTATTCTGGGATTTGATTACATATTGCAGAAAAATTTTATTTTCATAATGCAACATTTAGAAGATAATCCCTCCTTGAAAGTTGACTTAGGTGCAGGATCGAATAGCAGCGGGGAATTAACTGCTGTTTATTTAGACACAATATAACAAAAATTAGCTGCGGTTTATTTAGACACAATATTACAAAAATATGTGGGTGTGGTATGATGCCACACACCCACAGACGATACCGCAACTCCAAGTAAAATGTCTTAAATGTCAGGTGAAATAATCCTGAGATCAAGGCCTTCATAGGGTTAATTCTGGTACTGGGCTATCCCACATATGCAACAAGTAACACAAAACAAAATGTAGTCCATAGTAGGAGTAAACCCTTACAATCCACAGAAATTATGAAAAATTGCACATTTATTGATATAAAAATTGCAGCGATGTATGGCAGAAAATAGTCATGGCAGAACACAAAAGCTGAATAGAAGAGCAGGAATATTGTGGAATGCAAACAGCATATGATAGTCACAAGATGAATATACAGATATCCAGGTAAGGACAACACACGGGCAAAAAATAGGAACACTTAAAGAATGCGGCGGTTAGGGACTGGAGTGCTGCTGGTGTCCCGGTGATAGCTAGGTAGCGTGCTTGGCGGAGGTACCCAATTGGGGTACCAACCGGTTCGCCACAGCGTATCCCTTTAAACTGCACTAATTATGCATACATTACTTATGCCAAAAAATAAAAACAATTATGCATTGCTTGTATTTTTTTTCTTATAATAAATAATTCAGATATTTATATGCTGCATCAAATTAAAGTCAGTTTGTTCTTTTAAAAAATTGTGTTGAAGCAATAAATGAAAAAAAAAATAGCAGTTGAACAAACATATAGCAAATATGCTAAAATTGTATCGGTCTTCAAGTACAAACAAGCCAACTGAAGCTTCGTCTTCTAGGCGTTAACCCATTAAGGACCAGATGATGGTACAGGGTGTTAAAGTCTGATGATGCATAGACCACTATGCGTTTAAAGGTTCCAGCAGGGCTAGATTCCTGCTGGTACCAGGAGGCACCAGTTGGGACACAATGAGTGACCTTAGTTTGACAGATGAATGGTGTGCAGAGCTCAAATGGAGATTGGCAGGGACAGCATGCAGGAGCTGTAGCGTGAGAAGTAGATCTCTCTCTCACAATGTAATCATACCGTAGCGGTCACTCACAGAGTGCTCTGTACTGTGTTAGTTGGAAAATCCCTCTTCTGACATCATCCCTTTATGTTGGGCTTACGGTTAGCAATAGGATTTGGGTTATAGTTAGAGGAAGAATTAGAAGTACGATTAGGTTTAGAGATAGCATCAATGTTTTAATATTTCTGAAAAAGGTGACACAAATAGTGTCACTTGATCAAATTCTGCCCCTAGTAGGTAAGCAAAGAGGCATGTACAAATTAGGGCATGTTCGTTATTTGATCTTACAGTCCTTGCAAAGGTATACAGATAGGGTGTACATTGGAATAGTAGTAGAATACAAATATGTGGTCTATACAGTAGTGGGACAAAGGTGGTTTGTGAGATTCCCCTGAAAATAAAAAGTAGTAATAGCATACCAAGATAAAAACCGTGAACCGAGCTACATTTAAACTGATAGTACACCCTTTCAATTTAAATGTAGCTTGGTTCACGGTTTTTATTTTGGTAGCCTACTTCTGGTCTGAAGAGTTGGGGGTGTGGTTACAGCCAAGCAGGGAAACCTACATCTCTTTGTATGGGAGTGTTTTAAGATGAAACAACCCAGAAACATATAGGTTGAGATAAAAAAAAACAAAAAAAAAAACCCACAAGTGGTAAGCTGTTAAATGCTTTTAATGCCAGTTTATTTAAATTATGTGTACATACAAAGAACATGCATATTTAGTGGATGTAATGTAAAATGCATATGTTTAAATTACTAGGTATTTAATTACCACCCACTTACACATTACTTATGTGACAAAACAAGGACTATAAAATTCAGACTAACATTGTTCAAGCTTTCTAGTTTTTTTTGATGATGATGAGAATCCACAAAGGAAGAATTAGAAGTCAATTGTTGAAGATGAACTTTAAAGAATGAGATGTTGTGGCAAACAAGGTTGGCCACCTGCAAGATTATTTTAAAACTGTAGGGTACAAGTGAACAAAAAAATAACTTCTGTGCTGTTGTATTTATCAAACTTAGGTCTGCCCATCCATATATTGATCACTTAAGGATCACCCAGGAAAAACCTAAGGATGCATTTTTTTTCTTTATTTACGTTGCTGCATGGCAAGGATTTAGTTGCCTTATCCTATCTCCATAAAACTTAACTTTTCTCAGAACCTACTAGCTTGTGGTAAATCCACAGACGACTGTGCCTACTTGCTTAAAGTCAACTAGAACAAGCTAGCTAAAGCTCTGGGTACTCTGATGTGACAAAAAGGGCTTTCAATCCTCACAAACAGGCTCTAAGGAACTCCTGACTATATACACTGTATGTTGGTCCAACTTTTCTGGGCATAATCTTCACTGTTCTTTGGTTGTGGTATGTGAAGATGTTTGCCCTTTCATGCTAGTACTTGTACATGGTGATATATATATATATTTTTTTTCTTTTTTAAGTTTTTAAATCTAGCAATTTCAACATGACAACATAATTATTTACTTTTTTTATAATTTTTTTCTTGAACACTTAATTGCAATTGGCCTTAAATATTATATGTAGGTATCCATAAAAATAATAATATAATATATAATATGCTTCAATGTGAAAATAAAAACCAATGCTTTTTCTATTGCAAACACAAGATTAAAGTTTACATGATTACAAAACAGTACAAAATGATTTACAGAGAAAACATGTTATTTACAAAATTACACCCATTATAAAATAGTAATTGTGGAGATATAATTTCTCATAAAATCAGTAAAATAAAATTCAGTTTATGCCTCTCATCAAGTTCTGACAAATTCACTACACGGGACACCATATCTGCTTAGAATTTAAGCCTGCCTTGGCAAAACTACACCCAGACAGCCAATACAGATCAAAAGAATAACGAGTTGTGGGTTTGTATATTTCATTTTTCACACCTAACAAATTCAACCTTGTTAAATAGTAAATATAACATTGAAAAACCTTGGAAGTGATTGTTCCCCATCCACAGTCATTAGTGCATTAAAATGAAAAATCATTATAAATCAAAAACACCTTAAACCAAAAATATTGAAAATGAAACAAACAAAAAAAAGCGTAATAATAATTAAACAAGTATAGTAAATATCCTACATAAACACCGAGATTTGATTATACTTAATAGATGGCACAGGAGGGGTGACTTAATTTAGCTTAGAGGGAAAATGTGAATCCACGCTAGCACAGTATCTCATCACACTCAACTCCCTCTTTTAGTTTTATAGTAAATATTTAAAACTATACTAATACTCAGTAGTAACAAAACATATTTAGTGATGTGAGGCAGCAGCACACAAACTACCAATACTATTGGCCAGGGGACTTATGCCCCCATTGCCAGTCCTCCTCTGACAGTGGGATAGGTTTCCAGAAACAAGTAGCTTAGTACTAGAATGTCATTCAAGTATTTCACAACTTTTTCTAGTGTGTTTTTAATCTATTATTGTCAACATTTTTAACATTAATGTACCAAAAAAGTTTATATGTTACTGTAGGTTTTTTTAAGGTCATTCTTCTGGTTATATCTTTCCATTTTAAGGTTCATTCTTTTGGAAGAACAGGAGCTCTGTTCTACTAGTTCATGTGAGGGTTCAGACCATGGTTTCCTGTGGAAAAATGGTTTAATAAGAGTACCGACTGCCATTTTCTCTATTAAGCAGGGCCAGCAATGACCATCTAGTGCACAAAGTTAGGCAAACGTGAGGGAGACTGTAATACACCAAACACCATAATTACTACATTGTGCTGTTGTGGTTATGGTGCCAAGTGTACCCTGCCCTCTCCAAATGTAAGTAGTCAAACTGGCGTAGAATGGTTTGACCTTTTACATGGTATCCATTGGGTGCCGCTCCTCGCCTCCTCTTTGCAGCCAGGGCTAGCTCATAGGTGGAGAGTGTCGCTCTCAGCGAATGAGCTAAGCCCTGCTTTGCAAAACTTAGTTCAGACAAAAAGCTTCTGTCTCTTTGAAGGCTGTTGTGGAGGCAGAGAGAGGTAAGTTAAATCATTTTAAAACTATTTGGCAACATATACAGGCTATGCCTGGCACCAAAACTACTAGATAGTGTTGGTAAAAGTAGTAGCAAAAAGATAGACATGGGAAAGTATGGAAAATATAGTAATAGAGAAAATAAGAGGAAAGGGGTGGGTGAGTTCAGTTATGATTAGGGTCAAAACTAAGTCCAACCGTAACAATTATCCTAGATGTAAATGAAATACTTCTTTAAAATATATTAACACTGTTATTTTATCGTTTAAAAATATTTCCCTATTTAACAGTTGTCTGTCTGGCCCTGGCTCCTAGGGTCTAGGAAAATCTGTTAAGCCCCGTTATTAGTGCCACTTTAAAGGGTATACTTTCTTCCCAGAAAAGATTTGTATTAATGTGCATTCCTGCTAATATTCTTAGTGTAAAAAATACTTTTACATAAATATAAAACATACACATATATAAGGATTAGCATTAAATATTTTACAGAACTATATATATATATATATATATATATATATAAAAAAAAAAAATAAAAAAAAAAAACAGTTCTCTCCTTCTGTAATCTACAATTTAAAATAATTGTTATCTGCCCTCTTTCTAAAAGCAAATAGGTGGCACTTTTCAGTGTGCTGTGTGCGCTTATTCTTTTGAACGGATTATCCAACTGAAATTCATTTTTTATCAAGAATAATATTTCCTTGTTGATCCTTTATCCGAACACGTCCTGAGGAGTATTTTGTTTCCTGACGACCATTTGAGTATACTGTTTTTATAGTACCATCAGGATACTCTCTCCTTTTAAACTGTGCAGTGTGAATCTCTTTTTGCCCATTGTGGAATGTAACCGTTTTCTGACCATTCCTGTAAATATATGTATAGGTAGTGAAAATCTTAATTCTGTGCAAAATATCATTCCCCATCCTAACAGTTCCAAAAGTAAATACACAAAACAGCATAATAGTTTCTAAAATATTTCTACTAATCCCTTCATGGACATGATGACACATGAACAATCCAAGTGCCAGTTTGTTTGAATTTCATATATTCCAGGGTTTAAAATTTCTACTTGACTCTAGCTAATGAAAGGTGGAAATTAAGCCCTGGCCAGCAGAAATTTACAAAATACCCCCATTTAAAAACATTGCAGCCCATTGTAGGCCATGCCCTACTGCTATGCAGCTTAGCTTTATTTTACAGTACTATGGTTATTGTATTTTAAATACATGTTTTACACTTTTTAATTAGTGATTTCTGCCTAATTCAGGGAATAACTAGCTAGCATGACAATAAAGGTTAAATAATGGTTAAGCCAGCTACTGGAAAAAATGCATTTACAGAGAAACCGATCACCATTGTCTTGGTATGGAACAGCCAGGGCCGGTGCAAGGATTTTTGCTGCCCTAAGCAAAAAAGATTTTGCGGCCCCCATTCACGCCACAGTGGTCTTAACCTCACAAGATAAAACATTGCCTTACCTTGAAGGGTTAAACAAGCCTCTAGCTGTTGTCTCACTGACAGCCACTTTGCTCTATGGGACAGTGCTTTGCTCTCTCCTCCAGCTCTGCTTCACTCCTACTTGATATTTCCTGTCCTAATGTTTCTAATACTCCACCTCCTATAGTCTGTAAGCTCGTTTGAGCAGGGTCCTCTTCAACCTATTGTTCCTGTAAGTTTTCTTGTAATTGTCCTATTTATTGTTACATCCCCCTTCTCAAAATATTGTAAAGCGCTACGGAATCTGTTGGCGCTATATAAATGGCAATAATAATAATAATAATAATAATAATAATAGAGACACAACTCCGCTACAGTGTCATGTTTAGCTATATGAAGCGTTGAAAGTGCATAGCGATTGCCACTTATGCGCATGAAGTCCCCAATGTTTCTGTATAAGGAACATAGGATTGGACCAGTATTGCCCCATCAGTGACATTGAGCGAGGTAAGGAGGCAAGCAGTGCAGAGGTAGTCGGTGCTTGATAAATGGTGGGGGGGCTTGAATCTATGTAGGGACAGAGACCCTATAGTATTCGGAATACAGGTTTATATTCCTAACACAATAGTGTTCCTTTAAAAGTATTTTTTAAATTTTTTTTAATTAAAATCGTCCTTTTTCCCCAAATACAATCACTGATACTACAAACATATACACACACTCACTCACACTCAATGGTCCACACAATCACAATCCGTGACCAATGCACACACAAATTCAATGACTCACGCAGAGTGAGACACACACACACTGACTCAAGCAGACATACACAGACTCATGCAGACTGACACACACACACAGACCCAAGCAGGCACACAAACTGATCCAGGCACACCCAGATCCAACCAGATAAACACACTAATCCAAGCACACAAGCACACAAACTGATCCAGGCACACACAGATCCAACCAGATAAACACACTAATCCAAGCACACAAACGCACACTGATCCAGACACACACAGACAGAACCACACATACTGATCCAGATACACACACACACAGACCCAAGCAGGCACACACACTGATCCAGACACACACACAGACCCAAGCAGACACACACAGACCCAAGCGGAAACACACACAGACCCAAGCAGACACACACAGACCCAAGCAGACACACACAGATCCAAGCAGACACACACAGATCCAAGCAGACACAAACAATGACGCAAGCAGACACACAAACCCTGACCCAAGTAGACAGATACACAGACCCAAGAAGGCACACACACACATAAAATACTGACACACACACACTGACCTAAGCACACACACACACTAACCCAAGCACACACAAACATACTAACTGAGATAAGCTGACACAAACACACACACACACACCATGAAGTCTCCAACTTGCCTTCATTTCAAATAGTCTCTCTGTGAGGTCCCAGTCCAGGCCTGGCTGTTTTGATACTCTTTTAGGTCCGCCCCCACTATCCTCCTGCCCACTTGTCCCTGAGTACAGGGGAAGGGGCAGGAGCCATCATGCCATGCGCCCGTGTGCTTCCGGCATGAGAGGTGTGTAGGGGGGGCGGCTCTCTGATCTTTGCGGGCTAAGGTTGAAGGCCCCGAGCGCTAGTCTGCAGCTATGTAAGTGCTTCCTGGCGCCCAGTGCCTTCACCTGCAGCACGCATTATAGGATGCGTCCCACATAGAGGGGCGCTGTTTATGGGTGCCCCCCTTAAGAAGCGCCGTAGGCGGCCGCCTAATCGGCCCATACTATTATGTGCCTGCCCTGGGAACAGCAACACTCTTGGTGCTTTCTTTTGTCTGTGTTTGCATAGTATCACCTAACATGTACTTTACAGTTGTGTGTTATTGTACTATACTGTTTTTTGTATTTGGAGGATGATGCATAATATACCAAAGCAGGTCATCTCATCCATACAGGGGTGCCTCTGACAAACCTAATTGAGATTGAGGCACTCTAAAATATTGTGTGTATATATATAGTTTTATTCTGTCTTTCTTGTTTTTACTTCTCATTACCTCTTGCAAGATGGAAAAAAAATGTAGGTGTTAATGAGGTACAATGCAATGATGGCTTTATGAATGTCATGTATATAGTACTATATGGGAAACCCATAGCATACAAGTGACCACTTGTTCTGTAAGGCTTTCTCATAACTTGTATCTAAGTATTTGCTAGTGCAAGAAGATGACACTGCATTAAATCATCCATCATTCCATACAGTAAGAAAAGAAGTCTATATTTCACATTAACAAAATTATCTGATTGCCAACAAACATAGCAATATATGTGTCAAAAGGAGACAAATTTACTAGTCCAAGAAAGACTACATGTAGCCAAGAGAATGCTAGTTTAAATATCTAAATGAGCAAACAACTATGAATCTGTAAATGAACGGTTAATGAACTTAAACACTTGTTCAGCATGGAATCGCCATAAAACCTGAGTTTATTTTAACTTAAAGAGACACTCCGGGCACAAATACTACTTTAATGCATTTGATAGGTTTTGACCTAATTAGTATGCTGTATTATTATTTGCATGCTAAATATTTATAGTTTTTGCATAAAATAAATACATGTGTTGCACCATAAGCCCGCCTCTTTAGTCACACGCCTCACTCCAAAAAATATTTCCTTATTAAAAAGGTAGGTACATAGCTCAGCCACTGACAGTACTGAATGATCTGAACTATAAAGCAACCTGCATTAGAATGAGGGGACACCCAGGAAGGACATAATAAGGATATCACTATTTGCAGTTTCTCTGTCTGCAGCCCTGTTGTCAGTTAAAAACAGCTCACTCAGTACTGTTGGGGCTGAGACTGTGTGCATATCTTTGATAAGGAAGTCTTTCTGCACAAGGGGGCGTAGAAGCAGGCAGCCTTATGGTGCAGCATTCTGCAAAACATTTATTTAATTTATGTGCAAGAACTATAAAGATCTAGACATGCAAAACAATATACAGGATACAAATGAGACCAAAATGCATTAAAGTTAAAAGTTACAAAATACAGAAAGTAAATTAATATTCTAAATAAAAATACAATAACACTAACTTTTCTAACTTTACTATAGTTCCATCGGGGAAAGTGGTTTCCTCCCGGCCATCTCTAAAAAGGAGTTTTATTGTCCGATCAGGAAACACAATTTCTTTAGTGCCATCAGGATGGTGTTTCTCTAAAACAAAAACAAATGTCACAGTTCATGAAAAACCAGAGGATAAATATTGCTGTGCTACAATCAGCGTACTCTAGAAATAAAAAAAATGCTTTGGTGGATGAGATAACAGTTGACTTAAAAGCATATTATTATTATACTTTATTTGTATAGCGCTATTGCAATCTTCAGTGCGGCAATCTTCAGTACTGTCTATGAGTACAATCAGCACAAGGAAAAAAAGACATAATGTCGTGTTACACTCTAGATGGGTAGGTGAGTGAGAAACAGGAAGTGGAGTGCACACAGATCATACCCGCATTAAATTCTGGACGAGGAAGCACCATCTTGAGGCTGTCAGGGAGACAGCCACTGGGGTGTGGTTAGCCCTGCAATGTAAACATTGCAATATCTCTGAAACAGCAATGTTTTATAATCCAGGAACAAACCAGCAGGGGCACTATACTAAGACCACTTCATTCAGCTGAAGTGGTCTGAGTACTTATAGTGTCTCTTTAAGGAGATACTCAAGTTCAAAAGTCCCTCTCTTTCGTTTAATAATAAATTATAAATACAGTACATAAATAAAGTGATCACATAGATTTTAATTGCATAATTATTCCCCCCCTCCCACCTTGGATATTTCCACACTCTATAGGTTTAAAACCTATAAACAGAATGGATCATGTGGAGATTTGTACTATTTGATTTACATATTTGATTTATTGTGACACAAAGTTTAACATATTGAACAGAACAGGGGATTTAAAATGTGTCTTTTTAAAATGTATTTATATTTACTAACCAAATTCTAGAAGTATGTGCTTCTTCAGACATCTTTGTCTACATGATGCTGTTTGTTTAGATATGCCATCTAAAAAAATGCCTTCCAGAAATTAGTATATTTATTTTGTGATCATAATGTTGTGTCTCTAACACAACTGCACTCCAATTAACACGAAATATGTAATTACTCAAGGCACAAGAGTGGGTGAATTAACTTATTGGCAATTTTAGCTTTGATTTACCCAACATATCTAATATCAAAAACAAACTGTTCAACCCAGTGAAGCACTGAAACGTTGATCAGTTTGTTTTTTAAATGAGTTGTATATTATTGTGAATTTTAGCTTTTGATTTACCCAACTAACATTACAAACAAACTGATCAACGTTTCAGTTGGACAATGAATGCAATATTTTCATTAGAAAGCCCTCTTTATTTGTTTTTAAGGTTATTAAAAAAAAAGGGGTATAACAAGATACGAATTCTATCTATCTATATATATTTATATATTAATCTTGTTTTTAGATAGATTTAATTTCCCCTAGTATATTTCCTTTTCCCCCTTCTGCCTCATGAAATGAAAGAACGGCAGAGGCAGAGGGGAAAAGGAAACATTAGGGGAAAAGGAATATATCTAATAGCATGCAAAACCTTAATAATTCAATATTACTCATCTCTTTTCTTTCTTTTTTTTTTTTTTACAATTTGTACTATATGTTCTGTTATTTTAGCAATCTGCAGATATACTTACCCATCTGTTTATTTGGAAACTGTAATACCTCCAAGCCATTGGGATATGTTGTATGAGTTGTTTGTGCATCTGCATAATAATATACCTTAGAAGATAGATACAATTTATATTAATTTATTGCCTTTAAAAACAAATTATACAATGTAAAACACAAATTAGGAATACTGAAGAAGACTGTAAATTACACACAAACACTACAGGGAATAGGTGAAGTATGGATAATAAAAAAATAATACATAAATAGCTATATAGTGTGTTACTGCGAGGCTGACAAGGCATTTGCCCTGAGCGGCACTTTCAGGGGGGTGGCAAAAAAAGCAGCCGCTCAAACACCCTGGCATACCTTGCCAGCCTCTTGCCCTGAGGGACAAGGTACGCAACGCCACGTCACATTCCAACGTGACGTTGACGTGCTCCACCTTGACAGGGTTTCAATAAATAGCGGGAGGATCCGCTTTGGCATAGGGTGTGGAAGGCGCCAATTGTGGTATACCAGAGGTTGGACTTCGGAGTCACATACTGGCAGTGGCAATGTGAGTAGAGTCTGCTTGTTGGCTAGAGTGGGGTGCTGGGATTTAGTATGGTGGGGGGTGAGGGGGTGGAACGACTCAAACTAAACCTAAGTTTCTATAAAAATTTAATTTTTATTTTTTTTGCGGCCCAGATAAACTAAAACCTTGTTTATTTGGCCCTTGCTAGACTTTGAGTTTGACATGCTTGCTGTAGACTGTTAACTTATAGTGGTTTAAAACCATTTTTTTTTCTTAAGGAAACATAGAATGTGACGGCAGATAAGAACCATTCGGTCCTTCTAGTCTGCCCAATTTTCTAAATACTTTCATTAGTCCCTGGCCTTATCTTATAGTTAGGATAGCCTTATGCCTATCCCACGCATGCTTAAACTCCTTTACTGTGTTAACCTTTACCCCTTCAGCTGGAAGGCTATTCTGTGCATCCACTACCCTCTCAGTAAAGTAATACTTCCTGATATTATTTTTAAACCTTTGTCCCTCTAATTTAAGACTATGTCCTCTTGTTGTGGTAGTTTTTCTAATTTTAAATATAGTCTCCTCCTTTACTGTGTTGATTTCCTTTATGTATTTAAATGTTTCTATTATATCCCCCCGCCTCGTCTTTCCTCCAAGTTATATATGTTAAGATCCTTTAATCTTTTCTGGTAAGTTTTATCCTGCAATCCATGAACCAGTTTAGTAGCCCTTCTCTGAACTCTGTTTAAAGTATCAATATACTTCTGGAGACACGGTCTCCAGTACTGCGTACAATACTCCAAGTGAGGTCTCACCAGTGTTCTGTACAATGGCATGAGCACTTCCCTCTTTCTACTGCTAATACCTCTCCCTATCCAACTAAGCATTCTGCTAGCATTTCCTGCTGCTCTATTACATTGTCTGTCTACCTTTAAGTCATCAGAAATAATTACCCCTAAATGCCTTTCCTCAGATGTTGAGGTTAGGACTCTATCAAATATTCTGTACTCTGCCCTTGGGTTTTTACGTCCAAGATGCATTATCTTGCACTTATCCACATTAAATGTCAGTTGCCACAACTCTGACCATTTTTCTAGTTTACCTAAATCATTTGCCATTTGGCTTATTCCTCCTGGAACATCAACCCTGTTACAGATCTTAGTATAATCAGCAAAAAGACATACCTTACCATCAAGACCTTCTGCAATATCACTAATAAAAATATTAAAGAGAATGGGTCCAAGTACAGATCCCTGAGGTACCCCACTGGTGGAAAGCCCAAGCTTCGAATATACTCCATTGACTACAACCCTCTGTTGCCTGTCACCCAGCCACTGCCATTCAACAATATTGGAATGCAAACTTAAAGATTGCAGTTTATTGATAAGCCTTCAATGTGCAACAGTGTCAAAAGCGTTACTGAAATATGGTAAGCAATGTCTACTACACCACCCTGATCTATAATTTTAGTTACCCAATCAAAAAAATCAATAAGATTAGTTTGGCATCATCTCCCTGAAGTAAACCCATGTTGTCTCTGATCTTGAAATGCATGTGTTTTTAGATGTTCAACAATTCTATCCTTTAACATGGTTTCCATCTCTTTTCCCACTACTGAAGTAAGGAGATTGTTTATACCCGTTTTTTTTTTTCTCCTTTTGAATGCCTGTTTAGCGCTTTTCCAATATTTCTTTTTTTTTTTTTTAAACTATTTCTACAATAGTACCAACAACCTTTCCACCTACATTCACACCAGAAGCTATGCTGTTCCATCATACCTTGCAGCCCCTAGAGTACAAAAGGTTTATCACCCTTTGTCTAGCATATGGATAAAGTGCCACTGTCCTAATTTTTGCACAACTTAATAACTACTCAATTATTGGTTATTTAAAATTAAAAAATAAATATATACACATACACACACACATATTTATAGTCTATTTGATGTTAATTTACAAGCTCTGCCAATCACATAAAATAGCATTTTCTATGCCACTGTTTCTATGCACTGTAAATACTGTATTATCGATAAATTGTTACACCCTTGTATGGTTTCCACTCAATTTGTTTTTAAATGAACAAATAATATGAGTATTGTTAAATCACCTGACATTTTAGTTGATAAATCCATATATTTATTGTTACAAAGTTTATTGAAGTTAATTCATTCTAAATGCAGTAAAACTAACAAATACAAAGAGTACATGTGAATTAAAAAAAAAAAAAAAACTTAACCCATTTTGTTCCAACTAGTTTTTTCTCTTTTCAAAAGTAGCTCTATCTGGTGAGAAAATCACACGGTTTCTCTTACCAATAACACCATTAATTTAGTGGCTGTAAATATAACTAACACACAATATTCTAAATCAGGTTAGAACTTTATGTCTTGAAATTAAAGCCCCACACTTTCCAGGGTCAGTTTTTTCCTGGCATTATGATTCATCCACTGTGCAGTACTAGATTTGAAAATACCCCTGGGTTTTTTTTAAATTATTGTTGTAAATACATATTAATAGTTCATTCCATGCTTCTTGGAACTCTTGTCAATCTTTCAGTTTAAAAAAGATACCGTATGCATTTTGGAACAAAGCAATACAATATTCACATACTATACTTTGGTCAGGCATTATCTTCTTCACATCACCATTAAAAAATGATACGGTTGTAGTTGATCCGTCTGCACTGATCTCCTTCTTTGTTCCATTATTGAAGCCAATGACTCTGCGTCCATCTGATAGCAGTTGCTCTACCTAGAAGCCATTGGTAAAACAAAAATTAACATTAAATTACACAATTATAGATCTGTGGAATAGAGTGTTATTTTGTTTCAATTACTTTAATTACCATATTTAAAGAAACATTTTAATATTGAATCAAATCATTGGTTTACTCATGAGAACGAAGGGCTCATATTATAAATTCTGATTTGTTCTGTACTTTTCCATCATAAGTATTTATGACGCATTTAGACTGGAATAAAGGAGATTTACGCTAAGGCAAACAAAATGTTTTTTTATAGCAAGAACAATAAGGATGGGGAATTCTCTGCCTGATTATGTGGTTTTATCAGAGTCTGTACGGATGTTTAAACAGTAATTAAATAAATACTTGCAAAAACATAATATACTGGGAAATACATTTTAATTAGTGTGGTAATAAGCTTCTTGATCCAAGCAGATATCTGACTGCTATTCTCTGGTCAAGAAAGAATGTTTTCCTAGTCTGCTGCACAATTGGAAGCACTTTGAATTCCGGTTCGACCCCTGCACCAGTAAGTGTCCTTGGGCAAGATACCTAACCATATATACCCTGCCCACCTCAATAATATTCGAGCAACACAAACCAAGAGAGTCATGCCGGCTCGGACGTCACCCGGATTAACAAGGCCAGCGTCGGATGCTAGGGAACCAAGGCAACCAGACTGAGCAGATACAACAGAGAATCAAAGGCTAAGAGAATCAATGCCCTCTTTACCAAAGAACCATCCAAGGTGTATGCACAGCTATAGGGTAACCGCCACCCCTCCTCGAAAGACCCACCCAGAGCAGAGACGGAGCAGTACTGGAAGAAGCATCTCATAACACTAAGAGCCCAGTGGCAACCGGACCTGAAAGCAGACCAATGCATGCTGCCAGAACAGGAACCAGTCACCATCACAGTCGAAGATATCCAACAGAGAGAGAGAAGCACACAAGAGTCAGTCAGCTCCAGGACCTGACATGATCCACAACTACTGGATAAAGAAGTTAATAGCTCTGCACGAAAGCCTAGCAGCACAAATGAATGAGCTACTAGCAATAGGCTCCCACCCTGACTGGCTAACACAAGGTAGAACTATACTGATCATAAAGAACTCTCACAAGGGAACAACACCATCCAACTACCGACCAATAACCTGTCTCCCATGAACATGGAAACTCTTGTCAGGCATCCAAGGGCATATGAGTCAATATATGAGCAATACTCAGAAGGGGGTTGGAAACAACACCAGAGAATCAAAACACCAACTACTGGTAGGCCAAGCAGTCACAAGGTATTCTAAGACCAGACAGACCAATCTGTGCATGGCCTGGGTGGACTACAAGAAAGTCTATGACACAATGCCACACATATGGATACTGGAATGCTTGGCTCTCTACAAGGTCAGCAAGACAATAAGAGCCTTCATCAAGAACTCAATGGGCAAGTGGAAAACCACTCTAGAAGCCAATTCCAGGACAATAACTCAAGTGGACATCAAATCTGGCATATACCAAGGTGATGCACTATCCCCTATGCTGTTCTGCATAGGCCTCAACTCCCTTAGCCAGATTATCAAGAATAGTGGATACAGATACAGGTTCAAGAGTGGAGCTACCATCAGCCACCTACTCTACATAGATGACATCAAGCTGTATGCCAAGAATGAGTGAGACATTGACTCACTGATCCACTTAACTAGGATATACAGCAAGGACAATGGAATATCGTTCGGACTAGAGAAGTGTGGGTGGATGATAGCAAAATGAGGGAAGATGATCAGGAGAGAAGGAGTTGAAGTTCCAGAAGGCCAAATAGAGGCCAATTGATGTATAGAACAGCTACAAGTACAAATGCATGGCAACCACGAGGAAGAGGCAAGGAGGATAGCAACATCCAAGTACCTCCAAAGAGTTAGACAGGTCCTGAAGTCCCAGCTCAATGGCAAGAACAAGATTCAACACATATGCCCTACCGGTCCTCAGGTAGCCAGCTGGAATAATCTGGCCAAGAGAAGAACTGGTCACCATGGATGTCAAGACCAGAAAACTACTCACTATGAATGGAGGATTCCACCCAAAATCCAGCACCCAGAGACAGTACACCTGCCAGAAGGAAGGAGGTTGGGATCTGATGAGTGTCAAGGCCACAGTCCTGGATGAAACACAGAGCATCCACAAGAACATCATGAAGATGGCTCCCAAAGATGAACTGCTAAGGGAATGCCTCAGACTTCAACAGATAGAGGATGCAGAAAAAGAGGAGGTTCCTTGGCAAAGACAAACCTCTCCATGGGGTGTACCACTGGCAGATAGTGGATGTAACTCACATGAAAAAATCCTACCAGTGGTTGGAAAAGGCAGGACTGAAAGACAGCACTGAGGCACTAATCCTAGCAGCACAGGAACAGGCACTCAGCAGCAGATCAATAGAAGCTGGAGTCTACCACACCAGGCAAGACCCAAGGTTTAGACTGTGCAAAAAGGCCTCTGAGACAGTCCAGCACGTAGTAGCCAGATGCAAGATGTTAGCAGGAACAGCATACATGGAGAGACACAACCAAGTTGTGGGGATTGAGTACTATGTACCGAAACATCTGCCTAAGTCCAGATGGGAGATACCACAAAGGGTAGTTGAGAATGGCAAGGCTAAGATCCTGTGGGACTTCAAGAGCCAGACAGACAAGCAAGTGCTGGCCAAACAACCCGACATCGTGGTGGTAGACAAGGAACGGAAGACTGCAGTCGTTGTGGATGTGGCAATACCCAGGGACCATAACATCAGTTAGAAGGAATATGAGAAAGTGGAGAAATACCAAGGGCTGAAAGAAGAACTATAAAGGATGTGGAAAGTGAAGGCAGTAGTGGTCCCAGTTGTGATAGGAGCACTCGGGGCTGTGACTCCCAAGTTGGTGGGAGTGGCTTCAACAGATTCCAGGTGGGACAGCTGAGATCGCTGTCCAGAAGAGTGGAGTTCTAGGAACAACTAAAATACTGCAGAGAACCTGAAACTCTGGTAGAGGACCCAAGAGAAAGACAGACAGACACACACAATGGTTTAGTATGGCCGGGTGCTATGCTAAATTGCTAGGCTTTAGGTATCCCGATTATGTAGAAAAGTGGCAGCACTCATGTATTTCCATAAAAGAGATCTACTTTTCAGTCTCTCTGGGGACTTTCATAATTAAAAAAAAAAAAAAAAAAAAAATTTAGCTTCCCCCCCACAGAAATCTCAAATATATATACAAAATTTTTATATATATATATATATATATATATATATATATATATATATATATATATATAATTTTTTGTTTCCCCCCACAGAAATCTCATTTTTTTCCCCCATCATAACTTTCTTGGTCTCAGCTAATTTGATATGCTGACCCTGAATCCTTTACAGTAGTAACAGCTCTGCAAATTTGAGATTTCTGTGGGAAAAGCAAGTTGTATGGCTTGACTGGTGTGCAGATCTGTGTTTAAAGATGTATTAAAGGGACTCTCCAGTGCCAGGAAAACAAACCGTTTTCCTGGCACTGCAGGTCCCCTCTCCCTCCCACACCCCATCCCAAGTTGCTGAAGAGGTTAAAAAATCTTCAGTGACTTACCTGTATCCAGCGCTGATGTCCCTCGGCGCTGGTTCAGGGTCTGCCCATGCTCCTCCCCTGTCGATGTCATTTACGAGGCAGACCTACTGCGCATGCGCGGCCGCTGGTGGGGAAGACCTAATGCGCATGCGTGGCAATGCCGCGCGCACGCATTAGACCTCCCCATAGGAAAGCATTGAAAAATGCTTTCAATGCTTTCCTATGGGGATTTCAGCGACGCTGGAGGTCCTCACATAGCTTGAGGACGTCCAGCGATGCTATAGCACACGGAATGTGTGCAATACACATCTAGTAGACAGCCACTAGAGAAGGAGTTAACCCTACAAGGTAAATATTGCAGTTTATGAAAACTGCCATAATTACACTTGCAGGGTTAAGGGTAGTGGGAGTTGGCACCCAGACCAACTCCCACTACCGAAGTGGTCTGGGTGCCTGGAGTGTCCCTTTAACTATCCACTGAATGCAGGTGGAAAGTGTTTTTTCCCTACACAATAACTTTCTTGGTATGTGTATATATGTAGTGGAAAAACAAGTGATAACCCCTTCCAAAACAGAGGAAACCAGATTTGTTTTGCTAGAATTAAGTTTTCCTAACAGTTTTTGATAGAATAAGCAGATTAATTACCTTTCCATCAGGATACTGGGTTTCTTCTTGAATAGTGTCATCTTCACTGCTCTTCTTTTCCCCTCGTGTTGATGACTTTCTTGACAAAATGGACTTTGGATGAGAACTCTATAGATTATTACAACATTAGGAAAACCTAATTCAAGCAGCAAAGCAGTATTGCCAAAACTTTATTTTTGTTTTAATTGTAACCTTAAAAACACGACAGTTTCCTAATGTGGAATCCTTTGGTGCTACTGAGGTTTAATTAGGCATTTGTGTACAACTTGGCTACCCGGCGCACTCCAGAACCAACGCATCGGTCAATGGCAACAAGATCAGTCACATGGAGCAACACGGATAGATAGGAGTGAGTGAAAGTGGCATTGGGAGTGAAAATTTTATTTAGATTGGACTAATGACATGCAGTGGGGATGGGATACTGTCAAGAAGAAAGGGAACCAATTGCACCATCCCCAAAAAATAATAATTCACAACACATTCTTGCATTCACACACAAATTGGCGACTCACATAAATGTGCCCCTACATTTTATCCCAAAGACACGTAGTGAATAAAGAAAATGCTGTTTATGTGTATTTAAGGTAGTAAGTAAAACGTTGAAAATATGTGTATTTAAGGTAGTAAGTAAAACGTTGAAAATTACTTAAACTTTGGAACCCTGAACCCTGTAAATAGACACCACTAGTTCCAATATAACAGCAATCATGTTTTCAGTATTAAACAGATACACACGGTTATATTTTGACAAATTTTATATAAAAAAAAAAAAATGTGTTCCTGACAGGATTTCTTTGTTTCCAAAACTCGCTTTCATCAATCAGGTGTTGAAGAATATTAATATTTATTCTAATAGGAAAATGTATATTATATTTACAACTGGAAGACTCGGTTACACATCTTGTCATTCATTTAGCTGGGATGAGCTATTTGTCACTTAGCGTTTTTGTGTCTATGACAGGAAAGTTCTGTGGCAGTTTTTATTACCTCAGACACACAGACACACTGTTATGCATACCTTTGTTTCAGAAGTGTGAGTATACTCGACAGGAGTTTTCCTTCCACTTGATGTGACACTGTGAGTTCTTAAGTTAGTGGATGGTCTCACCTGTTCCCAGGGATATGGCTGGTCTTCAAATTTTCTTACACTTAAAGTGTCAACATCCTATGCATTTACAAAATATCCACAACACAAATAAAATGGTGGTTAGGTATTGTATCAGTATAATAAGTTAAAAGTAAAAAAACAAAAAAAACCTCTACAGTAGCATAGGTGTAATACTTTTCAATAAGTGTGTCAATATTTTTTTGTTTTTACTTTAAAAATTTGTATTCACACATCAGGGACAAGCACTGAATAATGCACTGCAAGCAGTAAGCATTACATTGATTGTTTTCAAATTGGTACAATAATGAAATATACAAACCAATGTAAAGCATCCAATACAGTAACAATAACATACGTTGAGTGGCACATCAATATCACATAAGCAAACATGACACATTCCTAGAGTGAATGACAGCAACAAGGGGCATGAAGGAGAAATGACAGATACATGGATCAGAACCTGTTCCCCCTCCAACACCTGTGTGTCTCTTTCTCACCCCAGTCCCTGTGTCTCTCTTTATCCTGACAAGTGTGTCTTTCACCCCTTGCAGCCTCTCTGTGCGTCTCTTTAGTTCTCCCTCCCCGTGTATTTCTTTCTCCCTCAAGCCCCTGTGTGTCTCTTTCACTCGCCCAGTCACTGATGTGTCTCTTTTGCTCACCCATCACTGTTGTGTCTCTTTCACTCTAAACCACTATGTTTCTCTTTCTTCACCCCAGCCCAAGTGAGTGTCTTTTTCACCCCACAGCGCCGTTTCTGGGTCTCTTTCAGACCCTTGCCCCTTTTCTGTGCCTCTTTCCTCCCCTACAGCCTCTTTATGTGCCCTCCATCCAATTTCTTTGTGTGTCTCTTTCCTTCTCAGCCTTACAGGCATTGTTATACAACCAAAAAGACATACGTGCACAAAGACACAATCATACAGACAGTTATTTAGGCACAAAGATATACAGACACAAAGTCATACAATTTACACATAAAGGGAGGGCCGCCATCAGGGGGTGACAACCATGACGGTTGTCAGGGGCCCGGCGGTCCTGGGGGGCCCGGACTGCACTGCTAATGCTCTGCATATCAGGGCCCCCAGCCCTTCAATGTGCATATATATATATATATATATATATATATATATATATATATATCTCTGCCTCTGCGGGCTCTTCTGACTTCATACTCACCTTCCGCTCCGGCATTCTCAAGAGCAGCTGTAAAGCGTCGCTGAGGCGGTAAAGCATTGCCGCGGCAATGCTCCGCGGCACGCAATGCATGCCTGGCTCGTGATAGAAGTAGAGCCCGGAGGGAAAAGATGAAGACTGGACCAACTGCTGAGCAACCAACTAGACCACCAGGGAATCCAGTGTCCCCCCTTCCCTGGCTACAGGTAAGAGGCAGGGAGGGGGGGAATACTTTTTATTTTAAATTAATAAAATTAATATACTTTTTATTTTATTTTTATCAAAATTAAAAGAAAAAAAAATACTCTCACTGCATTTGTCAAATATAAAGACACATTCACCACACACACATCAACCACCAAACAAGCTGCATTCACTTCACAAGCACACACACCACATTCACTATATACAAAGCATTCACTACACAAACAGCATCATCTACACAAACACACATGGCATCATCTACACAAACTGCAATTATACACACTACATTCACCACAAAAACACACACTTTGCAGTCACTATACACTGCAGTAACTCAACACATTGCATCTAATACAAACATTACATCCACAACACAAACATACACTGTGCATTCGCTATACACACACACTACATCCACTACACACTCTGCAGTCACTATATAAACAAACACTACATCTGCTACACAAACACAGATTCTGCATTCACTATACACACTCTACATCCACTACACAAAGATGCACTCTGCATTCACTATACAAACAGGCACAGAGGCAAGCTCAGGGGTGGACCCCGGGGGCCCAGACTTTGGGCTGCGTCAGGGGCCCCATAATTTCTGATGGCAGTCCTGCATACAGGTACATGGTCATAAAGACACAGGCATACAGTCATACATACAGTCACAATTACATACTTAGCCCTGAGCATGCTGCCTGGCTCTGTGGAATCCCAATCCTGCATCACAGTCCCATCATTAAGGCGATGTAGGATGATCGCTGATTCCGTTCATGAAAGATTCAAGATTTTGTTTGCTGTAGGGCAGTTTATTTGCTACGTTTCATAGCATGATGCCTGTAACAGAGCTACCTGTCTTTCTGTTTTAAGAGGCTGGGTGCCTCCACCAAGGACCTCTTCCTAGCTAGAACAGGGGGGCAAACCGCAGCACTTCTGCAGACAGTCGCCGTGGCTTGACTGGGGCCCTGGAACCGCTCTCTCCTGAAGCCAAATGGGGAATTCGCTCTAGACACCCCCAGGCACTGGACTACACTCAGTCCTGGGAGCTTTAGTCCTTATAAGGACTTTCCCCCATACTGGAACAGTGATTAAAGCAGCAACTAGACGACACATAGTTCTGGGAGTACAAGATGGAATTTGTTTAATGGCAGCCACAATTGGCCTTACATGCAGGTCCCCATGCAAGGGGCAATCCCCCCTGGACCTGAGAGTAGACTACAGTAAAAACATACACACGGTTACATTGGCTCTCAGGTCCAGGACACTCCCATACAAAACAATATAATCCCTCCCCTGTGCCCGAGAGATAATGGAGTCAAGCACTGTATTAAACTCAATTATCTCCAAGCACAAAAACCACACATTTCCCAAACACTCCAAAAGTACCTTAAAAATACATAAAACCCCGCAAAAGATATCACATATCCCTACATATCCAAAAATCAGCCACCCATATGAACTCTTTGAACACTGCGGTGGAAATTGCTACAACGTATCAATTAGGCTAAACAAGCTCCAGAGTGGTCTCCGGTTCGTGCAGCTGTTCGGTTCCAGAACCATATAGTCCAAATACATGAACGGAGACTTTTAAATCACATTTTACAGGGTCCATAGTCTGTGGGCAGGAGGCTGGCATGCAGGCTCCTCCAGTAACTCGTGGCAAATTCACTTGAAAGGGGGAGTTTGTTACAATGCCCACTACAGTATGTCCATTAAGAGGGGCACCTTGGTCTCTATGGTTACTGTTCATGAACGTATGCCCACAATTAGAAGGGCCTGGCCACTCTCCTTTATATGGATGTGCCTAGTCAAGATAAGGGACAAAACAGAAGATATTTCATAGAGAATTACATTATTTGTCCTTCTGATCCATATATTAACAACCCTATATGCCCCCCTAGACTACCCTTTACATAATTCAGTTGATACAAATGCTCACACTTCCTACTATACATTGGGTCATCCAGATGGGTATGTACTGTTAGTCAGCCATCTTGCCGTCCAGTAGAGCAGTGTGCTCGGTTTTAAGTGTCAGGTGTGTAGGGTGCCAAAGCTAAAGGCCTATCACTAACCGGAGTCCATTGGAAGGAAGTAGAGGTGCACCTCGGAGGTTAGTACAGTACCCTCGTCTGTAGGACGTGAAGGTGTTGTCGAGTGTCAGCTATGTAAGCCAGTTTAGTCAGGTTTAGGGGCTATTGTGATGCGGATAGCTTAGGCCCCGTGGGGGTCTAGGAGACATATTGTGGTTTGTCGGGTCATGTGTAGGTCCCCTACACATGACCCGACAAACCACAATATGTCAATATACAATACGGGGGGGTGGGGAGGGGGAGGGTGGTGTCGCTGTGAGTCTTGGTGGCTGTCTGGTGGGTGAGGGGACCTTCCTGTTGGGTGTGGAAGTCCTTCTAAGGTGGGGTAGGTGTGCTAGTTGAGTGCCAAGTGTCCAATGGTGACCGGGGAAAGTTAGTATTGGGTAGGTATTCCGCGCCAGGTGTATGTATTTTTTTAAAAAGGAACTTTAGGACATTAATTGAATAAAACATAATAAAACATAAGCCTTTGAATGAAAAACTTAAAACAGAAAGACATGACTTGACAGTGTTGTATATTATCCCTCGAGCTTGCATAGTCCTTTCAAGTCAGGGCTGCTGGATGTTTGCTCTCTCCAGGGGTAAAGGGAACAGTTCTCTCCGGGTCCCAGGTATGTGAACTGGATGGAGTTGCTGTCAGAGCTTCTCTCGTGGGGATCTCCAGTGCTCGGAGGAAGGGGTCTGCTTTCGTTAGTGTGGGCAGTCTCTTTGTGTTGCCCTCTCTGGTGACTATCAGGGTGCGTGGTAAAGCCCACCGGTACTCAATGCCCGCTCCGCGCAGCTGGCTGGTCACAGGCCCCATTGATCGGTGCCATAGTAATGTGCTGCGCATCATGTCTTGAAAGAAGGTGAGTTGAGAGGCTTCGAAATTGAGCGGGGTCTTGCCCCAGACCGCAGCCATTAGTCGAACCTTGTCGTTGGTCCAGTGGCATCTAACGATGACGTCCTGCGAGGCTCGTGGTTGTGCTTGCCTCGGTTTTGGTATGCGAAAGAAGCCCTCAAAGGTGAGTTTCTTTGCCTGGGCATTTGGCATGAGGGAGGTGGTAAGTCGTCTGAAGTAGTGGCGTTGTTCTGTTATGCCAACGGAGTCGGGTATCCCCCGGATCTTGAGGTTTACATGCCTGTGACGGTCCACTGCCAGGTCCACCCTGGTTGTTAGAGTGGCCTGGGAATTCTGCTATTGGTGAATGGATTCTTTTAGACCTTGGACCTCCTGCCTCAAGTCCAAGAGGTATGCATGCCCTGACTGTCATGATTTCAGTTTTGAGCAGTTCCAAGTCTGCAGCATGCAGCAAATCTGGGATGTCTTGTTTTGTAGCTGGGGTCAGGTTAGTTCCCTTTACAAAGTCTGATTGGTGCGGTCGGGTGTGTGAGGGTTCTTGGGACACCGCTTGAACCTCCATTATGGTCTGGCTCGGTCCCCATCAGTGTCTGGGCGCCTATGTCCTGGGTGTCTTTGCTTGCACCTGGTGGTGGCTTTTGGGATCTTCTGCCCATGGTGTCCGTGACCCGCTGGGTGTGCGTGGGCTGGTACGGAGGTGAGTATGTGTAAGTCTCCGGCCACTCCAGTATTTCCAGCGTTGCCCTGCGGTGCGGGACTCGAGGTAGGCCCCAGATCTCCATCGGGTTTTCCTGCTAGTTTGAGGGAATAGAAAAGGCATCTGTATGTGGCTCATCTCCGAAGGTGCCGAGATGGGTATTTTTACACCCTCGATGGTGTAGTTTAGGGTCTGATATATGTCCGCTTTTGTTCTCCTATTCAGGAGCTTCAGTGTAGTGGGGCCATTTCGTTCAGTCGCTAGGCTCTGCCCCCTCCAATTATTTGGTATCTTTTTAGACATGTTCAACCATTTTTCTTTTGCTGTTTTGTACTTTCCAGTTTGTTATGGGTGGCACAGACCCTGAGCATGATGGGTTAGGGAAAAAAAGAGGGGACAGGACCTCTTGAACAATTCGATGGGGGGGAATGACCCGCAGGTTGCACTGAAAAGGAAGGCACAGGGAAGTATCATGGTGTGGTCATGGTGGACCTGGCATGTAAAAAAAAATCAATGTATCCATCCTTATGGCAAAGTATAAAATCATGACACCAGGGGGTAAATACTCTTCATAAGAGAAGGTTTGCTTTTAGGGAGATGAGTTATGCAGGAGTTGCTGTAGAGTGCCTCCATGAGACATACTTTTGGAGGCATAACCCGCCCAACTACTCTCCACTTGTACGTACCTACAAAAAGTAAGGGAGTCTCAGTGTTTGTTTTTTTTACATTCTTTATTTTGGTGTGGTTGGAACCACAAATTTTCGTCATGTTTAGCCATACATGTAGTAAAACATAAAAAAGAGAACTAAAATTTACATAAGAAACATGTGAGGGCATCCATAGGCAAGTAAAACAAAACCTAAGAAATTAAATTTAAAATCTTAAGAGTGGAATGATATATCTGAAAAAAGGCCCTTTTGGGTGCTTGCTGAACCCCCGTGGCCCCGCTGCCCCATCAGAGGAACCCACAGTACCGAAAGTCCCACGGGGGAGCCTGTAGATGCAAGGCTGCACATCCTCCACAGTGCAGGACCCAGATCTTCACAGTGCTGGGGTTCACAGTCTCCATGGCCACTGCACCTTGTTGCACCGGGAGAGGCAATGTTGGCAATCGGAGGCCTTTCAAAATTCTGTTGGGTCTTCAGAAGCCGACAGAAGGTGTCTCTGAAGGCTGATACGATGGGTGACAATTTGCAGTCTCTCTTCAATGCCTGCAGTACTTTGTGGATGAAATCCAACAAGGCCTTTGGGCCACCATACCGGAGAGGTGCTAGACTTGCTGGATAAGTTATTCCACACTGGAGTGGGTGTCTTCCAGTCTTCATTCACCCTCTGCTTCTCTGGACTCGATATCCCCTATTCGGTGCTTCAAACCACCAAGTTCTTTCTGCACTCCAGTGAGGTCCACTTTCCATACCTCTTAACGACATTCAGGTCACAATATTTAATCTTTAATACCCCAATGATGGGCAGATTTAGTTAATCACCAAATACCTTAAAAATGTGGAGTCCCTTAAAACTGGTGAACTGGATGCAAGATATCCACTCAATAAGGACCCTCCCTGCCAAGTCGATAGCCATTGGTAACAGGTTTATTGCTTTCATCCTTTTATGAATGCAGGAGATCCTTGTACCCAGCTGAGAAAGATTGACAAGACATGTGCTAGGAGGATGGGGAGCTCTTACTGACACTAACATAGAGCCAATCGCCTTATCAGACCACGCCCCGGTGATTTGCACATTTTCAACTTTTTTTCCTAGTTTGTTGCAGAATTGGAAGCACTTCATACTGTTTTTTGTCTTTTTTGCCTTCTTTTGGATGTGATAAAGGCTGAACTTGATGGACGCATATCTCTTTTCTGCTCTAATACTATGTAACTCTCTACCCACCCAGTGGACTAAGGGTGTGGATGCTTAATGAGTCACTAATGGAAATCCCTGAGATCCAGACCAAGGAAGCAAAAGTGCTAAAGCACTATTTCAAGGACAATTTCCAATCCAAAACCTCACCAATCTATGGTTGGCACACAAGGTGCTAGTGAGAGGCCACCTTATCAAATTGGGAGTGTGGAGGAGGGACTCAGAATCCAAAGGAGGTTCCTTCTTTACCAACTGACACATCTAAAACACTAACAAATCCAGACCTTCCATGGCCATTAAAAGGAAGATTTATGAAGATCAAGAGAAAACCTAACACTCTACTGTTGAAAATTACAGAACTGAGACTCAGACGTTTAGGCTAGCATTAATATGTGCACAGCAATAAGACAAGGAAATTACTGGTCACAAAACTTATACAGAAATACCTTCAAACTAAAATCCCTTATCTAAGAACATCAGATGGCACCAAGCTCACAATTCAAACAATATTATTAATGAGTTGTTACAAAGGGCTGGTTAGTACTGCACCCTCTATAACATTGGAAATGATGAACCACAAGTTCAACCTTCTTACATGGAGATCACCCATGGGAAGGCTGGCTCGACCCAGTATCTTCCAGTCTCAGGCTGCTACACTAGAGTACTTTCATGGAAACAGAGGTCCTAAAAGTGATAAAAAAAAGCTACCTAAACACAAATCACCAAGGCTGAATGGTTTCCCTAAGGCTTACTATGCAAGATTTTCACCTTGGCTAGCACTCCACTTGATCGCACTCTTTAACCACATCTGTTGCACTGTTTCAGTGGTTCCCATGTGAATAAGGCTAGAAAACAAATATGTGCGACCCTTCTCTAAAAACCAATTGCTATGGATGCCTCCAGCCCCCTTAAATACCACTGGCACTTACTTGACAAAAGTCACCTTACAAATATGTTATAAGTATGCACATGATATATTGGACCAAACCAAATGGCTCCCTATTACACATTTTCTGGTCCTGCCTGTGTCTGACACAGCTTTGCAAATACATCCAGGGAGTGATAAGTACATGTAAACCGCTGACATTACCCCTAGATTCAATGATATTCTAATTAAACATAATGCTGGAACACTTTCCAAATAATCACATGACCCTAAAAACAGACATCATAATGGACTCATGCACTGGTTTGGATATATTACCGAATACACATCAAGTAATCTATTTAGTTGCAATAAAAGGGCTCTAGACTTGCAAAGAATGCTTTAGGCCAGGGGTAGGCAACCTTTGGCACTCCAGATGTTTTGGACTAAATCTCCCATATTGCTTTTACAGTCATAATGCTGGCATGCATCAAGGGAAATGTAGTCCAAAACATACCAGAGGTTGCCTACCCCTGCTTTAGGCAATAGATGATATGTCTTGGGAGGGTGGGGGTGTGAGAAGAACACAGGGATGGTGGGTGGGTGTATGAAGAGACTGCAGGGGAGGGTGGGGGGTGAGGAGAGACCACTAAGGGGCAGGGGAGAGCTCTATAGGACAGGGGGCATGACAGGGAGCTCTTTCACACTGCATGCGCACACACACACAAAGCATCCCTACACACACAGAAACACAACATGCTTCCCTTACACACATAGAAACACAACATGCTTCCCTTACACACACACACAATGCAACCCTTACACACAAAGAAAATACATCCTTTGCACACATACACAGAAACACACAATGCATCCCTTACACACACTCAATGCACACACTTACAGACACATACCTTCCATCCCTTATGCATACAAACATAGATTTACACAATGCATCCCTTACACACAACACATCCCTTTTACACAAACACACACTGCTTCCACTACACACAAACACAATGCATCACCTACGCAAACTGGTATCCCTATACACTACATTCCATAAGCACACACATTAGATCCTCTACAATAACACATAACACATCCCCTACACACTCCACTCCCTATGAGCGAACTCATGGGTGGAACATATAGGTGGACTTATGGGTATACTCACCGTCAGGCCCTGGGGCCCAGACCTTGAGCTGTGTAAGGGGCCTCAAAAAATGAAGCTGCTTCCCATTCTCCCAGAACACTGAATTTTGTGACCACAGTTACAAACAGCCTCCAGATATCCTGTTCTACACCAGACCAGTGGAGCCAAACCGCAGCCAGAGCCCATCACCATCCTCATCTGGTTGTAAGTAGGCAATCTAGTATATTATTAGTGACACTAATCTCTAATTTATCTCACATTAAAGGGACACTATAGTCCCCAGAACCACTGCAGCTTAATGAAGTGGTTCCGGTGTCTATAGCCTGTCCCTGGAGGCTTTTTAATGTAAACACACACTGTGTGCAGCACTGGTGTTAGTTCATATGGCAGATCATATGGGTGGGGCATTGTGATGTCACATGGGGGGGCGGCAAATTATTATTTTGCCTAGGGCAGCAAAAATCCTTGCACCGGCCCTGATCAGACTGCCATAAAAAGTGTAATGGTGGGATACAATACTCGCACAATGATTACGTATCTAGTAACCACACCTCCAAAGGGGATACTGAGCTGTAACAAAGAGGTATCGATTAAATTGGCACACCTAGAATTTTGACGTACACCAGGAGGTGACGGAGGATTGGCCCTACATGGCACACCCATAATTATGACACATACCAGAAGGAAATATATGTCACCTTTATTAACTCAGGAAGCCTACAGTATGGGGAGAAATGATGAGGAAGGTGGACACTGCATTTTAATTTGATTCATATATTCTATTCTTGAATGTCAAATAAAGGTAATTCATATAGCAATATTTTGAAATATATTTGTCCCTAGCTGCTTGTGACGAGGAGAGTGTTACCCCTAAATTATCAGACTGCTCCATATACCCAGAGCCAGGTTTGTCAGCCTCTATTAATAGGGAGTGTTCAGTTAGTGTTTAGCTTTCTTTGCCCCAAGGTGTCTAAACATATTGCACCATTGCAGCAGTTTGTTCTATTGAGGAATCACCTCAGAAGTTGGAAGGACAGTTACCTGCCTACCCTGTTTAATCAAAACAAGGGGGATAGTTACCATATAATTAACACACAACTCCTTATTATGGATAATGTGTCACAATAGGTGCATGTAGGTCTGCACACATAGATAATCCCAAATAAGCCACAGAAAAATTATGTATATGAAAAGAGTATAAAAAACATTTATTGATAAAAAAAAAAAAGTATGCATATCAAAAAATCATGGTGTCATACTGTCACAGCAGCCCTCATAGATGCTTAAAGGACCACTATAGTGCCAGGAAAACATACTCGTTTTCCTGGCACTATAGTGCCCTGAGGGTGCCCCCGCCCTCAGGGACCCCCTCCCGCCCGGCTCTGGAAAGGGGAAAGGGTTAAAAACTTACCTTTTTCCAGCGCTGGGCGGAGAGCTCTCCTCCTTCGTTCCTCCTCCTGGGCTGAATGCGCACGCGCGGCAAGAGCTGCGCGCGCATTCAGCCCGTCGCATAGGAAAGCATTTACAATGCTTTCCTATGGACGCTTGCGTGCTCTCACTGTGAAAATCACAGTGAGAAGCACGCAAGCGCCTCTAGTGGCTGTCAATGAGACAGCCACTAGAGGATTAGGGGGAAAGCTTAACCCATTCATAAACATAGCAGTTTCTCTGAAACTGCTATGTTTATAAAAAAATGGGTTAACCCTAGAAGGACCTGGCACCCAGACCACTTCATTAAGCTGAAGTGGTCTGGGTGCCTAGAGTGGTCCTTTAAGGTAGTGCAGGTATATCACACCAAACCATTGAAGTGCACTGAAATGACACAAATTCCCCAGCAAGAGAGAGAAAAAAACTAATTATGTTCAGAAAAGAGTTTTGCTCTCTTGCTGGGGAATTTGTGTCATTTCAGTGCACTACAATGGTTTGGTGTGATATGTCTGTACTACTTTTAGCATCTGTGAGGGCTGCTGTGACAATATGACACCATGATTTTTTGATATGCAATACTAAGGATTAATATGCTAACTTTTAAAAGTATATATAAACGTCAAAGGAGCATAAGCATTGTTGCTCTGTTTCTAATGTAGGGGATGACTACCGCATGGAAAAGGTTAAAGGACTAGTGGGCTTCGGGTTCAGTAGGACTTAAGGCTAGAGAGTATCAGCCCCCAACATGCTGTTGACTAACACTCGTGATTTTCAGCCAGGTAAGATTCCCCATTGACACAACCGCAATATTTAAAATGTACATGAGTTTTAGGTATCTAAAAAAATGAAACCCATGCATAGTCCATTACCTGATTTGCAATTTTGCTATCTTGTGATAAGCTTATACAGTCTTCATTCTTTACTGAAGCAGCAGCAGGCATATCATCTGAACTACCGGAATATGAAGATGGTCTTCCTAAAAAGAAAGCATTCCACATGAGCACTAATTGAAAACTGGACAGTGCAAGTCACCCAACACTGGTCAAAATATGTAGTGCATAGAATTTGATATTTGTCAGACAGGGCAATGTTTTATTAATCTATATGTAGAACACCTTGGCTTCAATGGAAACAATGTGGCTGTAAGTCCATCAACTTCAAAGCTTCACACATACATTTAGAAACAAAAATTTAGCTATATCAGTTTTTGTGACCACTGTGTTCGTTTGAACAATGCTCATTGTTTGGATCAGAACCAACAACAATTTATTATCATTCTTTGTACATGCGTCATAGAATGGGGGGTGGGGGCGTATGAAATTAGGACACAGAGATTTGACCAACCAGGAATGTCTATGTGCAGTGTGCAGCATATATGTTATGGTATGAGCAGGTTTGCTTGCAATGGCTTTCTGCAACTCACAAAAATCTTGAATATGCAAAGATTTCTCACTGGTGCCCTAAAAGAAGGCCTCCAAAATCTAGACAACTTTTTCCTTTTAGATGCAAAACTCCAAATCTCTGTCACAGCAACATGCAAAAATAAAATAAAAACAAGTTGTATGTGGGTGCACTGGATGATAATGTATACCTTTTGATGTAGATGAAATGCTGGAATCTTTAAACACAGTAAAGTTTGAGACAGTGAGAGGTGATTTTCGATGTTTAGATACAGACAACGGCACCACCTATAAAATAATATGGAAACACATTATCCAAGTTAAACACTGAAAAATGAAGCATAGAAATATATAAAAAATACTGATTTCAAGGTATTTGCAATACAAATAAAAACATTTAATGTTTTCATAAATTGTTTGGAACTAAGCAGTACCCACGTAAACGCACCACAATTGCACAGAACATAAGAAAAAATATATTTATGTCCATGACAATACTGGTTCGTATTAACTACAAAGCTACCCTTCAGCATTATTAAATGAATGTATATTTAATGTATTGTACAAAAACATCAATTGGTGGAGTGCTCTTAAAAGTGCAGTAGTACATATCTCAAACTTGTGCTATTGTAACTAGCACACATTCGAGAGAAGTATTACTACACTTTTTAAAACTCTCCACTTGTTGATGTTTTTGTTGTATACAAGTCTTAAGTGAAGGGGTCTCAAACAGGTGTTTTTGAACAACTGTTTAACCCCTTAAATACAAAACTAAAGAGAAAGAAAGAAGGAGAAAAATAGGACAGACTAGTCAAAATGGTCCTAATAGAGTGGATTTCCCTCTAAAAAGAGGGAAATTAGCATGGGAAAAATATTATGCCTAATAACTGATTCCCAAAAATAAAACTTAGCTTTTAATAACAACTAACTAAAAACACAGATCATGGTTGATACAATTGCCCACCAGGACAGCTATGCATATATATAGCCGAAAAACGGCACCTACAGGAGCAGTCTAGAGGTGATCACACACTGAACTTTTAACAAAAGATAACAGTGTGTTGAAAAAAAAAAAATATAATAAATTGTAGAATAAGTGACAAAACGTTTCTTGATACTTTGTTGTGCCACTTAAGTTAGCAACAGAGTATCCACTATGGGTCTAAACAGTCCTCCCAGAAAACGGTCTGATATCAAGGAGGGATACTGTCAGTGTATTTAGACAGAAATAATCAATTCCCAATAGATTAGGTCACTTATTCTGATAAGGACAACAGGATCCCCTAATATTAAATCAAATATTATATCTTGGATCTAAGATCTGGCGGGTGGCGGGGGAGAGGTAAAGGAAGGGGAAAAGTACTAAACACTGTGTAACTATACTCAAGCCCTAGCCGCTAGTGCCTTCAAGGGCACCCCTTAACCAAAAGCCTGATATTTCCTCTCACTTGCCAAAAGCACAACCACCCCCCAAAAAACGTGTAAGCGCCCTATAGTCTGGATAGAAAATAATTCTGCTCCTAAACGGAACACCAACACCGGGTTCCGTATTGCCGATAATAAACCTGTGACAATAGCAGGGATGATAGTATACACTGAAGGTGCAGTGAATAACTAGGATAACGCCAGGTAAAAGCCCCTGAAGCGCGTTTCGCCACTCAAAGCTCTTCAGAGGGGAACTGAGCTACCGTTAAGATTCGGTTTAAATAGGAGAGATGGTCAGATCTCATTGGTCAATTCGGTAATTAATGAATCAATGGGAGGAGCGGTAGTGTAGTTGTGGGAGGTGTTAGGAGTACTTAACCCCAGCACTGCCGTTTGGAACCAACAACCATTCCGGTTTATGTCTAACCTTGGAAATAATGAAAGATTAAAGATTATAATTGCCATTGCTGGCATTATCCTACTAAGGAGGAGACAATGAAGCATCGATAGAGATCGTTGAAAGGAATTCAAAAAACTTGAATAACCTAAATAAAGAGCGCTAAGCAGACACAATGCGCTTTTGAACAACAGTTAGAAATTTTGGAAGTGTATAAAACACTTGATTGTACCAATCCATTGAATAGAGTACACAGAAGTAAATACTAAGAGTGACAAGAGACAACACAAAAGTAAATATGTGACAACCAAGAGACCAAATGTACAAAACTACAGATATAGTAAAGCCACTAAATATATTCGATTATTCAAGTGGCAATACATCCACTCGAGCAGAGATTATATCAGATTGTGTTGCACTAGAGAGGAAAGCCACAGATATGGAGACCATATCTTTTAGTCAAGTAAAAAATGCAATTTGTTTAAACTTTATTAATGTATAAACGGAGTAATGTTGAATTCTTCATTTAGACCTAAAGGTGTGTGAGTTTTAAATTCATGAATCCATTTGGACTCCCTTTTAAGTAATCTTATATTGAAGTCCCCCTTTCTAGCATTAGTAGATAACCGTTCGATAGCTTGGAAGTGTAAGCTAGATGGGTCACCTTGATGTTGGGATCGAACATGGTTTGCTACTGGTGTCATGATGTTAATATTGGTAACTGAGTTGACGTGTTGTAAGATACGTCTCCGAAATTGTTGATATGTTTTTCCTATGTACTGCATGTTGCAGTTACATGTAATAACATAAATGATTCTGGTGGTACTGCAATTAATGAAATCGCAAATCACATATTGTTTGTTGGTTTTTGTACATAGGACGGATTTAGCAGAGTTGATGTATTTGCAAGCCTTGCATGATCCACATTTATAAATACCCTTCGTCTGTGTCAGCCAACACGGGGTTATGGTACGGGGTTCGAGATAACTATGAACCAAAGCATCTCTTAGCATCTTAGGTCTTCGTGCCGTGAGGCTGGGGTAAGAGGTAATATTATCTTGAAGTTCTTTGTCGTGTAAAAGAATTGGCCAATTATTTGCCAGTATTTCTGTCACGGGCTCCCAATATTGATCAAAAGTACCGATACATCTTATGGTCTGTTTTGGTGCTTTGGGTCTAGAGGAACGGAGACAGATGGATCTGTCCATGCTATTCACCTTTTGGTAGGCTTTTTTCAAAATTCTATTAGGATAACCCTGTTCCTTGAATCTAGATTTGATGTCTTTTGCTTCTTTCTGTAAGGCGGTTTCTTGAGAGCCATTTCTCCGGGCCCTTAAATATTGGCCATAAGGTATACCAGACTTCAATTTGAGCGGATGGTGACTCTGCCAGTGCAGTAAGCTGTTAGTAGCAGTGGCCTTTCTGTATAGTTTAGTTGTTACTGTACCATCCATGCCCAGTATGATTCTCAGATCCAAAAATTCCAATGTCTTTTCGTCAATGACAGAAGTTTCATTGCAATCCAATGACACTTTTGACACTGTTGCACATAGAAGGCTTATCAATAAACTGCAATCTTTAAGTTTGGATTCAAATATTGTTGAATGGGTAAGGCAGTGGCTGAGTGACAGGCAACAGAGGGTTGTAGTTAATGGAATATATTCGAAGCTTGGACTTGTCACCAGTGGGGTACCTCAGGGATCTATACTTGGACCCATTCTCTTTAATATTTTTATTAGTGATATTGCAGAAGGTCTTGATGGTAAGGTATGTCTTTTTGCTGATGATACTAAGATATGTAACAGGGTTGATGTTCCAGGAGGGATAAGCCAAATGACAAATGATTTAGGTAAACTAGAAAAATGGTCAGAATTGTGGCAACTGACATTTAATGTGGATAAGTGCAAGATAATGCATCTTGGACGTAAAAACCCAAGGGCAGAGTATAGAATATTTGATAGAGTCCTAACCTCAACATATGAGGAAAGGGATTTAGGGGTGATTATTTCAGATGACTTACAGGTAGGCAGACAATGTAATAGAGCAGCAGGAAAGGCGAGCAGAATTCTTGGTTGTATAGGGAGAGGTATCAGTAGAAAGAGGGAAGTGCTCATGCCATTGTACAGAACACTGGTGAGACCTCACTTGGAGTATTGTACACAGTACTGGAGACCATATCTTCAGAAGGATATTGATACCTTAGAGAGGATTCAGAGAAGGGCTACTAAACTGGTTCTTGGATTGCAGGATAAAACTTACCAGGAAAGGTTAAAGGATCTTAACATGTATAGCTTGGAGGAAAGACGAGACAGGGGGGATATGATAGAAACATTTAAATATATAAAGGGAATCAACACAGTAAAGGAGGAGACTATATTTAAAAGAAGAAAAACTACCACAACAAGAGGACATAGTTATAAATTAGAGGGACAAAGGTTTAAAAATAATATCAGGAAGTATTACTTTACCTAGAGGGTAGTGGATGCATGGAATAGCCTTCCAGCTGAAGTGGTAGAGGTTAACACAGTAAAGGAGTTTAAGCATGCGTGGGATAGGCATAAGGCTATCCTAACTATAAGATAAGACTAGGGACTAATGAAAGTATTTAGAAAATTGGGCAGACTAGATGGGCCGAATGGTTCTTATCTGCCGTCACATTCTATGTTTCTATAATGTTGTTGTCATTGAGAATGTTGACAAGTTGTTGGAATTTTGGAATAGATCCTGTCCAGAAAAGAAGCACATCATCGATGTATCTATGCCAATTAAATATAAATTGGCTGTACTCATGATCAATTTCAGACAGTATTGGTTCTTCCCACCAGCCAAGGTACAAGTTGGCATAGCTAGGGGCACAAGCTGTCCCCATAGCAGTGCCCTTCATTTGCAAATAATATACTCCGTTAAATACAAAATAATTATGTGTCAGTACAAAGGTAAGTAAATATGAATTGTTCATGTTGTATGTAGGATTTTTTGGACTTCTCTAAAAAGTAAGATGTGGCTTATTTATTATATATTTTTTTCAACACTCTGTTATCTTTTGTTAAAAGTTCAGTGTGTGATCACCTCTAGACTGCTCCTGTAGGTGCCGTTTTTCGGCTATATATATATATATGCATAGCTGTCCTGGTGGGCAATTGTATCAACCATGATCTGTGTTTTTAGTTAGTTGTTATTAAAAGCTAATTTTTATTTTTGGGAATCAGTTTTTAGGCATAATATTTTTCCCATGCTAATTTCCCTCTTTTTAGAGGGAAATCCACTCTATTAGGACCATTTTGACTAGTCTGTCCTATTTTTCTCCTTCTTTCTTTCTCTTTAGTTTTGTATTTTTGGTGAAGTTGTTCACTAGGGGTTATCCCCCACATAGGAGAAATTTACCCATATCCCCCCCTTTCCTCTCCTTTTTTGATATTTAACCCCTTAAGAATCACATGACTGGCTATGCTGTCCTTCAGTCCAAAGCTTTAATGTCCAATGATGGCATAGACCATGGGTGTCCAACCTTATGGATTCCCTGTACCTACTGAGCGCAGAGGAATTGTTTTGGGCCGCACTTTAAATATATAAAATATATTTAAATACTCCCTGCTGTTTCTAACTGGATGGCTGCCCACTTCCTTAAACTAAACTTGACCAAAACTGAAATTCTGGTCTTTCCTCCCTCAAGTGCTGTTACTCCTGTGTCTGTCTCCCTCCAAGTCAACGGTGCTACCATCAGCTCCACCACGCAAGCTCGCTGCCTAGGTGTTCTCTTTGACTGCGACCTCTCCTTCAAGCCTCATGTTCAATCTATCGCCAAATCCTGTCATTTCCATCTCAAAAACATCGCGCACATGCGACTAAGGTGTTGGTCCATTCCACTGTCCTCTCTCACCTTGACTATTGTAATCCGCTTTTCAGTGGTCTTACGTGCTCCCAACTTGCGCCGTTACAGTCCATAATGAACCTTCCTTGCCTCACCCTTCTGTCAGTCCCTACATTGGCTTCCTATAAAGTAAAGAGCTCAATTTAAAATTCTCTTTCTTGCTTTCAAATCTCTAAATAATGCTGCTCCCACCTATCTATCCTCCCTTATACACAAGTATGTCCCATCTAGGCCCTTACGATCTGCTGAAGACATACGTCTATCTTCTGTCCGTACTCCCAGCTCTGATGCTCGCCTTCAAGATTTCTCGAGGGCTGCACCGTTCCTGTGGAACTCGCTTCCCTCCTCCGTTAGATGCTCACCCAGTCTCCACTCCTTCAAAAAATCGTTAAAAACCCATTTCTTCATAAAAGCGTATCAATTAAACTGTTAATTGCTCCTGACTGATTCCTCTTCTGCAACTGTCACTAGTCTAATACTATCCTTACCTTTTTGTGTCATTTTACCCCACTCCTTAATTGAGCAGGGCCCTCAACCCCTCTGTTCCTGAGTGTCCAACTTGTCTGGTTACAACTACATGCCTGTTCGTCCACCCATTGTAAAGCGGTGCGGAATTTGATGGCGCTATATAAATATCATAATAATAATATAATATAGATAATGTATATCAGTGTAACTTTAAAAGCCATTTTCTTAATTTTTATATTTCAATTGTTTAGTAGATAGATCTCTTATTTGTTATCCTTATGTGGGATTGGCTTATTTAAGGATCTCAAATTAGGAAGCTATCTACTAAACACATACACATGTATATACATATGCACACATAACCAGAGATACACACAATCACAGACCTATACGAACAAATACCCCCCACACACAATCACAGACCTATACGAACAAATACCCCCACATACACAATCACAGACCTATATGAACAAGTATATGAACAAGTACCCCCATACACACAATTACATACCTATACACACAATCACATACATACACACACACACACGCATGAGGAAGCTGACCAGGACTAGCACAAATTATAATGGGCCCCCTACCTCCCGGCAGCGTGGACAGTAATCGGTTGGCACTGCTAGTGGTCCTGGGTCGCATATGGCCTGCGGGTTTGTCAACCCATGGCATAGATCTTCATGCTATAAAGGTACCAGCAGGGATTTAATAGCTGGGGGTCCGCTCTGCCAGCTGAGGCCCTAGCTAGTTTTCCCCAGACTGACAGATAAGCTATGAGCAGCACTCTAAGTGAGCACTGCTCATAACTCTTTAAATACCGCAGCTGAGCAATCTTGCTCAGCTACAATGTTTCTTTCACTGCCCACAGCCACCAGAGTAAAGAAAAAAAAAAGGATTAGGGGTAGGAAAAGAAATTAGAATATGGGTTTTATTAGATGTCAAGAACAGTAGCAGAATACACATATTCTGTGAATTTCTCCAAAATAAAATGTGTGGGAAAAGAACCCTACAAAACAAGTAATTAATTTGTAGTGATAAAATGGTTAAAACTACCACAACAAGAGGACATAGTCTTAAATTAGAGGGACAAAGGTTTAAAAATAATATCAGGAAGTATTACTTTACTGAGAGGGTAGTGGATGCATGGAATAGCCTTCCAGCTGAAGTGGTAGAGGTTAACACAGTAAAGGAGTTTAAGCATGCATGGGATAGGCATAAGGCTATCCTAACCATAAGATAAGGCTAGGGACTAATGAAAGTTTTTAGAAAACTGGGCAGACTAGATGGGCCGAATGGTTCTTATCTGCCGTCACATTCTATGTTTCTATGTTTCTATGTTTAAATGAAAAGTGTCAACAAGATTTGTATTACATAGCCTGCGAGATGTACTTTTCTACACACACACACACACACACACACACACACATATATATACACATTTATATACACACACATATACAGATACAAATAAAATTCAAGATACAAATTGTATTTTACATCTACATCACTGGACTAATACGGCTACAACACACACACACACGCACGTTGTGGGAGGGGTTTGTCCGGCCTATAATTTCACAGGCCTCCCCTTCCTCTGGGCGGAGACTTTCTGGTTCAGTACAGAACCATCTACTTCCAGTTCAAAGGTCAACAACACAAACTGCATGAACTCCAAACAAGGAAGCTTGTCTTGGCCTAGTGTGGTCTACACAAGTATTCATTTTACCTCACTCTAGTAAAAAAGCAGCTGCCACCCTCGAAGCTAATGGGGCACTGCCACATCCTGTTGCTGTTCACGTGTTTTTCAGCAAAACCGTAAGTTTGTTTGTTTTGGTCCGCGTTGGGCCACGCTATCACTGACATTCTTCACGTATTCATTTCACATTTGGCATTTCACTAACTAGGGTGGCATTAGCATTTCAGTCCGTATTCCTTCCTCGATAGGATATGGCAAATTTCACTACTAACGCAAATACGGCTTATTTCTTTTTTTTTTTTTTTTTTTTATTGCATTTTATGAGGTACAGACAGTAAATGTGCATTATTGGTATGTACAATCATCAATCGTCACAATGATATACCCTGCATTCAGCATACAGAAAACTTAGTGCGGTTCCAGTGTTTGCATACTTTTCATGTTTTACATATCTTCCAGTATCACATGGTGCAAAAAAACATAAGTTCTCGGCGTTTCCCTTGTACATATTCTACTTATTCTCCAGAGATTACACCCTGTTTCTCATCTGCCTCGTTTCTTTCCTTGTCTATATGCCACCTTTTTTGGGGTGCCTGTATGCGTCCCACATTTGCCATGCATCTATCCAAAAGTTTTGTGGCGCCCTATGTGCTCGTACCGTACATTCATAGAGTCTAATGTTATCTAGGTGTGAGGTGATCGTGTCTAGTAGTGGAGGGTCTTTTTGAAGACCCTCCGGGCCCGGTGATTTGCCCGGGGGAAGTGATTTAATTATTTGTAGGATTTCAGACAATGTAACAGGGTCGCAAAGCCTTTCATTTTGGTCTTCTGTTAGGCTGGGCAGAGAGATGTTAGATAGGTAGTTTTGGATGTCGTATACGGACGGTTGATGTGTCTGGGGGTCCTGTTTTATATTGTATAATGTTTCATAGAAGTTGGCCATCTCTGCTAGGATCTCCCGTGGGTCATGTAGTTTTTCTCCTGTATGATTATGTAGGTATGGGATTTTTGTTTGGGCTTGTTTTTGTTTTAAGAGTCTCGTCTCGTGTCTTAGTCTCGTTAAGTTTGTAATATGAACAGTCGCTGTATGCCTTCAGTAAAGTAATAAAGGCCTTGGCTATAGCTGTTATCGCTGCTATGGCAACGTGGAAAAGGAGGTATTGTTGAGACTTTGAGAGGTCTCGTGGTATATGTTGTAGAAGGAATATCTCAGGCATGAATGCCACGTTCACATTCCCTATTTGTCGCATAAGGGATTGTATGGACCTCCATAGTTTTGTAATGACAGGGCATGTCCACCAAATATGTATGACATCCCCTTTGTCATCACCACATCTCCAGCACGCTCCTGTCAGTTTCGGGTCAATATGTTTCAATTTGGTGGGTACCATATGCCATCTATACAGCATTTTTCTTGACATTTCTATCTGGGCTGTGGATAGGGTTAGGTGTTTGTGGGCTATAAAGCTTCTACGCCAGTTTTCTTCTGGTAATTGTTTCCCTATGTCGTATTCCCATTTTTTGATAAAGGGCAGGTCCCCTATCTTTTTAATAGGTAAATAACTGCTATATACTTTGGAGAGGATACCGGCTGTTTTATTAGAGTTAGTGCATAGTTGTCGCAATGCCTCCATATTTTTCTTTGTTTCTGTGGTGTATGGTGACCCTCTGTGTCTCCCTATCCACGATATTATCTGCCTATGTGCGAACTCCGCTGTAGGTGGCAGCTTGAACTCTTTTTGTAGTGAGGTAAAGGCTATATATTTATCATTATCCATGAGTTGGTGTAAGTGTGTTAGACCTGCATTGGTCCATTTTTTAATATTTAGTTGTGGGATCAGTATTTCAAAGGAGCGCAGGAGCATTGTTGGGGGTAGCTCTGTGTCAAGATTCAAGAATTGTGTGTATTTATCCCATTCTTTCAGAGTTAAGGATGTTGTAGGGGAAATATCCCGAAATTTTCTTCTGTGAGTTTTACTTATGCCCGCTAATGTTGCAATGTCATATCCCTCTGTGTATGACGCTTCCAAGTGTACCCACGCCGGGGGCGTGGAGTGGGAGCGGAGTACTGCCACTAGTGTGCTAATTATCGCCGCTTTATAATATAAATCTAAGTTTGGAAGACCCATTCCCCCAGTTTTTTGTGGTAGGTAAAGTATATTTGCTGCAACCCTGGGTCGTTTTTTAGCCCAGACGAAGGCATTAATTGCTTTCTGTGCATTTTTAATATATGCTGCAGGTAACTGTATGGGCAGAGTGCGGAATAAATATTGGAGCTTGGGAAGAACCATCATCTTACCAGCGGCCACTCTCCCAGTCCATGAGATATATTTGTTTTCCCAGCTTTTAAGTTGAGTAATGATAGAATGGAGAAGTGCAATATGATTGGCTTTGAACAATTTGTGTGTGTGGGTTGTGAATTTTATACCCAGGAATGTAAGGTAGTCTTGTCTCCATTCAAAAGCAGTGGTTCGTTGTAGGATGCTGTTTGTCCCAGGTGTCGTGAATAGGCTCATTGCTTGTGTCTTAGTCTCGTTAAGTTTGTAATATGAACAGTCGCTGTATGCCTTCAGTAAAGTAATAAAGGTTGGAATGGAGAGTTGTGGGTTAGTCAATGATAGCATCACATCATCTGCAAATGCTGTTAGTTTGTATTCCCTTCCACCTCTTACTATGCCTGTGATTCGTGGTTCGTCTCTAATGGTCTGTAGCAGTGGCTCCAGTGCTATGATATAAAGGAGTGGTGACAGTGGGCAACCCTGCCTAGTTCCATTGGTTATGAAAAAGGGCTGTGATGCGAAACCTCCATTTGTCACTCTAGCGGAGGGTTTGGAATATAGTGCCGTTATTAGGTTTAGGAATGGTTGTGGAAATTTAAATTTCTGTAGCGTTTCTCGTAGGAAGCCCCAGTGCAACCTGTCAAACGCTTTTTCAGCGTCGAGCGACAGGAATACACTTGGTTCTCCCCGCCGTTGCTTTGTGTAAAGTAAATTGTATAGTTTTCTCGTGCCTTCAGCCCCTTGTTTGCCTTTAATGAACCCCACTTGATCTTGTTTGATTATTGTAGGTAGCATATCTGCGATTCTTGTGGCATACAGTTTGGCTAGGATTTTGGTATCTGTATTTAGGAGGGATATGGGCCGTAGGTTTTGGGGTTTAGTTGGGGGCTTGCCTGGCTTTGGCAGCGTAACTATATGCGCCATCAACATGTCATGTGGCATCTTGCCCGTAGATATTATGTGGTTAAATGTATCTACTAAATGTGGTCCTACAATGTGGCTAAATGTTTTATAATAAGAATTGGTAAGACCGTCCGGGCCCGGTGATTTGCCTGGGGGAAGTGATTTAATTATTTGTAGGATTTCAGACAATGTAACAGGGTCGCAAAGCCTTTTATTTTGGTCTTCTGTTAGGCTGGGCAGAGAGATGTTAGATAGGTAGTTTTGGATGTCGTGTACAGACGGTTGATGTGTCTGGGGGTCCTGTTTTATATTGTATAATGTTTCATAGAAGTTGGCCATCTCTGCTAGGATCTCCCGTGGGTCATGTAGTTTTTCTCCTGTATGATTATGTAGGTATGGGATTTTTGTTTGGGCTTGTTTTTGTTTTAAGAGCGATGCCAAAGCCTTGCCGGCTCTATTACCCTGAGTATAGGTGCGTATTTTCAGGTTCTGAAGCCGTTTCGTCTAATAGTAACTCATTTATTTGTTTTGTGGTCGATATTATTTCCTGTGCTAAGTCTGCCGTAGGGGTTAGGTAGTGGGCATTTTGTAAATCCCTTAGTTTTTTTAATGAATCCAGATATTTTTGTTCTTTAGTTCTTTTTATATATGCCGCTCTACTGATAAAGATCCCTCTAACCACTGCTTTATGAGCTTGCCAGGTGGTTGTGGGTTCCAGTTCTGGTAAGGTGTTGTTGTGGAAGTATTCACGAATATCGTGACTTAGTTGAGTGCGGAAGTCTTTATTCATGATTAGGACGTCATTTAGTCGCCACGGGGGTTTCTCTTTGTGGTCAAATTTAGCTTGCAACCTTACTGACACTGGGGCGTGGTCAGACCACACTATGTCCCCAATTTCACTATTTGTCATTCTTGGTAAGATGTCTGCAGTAACGAGAATCATGTCTATTCTAGAATGGGTTTTGTGAATGTGGGAGAAGTATGAGTAACCTCTCTCGGTTGGGTGTTGTATTCTCCAGATATCGTATAGGTTGTGTTCTAGAATTACTTTAGTCAAAGTTTTGCATTGTTGTGCGAGGAGTTTTGACCTGGGGGCGTCCTGGTCAAGGGAAGTGTCTGCTACCGGGTGTAAAACATGATTCATGTCTCCACATAGTATCATTGAGGTTTTTTGCCTGGTTGGAATTTTGTTAAGGACTTTAAGCAAAAAGTTCTTTTGGTTAACATTTGGGCTATAGATCCCCACTAATGTGTATTTGATAGTGTTAATAGTACAGTAGATTATGAGATATCGGCCTTGTGTGTCTCGTTTGAGTTGCAACAATTCAAACATGAGAGATTTGTGAAAAAGGAAGGACACTCCCCTGGATTTGGTGGAATGTGTCGCGTGAAATTGAGTGGGAAAGTCTCTGGTGCCAAAATCTGGGACTTTATTATGTTTAAAGTGCGTCTCTTGAATGCACAGGATATCTATATGGTTACGTTTCGCTGCTTCTAAGAGTACTCTCCTTTTATGCGGGGTATTAAGGCCCCTTACATTATGAGATTGTATTGTCACACTCATTTGTGAATGATAAGGTTTTGCGTACAGGCCCCTCAGGTTGTCTTGACCTTGTGATCGTATAATCTGTGGGTTGCCTTTTCTGTGTTGTGTTAACCCATACGTATATCAGAAGTGGCGTTCGTAGGTGTGTGTCGCATAGCAAGAGAGCTTTAGTAGCATCATATGTACCAGGAATACGGGAAGGGTAGGGATATTGCGGGTGGTTGGGGGGGTGTAACTTGGTTCTTTATAACTTACCCCATGAGGGGTCATGGCGCCCATCTGCGGAGCCATGGGGGGTAGATATCAAGATATCTGTTTGGGTGGCTAACGGCCTTAACATTCTGTGTATGTAGAATAGGACCTGGTCCTGCAGGTGGTGACCCATGTGCTTTTTGGTGTGATCTCTAGGAGAGGGCCCCCTTACCGGCTGTGAGTGGCTCTGTAATAACCCGATGCAGCAAAAAATCGAGACATATTTATACATTCCTACATTTGACAATGAACAAGTAACCCTTAGCGTCTATTGCTATGAGGTGTTGGTTTAGCTCCATTGTCTGCTCATTGTAGTCCGTACCGTTGTAGTTCATGCACCCCTTATCTCGGCTCCAACATACATTACATTGTTTTGTTCAGTAATAGGGGGTAATAGGTATGTGTTTGTATGTGGGGGCGTGTTTTTTTTTGTTTTTTTTTGTGATAAAAAAGAAAAAAGAAGTTTTGATGTGTGCTCGGAGTATCTCAGTGACCGGGTATTTCCTGATCGCATGTCACTAATACCATGGGCAGGGTGATTAATTAGCACTCGTCAAGCCCCCCACATTACTCTTTTATCCCCTTTTGGACAGCTAAGGACTCCTATCCTTGTATTATATTAAGTTATGATCTATATGAATTTTGGAATGATGCTGCGAACATCGTTCCTTTTTAAGAGTAATCATGTGGGGACAAAGGGTAAGCAGTGAGTTAATAACGTGTAATGGGACATGGCGGTTGTAGCCCTTATGTCAGTGCAAATGTTCGTACGGTACCTGAACCCTCAAGGAAGCAAAAGCTGCAACTATGAGTTCCTCAATGTCCCAATGTCTTTCTGTTCACATCTGTAAGATCGTTTTCTGTGTTCGCGGGGGGGGGATCATCCCTTTATGTGTCTGAAGCCCCTGACGCTCTTGTGGTTGTTGTAGTATCCTTGTCATCTGCATCTTGTAGGTGGTAATCCCTGTTGGTCGAATTCGCTGCTGTGAGCCGGGTGGTGTAAAGTCCGAGCTTTAGAGGGTCCCTCCAGAGGTTTAAGGCATATCGGATACCTAAGTGGCGTGTGTTACTTTAGAATGCGGGTCGTCTTCTCCATTTAACAGTGGTTGTAGTCAGCTCGTTGTGCAGGTGTCTTGTTCCATTCTACCTGCAGTCGACGGGAAGCCGTCTCCCCTTTCTCTGTTGCTTTGCATGTAATACCCCATGTTTGCAGGAGTTTCGTTCCTTCTTCTGGCGAGGAGATAGTATGTAGTTTGCCCTCCCGGGAGATAATCATTTTTGTTGGGTACCCCCATCGGAATCTCATGCCATTGGCTCTTAAGCTGTCCGCGAGGTGGGAGAGATCCTTTCTTTTTTTCAATGTGGTAGCAGATAAATCCGCAAATATTTTTACTGAGGGGTAGTCGGGATGTGGAACAGATTTATTTCTGCTTGTGCGCAATATTAACTCCTTTATGTGGTAGTAATGTACTCGTGTGAGTACATCTCTTGGCACGGTTTCTGGCAGGTACCTTGGTTTTGGGATTCTATGAACTCGGTCCAGGAGCAGCATCTCCCCCGGTATATCAGGTGCATAGGCCTTAGCAAGGCCTCTTACAAAAGCCTGTAGATCTTCCGGCCCGACCGACTCCGGAACTCCCCGCAGCCGCAGGTTGTTCCTCCTGGAACGGTCTTCAAGGTCCGCTAGTTTCACTTCTGTCATTGTAAGTTTTTGCTCCAAGTGCTCTACGTGGCTAGCAAGATCATTATGTGCCACAACAAAGTCGTCCATTTTGGACTCAACATGCGTTGTCCGTTTGTTGATCTCTTGTACATCCCTTCGTAGTGAGTCCATAGAATGTTGCCAGGACATGATTAATTTCTGTGATAAGTTGTCAAGCGCTATTTGCAAGTAGCTTTTGGTAAGTTGGTCGTCTTGTGTAGCCAGTTCTGTATCTTGTTGTGGGTCTCGCGGATGCGGGCTGGCGTCGCCATCTTGTGAAGGCCGCAGCTGCTCCGTGACATCTGATTGTAGTTTGTTGCTAAAAAAGTTTAATTTTTCGTTTTTTGCAGAGCTTTTCTTTGATTTAGTTTGTGCCATCCTGTATTTTGGCAATTTGCAGGTCCTAAGTGTTCGGATTGTGATAGATTGTCGGCCTCAGTAGCCAGAGCTCGGGTTCAAGCGACCATTAAGCTCGGCGGTTAGCCACGCCCCCAATACGGCTTATTTCAATCACAGCATCACAGTGATACCTCAATTCAGTTCATGCATTCTGCTTACTGTATTTGAACATATCCAATTTTTATAATATGCAATTCAGTTAGTCACCCTAAGTTCTTTTGTATAATAAATGCTACCCCATATTCTGTTTTCATATTGGCAATTTTTGTTACTTATTTTCACCAGGCCTCAGTACCTATATGTAATTTTCATGGTTGCACTCTTGGTATTCAGGCACTCATGGGGCTACACTGTTTAGTAATTATGTGGCTAAGTGTTGCTACTGACTGTGTAAATTCATGTCAGGCCCAAACGTGGGCCTATACATGTGTTCAGCATTTATGGTACAGCCTGTTAATACGCTGTCTTATTTCAGCGTCTGTCAATACTTACATTGTTTTAAGCCCTTTCTGGGCTCAGCACGGGATTAGTCAATCATACTTTTAAATTATGTCAGTCACAATTATGTCTGTCAGGGCCGCCATCATATTATTTTATAATATGCAATTCAGTTAGTCACTGTGACGGACCGCCTGGCACTCTGACCGAATACCTCCGCCAATCGATGCTCCTAGTGCTTGCCGAGGACTCCAAGCACTCCAACCGACACCATCAGCACTGCAGACTCATCCCATCCCCCAAGGCCTCAAGAAAGGGTCAAGCAGGTCTGTTTAATGAGCACACAAAAGCAACAGCACTCATGCAGCAAAACAACTCCTCTTCAGAGGAAAACAAAATGACAGTTAAGTTCAGTCAGTGTTTGAATATATTGGAAGTTGCAGAACTGTGCCAGTACCATTTAAAGGGCCAGAACAGTCTTTTAAAACACCAATAAGTCCGAACGGTGTTTTTAACTGGCAAAATCTCCCAGGGACCATAGTGTGATGGGATTTCAGCATGGTCAAAATTTAGTAGGCCAAAATCTCCACATGGCATATGCTAATTAGTATTTGATTACAAACAGTTGGATGAGTCATCAGTATACTGAGCATGTGTGGAAGTGGGTAATAAAACCTTTGTCTTTAACAAGCCATGTGGTCTGCCATGTAAGATGATCCTGAATATCCTGTGTGCTGATTGGTCTGAGGAATATAGGAGGAGTTATACTGTATGGGAGGGGATATGCTGTTAACAAAAGTCTCATGCACCAGGTATTTCTCTCTCAGATCTTTTTGGAACCGGAGTTCATCTGAGACCCGATCGGTATGTGAATAAAGGCCTCTTACTTCCCGAATACCTGTGTCCATCTCTCTGTGTTTGGCTTCTGGATGCTTACATGGTTACAATAGTCATATGGCAAGAGGCTGGTAATTAGTGCTCTCCAGGCACAAGTGGCAAAGGGCACTTCGTCACAGTCACCTTGCATTCTTTTGTATAATAAATGCTACGCCATATTCTGTTCTCATATTGGCAACTTTTGTTACTTATTTTCACCAGGCCTCAGTACCTATATGTAATTTTCATGGTTGCACTCTTGGTATTCAGGCGCTCATGGGGCTACACTGTTTAGTAATTATGTGGCTAAGTGTTGCTACTGACTGTGTAAATTCATGTCAGGCCCAAAGGTGGGCCTATACATGTGTTCAGCATTTATGTTACAGCCTGTTAATACTCTGTCTTATTTCACGGTCTGTCAATAAAAGTTTTTATTGTTAAAATACACAGTAAAAAACCATTTGACGCGTTTCACCTCATGGGCTTTATCAAAAATGGCTATAAAAAAATGCTTTTTAGCCATTTTTGATAAAGCCCATGAGGTGAAACGCGTCAAATGGTTTTTTACTGTGTATTTTAACAATAAAAACTTTTATTTGGTACCCTTATTTATAGGACCAAATCTGTTTTATTGTATAGACACATTTTTAATTTATTATTTTTTCCTGGCATCTAACTGTTCCTGCTTAAAGCAATGCACAGGTGGGGATTATTCCACCGGCGCATTAAAAATAGAGCAGTATTTCCTGCTCTACAATTGTGAGTATAAAACTTATTTTAATTTATTTTATGTTTACCTTTCCTTCTGAGAGCACTATATTTGTTTTTATATACCGTGGGAATTCTACGTTACCCAAGTTGGACGGAGTGACCTATCCTGAAAGAATATCCATTTTGTTGTTAACCGCAGCTTAATTGACGAACGGCTGGGGGGTCGTCGTTCGTATGAACGAACACGTGGCGGTGGCCATCTTAAAACTGTCGAACAGCCAGCGGTGTTTTGTCGTCGAACTGTTTTCAGACACTATTCCACACGGTGGGACTTCCGTTTCTTTTCATACGAACGCAGCGGTGTTCGGTACTTTTTAAACACACAAACAAGAGATACTGGAGAATCATAGGCATGATCAGTTATTTCGTTATTTTAATGTGTTTCCCTGCCCCTGAAATAGACGGGCCAACCCAGCTGAACTTATGGAACTATTCTGGGCAAAAGCCTTGTGAGCGGCCGGGGAGAAATGTGACATCCAGCTAACTTTTGAACCCCTGAACCGATCTGGGTGATTTTTGAGTATGTTGCTCCCCCAGATCGGGGCTATCAGGAAATTTATATTTTATGGGGGTCTCTTTGGGGTATTTCTAAAAATGTGTAAAATAGTTTTTTTCGCTTGGAGATAATTGAGTTGATACAGTAATTAATTCAATTATCTCCTAAGAAGAGGGGAGGGATTGTGTACACTGTATGGGAGTGACTGAATGTAAACTATTGTTTTGATTGGCTTGTTGTTTCTGTGCCCCACAAGGTCCACCTGGGTGGTAACCTTGTGGGGAAAACTGTTTAAAAGGCAGTGTGCCACAATAAACCTTCAGTTTCTGATTTACCCTCAACACAGAGCCTCGCCCTGTTCTTGTAGGGAAAAGCTATACCTGCTGTGATCCCTGCCTGGGGATTGCTCTATAATCACTAGCTGTTCCTGCTCTACTTTAAAACCTCCCTCTCCCAACAGGGGAGAAAGGACATCTCCTGGCGGTGAAAACCCCTCACTCTACTGGGGTGCCGCTACAATTGGTGACAGCGGTGGGATGGTCCTTTTCTCTCCAGAAGGGAAGCTACTAAGAGATCTGACAACGAGAGGAACGGATGGAGAAATGGCACGAGCAGCTTAAGAGATCTACACTAAAGGATCTGCTGGAGAGCCGTGGCTGTACCGCTAACAACCGAAAGAAAAGGGAGCTGATTGCCGAACTGCTGTAGAGGGACCAATCAGAAGCAGTGCACGAACCCGCACGCGGTTCGTCAGATGGGGAGATCCGGAAGGAGTGCACTGACCGCACTTTTAAAGGGACAGTGGGAGCCGAAATGTAAAACAGTCTCCCACTGGCCCATGTCATTCCACATTCCCCATACACTCACGTTTTGGGGGCGTGGATGTGACAGGGGCCAATCAAATTAAACGCTATGGTATTTATACTCATCTTTTCCTTAGCTCCCTGCCCTATCATGGTTTCTGTCTCAGTTCCCTTTAGTGCTTGTTTAGTCCTGTAGTGTTTTTTTTTCATGCTCGACCTTGGCTTTGTACCTGAATCCGTTTTTCTCTTTATGCCTGCTTTGTCTTGTTTGCCGGCTTCCTGACTCCTGTGTACCAGACCTTGGCTAGTTCTTGTTTTCGCTGTCTCTCTGTTCCCTTGACCTTGGCTCGTTCCTGACTCTGTTATTTCTCTGTACTACGTTGAGTCCGGCCATTCTAAGGCCCAGTAAGACATATCTTTTTTATCTTGTCTTTCGTTGGACTAAATCTTGCGTGTTGGGGTATGTAACAGATCGACGGGCACCCCGACTGGGTACCTCCGTTGAAGGATGCTCCTAGCGCTTCCTGAGGGCACTCCAGCAGACACCATAACCACGTAGACTCCTTGAGAGAGCAAGACAGGAACAAGCTCTTACAAGAGACTTAGTGATTATAGCAAGGGAGTATGACAAGCATAGCAATTCCTTGTAGCAGATTCCCCCAATAAGAGACGGCACTCCAAATTGAGGGTGAATTAGAACTGAAGCTTTTAATCAAACACTCTGCTTTTATGCACATTTTACACACATAGTACTGCCCACAGGGTTTTGCAGAACAACCAATCAATACGTACAATACACTCAGACACTCCCACACAAAATCCTCCCCTCTGCCTGTGATATAATTACTGAACACAATGGTCTAACTTAATTATCACAGGCAGGGAAATACATAGTTTTACACAATATTCATAACTCTAAAAGTATACATCACATTCAACTTACATTTTCAGAATCAGCATACTCCAAATACAAACATACGTCAAAATCATACAAATTGGTTAAGTGGGTCAAAAGTTAGTTAAAAGTCCCTTTGTGACCATCTGCAAGCATGGCTTGGGTGTGGTAAGCCAATTATCTCCAGCATACAGAAAATAGCTCTATTCACAACAACAGTAAAAACACATAAAAATACATAATTCCTATCATACTGAACAGAACCCCACATTCAACCTATCCCCAGATAGCTTGGATATGAGCGTCACTATATCCTAACAGTGCTCAGATCCCACAAACAAAGTAAAATCACCATGGGGTTAAAGGTTAGCAACAAGTTCCAACTGGTCTTGCAGTGTCCCTGGGACAACGCCCTGCTGAAAACAATAGACAGGAAACGGGGGAGGGGTACACCTTTCTCATGTATTCAAAGGGGCAGAAAAAGTGTTTCAAAATCCAATAAGCCCAAATAATGTCTTTAAAGGGCAATACATCCCAGGGGCCATAGTCACATGGCAGGAGGCTGGCAATCAGTCTTCTCCAATGCCCAGTGGCGAGGTCGGTTTCGCCACAGGGTACACTACCGTGACACCAGTATAGGTGTGCACACCCAGGTGCTACCACAATTTATTTGAGGACAAAGATAATGCAGCAAAGTTTCGAGCAGCAGCCCTTTCTCAATGCTAATGTCATTATTTTTTCTTTGTTTATATTTTCAATATTACGCAGAGACCGTGGCAGACACCCTGGTCAAAATATTTACCTGAGTTGGGTTTCCCAACGAAATCATATCAGAACAAGGGACACAGTTTAACACAGCAGCTGTGGAAAGTATGCAATATTAAGCGGATACTGAGCTCCCCACAGACTAACGGTCTCTGCGAGCGCTTTAATGGGACCCTTAAGCAAATGTAAGGCGAAATTAACATCGCCACTTGGGTCTGGAGAGGACTAATGGCTACCCTTTTGCCTTCTGACTATGGCCCTGATGTGTATGGCCCTTTAAGAACCATCTGGGGACATATTGAGACTTTTGGGAACAATGCCCCTTTAAGACTGTGTCCCCAGTCCCCTAAAATACTTTATATGTGCCTTTTCTTGTTCCATTGTTCTCCAGCAGGGCGTTGTCCCAGGGACACTGCCAGACCAGTTTAAACTGGCTGATTTGTCCCTCCTCAATCTCTAGATCAGCCCTTGCTAAACTTAAACCCCATGGCGATTTGACTGTGTTCATGGGATCTGAGCGCTGTTCGGATATGAATGTGGGGGTTCTGTTCAGTATGATAGGAATTATGTATTTTTGCTGTTGTTGTGAATGGAGATGTTTTCTGTACCTGGAGATAATTGGCTTACCACACCCAAGCCATGCTTGCAGTCTGTCAAAAAGGACTTCCACCTAACTTTTGAACCACTGGACCAATTTGTATGATTTTGACATATGTTTGTATACTGCGTATGCTGGTTCTTAATATGTAAGTTTTATGTGATGTATACTTTTAAAGTTATGAATATTGTGTAAAAGTGTATATTTTCCTGCTTGTGATAATTACATTAGCCCATTGTGTTCAGTAATTATATCACAGGCAGAGGGGAAGATTTTGCTGTAATGAATGGGAGTGTCAGACATTGTTGTATTGTTTTGATTGGTTTGTGTCCTTTGTATGCCTGTGTACCATCAGGTCCTGGGGTGTGCCTCTGGCCTGGGGAATTGTATAAATTGTGAGTGCTTGCTTCCATTAAACAGAACTACTTGACCCTTTCTTGAAGCCTTGGCTCATGTTTGGGGGATGGGATAACTACACCCTGGGGATTGCTATATTCACACTATACTCCCCAGGGTAAGCTCTTGTAAGAGCTGTTCTTGTCCCTGCTACACTCTCTGGATTAGGAGAGGTCTCCCACTGGGAGCTGGATCCTGGTCTTGGATCCAGGGTGGGTGAGAGACGGCGAGACCCCGGCGCAGCTGCAACGCTGGAAGTGGGGTCTGCAGTGCTGATGGTGTCGGTTGTAGTGCTTGGAGTCCTCGGCAAGCACTAGGAGCATCGACTGGCGGAAGTACTCAGTCGGAGTGCCAGCGTTCTGTCACAAAATGCTACAAACCTTTACTGATGCTTGCAGAGACTGGGATCGATTCCTGCCTCACCTGCTATTCGCGTCCCGAGAGGTGCCGCAGGAATCCACAGGATTCTCCCCCTTTGAGCTGCTGTATGGGAGAAGGGTACGAGGTCCCCTTGATCTCATCAGGGAGCACTGGGAGGGAGAAACCTGAACGTGAGGGGACCCCCATCGTGCCATATGTCCTAGTGCTGAGACCGCCTGGAGCAATTGTCTCTGATGGTGAGAGAATCTCCAGGCGGCCCAGGGACAACAGGAGGTCTGGTATGATCGGCGTGACAGCGTACCTTCCAGATAAGGCAAAAGGTTATGGTGTTTAAACCCGTGAAAGCAGACAAACTCCAGGCATATTGGAAGGGGCCTTACAAGGTGATAGAGCAGCTCTGTGACACCACGTACATAGTTGCTAGCTGTGCAGATGAAAGAATCCAGCAGTCCTTTCATGTACACATGCTAAAAGAGTACCAGGAAAGGCAGGAAGAGAGCTGCCGTGTGTGCACCTGCTACAGACGATCCCAACAGCCTTCCCCTACCTGATCTCCTAGAACGAAAGCCCCAAACAGATCACACTAGTTTAGTGAAATTGGGAGAACGGTTAACCCCGCTAGAGACAGAACAGGCCAAACAATTGCTGGCCGAAAAACACTTAACGTTCTCCCAGGAACCAGGGTACACCACACTAGCAGTACACAAAGTAGAAACCCCTGGGCAAGCACCCCTGAGACAACCTCCTTATCGTATCCCTGAAGCAGTTCGGGAAGGAGTGCGGAAGGAGAGACAGGAGATGATTCACTTAGGGGTTAAAGAATCCTCCGACAGTCCATGGGCCTCACCTGTAGTCCTCGTACCCAAAAAGGACGGCACCACCAGATTCTGTGTGGACTACAGGCGACAATGACAAGAGTTCCACTGCTGCCTACCCGAGGCCCTGGTAGACGAACTGTTAGATCGCATAGCCAGGGGACGTTATGTAACCACCATAGACCTTTGTAAAGGCTACTGGCAGATCCCCCGGGCTGAGGAAGCTATCCCCAAGTCAGCATTTGTCACCACGTTTGGCCTGTACCAGTTCAGAGTCATGCCATTCGGGATGAAAAATGCCCCGGCTACGCTTCAACGTATGGTGGATAGACTCCTTGATGGCTTCCAGGACTTTGCTTGTGCATACCTGGATGACATCGCAGTCTTGGGAGGAACATTTGGTCCACGTAGGGGTAGTCCTGGATAAGATTCGTGCCACTGGCCTGACTCTAAAACCAGACAAGTGCCATCTTGGTATGGCCTAAGTACAATACTTGGGACACCGGGTAGGGTGTGGGAAACAAAGACCAGAGACAGCAAAGGTTGAGGCGGTACCCAGCTGGCCCACACCCCGTACCAAGACCCAGGTATTGGCCTTTCTAGGGACAGCAGGGTACTATCGATGCTTTGTCCCTGACTACAGCACAATAGCTAAGCCTCTGACTGACCTGACCAAGAAGAATTTAACTAGGCAGGTCCTGTGGTCTCCAGCCTGCCAAGCCTATTTTCAGTCCCTAAAGCAAGCTCTAATTAAGCTCGTTAATTTCACTTTTCCTATCACCAGTATGATTCTGTTCAAATAACCGAACAAATTGCTGAACGACCGACCACCCTGCATGTGGACTGTGCTGCTTGTTAACCTCCCAGAAGCTGTGGTTAACTGCAGCTTAATTGAAGAACGGCGGGGTGGTCGTCGTTCGTATGAATGAACACGTGGCGGCGGCCATCTTAAAACTGTCGAACAGCCAGCGGTGTTTTTGTCCTCGAACGTGTGGAACTGTTTTCGGACACTATTCCACACGAACACCGCTGAGACTTCCCGCAATTCGTCTCTTTTCATATGGACGCAGCTCGGTACTTTTTCAACACCCGAACAAGAGATACTGGAGAATTATAGGCACAAACAGTCATTTCGTTATTTTAATGTGTTTCCCTGCCCTTGAAATAGACTGGCCAACCCAGCTGAACTAATGGAACTATTCTGGACAATAGCCTCGTGGAGGGCCGGGCAGAAATGTGATATCCAGCTAGCTTTTGAACCCCTGAACCGATCTGGGTGATTTTTGAGTATGTTGCTCCCCCAGATCGGGGCTATCAGGAAATGTATATTTTGTGGGGGTCTCTTATGTTTTGGGGGTATTTCTAAAAATGTGTAAAATAGTTGTATTTTTCGCTTGGAGACAATAGAGTAATTGATACAGTAATTAACTCAATTATCTCCTAAGCAGAGGGGAGGGATTGTGTACACTGTATGGGAGTGATTGAATGTAAACTACTGTTTTGATTGGCTTGTTGTTCCTGTGTTCCTGTGCCTCACAAGGTCCACCTGGGTGGTAACCTCGTGGGGAAAACTGTATAAAAGGCAGTGTGCCACAATAAACCTTCAGTTCCAGATTAACCGTCAACACAGAGCCTCACCTCGTGCTTGTAGGGAAAAGCTATACCTGCTGCAATCTCTGCCTGGGGATTGCTCTATAATCACTAGCTCTTCTAAGAGCTGTTCCTGCTCTACTCTACAGCCTCCCTCTCCCAACAGGGGAGAAAGGACATCTCCTGGTGGCGAAAAGCCCTCACTCTACCGGGGTGCCACTACAACACTTTATTTTAACAATAGTGCAGAGGGCTTCTTGCACTACCCTCTTTTTCCCTTAAAGGTATGTTTGTTGGTATGCGGATATATGACAGTGGGAATACTCATTAAAGATATTTAAAGCGCACCTTAATTTCGGTTCATATTATTGTAGTGTTTTTCATGAGCTATTGTCCTTTGATAAGTGCTGCTATATTACTTCCATTTTAATTTATTGTTAAAAGAAACAAATGCCATTACCTCTTGGAATTTTTGTTACTGGAGGGGTATCTGCTACACCTCGCTGAAGAGGCCAAAGAAACAATTGTCCGGGGTTGCTGTATGTCTCGTGCAGATAGAACTTGCCGATATTTCAGTTCTGGACTGCCCTTATGGGTGGGATAATTCTAATACACTTTGGAATAGGTTCTCTTTGTAATAGCACAAGTGAGCAAAAACTATTGACCTGTGCAGGAATATACCGAAGAGCAAGCTACTGAGTTTCTCTAGGCTTTTGTCCGTTCTCAGAGTTCTCATATTCTATGTTCTTGTTGCAAGGTAGAGAAGACACCGGCTTTCAGCACTTGTAATGTGTCATTTTGGATTCTAGGTGGGCTTGTATGGTGAGAAAAGTACTAGGTACCTTGGCCTTAGTAGTCCAGTCAACCCCCTATGCTTCATAGCAGAACTGCAGGAAACGTTATAGAAAGTTTTTTTAAACTCTGTATTGCCCACGCCTCTCCAGTATGGGGCTGTACAGGAAGTGGAAGAGATCATTTTGCATTTGCCCACTAATAGCCTCTCACACAGGACATTGGCGGTGAGACCTAGCCATGCTCTCATTAGAATTTCCCCATAGTAAAGCAATATACAATGCTTTCTTATAGGGTTTTTGGTAACGCTGGACATCCCCATGAATAGCCTAACAGCCTGGCACTTGCTGGTTCTGGGCTGTCCTTATGAGCAGGGACTTACTAAAGGGCAAGATACTGTGTTTCTAAAGCTTTTCAGCACTTATATGCTGTGTATTTGTTGCTAACTCTAGCGCTTTTTTTTGTTTATTAGCATTCCCAAACAGATTAGCAAGAATATCCTGCACAAACACATATTTATCAAATTTTACCTGCAAGATACAAGTGAACAAATACACACACACACACACACACACACATACTTTGTATTGCCTTTAAGAAATATTCTTTTAATATTTGTAATGGCTCCAGTAGAACAAAACACAAAACATAATTTTATCATTCAACAAATAAGGAAGCTCTGAGTAGCAATGATAACTAGAAATACTGGGTTTTTTTTTTGTTGTTTTTTTAGAGAAGTTGAGAGATAGTGTTACACTGTAACTGTATGACATCATCGCTTTGAGAAAACATAACAGCAGGGCAAAAGACAGTAATCTAAAAATAAATAGGTGCTGCTTCATGCAGGCAAATATAAAAAGGTCATCAAGATACAGGGGAGGGCTGAAAATGTTTGGCTTGGCTGGGAGGAATGCACAAACTAGTGAAATGTTTTTTGTGGGGTTTTTTGCATATGAAACTCGTGGATGGTGCTACCTACATTGCCAAACATTATATGGATTTGACCAATGGAGACTGCAGAAGTTGTAGGACATCAGTCCACTGCAGCATAAGAGAGCATTAACAGAACTATTTGCTGGGATGGACTGTTTCCTGTGACAACTCATCCTGCAGCTGCTTAGACACCTCCACATCATACATGCTCATCATGATCTCTTCTTGATAAACTAAAGAAGTGTTTTACCACATGTAACAGAACCCCTGTTATTGCCTGTCCCACAGACTGAAACATTGTAAACCCCCTTGTTATTTTGTAATTGCTACCTGTTTTATATTTGAAAGCATACGAATGGGAAAACAAATGACACTGCTAAGCCATTCGCATGAACGAACAAAACTGCCGAACGAGAGACCACCCAGCCCAGGCGTGTGCCGCCAATTACCCCCTTGACTCTGTGCCAAACCGCAAGCATTCTAAGTTGTTCAATGGGTGGCCTTCGATTCGTATGTACGAACACGTGGCGGCGGCCATCTTGTTTTGTCGAACGCATCCAGCGGTGTTTGGTCATTGAGTGTCTGAAACTATTTTCGGACACTCAAACTCCCGAACACCGCTGAGACTTCCAGGACCACTTAGCTTTGCCCAGATTCATACGAACGAGGCGGCGTACAGTAAAAATATTGCACAAACAAAGCGGCACGCGACCAGCAAAAGCATGAACCATAAAAAGAATGACTGTTTGGTATTTTTATTGTACGAAAGGAGACCAGCCGCACCAGCTAAACGCATGGAACTATTTTGGGACGTTCGGCTATCTCCCGAACGGATTTGTGTAATTTTTTGAGTATGTGTGTCCCCCAATTATGCTTGTTCCAAAAATGTAACTTTTATTAAAATTGACTGTATAATTTTAGTGTTACAAAAATTGGATAAAAAGTATATTTTTCGCTTGGAGATAATTGAGCTGATACAGCAATTAACTCAATTATCTCCCAAGCAGAGGGGAGGAGGAATGTACAGTAATGAATGGGAGTGTTTAAACTGTGTAACTCTAAATGATTGGCTGTTAAGTTTGTGTCTTCAGTGCCCAACAAGGTCCACGTGGGTGGTAACCTTGTGGGAAAATGTGTAAAAAAGAAATGCTTGTGGGGTCGTTAAAACAGTTCTGATTAACCCTCAATACGTAGCCTCGTCTCATTATCGAATGGTACCTGCTTCCAGCCTAATCACTAGCTCTTGTAAGAGCTCTGCTTCACCCTCTCTACACTGATCCAGCGGATGGGATATCAGGAATACTCTGCAGCACAGCCTCTCACCGGGAAAAGGACGTCTCCAACAGGCATACACCCCTCCAACAACCTAGGGGGCCGTTACACCGTACATCACATACAGCAAGAAAGACAAAAAATCAATTTCCAACCTTTTCTGGTTCAAATGGTGTTAATCGGCCTTGAAGTGGTGTTTTTCTTCCAGTTGGTGTTGTGCTTCGACTTATACTACCAGATGGTGCTCTGTCTCCATTCCTTAGAGGGGGTTTCCCAAACTCTGCTCTTTCTATAATGTTGGTAACCTAAAGTAAAGCAAAGAAAAATTAATAAGTAGCCTTATTCTAAGGAGAAGTGGCATATCATTTATTTTTAACTGTATTTTTAGAGAAGACATAAGTGCATTCGAAAGGAACATTTTAAATTCTATACAGAGCAAAAACAAAAAATTTCTAAAATTAACATTTACAATACAATACCAGTCAAAAGGCATGGGAAAGAGAGAGAGGGAAAAAAAGAGCAGAGAGGTATCAATTCAGAAATGGAGATGAGGAGGGAGGGCGGGGGGGACAGAAAGGGTCTGCACTGTGAAATTCAAGGGACATGTGACAATAGTCGCTAAATTGGCAAAGAATATGATTTTCTTTATTACTAATTCCACATGTAAATCATTCATTTCAAGCAGTACAATTAAAATAAAAGTACAAGAAATATTAGCCAAAAATATTAATTTGATATTATCCCCAATTAATTTTGAAATATACAACACAGAGAGCATATAAGTCTTCTAAAGACTGAAACAAAGCAGAGGAAAGAAAGGATATGAATTTGGCCTAGGACCACAGAGAAGAACGTACAGAAACTTCTCAAAGTGAGATAGAATTGCCAAAAGAAAAATAAAAGTTTACTTAAATTCATAACCAACCAATAGCCTCTCTTGCTTATAAGTCCTTTTTGTGTTCTATTAATTAACATTAACAAACATGTATTCCTGACACTATCGTGTTAACACCACCGTCTAGCCCCCCTGGGCCCCTCATGCCTCCATAAATATAGTAAAAATCTTACTGTATTCAAGCCTGAAGCTGTAAATCTGCATGCTGTTAGACTCAGAAAAACAAGCAATCTGCTGACATGTGGTAGCCTGTTCCAATCACAGTGCTTCCCCATTGGATTGGCGGAGACTGACAAAGAGGCAGATCAGGGACAGAGCCAGCATGATTCAAACACAGCTCTGGCCAATCAGCATCTCCTCATAGAGATGGACTGAATAAATGAATCTCTATGAGGAAAGTTCAGTGTCTGCATGCAGAGGGAGGAGATACTGAATCACAGGATGCTGTGCACAGTGCTGCCCTGTGCTCTGCTGACAGCAGATCTGAGTGGATACAGTGTTTACATGAGAAAGGCTGCAGGGAGCTATAGTTCTCACCTGAACAACCTCATTAAGCTGAAGTTGTTCAGGTGACTATAGTGTCCCTTTAATATCCCTTTATTCTACTTGAAGTGTATAAATGTTGGGAATGTGAGAACAGTCACGAAGATTATCGAATACGAGGAAAATATGCAACAATGTTGTAAGACAAGAAAAGGAAGTGAGCTTTCAAACCTTTTATATTGGCTCATTCAATCTGTATTTTTATGTAAGTAAAACAGAAACAAAAAAGCATGAAAATCTGCTGAAGGTCCACTATAGGCACCCAGACCACTTCAGCTCAATGAAGTGGTCTGAGTGCCACGTCCCTATAGGGTTAACCCTGCCTGCTGTAAACATAGCAGTTTCAGAGAAACTGCTATGTTTACAATAGGGTTTATCCAGCCTTTAGTGGCTGTCTCATTGAGTTTCACAGTGAGAAGATGTCAGCGTCCATAGGAAAGCATTGAGAATGCTTTCCTATGGACTGACTGAATGCGCACGCGGCTCTTGCCGCGCATGCAGCCGATGATGTCCAAAGGAGGAGGAGAGTCCCCAGAGCCGAGGGAGCACGGCGCTAGAGAAAGGCGAGTGTTTAACTCCTTCCTCCCCCTTCAGCCTGGCAGGAGGGGGGCCATGAGGGTGGGGGGACACACCTATTAATACTATAGTTCCAGGAAAACGAGTTTGTTTTCCTGGCACTAAAGAGGTCCTTTAAGGGCATGAGTAAACGGAAACGGATAGCTCATTTCATCCCTAACTTCCTCATTTAGCGATTTCACACTTTTGAAATCATAAACCTTGCTAAGCAAACAAGGTTTGTCACAGAAAAAATAATAATAATTAAAAAATAAAAATAAATAAAAAATACCCTCTGCCTCATAATGTTTCACATATACAAGTTGTCAGGAGGTTGAAATATGCTATATGGTCAAAGGTATGTGGGCACTCCTAATAATTACTGAATTTAGGTGTTTTAGCTTCACCCATTCATAAACTCCAGTCACAAAATCTCCATAGAAAAATACTGGTAGTACAATGGGTTGTATTGAAGAGCTCAGTGACTTTAAATGTGGCACTGATATAAAATGTGAAGTTTCTGTCCTCCTCGTTTTGCTCCGGCCATTCCCCATTCCTAAAGTGAAGTGGAAGCATCTAGAAGCAATAGCAGGGCAGCCATGAACTGGTAGACCACTAACAGAGTTGGTGTGCAGAGTGCTGAAGCATGTAAAAATGTCTAAGATCTGTTGCAAGACTCACTACGGAGTTCCAAACTGCCTGTGGAAGCAAAGTCAGCACAAGAAGTGTGTGTTAGAAGTTCCATAAAATTAGTTTCAGTGGCAAAGGAACTGTATACAAGCCTCACAACTGCATGTGCAATGCCAAGTGTCAGCTTGATTTGTATATAGCATACCACCACTGGACTCTGGAGCAGTGGAATCATATTCTCTGGAGCAATGAACCATGCTTCACTAATTGGCAGTTTGATGGAAGAACCTGCATGTGGGCAATGCTAGGAATGCTACCTACTGGAATATATAGTGCCTATTCTATTTGTTTGCTGGAGAAGGAATACTTCTGTGGGGCTGTTTGTCAGGGTCTCGGTTATTAGTCTGTTCCTTCTAGTCTATTATATACAGAGCCTTACATAGTTACATAGCTGAAAAGAGACTTGCGTCCATCAAGTTAAGCCTTCCTCACATATGTTTTTTTGCTGTTGATCTAAAAGAAGGCAAAAAACCTAGTCGGAAGCGCTTCTAATTTTGCAACAAACTAGTAAAAAAAATCCTTCTTGACCCCAAAATAGCAGTCAGATGTCTCCTTGGATCAAGCAGCTATTACACCACTAATTAGAAATTATATCCCTGTATGTTATGTTTTAGCAAGTATTTATCCAATTTCAGTTTAAACATATGTATGGACTCTGATAAAACCACACCTTCAGGCAGAGAATTCCATATCCTTATTACTCTTACTGTAAAAAAACAAAAACATTTTCTTTCTCTTAGATGAAATCTCCTTTCTTCCAGGCTAAATGTGTGTCCTTGTGTTCTATGTATAGCCCATTTATGAATAGATTTCCAGATAATGGTTTGTACTGGCCCCGAATATATTTGTATAATGTTATCATATCCCCTCTGAAGCGCCATTTTTCCAAACTAAAGAGATTTAACATTTTTAACCTTTCTTCGTAACTAAAATGCCCCATTCCTTTTATCAATTTTATAGCTAGTCTCTGCACTTTTTCTAGTGCCAAGATATCCTTCTTTAGAACAGGTGCCCAAAATTGCACAGCATATTCAAGGTGTGGTCTTACCAGCGATTTATAAAGAGGCAAAATTATATTTTCATCCCGAGAATTTATGCCCCTATTTATACATGACAAAACCTTACTGGCCTTAGCAACTGCAGCTTGACACTGCATATTACTGCCTAATTTGTTGTCTATAACAATTCCCAAATCCTTCTCGTGTGTGGTTATCCCTGATTTACTACCATTTAGGGTGTAAGTTGCTTGTGCATTCTTGACCCCGAAGAGCATAACTTTGCAGTTCTCTACATTAAATTTCATCTGCCATTTTAGTGCCCAGTCCCCCAATCCCTCTGCAGCAAAGAAATATCTTGCTCACATTTTATTACTTTACAGAGTTATGTGTCATCTGAAAACACCAAAACATGGCTTTCGATGCCCATTTCAAGATCATTTATAACTATGTTAAAAATTTGCAGTCCTAAAACAGAACCCTGAGGGACACCACTTACCACTTTTGTCCAGCTTGAAAATTTACCATTAATGACAACTTGTTGTACTTAAGCCAATGTTCAACCCAAGAACAAGAATAATCATTTAGACCAATTTCTTTTAGTTTGAAGACTAGCCTATTGTGAGGAACTGTATCAAATGCCTTGGCAAAATCCAAGTAGATCACATCCACTGCAACACCCTGATCTATACTTCTACCTACTTCTTCGTAGAATGCAATTAGGTTAGTTTGACATGACCTATGTTTCATAAAACCATGCTGATTATTGCTAATAACAAAGTTCTTCCCATAGACTTATTATCACTGAAGCAAGTGCTTTGCTTATATTACAAAGCAGGAATAGCCCGCTACACACTATGGGTCCATAAGGTTCAGCTAATGAATCTTTATTAATTACATACTTTACTATATAATGTTTCTTATGTTTGTCTGTTGTCTGTAAGCAAGATTTTTTTTTTTAGCAATACCAAGGACTCTACAAACCACACATATTCACAGGCATGAATTATACTGCTCAAAGAGTTGTGCCTAAGTTTAGAGCAGTTCTAAAAAATGTGCATGTATTATGGGTTGTTTTTTGGTCCTACAAAATATTACACTACATTCTATCTTTGTTCAACAGAAATAAATCTCTTCAGTCATGCTTGTACATGTAGTATCTATTTTTCTGTGTTTATTTTCTGCATTTATCATAATTTAATATGCAAAAGGGCAAAGCTACAGTATCTACGTTTTTGTTAAAATAATTTCATTTACACTATTTTCCTTTTTTTTGATTCCCCACACATATACAAATTGTTATTAAATTGACAAAAAAATATAATACGCATATTATATACAACAAATCTAATTATGTTTTAAAGTGCTCCAAAATGCTTCTGACCATGAAATTGACAAAAATGGGGGGAAAAAACTATAGAAAGATACATACTTTAGTACTGTTTTCCATCATTACTGGTGTCTTCCTACCAATGGGAGTTTTTCCTCTATTTTGATGAACATTCTGTTCCACTCTGAGGTCAGACTTGGTGTTAAATGTACCTCGCATAATAGCTTGTGAAACCTGACAAATAAAATAAAAACACAGGGACATTTCACTTAGTAATGGCATGAATCAAACTCATTTATCTAAATGTATTATCTTATGAAAAGTATGTTAACCATAGTCAGGGCCGCCATCTGGGGGGTGACAACCATAATGGTTGATACAGGCCCGATGGTCCTGGGGGCCTGTGTAGCATCAGAACTGCTGCCAGTGCACCTGCACTGGGCCCGCACACTGATGGGGTCCATCAGTTGGCCCATGCACTTAGGATCACCCAATGTAATAGCGTGACCGGACCCCTTCAAAAATGTCAGCCGCAAGTAGTAGTGGGAGGAAGGGACGTCCGGTCATTTCCTCCAAACTTACTCCGCACGGAAGGGAAGAGAGGCAGAGCGGAGGCATAGAGGAGAGGACAGCCAGCGGACTCCCATCAGACCCATTCAATTTTCTGCACCAAAAAGGTAAGAAACAGGAGAGGGGATGAAACATATGCTGCATGGATGTCTGTATGTATGTCAGTATGTATGTGTGTGTCTGTCTGTATGTTTGTCAATATGTAATTGGGATAGAGATATCTGACTGCCATTTTGGGGTCAAGAAGGAACATATACTCCATACAAAAACATGCTTACATTCAAACACAAATTGTGTGTGTATACATATACACATATACATATACATATATACATACACACAGGGATCAAGTCCTGGGGGGAAAAAGTGTGGGAACTCACCCAAGATCCACCCCACCAAAAAAAATAATTATACGCTTGTATCCATGCCATTATCAATGAACCATTTATTACTACCATGCCATCTGATGCCCCATACTGGCACTTGCCCTTATCTCCCATACCCATTACCTGGTACAGTAACAGCCTGTATTGATTGCGCACAGCTGGGTTTATTCTGGTAATTATAATCGCTAACATATATACCCTGTACTGAGGCAATTACTAACATGGATTTCCTAAAATTTCTATTCCCATTGAGATCACTTTAGAAACATTTACACAGGCTCCCTGCCCATCTCTGTCACTGATAAAACTATTCCATCTCACTAGCCCTGGTTACTGTTATGGCCAACAAAGAGACAGCTTCTTGTTTTTTACAGTTTGGACAACCTCATCCATTGCTGTCCATACTCTACTACACATTGATACTAGTTATAGCTGCTAATCATATACGTCACAGTAAGATAAACCGCAGAGTAGGAGTTAGATATTGGTCCTAGTGTAGAAATAATGTTAACAGTTACAGCCTTTATTGATGTGACTAAAATGTTTCTAGAATTATAGCAGATAGTGGGAATTAAGTTTTCATTGGTTTCTATTTAATTTTTAGTATACAACATTGGCAACATAATTCTGTGTGTGCTAGTCAGATTAACAAAGATCAAAGTGCTGAATTTTAACAAATGTGTGGATTAGGCATGCCTTTAGAGAAGGCAAGAACATGCCTCTGGCTCCATACTTTTCTCCAGTGTGCCTCTAGGGCAGGGGTAGTCAACTTTTTAATACCTACTGCCCACTTCTGTATCTTTGTTGATGGTAAAATTTCCTTACCGCCACCAGTGCCGCAGTAACTAATTTTATAGTGCAATTTTTTTAAGAAAGAGTTTTTGCAACAAAAATATGTACTTAAATTTATCTACTTCTTTTTCCTTTTTTTTCTATTCTACTTTTTTCCGTGTGTGTTTGTGTGTGAAGGGTCCATGTGTGTGTGAGGGGTGCAGTGTGTGTGTAGGGGGCAGTGTTTGTGTGAGAGGGTCAGTGTGTGAGGGGTGCAGTGCATGTTAGTGTGTGTGGGAGGCAGTCTGTTTCTGTGTGTGTGTGGGGGCAGTCTGTGAGGGGTGTAGTGGGTGGTAGGGACAAGATTGACTACCTATGCTCTATGGCAGTGGTCTTCAATTCATTGCCAGTCTGCAAAAGCTTTCACCCGACTATACCGTTGGGTGAAAGCTTTCGTGGACTGTCAATAAATTGCCGTGAGATATTTCCCTGGTGCTTCTTAAGATCATAGCACCGGGAACCGTGCCTCCCTCTCCCGTCTGCTCTGCAGGACGGGAGGACAGATCAGAGATCTCTCTCCGGCCCGCTAGCAGTGTAATGCTGGCTGCTGGCAGGGGAGGGAGAAAGAGAGAACCCGGGGTAGCTCTACGCTGCAACTCCGCCGGGTTCTCCTCTCGTGAGCTCAGAGCATTGCCGCAGTTACCACGGCAATGTTCTGAATCTCGCAACAGTGAACTCTAGCAGCTCCTGAGGCTGCTAGAGTTCGCTCTCACCACTGGGACCCCCAGGGCTTCCCCACCAGACCACCAGGTATTGCAGAAAATGTCCCCCCCCCAGGCAAAGGTGGGCAGGGAGGGGGGATATCAAAATTACTATTTTTTTTTATTAAAAAAAAATAAAATAAAAAAAAATATATATATATAAATATATATATATTTATTAATCTACCCACCCTACAGACCCACCATCATTCCCTCCCCTATACACACATTGCCCCCCAAACACACACAACCCTACACACTGCACCCCCCCACACACACAGCACCCCTCAAACACACACACTGCATCTCTCACACACACCACTGGTTTTCATTCCTGGCTGACGCCGGTCCGCGTAATATTTCTCCTCTTTTCGGCTGGCCGCGGGTGTTAAAAGGTTGCAGAACATTGCTCTAGGGAATTAAATGGCAACAAAATTTAAAATGACCCATAATAACATGCTCACTAGTGATTCTGATCGATTGTCCATGTTGTGAATCTCTGATGCTTTGAGCTCACTACGCAGCTCTTGATTCTCCTTTGCCAATGCGTCAATCTGATTTCTCAGTTGTTCATTAGTTGACAACCAATGAAATTCATTTCTACGAAATTTCACCTGTAATTCTGAGATCTGTTCTTTTAGCATCTGCAAATAAGAAACACATTAAATGCGGTGTGTGCATAAATTGCAATGGCAGATACAGGTTACTGAGAAAAAAAACTGTGTCAATGAGATAGATATGTGATAGGGCGACATACTTACAGGCTAATGAAAAAGAACTTGTTGCTGGTTAAACATTCTGTGCATTCTATTATCTGTATATCACCAATTACCTTGTAAAGTGGAAGCCAGAGCTAATGTGGTCAAAATTAATATGTATAGTGTAAATGTAATATTTTGTGTTTTAATACAGTTATTTGGAAATTCAATTTCCAATTGTCTCAAACAAGCCGATATTAAAAGGAAGTTGTCACTTTCCAAAATATAAATAGGATGTTCACTCCCCCATCCTGTATTTACAAAATATATATTTGTGAGTTGTAAAAAAAATTAACTGCAACTGGGCACATAAAATAAATAAAAAATCATTGGTATGGGATTGGTAAGACAATCCAAACCTTAAAGGGACACTTCAGACACATTTTAAATTTAGGGTATTGATGTGCAGATACACATTTCTATAGCTTCACAATTTGGACATAATATTTGAAAATGTATAGTATCGATTCATTGATTTATAAATATACGTATACAACCATACAAATAAACACCAAATGTACGAATACTGTCAAACCGACAAGAAAGGCTACATGTGGCTCATCATTCGTTCTGGAAGTAGGTCTTATAAGGAAGAGTACCTGTCTCCAGTCTCCAGTGAGTTCTGTACCATTGTATACTGGGTGGATTTAGGGTCTAATACTTCCCAGGCTGGGAAGGTTGGTTACAGTTGGGTTCTTATGGAACCATTCTATCCATATATCCTGCCAATAGTTAAGTTTTGCCCAAGATTGCCTGGTCATTATTTCATATTTCCCCACCAGGGATATGTGATTTAAATGTTATAATATAGAAGTATTATCTTTTTTAAGCCACTTTTTTTTTAGCTATCAGTGATAGAGCAGCTACAAGAATATAAAAAAGTAGATATTTGGAAGGTGAACGGGAGAACGGTAGGCTTATTGTGTACAGTAAGGCCCGCAGGGGTTTTAATAAGTTTTATTACCTCATCCAGCCAGTAATTTAGCAATTTGGTGCAACTCTGACCAACATGCAGCATGGTACCTATGTATCCAAGACATTGCATGCTCTTGTTTGATTTGGTGGAGCAAATGGAGGCTATTCGGGCAGGAACCATATACCACGTGTAGAACACGTAGCATAGCAACTCTACATGGGAAGCACATAGGGTTAGACCTCAGTATATATTGATTGATTTTAGCCATGTTGTTTCGTGAATTTGACAGCCATTGTCTTTTTCCCATGATTTAATGCATGATAAGGTTGGTATAGTAACATCACGATTCAGAAGAGCATAAATTGTCTAGGTTTTTTCCACAGGGAGTAAGGCTAAACAGAACGACTCAAAGTCAGTCAGGCGCTGCTTGTTTACAAACGAGGTATGTATCTGCATGTATGTTGTCCACCAAGAGTGGATTTGCAGGAAAGAGAATTTCGCTACATTGAGTAAACTATATAATTGCAATAGCTGAATAAAGGGTAGCACTTTTACTTTTTGTTGTAAAACATATAGGTGCAGAACAACACAACGGTTCCATAAGAGTTGAAAGGGCCTTTACAGGCATTGCCAATGAGACAGGGTTACAACTGCAAAGAGAGCTTTTATATTTATCCCATACTGAAAGTGTTGCTATAGTTGTAGGGAGCGCCTGTATGAGGTTAGATATTTGTAAGGTGGTTATCCAAATCAGGCCTGATATGGGTATTGTTTGTGACCAATATTGTTGACCAATATGTACCCACTGGGGTGGGTTAGGACTCTGGTGTGCTGATACTAGATTATTCAGAAGAGATGCAGTATAATATAATTGCAGATTTGGAAGACCCATTCCACCTTTTTGAATAGGTTTGTAGAGTGTTCGAAAGTGCAATTCTGGGTCTTTTATTATTCCATATGAATACATTTATAAATATTTGCAAAGTTTAAAAAAAAAAAAAGGTTGTCTGGACTCTAATTGGGATGGTCCTAAATAAGTACTGCAGCTTAGGTAAAATTGTAATTTTAACGGCTGCTTTAGGTCCAGACAATGAGATAAATTTGTAGCGCCATTGGTGTAATGTAGAAAGAATCTGAAAAACTGGTAGGGAGGATTTAAGTGCATTTCTTATGTACAACAGGGGGTAGAGGGGACAACCCTGCCTGGGCCCATTCATAATGTCAAAAGGATCTGACAGGAAACCTGCATTATACAACCTGGCAGTGGGTTTATTGCATAGTGCAGAGACATTACATTTTTTTCCAACACAGCTCTCAAAAATGACCAGTGCAGACGACGGTCAAATGCCTTTTTGTTTTCAAGAGATAGTAATAAGGCTATGTTTTATGTATGCTATGTAAAAGGGTGAGTGCTTTGCGCATACAGTCTGCACCCTCCCACAAACCCCACTTGGTGCTCATGTTTTTTTTTCCCCTCATTTTACAAAAAGTGCACTTTCAATACAAATTTGCACTTTTAGAAATTAACCATGTTACATCCGCCGGGCCATCAGACAACCAGTCCTATTACTTTCTTGGTTACCTTAGTGGAGCTAAACTTAAAGTCACCTCTACCTGATACTGGCACAAACAACAAAAACGATCCTGCTGTGAAAGAAGGGAGTGCAAGGCCATGCAGGGAAAACGTTTAATCTCCCTGCCGGCTCAGGAAAGATCCAGGTTCAATTGGCTTCCATGTGTAATTTTCAGAAATGTTCATGGTTCTGCTTTAAAGCATCTCTATAACAAACAAACAAAAAAATACTAAAAAAAAAAAAAAAAAGCCATTTCAAAACTACCACACACAAAATACCTGTAGTTGTTCATTTTTTTCACTTTCATGAATTGCTTTAATTGCAGCTGCTTGTTTATCAAGTTCTTCTTTTTCCTTTTGTATTTTTCTCATTTCCTCTTTCTTAAACTCTTCCAAACGATTCAGCTCATCTGTTTTCAGTCTCTCCAAATGATCAATTTGTTCTCTAAAGAAAAGAATTTGTTAGGAAAGAAAAAAAAATTAAAGGGACACTATAGTCACCCAGACCTCTTAAGCTCATTGAAGAGGTCTGGGTGCAGTGTCCCAATTGAACCTAGTCCTGTAATGTAAATCATTGCAGTTTAAGAGAAACTGTAATGATTACTTTGCAGCACTAAGACTGCCTCTAGTGGCTGTTAATCAAAAAGAATAGAGGCACTTCCAGGTAGTTAAGCTATGCATGAGAATATCCAGCTTCAGTAAAATCCCCATCAGAAAGCATTGCAACAATGCTTTACTATAGGGAGTGCCTAATCTGCTCACCACGCATGCGCATTAGCCCCACAGTTGATGTCGGACAAGGCAAAGCGCCAACAGTGCCGAGGGAGATCGGTGCTGGAATCGAGTAAGTACACAATATTTTTTGTTTAACCCTTTCAATGCTGGGGGGAGCTGAGAGAGGGGAAGCAGAGGGAACTAGAGTGTAAGGAATACAGCTTTGTATTTCTAACACAAATCAATGGTGGCAATTTGCTACCCATTCCCAAAATAATAAAAATGCACCTGGATATGGCTGTAACGTACAGAAAATTAAATCCAATCTAGCATTTGTAGTTGGTACTTGAAAAGATATACATAAAATATCCTGACCAGCCCAATTTACTATGTTTTCTCAGATCAATTACCCCCTTCCCAAAAACACACACTAGATGGGCCACTTATGGAATTAGTACTCTGTCCATGGATCAATTTGAGTATGTTCAGCAACAAAAAGGGGGAAGATGACGATATTGTAGGTGTTTTATAGAATTTATTTTAGTTTAGATTATAAATCAAGAGCTTGTTTTACAGTGACAAACTTGCCATTATGCTAACATATGGACAATATTGTGTTCCTCTCCGCAAATGTTAGAAACCACTGATCCAAGTCTACAAATGGCACAGGAGCGATCCATAACCCTACTGCCATCCTACTTACAAGTCATATTTTTCACGGAAACTGAATACTAATTATTAATACTGACGGGGAAGAGCAATTGTTATCTCAAATTAACAAGAAAACAGTGACCACAAACATAACCAAGATAAAGGTTACTTCAGTACCTAAAACAAACACATACTGTGCTGCAAGCTCCTAACAGTGTACCTCAAGCAGTGCATCAATGTCTAGACAAATAAAAAATTAGGACTGCTCAAACAGATTCTGTGCACAACAGGAGTGCTACTAAAATTTATTGAGGAAGATACAGTTTTAAGCAAACAGTTCGGGTTATCCATTTGTCAATGCAACATGTTGCCAAAAATGTTTGCTTAACACTGTATGTTTGTCAATAAATTTTGGTAGCACTCCTGTGCACATCTGTTTGTGCAACCCTTGTTTTTTTCTACATTTGTGTAGACCCATATTAATAAGGCATCACATCTGGGTAAGTCTATAATTATTAAAGATTTTAATTATCTAGACACTGACTAGACTTGATGGACTAGTCGTACAGTTGGGGGATACATGTTTTTGAATCAGATAAATAAAACTTTCATGTTTCAATTAGAAGAAGTAACGACTAATATAGATGATTTTCTGGATTGTGTAATTAATAATGCTGACCAGTTTTCAAACATTCAAGCTAGGGAGCACTTGGAAAAGAGCAATCATAAAATATGGCATAGTTTGAGATCAACTTATAAAAGCAAAATTCATCTGAGCACTACAAAGGCATTTAATTTTAAAATCTCTGGTTTCACAATTATGTCCATGAGACATAATTATACATGTGGTATAAAGACAAGTGGAAAGCCAGAACAACCCCAGAATTCCTTTTTCTACTCTCATTCCATGGTCAACGTAACTTAAATCACATTCTTCTCCATTCTGATGTTTAGGATTAAAGTTCTTAAATTAAAATTAAAGTTCTTAAATGGAATTTCAAAGACTCTCATGAACAAAAGACATATGAGATGAAAATGATCACACATTTCAACACCCCTTAAGGACACATGACATGTGTGACATGTCAAGATTCCCTTTTATTCCAGAAGTTTGGTCCTTAAGGGGTAACTGAATCTCTTTGACCATGTTTGCATGCTTGAGTAGCCACATTTAGCAGACAGGGACTATGTTATATATCTTATTATTTCCTCCCTGTAATGTGTGTCAGGATGCTGAACAAGAGTGAGGAGGGTGCAGTTAAAGTGACACTGTAGTAACCCAGACCACATAAAAAGATGTGCCTGAAAGTGAAAAGTGCAGGTTGGCTGAGAATAGCCAGAAAAAGTAAATAAACAGAGGAGAGTCAATAAGCTAGTTGGAAAAAAAAACAAAAAAAAAACAAGAAAACAGCAGAGCAGGCATGCTCAATCAAGAACCACAAAGAAAATGGATATTGTACCCCTGTTGGTCATCACTTAACCCAGTGGTGTATCCTGGTTTTGTGCTGCCCTAGGCTCCCAGCCTCACTCTGCGGCACGCGAGGGAGCCGAGCAGACAGCTCAGAGGAAGAGCTCCCTCGCCAGCCCAGCGCCCAGCATGTAGGTTAGCCGCGAGGCTAACAAGGCATTTGCCCTGGGCATTTTGGGGGCGGCGTTTTTTGCCGCCCTCTTAAAAATGCTGCCCAAGGCAAATGCCTTGTTTGCCTTGCGGCTAATACGTCCCTGACTTAACCCAGACTGGTCACTCCATCCAAAACCTCAGGATTAAAGTTCTTAAATTAAAATTAAAGTTCTTAAATGGAATTTCAAAGACTCTCATGAACAAAAGACATATGAGATGAAAATGATCACACATTTCAACACCAGAAATGAAGGACTTAATGTAGATTCTGGCCTTCTCACGCACTACCAAAACTTTTTATAAACACACATCTTAATGTCTTATATAGTTATTTTTCAATATTCTAGCTTCACCTTTATTGGCTAGCTTCAATTTATACACATACATATATGCAGCTATTTACTTGCATGCCCTGCTCTGCTAGTTTCAGGTTTTTTTTTATATATATATTCTTTATTTAGAATCTTTCAATATTTGGTAAAACGAAAAATAGGTATTACAGAACATCAGTTGTTTTAAGTGTTAAACAGATTGATCAGTATTGCTTCAGACCTGAAGAAGAGAGGGAAACTGTTAGTCCAATAAAAAAGGTATCATTGTATACTGCAATACTCTGGTATAATTCTGGATATCGAACTAACCTCTGTTCCAGATTCCCCTGATCTGCTCCTACCAGCCTTACACGACAATACTCTAATGGCAAGTAAATTCAGACTTTATCTCAGGTTTTACTGCATGGTCAGATGAGGTCTTAATTCCCGTAATTAAGCAGGTCACTTCTTCCACATCAGTGCTGACAACCAGACCTCCAGGAATATTCGGTACATTTTAATGGGACTTTGAGACATTGGAGGCCGCCGCTTACTCCAGATATGCACATCAACCTGTTCTTTATTACGCCAAGACTTCCGGAACATGTATATGTAATATGCTTGATTTGTAGGCTGTATAATTCTGTATGGTAAAAACTTTTTTGCCCTCTTTTTATTACAGGCCCACCATATTCATCGGTTCCGGCTCACCACAACCAACTTTTTCATATTACTATAGGTCTCATATAGGGGACCTTACATAACTACTTCTATTATGCTCATTATGGCTTTTGACCATAAAAAAAAAAAAAATATATATATAGGGCCCCTTACAGATGTATGACCTGTACCTCACTGATAGTAGCCCTGCATATAGAGACATCTTGTTTCCTTACTAACATCAGGACCCAATTTCAGACCTGGTCTCCTTCCTCACAGCCATTAGCAGTAGTGTGTATACAACCAGGACCAGTCAAGGGAGACCCTTAGAACGACGGAGATAATTCTTGAGAAATCAGACGACATTTTTTTTGTTGTAGCTATGGCATCATGGTGCACTGGATTTGTCAAGCCCTGATTTTTTTTTTACAATACAAGATAAACTATATAGGATTAATAGAAATATTTACCTGAGAAACATCATTGCTTTTGTCTGTTCTTCTTTCATCTTCGATATTAAAGAGTAATCATATATGCCTTCCTTAATGTCTTCTACTTTTCCAAGAGTTGGTTTATAGGATTCATCTAGATCATTTTAATGAGAATGAAGGCAAACTACGTTATTTTTTTTTATCAAGTTTTGTCACTGTTGTATTCTTAAACAAATAAAATATGGAATATATCATTACTGAAAAGCAATTTTGTGATTTTTTTTTTTTTTTTTTAAGTAGCACAGTCACTTTTTAAAAAAAAATCACTACTTATCCATTTATTTCTCCTGTTATTTATTATTTTTTAATTCAAAAGTAGTTAGAACTACGTTTTCTAATGGGGTGGGTGATCGCTGGTTTTAGGCGGAGGTTATGCAAGGTTTCTTTTCAGTTTCCAGAAACCATCAGTCAAAAGACTCCATAGAAGTTCAAACTGCAGACATTATGGACAAAGAAGAACAAAATGGTGGAGCGGCTGTATATTAAAGGACCACTATAGTGCCAGGAAAACATACTCTTTTTCCTGGCACTATAGTGCACTGAGGGTGCCCCCACCCGCCGGGCTCTGGGGAGAGGAAAGGGGTTAAACTTACCTTTTTTCCAGCGCCGGGCGTGGAGCTCTCCTCCTCTCCGCCTCCGATCCTCCTCTTCGGCTGAATGCGCATGCGTGGCAGGAGCTGCGTGCGCATTCAGCCAGTCTCAAAGGAAAGCATTCATAATGCTTTCCTATGGACGCTGGCGTCTTCTCACTGTGATTTTCACAGTGAGAAGCACGCAAGCGCCTCTAGCAGCTGTCAATGAGACAGCCACTAGAGGCTTTAGAGGCTGGATTAACCCATTTATAAACATAGCAGTTTCTCTGAAACTGCTATGTTTATAAAAAAAAGGTTAATCCTAGAGGGACCTGGCACCCAGACCACTTCATTAAGCTGAAGTGGTCTGGGTGCCTAGAGTGGTCCTTTAAGACCCAGTGCAAGGAAGAAAATCTAATAAATATAACTAAATAAAGGCAAGTGGCAAGGGCATAGGCGTAAAGCAAATAATGCCAATTTTGTACCCCTATTTGGGTCTTAACTGGGCTCTGGTGTTCCCTAGTGGTCTGGTGACGCACTTCCAGCTTCTGTTGACCACCCTCAGTTAATGACTGACATTCTGTGCAATTAAAGTTGCACAAAATTGACCATTAACCTGGCACTCTAGTTTCTGGCTGGTTGATGACACTCCAAGTGCCCAAAATACATTTAAAATACAAAAATAGTGTGACAGGTACACCTTGTGTTATGTCGTATGAAGCCCGAGGGAAGCAGGCAAAACGGGTCACACTACATATCACAAAAAGGCAGAGCAGGGGCTTTGTGATCGGGAACTTTGGAACCTGGAAGAGACTGTGAATACTAGGGCTAGTGTGCCTCATTTAGGATTTTTGTGAGTTTCCTATGCGCTTGCGCATTCAGCCCAGGAGGAGGATCGGAGGAGGAGAGGAGGCAGAGAACTCCCCGCCCAGCGCTGGAAAAAGGTAAGTTTTTACCCCTTTCCCCTTTCCAGAGCCGGGCGGGAGGGTGTCCCTGAGGGTGGGGGCACCCTCAGGGCACTATAGTGCCAGGAAAACGAGTATGTTTTCCTGGCACTATAGTGGTCCTTTAAGTAAAGAACTCGTCAGTTGCAAATTAAGCATTTTTAATCTTGTTTTTTTCATAAGGCACTGAGCTATTGCACAATAGGGGTTCCTGGTCTCTCTTATTTATCCGTTTGATAGAGAGAATAATACCAAAATATCCTACAAAAGGCAGGGTGAAGTGTAAGAGTGTGATTTTTACATTTAAGATGTGTACATATTTATGGTGTATAGATTATCTGTTTTGTTTTATTATTTACAGATGAATAAGAAGTCACTGCTAGCACTGGCCAGGAACTATAGGAATGAAGTGAAAATAGAGCTAGAGTGTTGCTGAGAGGTTTTACTATCAAGCAGGGCAAATCAGTGAAAAGCAGAGGAGGAGCGCAGGTAGAAATTTTTAATGAGATCGTGGCCAGGAAACGAACTTAAGTTTATACCCTTTATACTGAATGCTGCACATTCAAACTCCAGCCACCATGACCACTTAAAATCACGGAAGTGGTCATGGTGCTTGGTGTAACAATTTAAGGGTTGCATACTATGGTTTAGGAGGCAGACAAGCTCAGTTTTTAGATGACTGTCATGGATTTGTAATGCCCTAAAAAGCTTAAAAGGAACAAGTGTTTAATATGTTTTAAAAAGCTCTAAAATAAATTCTGTTTTCATGTGAATACATAGCATTTTCATGCATTCCAACCAAACACTATTGTCATTACATTAGTATTATCCTCAGAAATTAACCAAGAAATATGACATTTCAAAAGAATTGCATGCAAAACTTGTCTAATGGGAATAACTTCTGTTACAAGTCTCTTCTTGGATGTTTTAAAATTTCTGTATGTTTTGTGCACTGCATACATTACTTTTATTCACATGTAAGAAACTTCCTAAAATAAATAAAAACACAATTACAAATGATCTTCAAGTACATACAAAGGGAAATCATTAATGAATTTTGTACTTTCAAATTTTGCAAACATTAGTTGACATAAATCCTTGTTACACCACACAAATAATATAAAACATGTCATTCATTGCTATAATGAAGTAAAAAAATATATATACATATTATATATAATTGACCTATAATATTTGATGTGTGGTGTTGGTAATAATACTTTGTTATTTAAAGTAATATATTTTATGCAATATTCCAAGTCTGAAAGTACTCATGACAGGCTGTAAAACATTGAACACAGAAATAAACCAACAAAAGAGTTTTCTATTTTAAGGGGTGATTATAAGATTGATAAATACAGAGAAATACTCTTAAAATTAGGAAATCAGACTGCTTGCATAATTCACAATTCTTTTCTTACCAATCAACACTTCACTTAATTTGTTTGATTGTTCTGTGTTGTCAGTCCTTAACTTCAAAGTAGGGAAAAGACTTGTTACAAGATCACATGTGAATGGTGGGTTTTTAAGTTCTACTTTCTCAGTATCATCCTTACATTCTGTTTTCTTATCAGGCTCGCTCTCTTTTCTGGTATTGCGTGTTAACCGTGAAGATGTACTTCTGAATGATGAGAAAGCTTTGCTACCTCTCCTTCTAAAATCTTCAGTACTGTGCTCACTGTCACTTGTGCTAGATGAGTCTTGATTTGAAAAAATTTTTGCTGAAGACTTTGAGATTTTAATTTCTTCTTCACCACTTGGTTCGTCACTAGCATAGTCTGGATCAGATAAATCTAAGTGTCTATCAACTTGATTAAGGCTCTTTGGTGTATCATGAGTTGGTAGTTTATAAAAATGGGACTTAGGGTCATTATCACTAAATGATGATGTACTGTCTTTTTCACTAGGCGATTCAACATGTTCCTTTTGGACAATATTTTCTCTACAGGTTTCCACATGTGTTTGATGATCATTGATACTTTTTTGGTATTTTTTTTGTTCATTTACTTTAATAATTCTATCATTAACTTTCTTAAATCCTGTTTTGGCACTTGGATCGGTTTTATCAATGGATGGACCAATTAGGTCATGGATGGAGCTGTCAACAGTCTGGGTCTTAAGCTCAGAAACATTTTTCAAAGAATTCTTCAATAAATTCCCCTCTAGGTCTGTTAATTCAGATACTTGAATTTTTGATGATGATGTTGCTGCTGCTTTCTGTGACACATCAGTTGTAATTAAATCTTTATGAGTTGTTGTCTTTTGATCAGTTGTTGATATATCCAGCATATCTCGTGGTGTCAAATCACTAGAGTCTTTAACAAATTGCTCAGGCTGGTTGTCCACCACCAAACTCTTTGCTTTTTCATGCATTTCATGCATTTGCTGGCAACGATTTGAACTATGGTTACCAGCTTTATCACTGGCACCATTGTTTGTACTATTCCCTGTGCTGATCAAGTCAGAATGGCTGCTGATTTTATTTGAGATCAAATTATTTTTCACTTGCATCTTTGCAATATTTGATATGATAGGCAAAGAATTACGATGAGGTCCGTCAAAGCTTACTCTTCTAGATAAAGTGGTCACAGAATGTCTTCTTTGCTCCTTAATGGTGTTATCATATTTTTTTTCAAACCTAGTTATACCTTCTCCACGTTTCAGGAAAGATTTTCTAGATGCAGTCTTGTTCTCATCAGTATTCTAGAAAGAAAAAAAAAACAATGTTTTACTGTTTATAGTTGTAACCTTTCTCCCCATTAGAACTAGGGGGCAGGTCGATTAATCTACATTTTATATGCGTGGTTTGTTTGTTCATGATAGGTTTAATAACAACTGTAAGTATGTTACATACCTGCTTACTTGGGATTTCCTTCTCTAAAATTTCCGAATCTACTTTCAGCTGTTCTTCAACAAAGTCTTCAAATGTTTTCTGTCTTTCTCCAATTCCAGGCCTAATCGGTCTTTACAAATGACAAATGTAAAATTTCAAACAAAAGCTCTAGTATAATGAAACACAGACTGTAATTAACGACCAATATATAAGAGAAACGGAACATAATTACAGACTGCTCCGTACAAAAGATGAAAATTAAATAAACCAAGTCGCGCAAAAACGGTAAAATCCGTAAGTGATATATATAGCTGGGATCGTGGTACCTAGCGATAGTAGAAATGCCGATATGGGCCAGCTCTTGACAAAGGCGTATGTAAATGCTGGTCGAGCATTTTGCAGATGCATTTACTTTTAGCATTTCTTTTCTACTTTTTACCTGGGTTTGACGGAAGTCCGCTTTCATTATTTATCTATTCATTTATTTTTTCCAAGTATGTGCTTACATAAGCTTATAGGGATTTGCTAGGCTGCCATGAAGCAGCAGTTTAGTATGTATGGCCTGCCTGTGGGCTAGATAGTAAGCCCAGGGTTTTCTAGGATATTGTCTCTTTTCCTCTAAAGTTACTAATTTCGGTGGGGGCTGTTTTTTTTTTTATTTAAGGCACTGCTGTTATATACCGCTGTGGATTTTATGTATCTTTTAGTCTCACACTAGGGGATATATCACTATTGGATTTCCCCTATAGTTTATATTGCAAACGAGACATATATCCTCCCAGAGAGTCTGTACAGCAGGGTCGGCTACATAGCTCTATACCCGTTTGTGCTTCTTCGTGAATTTATTTTCCCACCAGTGAGCTATCTTGGTATACTCTATTGAGGCACTATTTATAATGACCACAGTTTAACTCCAGTACCATATCGGCATTTCTACTATCGCTAGGTACCACGATCCCAGCTATATATATCACTTACGGATTTTACAGTTTTTGCACGACTTGGTTTATTTAATTTTCATCTTTTGTACGGAGCAGTCTGTACTTATGTTCCGCTTATATATTGGTCCACATAGCGGATGTCCCTATAGTCTTACTTGGTCCTCTTTACAGGCCTTACTACTATTTATTTTAGCGGACTCTATACGTATGTGCACATACAATATATATATCATTTTCTATGAGATTAAGGAACATATCCCCAGGTTTTTAATTCCTCACCTTTATGTGATTTTCACTAACACAACTTTCTATGGTGTTTCTATCCAGGGTAAGCTTTATACCTATTATATTTTCTTTGCTTAATTTTAGTTCTTTGTTACGTTTACTTTAGGAAGTAATCTTCTAGAGTCAGATTGTATCCCATTCAGTTTTTGAGTGAGTGTCTTTTTCTATCTCACTCTTTCAGTTGGTCGTTATTTACTTGTTGTGGGGTTAAGCCCCCGTGTTACCTCTTGTAACCTACCTTGGGGTTCTGACGTTGGCTAGTCCAACATCACCACTCCTATCTCATATTTACACAGACTGTAATGCTAAGGACAAATATGCTGTAAAATGTATCTCCAAATGTGGCATATTGACAATAATCTTTAAAGTAATGCAATACAAAATGTATAATTTAGTCAGTCTGATGACATCATGTAATTCACGTAAGGATTAAAAAAAAATATTAAAGGGTTATTTCAAACACTACAACCACTTTGTTGACTTGAACTGGCCATGGTACTGGAGTACCTTAGCTACAGGACATTTAATTCAACCTCTGTCAGCGTCATTACCCAGCTTACAACAAAGTTGAAATTAGAACAACTAAGAAAACCGATTTGTATTATTCAACATCGCAAATATTATACTACTTTAAATTTCTTCTTTTTAAATATCGTTTACCTGTCTTCCCTGTTCTTGGTTCTTGTCCGAATGCCAAAAGGTGTAATAGGTGTATTATTGGCATTTTCATCCTTCTCTTCCCGGACAGGTGAAAGAGGTTTATGACCTTCATCTACTTGAGTGTTACTTGCACCTAGGAAGAAGCAACATACATGTTATCATTCAGCAAATCAGCAAGCAACACCCTACATATTAAAATATTATACACTTAAGAACCAAGCTTTAGTTTGGTTGCTTTGTACTTAAGAAACAAAGCAATTTTGGGATGTTTGCTTTGTGTGTGTTCAACTGCATTTTCCATCTCTCACGTTTATTACAGATTAACTAGAGCTCAAAAGTTTGAGGTCACTTAGAAATGTGCAAAAAATCTGTTTGTTTTTTTTTATCCATAAAAACAACATTAAATCAAAAACATAGTGCAAGTATTGTTGATGTTGTAAATGACTGCAGCTGGAAACAACTGTTTTTAACAGAAAATCTACACAGGTGTACAGAGGCCAATTATCAGCAACCACCTGTCCTGTGTTCGAATGGCACATTGTGTTAGTTAACCATAAAAAAAATAAAAAATAAAAGACTTATAGATTATTAGCAAACCCTTTTGCAATCATGTTAGCACAGTTAAAAACAGCAGTGCTGATTAAAGAAGAAATAAAACTGCATTTATTAGACTACTTGGGAAACTAGAGCATCCGCAATTGACAGTTCGATTACAGGCTAAGGACGGCCAGAAACTAGTCAGTCTATTCTTGTTCTAAAAATAAAAGTTATTCCATGCAAAAAATTTCCAAGAAACTGAAGGTCTCGTACAAGCCTATGTACTACTCCTTTCAAAGAACTGCACAAACTGTCTTTAAACAGAACAGAAAGAAGAGTGGGAGGCCCAATCGAACAACTGAACAAGAGGACAAATAGATTAGGTTGTCTCGTTTGAGAAACAGACGCCTCCAGGATATCGACTGGCAACTTTATTAAGTAGTACCCTCAATGTCAACAGTGAAGAGGCAACTCCAGGATGCGGCCATTCAAGGCAGTGTTGCAAAGAAGAGAAAGACAAAAGAACACAGATTCTGGACAGAGGAAGATTAGAAAAAAAAGTGTTGTGGACACATGAATAGTAGTTCTTATATCACAAAGAAGAAGATTCGTGAGACACAGACCAAATAAAAAGATGCTGGGGGAGTGCTTGACATTATCTGTCAAGCATGGTGAAGGCAATGTTATGATCTGGGAATGCTTTGGTGGTAGTAAAGTGAGAACTTTATACATGGTTAAAGGGACCTTGAAGAAGGAAGGCTACCACCCCATGCCATGACACTGATCTGGAGCCAATTTCCTTCTACAAGGCAATGTCCCAAAGCACACCTGCAAACTATGCAAGAACTATTTAGAAAGTTAGCAGTCAGCTGGTATTCTATGTTTAATGGAGTGGCCAGCACAGTCACCAAATATCAACCCTATTGAGTTGTTGTGAGAGCAGCTTGACCATATCGTATATAAGAAGTACTCATCAAGCCAATCCAACTTGTGAAAGGTACCTCAGGAAGTATGCGGTGAAATCTCTTCAGATTACTTTAACAAATTGACAACTAGAATGTGGTCGGCAAGGCTGTAATTGCTGCACATGGAGGATTATTTGACAAAAAAAAGTTTGAAGGACACTTATTTTGCTTATGTATTTCTGTACTGCGGGCGACTGGCCTTTTGTACTGATAAACATTCTATTTTGAATGTTTTTTTTTTTTTTTGTTTTTTTTTAATCACCATATCTATCCTTGTCAATGACTAGATCTGGTATTCAACTTATTTCATGTATGTTTTAATTGAAAATGTAAAAGTGTATTATACAACTTTTCTTAAAGCACAAAAAATGGCTTCAATTTGATGACATATATAAATATATATATTAAAATATATATCTATATATGTGTATTTTTTCATATACATTTGTTTATTTTTAACTTTTTTGGCTAAAAAAATGTGTACAGAATTAGAACAGCTTAAGGAAAGTAATTCAAAATAAATTCATTCATTTGTTCTGATTTAGAGAGTGAATCAATGATCAAGCATTTCCGTTTATTTTTGGTAGTTGAACAATTTTTGAATTTGGTATGTTTGTCTAGTAAGCTTAAAAGCCACCACAGAAAACTTGCCACACAAAAGTATTTTTATATATATATCAGACCATGTGCCCTTTTTGGAATCCACACCCGCCAAACAATGGGAGAGTGACCTTGGCTGCTCTCTCTCAAACAGTGGCATTTTTATAATTAATGCCCTGGTAGGCTTAACCAAATCTTTTGCACATTTGGAACAATAGAGAAAGGTGCTGTATAGGTGGTACCTGGTACCGACCAGGCTACATTCTATTTTCCCAAACACATGCACAAATTGCTGGAGATGCCGTTGGGCAGAAGGTACTATGCTCTTCACTGGCACCCTTCTGGGGTAAGGTACAAAATATGATCAAAGATATCACAGGCTGCTCTATAAACTTTACAGCCCTAACGTATCTTCTTTTGGAGCTCCCAAAAACAACCCCCGGAAGACACGGAAGCTTACCATGCATATTGTCTTATCAGCACAAAAACTCATAGCGAGACAATGGAGAACAAGCATTCTCAGCTAATGAGCACAATCCTGTATAGGACCTGCTTAGCTCAGTAAAGATATCTGATCTTCTACTGCAGGAGAAGCTAGAAGAGGTGAAGGTACCTGGGAAAAGTCATTTGCTAAACCTTTCATAATGGTTTGATAAAATGGTCAAAACCAGAAAAGTAGTGCAGAGCTTTTATAATATAAAGTGCAGTACTCTTAGTGCCTTTATTATAAAAAAGTAATACACACACAATTGATTTTATTACAAAAAGGTATCAAATGTATGGCTAAAATAGAAATGGAACATATTTTTAAATTAAAAAAACTCTTACCTTATGGACTTAATAATGATTTGAATTTTGTATTTTTCTTAACTATGTTTTAAGGAATTAGTGAATTTTTTTAACCTGAATTCTAAAGATCCTTGTTTAAATTATGTATATTTATTAGATATTTTTAAGTTTTAATCTAATAAAACATTCATTTTTAATTATACATTTAGCTTAAAAAGGAACAAGTTTTTAAAATGTATATTTTAGTATATGCTGAATTTTGAATTATTTGTATAGTTTTGTAAAAATAGTCTGCATAATCACCTGCTAAAGAATTGATTTTAAAACAGATATATAGATATAAGTACTATTTAAAAGCCAGACTGCTTTTCAATTTTCTTACCGTTTGGGACCATGGCTGTTTTTACATTTCTGTGGTGTTTGTGTTTAGCTGTTATTTTCCTCATTTACTGTACCCACACATATTATGTACTGTTTTTCTCGCCATTAAATGGTATTTCTAAAGTTACTATTATTTTCCTCATATCCTATAATTTACCATAAAAAAAAAAAAGATATAGCATGGTGAATTTAAAAAAAACAAAACACTTTTTCGAACTTTGACCCCCAAAATCTGTTAGGCATCTACAACTGCCAAAAAACACCCGTGCTAAATAATTTCTAAATTTTGTCCTGAGTTTAGAAATACCCAAATTTTAACATGTTTTTAGCTTTTTGGGGAAAGTTAAAGGGCTATAAGTACAAGTAGGACATTGCTATTTCAAAATATATATATTTAAAATGTATCAAAATTACATTGTAACACGGTTATGTCAAATCTCTAAATCACACCTCACATGTACATTTTTTTTTTTTTAAAGTAGACAACCCAGGGTATTGAATATGGGGTATGTCCAGTCTTTTTAAGTAGCCACTTAGTCACAAACACTTGCCAAAGTTAGCATTTATATTTGTTTGTCTGTTAAAAATGCAAAATACAATTCTGAATGCTCACTTTGGCCAGTGTTTGTAAGTGGCTACTAAAAAAGACTGAACATACCCCATTTGCAATACCTTGGGTTGTCTTCTTTTGCATATGGTATGCCATCATGGGGGTAATGCTCTCATAGGCAACATAACCAATCTGGCAAATTTCAATGTGAAAAAACAGAAAACCAAGCCTTATATTTGATCCTGTAACTTTCAAAAACACTAGAAAACCTGTACATGGAGGGTACTGTTATACTCGGGAAACTTTACTGAACACAAAAATTGTTTTAAAACAGTAAAACTTATCATAACAATGATATCATCAGTGAAAGTGCAGTTTGTGTGAAAAATGCAAAAAACCTTCACTTTCACTGACGATATCATTGCTGTGATATCCTTTACGGTTTTGAAACAATAATATTTGTGTTCAGCGAAGTCTACCGAGTAAAACAGTATCCCTCATGTACAGGTGTAAGGGTACCTTGCAAAGTTACAGGGTTAAATATAGTGCTAGCAAATTAAATACTCTGGACTTTCGGCCTGTGTTGTCAGGCACTTCCCTCAAATTGCAATCAAACATTTACTTAATTGTGTAAAAATAGTCTATGTGTATATTCCTGAAATTATTTATGTTATGTATAAGGACATATGTATATTTTGTATTATTTTGATATATATATATATATATATATATATATATATATATCTCATTTCATTCTAAGTGTATTTTGATTATTTATATAAATATATATTAATATCAAAATATAGAGTTAGAATAAAAATACATATAAATTATTATTTACATTTGTATTGTTAATTATTTTATAATATATAGCTTTCTATATACACATATACACGTGTAATTTTACTCTAAGTACATTTTTATATTAATATATGTATATATTAATAAAAAAAAAATACACTTAGTATGACATATATATGTCAAAAGTTTTTGTGTCCTGATGAAAGCTCCCTAGAGGAGCTGAAACGTCGATTTATTCGTCACAATAAATGAAGATTTAAATATATGGAAATCCTTGAGTGCCTTTTTTTTCTTCTCTTATGGTTCAGCCACCAGAGCACCAGGTATCTTTTGTTCTGGAGTTAGTTGGAGTGCAGGGGTTTTATATATATATATATATACACACACACACACACACACACACACACATACACATATATATATTATTATTATTTTTTTATTATTATTATTATTATTATTATTATTATTTTTAAACTTTTTTAACCAGTTTTTTCACCAGTTGTCAGTTCAGGCAGTCACCTTGCAGGCAACACTATGGACGCCTATTGCGGCCATGTGACCGCTCTTTCAGAGTGAGCACATGGCCCATGGGGTCCTATTTAGCTGAGGGGGGACTGTCTAGGATGTCAGACAGTCCCCCCCAGACAGAGAGGAAGACCAATTGCCATCGGTGAATGGCGGCAAGCCAGTAAGTAATTTAGGAATACCTTGGACCTACTAAGTACGTCCAAGGTCATTGGGGGGGGATTATTAATTATATATATTTTTAATTTGATTAATTTTACACTCAGCAGACAGGCAGAGCATTGGAAGCCTGCTTGATGGCTTCCAATGCTCTGCCCCACTGCCGGGCGCCACGTGGAGCAACCCGGAAGTAATCACTCCAGGGGAGTGATCACCCGGCAGTGAGAGGGGGTATTGCAGGATGCCTCGACATCGAGGCATCGCTGCAATACCTTTCGAGCGCCTAGGAAGCCATCACGATAGCTTCCAGCGCTCAGATTTGACGCGGACGTACAGGGTACATCAGCAGTCGTTAACCGTTTTTGTCTATCGTACCCTGTACATGTACAGTCACTAAGGGGTTAAATGTTCCCTTTTCTTTTAGGATACAAATAATATTTTAACATTTCCTTATTCTCTTTGAGATCTACATGTATATTGGACTTGTAATACATAATGAACTTGTCTGATAAAAAAGGAGCAACAGAAGGATGTACTGGGAGAATAATCCACTCCCCCTTATGAAGTGTTGGACCGCAATCGGATACAGGAATAGGGTGATTGCACACACAATGGTAGCTGGTTTCTCTTGGTATAATTACAAGATACCTAGTTACTGCAAACATAAAAAGCCATCATAGGACAATATGTATGTAAAGCATAAAAGATAGAAATTAACTTGGAACAATCACAATATTTAGAGCCTGTATAAGTTGTCCCTATAATGTAATAGCAATTTCATCAATCAGATGCAGATGTAAAGATAAGTTCATACACCGAGTGATTTTTATAATAAGGCACGAAGAGCACTGCACTTTATATTATAAAAGTACTGCACTACTTTTCTGTTTTTGACTATTTCGCTAGGTATGTTGAGAGGAATTACATACTATAGTGTGACAGCATTTAAAATTACTTATATATAAAGTAAAGAACCACTTAAGAAAAGCGCTTTTGCACAATCACTTAATAGTAGGTTTGATAAAATACTCTGGGAGGGCATTATGGTACTCCTGGAAACAGCTTTTATTATATGTGGTCAGAACTTAAATCGTATATGTAAATAGAGGAAAGGGGGAAAGTTGGTAGTGGTGTGCCGAAACCAACGTACGGGTAGGCCTGTAATAAAGAGGGCAAAAATATATTGCAGGAAAACATACTTTATTGCATACTCATAATGCTTAACATTTAAAAGCTTTCCTGAGTTCGTTCTTAAACTGCGGGATATATGTACTGCAGACAGAGGATTTCCATCTGCCCATTCTTTTAATGATATGGACTGGTGTGTCCCTACTGGAGGCTGCAGAGGCTGCCCCAATTCTGAAGGAGTGACCCGAAAAGAAGGCGGGCTTATGTCCCAATCTTAGCAGCAATGTTCTAAAGGTGAAATATTAACTTGGAAGTGGTAAGAGGGTGTCCGTGAAGAAGTAGTAAGGGAGAGTTAGCTTGGAAACTGTTGCGCGTGGAAAGAAATTAGGCGATTATTTTAACGGGACACCAGAGGTTATCTGTTGGAAAGAGAGAGATTGCAGTGAGATAGTTAGTGTGGTTAGTTTTAGATGTATGTAAAGACATAACGTAACGGTTGCCGTGTTTGTCGATTATTTTAGACATGTGCGGATATCAGATTGACTGACCACAGTGAACTCTCGGGATCTAAGGAAGCCATAGAAGGCGATTGTGGCGAAACCAACCTCGCCACTGTGAACTGGAGAAGCCTGGTTGCTCGCCTGCTCCCTTTGGACTATGGCCCTGCAGGTTAAACCGTTTATTTCCCCTGCAGAACGGCTTATTTGTGTGATCTGAGTGCCATTCATCTAATAATGTGCACTCAGATCCCAGCTATCTGGGGATATGTGAAATGTCTGTGTGTTATGTGTAAATATGACTTTATGTATTTTAAAGTGTTTTGTGTCTTTTTGCAACCATGTGCTTAATGGAGTCTTGTGTCTATCCTGGGAGATAATTGAATTACTTATCTCCAGGATAGAAGACTCTGAAACTGGTTTGGGCCAGAAAGCCATGCTTCATTTAGTCACAAAGGACTTTTTACTAACTTTTGAACCCCTTGTCTGATTTGTGCCATTTTTGAATATGTTGTTCCCCTGAATGGATTGATTGTGAATATGTAATTTTATGTGAATGTGATGTATGGTTTTGGAGTTATGAAAGTTGGGTAGAAAGTATGTTTTAACTGTATGTATAATTGAGTTTCCTCTCAGGATAAGGGGAGGGAATATGTGGGATGTAACTGTGATGTGATTGGTTGTTTTGTAACGCCCTGTGGGCTGTACTATGTTTGTGGATTGGGAATAAAAGAGACTGTATGTGACAGTACAGGGAGTTCCTGTTTTAACCCTCAAAGTGAAGTGTCGTCTCATTATTGGGGGAAGGATTTATTGTATGCTGTTCCAGTTTGACTGCTAGGAGAGTAAACCTATTCGTATGGTTCCTATTCAACTGTCTACAGCATTCATATGCTTGAGAGGATTCATATGTTTCTCCGGTTCGGTGGTTGTGGTGTCTGCTGCAGTGCTTGGAGTCCTCAGGAAGCGCTAGGAGCATCCTTCAACGGAGGTACCCAGTCGGGGTGCCAGGTGATCCGTTACATTGGTGGCAAGCGGTGGGATGGCGTCCTAGTGCGAGGTAAAGCAGCTCGGAGACACAGTTCGTGGATTTACAAATTGAGGGCAACGCTAGTACCCGTACAGCGACCCTATCTACAAAAGAACTAACTTCAGCAGAGCAAGCATGGCGTATGACTACACTCAGGAGGAGTTTGACAGAGAGGTTAATGAGGTGCTGTCTACCTTTGGACCCAACCCCCAAGAGAGAGCCGTGCAGCTCGCCAGGAAACTAGTAGGAGAATACCTGCAATCTCTAGTAGATTTGGCCAAAAAGGAGTCCCAGGGAGCTGAAGGTGTCGTCCTTCCTCCCCAGCGGCAGTGTGTATCCCAGGGAGCTGAAGGTGCAGTCCTTCCTCCCCAGCGGCAGTGTGTATCCCAGGGAGCTGAAGGTGCAGTCCTTCCTCCCCAGTGGCAGTGTGTGTCCCAGGGAGCTGAAGGTACAGTACTGCCTCCCCAGCGGCAGTGTGTAACCCAGGGAGCTGAAGGTGCCGTCCTTCCTCCCCAGCGGCAGTGTGTACCCCAGGGAGCTGAAGGTGCCGTCCTTCCTCCCCAGCAGCAGTGTGTACCCCAGGGAGCTGAAGGTGTCGTCCTTCCTCCCCAGCGGCAGTGTATATCCCAGGGAGCTGAAGGTGCAGTCCTTCCTCCCCAGCAGCAGTGTGTACCCCAGGGAGCTGAAGGTGCTGAAGGTGCAGTCCTTCCTCCCCAGCGGCAGTGTGTATCCCAGGGAGCTGAAGGTGCAGTCCTTCCTCCCCAGCGGCAGTGTGTACCCCAGGGAGCTGAAGGTGCCGTCCTTCCTCCCCAGCGGCAGAGTGTCCTGCAGGGAGCAGAGACCGTCAGTCTCGCACCCCAACCACAGGACAAAATAATGAAAGGGGAGACAGCTGGTCCCCCTCTCCACCATCAGAGAGAGTGTCAGGGAGAGGAGCCTGATACCCCTTCTCCCCAGCGGCAGTTTACAGTTCAGAGAGAGGAGCTTGTTACACCCTCTCTCCAGCGGCAGCCTAACCCAGCAAGGGGAGATGTTACACCCCCCAACAGTGCAGATGGGACTGTAGTCTCTGCACTTACAGCACAAGGGATAGGGACAGTCGGTCCTGTTCCCCAGCCACAGAGTGGTGTATCCAGAGGGGAGACAGTCGGTCTCTCCCTCCCACAACCAGGCTCCCACCAGGCTACTTCCGTGGTAGCACTGGCATCAGGGCAGAGTACCGCTGGTCTCTGCCCACTCAGCAACCCACCAAGGCAGCCTAACAGTTGCCCACACAGTCGTGGTGAGGCACCTGGACATGGACAAAGTTCTCCTCTACCCAGGTGTAGTAACCAGTTATTGTGGGTGGGCTGTACTGCTGTTTCTGTTTTGTGGGTGGGTTGCTGGACTAACCAGGGCACTGACCGGCAGGAGGTCAGATACCCTGTTAGTCTAGTTGGTAAAGGGGAGAAGTGTGGCGAAACCAACCTCGCCACTGTGAACTGGAGAAGCCTGGTTGCTCGCCTGCTCCCTTTGGACTATGGCCCTGCAGGTTAAACCGTTTATTTCCCCTGCAGAAAGGCTTATTTGTGTGATCTGAGTGCCATTCATCTAATAATGTGCACTCAGATCCCAGCTATCTGGGGATATGTGAAATGTCTGTGTGTTATGTGTAAATGTGACTTTATGTATTTTAAAGTGTTTTGTGTCTTTTTGCAACCATGTGCTTAATGGAGTCTTGTGTCTGTCCTGGGAGATAATTGAATTACTCTCCAGGATAGAAGACTCTGAAACTGGTTTGGGCCAGAAAGCCATGCTTCATTTAGTCACAAAGGACTTTTTACTAACTTTTGAACCCCTTGTCTGATTTGTGCCATTTTTGAATATGTTGTTCCCCTGAATGGATTGATTGTGAATATGTAATTTTATGTGAATGTGATGTATGGTTTTGGAGTTATGAAAGTTGGGTAGAAAGTATGTTTTAACTGTATGTATAATTGAGTTTCCTCTCAGGATAAGGGGAGGGAATATGTGGGATGTAACTGTGATGTGATTGGTTGTTTTGTAACGCCCTGTGGGCTGTACTATGTTTGTGGATTGGGAATAAAAGAGACTGTATGTGACAGTACAGGGAGTTCCTGTTTTAACCCTCAAAGTGAAGTGTCGTCTCATTATTGGGGGAAGGATTTATTGTATGCTGTTCCAGTTTGACTGCTAGGAGAGTAAACCTATTCGTATGGTTCCTATTCAACTGTCTACAGCATTCATATGCTTGGGAGAATTTATTTGTTTCTCCGGTTCGGTGATTGTGGTGTCTGCCAGAGTGCTTGGAGTCCTCAGGAAGCGCTAGGAGCATCTTTCAACGGAGGTACCCAGTCGGGGTGCCAGGTGATCCGTTACAGCGATGTACATGGCTACTTTGATGGAAGAGTTAGTCTGGATGTTAAAGGGGTTTGTGTCTCTAATAGGTCTGATATGTTCCTGAATATGAGTAATCTATTGGTAGTAGGAGGTCGATCTATTTTGTTGATGCCCTTAAGAATGATTTTGATGGGGTATGTAGCAAGAAAAGGTGGGTGATTGGGAAAGGTAGTGAGGAAGTGGTGCTGTAAGATATAATTTTATAGTGTTATGTGCCAATTTGAGGTGTAAGTGAAAAAAGAGGCAAAAGCCCCCATAGTCTCATGGAAACTCCCCACCAAATCTGCGGAAGACAATCAATGCCCTATCGTATGCTGTGTTAGTGTTGGCTGACAAAGCGTTGCGTGAGAGTGACTGTGCGTGGGTCAATAATCCCGTTCATGATTAGCTCTGGAAATGTCAGTATTCTGGAAGAGAGCTCGTTGGCGAAGGGATGCAGCTTGTAGAATTCCTGAAAATTAGACCGGAACAAGGCGTCAGCTGCCGTGTTATCAATGTCCGAAATGTGTTCGTACACCAAGAAGAATTGTAATTTGGCGGCTATCCACGTAAATTTTCGTACCAATCGCATAATGGTCAAGGAGGAAGAACGCTGTTTATTGATAATCTCGCAAGCCACCATATCATCTGAGAAACACTTGACTGCCTTACCGGCCCATGGGTGACCCCAAGTATGGGCAGCTGCTACAATGGGGTAGATCTCAAGAAGGGCTGAAGTTTCAAACATCCCTTAACCAGTGGTTACCAAAATTTGCAGCGAACCCAGTGTGGGCTGCTGCATCAGTCCAAATTACAGGGGAGTGTTTGGACAGTGGGGAAATGAACATGGAGAGGCCATTCCACTCTGCCAGGAAGTGCCACATGCATGAATTGGCTGCGGCGGGGGATTGAGGGCTATGGTGCCATCATCAGGCATGCTGGGCAGAAGGCAGAGTAACCTGGAGATAAAGGATCTCCCCTGGAGATCCTTCCGTGTACCAGAACCTTTTTGGAGGAACTGGTCCAGTTCTTGTCTAATGCACATCAATTTCACATCGGGGAGGCGTGTCTGCATAGACACCGAGTCTAGTGAGATACCCAGGAATACCAACTGTGTTGTGGGGCCTATTGTTTTGTCAGGGGATAATGGAACACCTAATGTTAAAAACAGTGTTGTGGTGCTAAGGATGCTACATAGTGTGAGGGAACCTGCCTCGACCAGTAAGAAATGGTCCAAATAGTGTATGACCATGGGGCATTTGTGTCAGGATTACAGAATGATCCAGCACGTAGAATTGTGTAACACAGAGGACTGATAGGCAACGTATACCGGGCCTTAGAATGGCCGGACTAACGCACCAAAGAATAGTCAGGAATAGGCGAGGTCAAGGGAAACAGAAAGAGACAACAATAAGGAAAAGCCAGGAGTCAGGGATGCCAGAAAACAGGGAAATCAAAAACAATGCCAAAGTCATATAACCAGAATTACCAGAATCAATAACGCGCTCTCGGACAACCACAAGGGAAACCACGGCAGGGCACTGAGCAGGATGAGAACTGGGCCTAAATACCCCTCCTCTAGATATGATAGGCTGTTACCGACCTTTGACCCCAAAGGCAGTTACCAGGTTCCCATTTGCATAATTGCTGCTCAGCATTAACCCATCTGTGGATTTGGTTGCTGCTCGGCACAACTTTTTCTGTGTGGACAGTAAATGCCATTAACCCCATTTTTATAAGCGGATTAATAAGTGACAATTTGACTGTATTCAGGAGCAGCCAGCATAGAGTTTCTGCAAAGATGTCCAACAGTTACGGGCTGCTCCTGAAGCCGAAAGAGAGTCTGGTGGCAAAGTAATAATTATCCCTTCATTTCGCAATATCCGTCTTACTGAGCCAGGTTTGTTCACTGACCAGTAGAATAGCTTGTATGGCATGATCCACAGTGGTGTAATGGAGAGAAAATTCTTCAGCCGGTATTAGTGAATTTAAACTAGGGTCGTGAGAAATATCAGGCACGGACAAATCGATGATCAAACTTTTTTTTATTATTATTAGTAACCACTCTAATATCGTTCGTTCGCTATGTGGGAAATGGAGGGTGCGGAAAAGAATCATAAAACCTGATGTGGCCTCTTTCCGTAGCAACTCGTCAACAGCATGTGGGTCATTTGTAGCAGAGAGTAAGTTAGGGCATACTGGTGTGACAGAAGGGGGTGCTACTAGCCCTGTGTGAAACCCATTGGGAAATCCTGGATCAAAAATTGGGGGCGGAAGGGTGGGTGTGCAAGTGGTAGGCTAACGTATTGATGTTGATCTCAGTCAGTCATTTCTTAGGGAAAAACTTAGAAGGGCACATGGATTTTGTATGTGCCCTGAAGCAGATGGAGCAAATGTGCAACAACCTGCAAGTGTTGTAATTACAGGTTCCTGCATTAAAGTTGTTGCACACCTGCGCCTTGCCCAAGAATACAACCGGTCTGCCTAGCTTATCTCTTTGTCCCCTATACTGACTGACGGAGTGGTTGGAGGAGGGGTAGGAAATGGAAGGGTGGGATGTAGATGGGTCTGCTTTGCAGGGACACAAGTTGGAGGAGTGTGAGGTAGAGGAACAAACCGCACAAGATGGGGGTCTCAAGATGGCAAAATGCCTGCAGAACAGCTCTGGGTCCAACTGACTCCAATCGACATGAGTGTTGCTTTAGATGATACCGACTTGTGGCAATCGTAGAAAGCGAAACCCCCATACTTGTGCCCTAGGTCCACTACACTGTGTAAATAGAGGTCGAATTCCTCTCGCCTCTGAGGATATACATAGCAGATGACATCTCTGTATAGTCTAAAGCCGAGAACGAATTTGGGGATGGAGAGATTTTTATTAAGACGTGGGTCCCTAATTTTGAGGATCACAGAAATATCTCCGTAATTAAAAGTTCTATTTTTGAAAATGTCCTGCGAAGCAATAAGAAGAGAGAGACTAGGCTGACATCCTTGCCATCTAGAATGTTTTTCTTAATGGAAGCTGGAACCAAATGTGCAGGGGTGATGACATGTGAAGTGGAGGGAGTAATAGTAATGGCACTACCCTGTTTATTTGAGGGTGCAGGGGCTGAAACGTCAGATACGTTGATAACCGTGGGGAAATATGGCCACAAATCTGTGTGGCGGGATGTTGGCCTCTCGGTGACAGTACGGAGTAAAAATTGGTATGGCCATGGCAAGTGAGACTCTAAACAACCCCTGCAGAAGGGGATATGAGGCAATTAATCTAACGTGAGGCCATGTGGGTGATACCTCTGCGTGAGGTGGTGAGTAGGCCATATCCTAACCCTTGCTGCCAGTTCTCTATCTCTAGCAGGGGCTTGTCTTACAAGAAGCAGTGTAAACGTAACCGTACATACCTAAATAGAGACAGAGTAGGTAAGCTGGAGGGTGGATAAAGCTGGAAATGATACCTATCTGAAAAATGATCAAGCAATTAACCTATAACAAGTGAAGTACTGGATTATAGCTTAATGTGTGTATATAAATATATATATATATATATATATACACACACACACACACACACACACACACACTCATTATATATACATATACACACACAGAACGTACCCTAAACAGAGCTGATGAGAGTGTACTATTACAAGAGAGGGGTCTGTTATGTGTACCTATATATAAACGAAGATATGTGTGAGTAAAGAAGGCGGCATAAATTTGTTAACAAAGAGTTTAAGAGAAATTAAGAATTACCCGATAGGTGTTGGAGTAACGCTCTGTATCTTAGTTTGTCTAAAGTAGTAATTGTCAAAGCTGGAAAACAGTACAACAGAAGATCTTTGTAAGAATGTACCGTATTGAGGACATAACGTGTGTCCAATGCAATGAGACAAGCCCCTTAACTGAGCACAACGTGTAAACGTAATAGGTTTAAGAAAATATATGAATGTAAGGAAATTAAAATACCTGAAACAAGATTGCTGGAAGAACACCTTGTCCTAGGTTTCACTAGAAAAATTGCTAATGATTAATATAGGCACCTAAAGGACATCATATGATAGGAGAACAAAATGAGTTCCGAGTTGAGGAAATATATATATATATAAATATGTACACGAAGACATGTATACTGAAATGGTGTTTAACCTATTGCGCAGGCGTAATTATTAACAACCGTGTGTGACTTCTTAGTAATAGTATCTCGTGAACAGCATCCCAGACAACTGGAAAAAGTTTTAACAGACTACATTTAAATGGTGAAGGTAAAACAATACGAATGTATCTGTGAATCTAAAATAAAGCATAGTGCTAATAAGTGAACAAATATTTAAAAAAAAAACGTGCAAATGGAGATAGTGAGGGGAAAATTCATGAAGAGGCAGCTTGGCCTAAGGAACTAAAATCCTTTAATACATGCCTGCAAGAATTAAGTAACATTTAGCAAATGCTATACCGAACAGTTAAACTGTACCAAGCCTCATGAATTAAACAAACATACGAACCATGACTTTATGAGAATGACCAACCGAACAGCTGAAAACGAAAGAAAGTGTCAACGTCTAAGTAGTCTAAGAATTAAACGAATGAGCATATGATTCAACCGACGTACGAATGGGAAAGTACATGAAAATAGGGCTTGAATCAAATGAATGCGCTGTATGGGCACAAGGGAAATACGCGAACGTGAGTAAGAATCCCTGGGATAATTATATGAAGCTATACAAACAGTAATAAACGAATGGTACAAGTGCATGCAAACAATGGGAGGCATTCCCCGTGTTAGGAAGGCCCGAACGTGGAAACACAGCGAAATGTTCCCACGAGTACATACGTAATGTACAAAAAGGTAGATAGGGACCAGCGCTTATTTATATAAAATTTCAATGTATGAATATACCAAATTATTATTAGTGGCTATACATTCAAGTACTCCTTTACAGTATCACCAATATAAAATTCAAGACAAGAAAAGAATGTAGCGCTTTTAAATAATCATAAAATGCATTAATCACCTTTTAAGTTTTAGCATGGAACTACACTAACTTAGCCAGGAAGTGAGAGTCTTCTTATATCTTCAAAATGTACAGATATCTAGAACGAATAATTATACATAGCATAGATCATACACTTTTGGGTAATCTATTGTGGTTATGGTGTATGTGCACTCACAAAGAGCTATACCCAGCTCTGGTTTAAATCGTCTTTAGGTCCGTTTAGGCAATCCTCCCCTATTGTCGGTGTAGATCTTGCTCTATAAGTGAAATGAAAAAACGATTGCGCAGTATTTCCAAGTAATGCTCCTAATGCAGAATAGAGAATCCCAAATGGGTACTTTCAAATCTGGAGTCATAACAATGACTCAATTCCTAGGCGCTGTGCAGATTTGGGACTGCACTTCCTTCTTTGCTGGATATAACAGCTGGGAACCAGGATCGATGCTAAAAATTTATTAACACACTTTATAAAAAATAATAAATAAAATAAACAAATATGTCAAGTCCGGAACACGTTTCACCACTAATATCGTGGCTTCCTCAGCCGGCTAAATCAGCTCGATTATCCTGGGATTCCCTGTTCTTGTTTATATATCGTGCAAAAAGGCGGGCAGGGAGTTCGTACATGTGTTCCGTTACACACCAGTACCACCCACAGGTACGGCATGTGCGGTCCATGTCTCTCTCTCATGCCGTTACCGAGAGGGGGCCGGGAGGCCTTTCATCTTTTTTTGACTCCATCAGTTCCATATGAACAGTCATCAGCTTTCATAAATTGCTTTTTAGCAATTCAAGAGATTAATGCTTACATCTTTTACAAGAATGTTCATGCCGCTAGTATAATAAATTCCTACGATGCAGAGCAGCTAAACCCTTTTTAACTGAATCAAAAGACTTTTTACCTGAACAAATCGATTACATTGTGGAAGGAATAGAGCTCATTTTAAAACACTTTTTTTTGGTATAATGATACTTTCTTTTTGCAAGTTAATAGGACGGCCATGGGGACCAACTTTGCCCCCAGCTATGCCAACCTGTTCATGTCTTTTTGGGAAGACTCTTGTCTACGATGAACATGGCTCGGGGGGGACTTGGTCCTCTATGACCATTATATTGATCATATCCTATTTATATGGAGGAAAGCACTTTTGAAACATTTTTGGAGTCTTTAAATAACAACGATTGGGGTATTAAATTAAACAGCGTATGGAGTAAAGAACTAGTCACCTTTCTGGATTTGGATATTTATATTGAAGAGGGAAAAATTAAGACCAAAAACCATTTCAAAAAGGTGGACTATAACAGCTTTATTAAAAATATAAGCTGCCATCATTCCCCGTGGCTGGAGAATGCGCCCCCAAAGGACAGTTCCGCAGAATACCCCGAAATTGCAGTGATCTGGCAAATTATGATGAACAATCATCACATATAAAAGAAGATTTTATTACAAAAGGGTATAATATATCCCAGTTAGAAAATTCCAGAAGAGAAGTTAGAGACAAGGAAAGGAAAGATCTATTATCTTACAAAACAAAAAACAATACTGATACACAGGTTTTCCCTTTCATTTGCAACTACAATACAAATAACTATCAGATAAGTCAGATTATCAGAAAATATTGTCCGTTTCTGTTAAAAGACCCAGCCTTGAATCAAATCCTCCCTACTAGACCTAGGATAATCTACAGAGGTGCGAACAACCTCAGAAATACCCTAGTACGAAGCTCCTTAAAAGAACAGAACCATTCCTCGACCATATTTAATAATGAAAAAGGCTTTTACGGATGCACCCGGGGGGGTGATAAAGGACATAAGCCTAAACGGACACAAAAAAATTCAAATTAGACAATTTATAACTTGTTATACCAAGAATGTGGTCTATCTCCTAGTCTGCCTATGTGGTTTAAGATATGTGGGCAGAAGCGACTAGACCTCTTCATACTAGGATTAGAGAACATATTTACAAGATCCAAAGTGGTTTTGAACAACATAGTGTCTCGAACAATTTTAAATTATTCCATAATCCAAAACCAGAAGGCTTAACCTTTATGGGAATTAATAAGGTGAACAAGAATGTGAGATGGAGTGGATCTATAAGCTTAACACTAATCCCCCATGGTCTCAACTCGGACTTTGAGCTGTGCCATTTTTTATAGCCATTTTTTTTATAATCTTCTTTTATAATCTTTTTATAATTCTCTTTAAACTGTTTTTTAGTCTCCAATTAGTATCTTTGCACCTCGTTCTTCTTTTAAAAGAAAATATATTCAGGATTTTTCTTTATATAGGTTTTCTTTATTTAGGTTTTCTGATTTTAGATTATTTGTCTCATTACCGTATATATTTTTTTTATCTTTTTTTTAGAATATATATATATATATATATATATATAAATCTTCCTTATTAGTTGAATTATGTAATTTATTACTCCAAATAAAATACTCTAGTATGATAGAATTAAAAAACAGAGAAATCTCACATTAGTATGAGGTTTGAAATACTGGATAAAGTTAGGACTCATAAAATAATCATAAAATTAAACAATCATCTATGATATATAAGGAGCAACAAAAGTTCAAAAACCTACAAAAGAACAACAAGCAGAACAATTAATCTTCTGAACTGCAAAATTATTCTCAGTCTGAAAAATAGGCTGATAGATTAGATTTATATACACTTCTTAAAGAAGAGTAACGAATGCTCTAAATAAGAATTGGTACACCATAAATTTTAATTCCTCAATGTAAATCCATATACTATTATAAGGAACAATGAAAATCCAAATAAACCTGCAAAAATATGGCTAATAACTTTCAGAACCAAAAAAATAAACCTTCAATATATTTAACCTGATAAGATATAGTTATGTCAACATAATGAATGTAAATAGAACTTCATGTTTCTAATTTTAATCTTTAATGTATCAGAAATGTAAACCATAGTAAGACAATGTATCAATGTAGAATACATTACTAATGGATATACGATTTGGAAATTTTCACTGGTTTGATATCCTTATAAAGATATGCTTGCCAGAAATTTGTTATTATTAGAAGAAAGCATTTTAACTTTATCAAAAACAGAAATATTTTATCTACTGATTGCGATCTGTGTATGAAATTATTTAAATACTCCATCTATTGATTGCGGTCTATGTATGAATTTATTTATTGGTCTTTTAACTATCTACAAATCTATGTTTAAGAAATAAGAGGATATACCATGTTTACAGGCAACAGGAATGCATATATGTATTATAATATTGCACTGTACTGTCACTTCATTTTTATGTATCTCCAGATTATGGACATTGATGTATTTCCGGAAAATTATGGACATTTATTATACTACCGGCATGAACATTCTTGTAAAAGATGTAAGCATTAATCTGTTGAATTGATAAAAAGCAATTTATGAAAGCGGATGACTGTTCTTATGGAACTGATGGAGTCAAAAAAGGATGAAAGGCCTCCTGGCCCCCTCTCGGTAACGGCATGAGAGAGAGACATGGACCGCACACACCGTACCTGTGGGTGGTACTGGCGTGTAACGGAACGCATGTACGAAATCGCTGCCCGCCTATTTGCACGATATATAAACAAGAACAGGGAATCCCAGGATAATCGAGCTGATTTACCCGGCTGAGGAAGCAACAATATTAGTGGTGAAACGCGTTCCAGACTTGACATATTTATGTTTCTTTTACTTATTTTTTTTTATAAAGTGTGTTAATAAATTTTAGATACTTTTTATCATCGTTCCTGGTTCCCAGTATTTTTATCCAGCAAAGAAGGGAGTGCAGTCCCAAATCTGCACAGCGCCTAGGAATTGAGTCATTGTTGTATGACTCCAGATTTGTAAGTACCCATTTGGGATTCTCTATTATGCATTAGGAGCATTACTTGGAAATACTGCGCAATCGTTTGTGTTCTTTCATTTCCCTTATAGAGCAAGATCTACACCAACAATGGGGGTGGGTCACCTAAACGGACCTAAAGACGATTTAAAACAGAGCTGGGTCTAGCTCTCTGTTTGTAAGTGCATATACACCGTAACCACAATAGATTACCCAAATGTGTATGATCTATGCTATGTATAATTATTTGTTCTAGATATCTGTATATTTTGAAGATATAAGAAGAATCTCGCTTCCTGGCTAAGTTAGTGTACTTCCATGCTAAAACTTAAAAGGTGATTAATGAATTTTATGATTATTTAAAAGCGCTACATTTCTTTCCTGGCTAAGTTAGTGTACTTCCATGCTAAAACTTAAAAGGTGATTAATGAATTTTATGATTATTTAAAAGCGCTACATTTCTTTTCTTGTCTTGAATTTTACATACGTAAGTGTGTCGTGGACGGATGCTGCCGTCTTGTGAAACTGGATCGGATTCGGAGAAGGAGAAGGAAAGAACTTCGAGCTGGAGCAGTGAAATTTGTCAGGGAAAGCCGGAAGGGAATTGCTGGTTGTCGTGGCAACCTCTCACAAACAGGAAACGGCATAGGTAAACATAGGGTTAGAGTTTATATAGGGGAAAACTCATCCCACAAATGCAGGCCTAGGGCCTTTTACATATATATATAAAAAAAAAAAAAAAAACGAGAGGGGGCCAGGAGGCCTTTCATCCTTTTTTGACTCCATCAGTTCCAGGTTGGCACACACAATTTGATAAAGTTGAGAGACTTATATATAGATTTATCAACTCTCAAATTGTGTGTGCGAAAAAGAATGCCTGGGACAACACTAGAAATAAATTATACAGACAATTCACTCTCACCCTCTGGGTATTCCTCATTCACAAGTCCTCTTACCACAGAGGCCAGGGTGTTTGAGGTATCTGAGGGTCTTATCTGTTCCAAGAACTTCACTCTTCTGGATAACAAGATCTCAGATGTCCCACCTGTAATCTGCTCTCCCAACTTGGGGTTTACGGACCTGAGTACTTCTATTACAACCGGGACCACTACTGCCTTCACTTTCCACACCCTTTCTAGCTCTGTTTTCAGTTCATGGTTTTTTTTTGTGACAATTTTTATTGGAGTTTTGGGGTACAGAAAAAAGAAGGGAGGAAAAAGGGGGGTGGGTGGTAAGCAGCATCATTGAACACAATCTTTGCATAATCCTTTCAAAATAATAATATAATAGTTATTGATATTTTTTTACTCTTTTTGAATCCCACAATTTACATCTTGCTAAGTTTTTAAAAAATATATTTTTTAATAATATATGTTTTTTAAAGCATATGATGTATAATCATTGTTATTGTAAATCATTGGTCTAGTTTTAAGGCCTTTTTTTCTGTCATACATTGTTTGTACCTATTCCAAGTATTCATAAGTCCACAGAGCACATAACTATAGCATTTCGTTTTTGGGCATTTTCAATATAGACGCTACAGTACTTCCTGTATTTGAGAGATATGACATCACACGTGCGCAGGACAGACGCACGTACGTAACCGGAAGTGTCGCGAGACCCGGAAGTGGACCGGCTCAACAAAGGGTGAATCAAGTTTGGCAATTAAAAGAAACATGTGACAAAAGCAATTTCGCCACTGCTTTTTGGAGGGGCCTGTTTGCCAGCCTCCTACCCTGGGACTATGGGCCCTGTGATAACCCATGTTCAAAAGTACTGTTTCTGCCCCTTGGACTTTTAACTGGAACAGATTAAAACATGTGGTGGCGGCGGCCGTCTTAAATTGTCGAGCAGTGTTTTGTCAGAGTGTATGGAACTGTTTTGGGCATGGGACCATGTGCACGGTGGGTCAAAAATAAGACTTCCATGAAATTCCTGAACCGATCTGGGTGATTTTTGGATATGTTGTTCACCCATATCGGGGCTATCTATTTTACATTCATTGTGAAGCTGCATTCTTAGTGAGCTGTCCAGGAGGTGGGAGGGTCTGGGAGGGAGGATCTGCTGCTGATTGGCTGGAATGTGTCTGCTGACTGTGATGTACAGGGTCAAAGTTTACTCAATGAAGACGAATAGGGGGCGGATCGAACAGCGCATATGTTCGCCGTCCGTGGCGAACCGTTCGGGACATCACTAACTACCATTCATTTAATTGAACACAATCGACCAAAATAACACAGTAACTGATACACACATAGGAGTAATTGATCCTAGGCTGTTGCTATTCTTTCTCGAGGGGCAAAACCCCCTTACACTGTCGTGTAAGGTTTTCTGGCTTTCAGTAGTAGCCTAGTGCATAAATTTAGACCGAGATTATAGCCTAGTATATATGCTTAGACCCATGACTGTCTTTTTTTTTTTTATATATTATTTTGCCCTGACCCGGGGTACTCTCAGAGGGCGTTCTGTAACAGAGTTGCAGACAATTCGCCTAGTTGGAACATATTTCCCTATTGTAGGTCCCCGTGGTGCCCTAATGGGTTAAGTAGCTTTCTAGCCTCTATGGTGACCTTGTTAGGGGTCATATGGTTGTGGGACATGGTTTTGTAATCCCAGTTCGTGGTAACCTGTGCATGTAGTGTCTGTCAGGTGCCTGTGGAGCTTTCCATGCGTGTACTATAAGGGTGTTTGCTGCGATTAGGAACTGAAATTTGAGTCTGAAGTGTACCCAGGATTCCTGTTGAACAGTAGGCATAATTCAGATGTGAGATGTTGTGGAGTCTATGAGATCCGAAAGGTCCTGCTCAACATCCTTCCAAAATGGTTTTATGGACGGACAGGTCCACCAGATATGTATATGCATTGTGCCAACCCCTGTCTAACATTTCCAACATGTGTTGGGGATGTTGGGGTACATGCAAGACAGTCTATCTTGCACATAGTACCATCGATAGTGCAATTTCTGCACAAGTTTCAGGTGTGCTGTGCAGGTTGTGTTGTGCATATGCGCAACTCCCACCCTCCCACACTGTTCATTCCTGAGTGTGTATCCCAGCTCTTTGTGCCATGCCTCTCTATAGCCCTCTGTATCTTTTGTAGTTGCAATGATGAGCAGGTTGTAGCTAATGGACAGGGACTTCCTCAGCAGGCAGACAGACAAGCACAACCTTTCAAACTTGGAGCGGCTACCCCCATCTTGTGCCCGATTGCAGTTACTATGCATGTAGGATTTCAGTTGGAGATAAAAGAAAAGTGTTCTGGGAGGCAATTTGAAAGTAGCTTGCAGATCTGAGTATGGTATGAGCCCCTGTTTACCCAATAGTTGGGAGAGGGGTGTGCAGCCTTGTATAACCCATGTTTTTTTTATTAAAAGACAGTATATGGATGTCAAGGCATAGCAACGGGTTGGCTAGCGAGATTGGTCCGACCGTGTACACGGCCGATCTAGTTAGACCCCATATTTTAAATGTCAGTTTAGTCGTAGTGAGAGTCGTCTTGGGACAGTCCATCTGTGGGAGCCGGTAAACTGGTCTTAGATCTCGGACGCCCGCCCAAACTGCCTCAATGTCTACTCACTGTAGTCTATTCTCAGTCACTTGTCTCGTCACAACCGCCAATGTTATTTTCTCACTGTAGTATAACTTGACATTCGGGACTCCCAGCCCTCAGTCTAAAGTAGCCCTGTTAGAGTGGAAGTTTTTATTCTAGATTTGCTATTTTGACAAATGAATCAGACTAGTTGTAGTTTGTAGTTTGGCTAGGAATGTTTTGGGTAAGTGAATTGGCAAGGTTCGCAGAAGGTATTGATATTTAGGGAGCAATACCATTTTGATTACAGCAATTCTACCCAACCATGACAGGAATACTCCCCACCCACTGTAGAAGTGTGTTGGAGAATTCTAGGAGTAGGCAGTTGTAGTTATACTTTAGTAGGTCAGAGAGGATCTTTGTTAACTTAATCCCTAGAAACGTTAGAGTATCTTCTCTCCAATCAAATGGGAAGGCTGAGCGCATGGCTTCTGTAGCGGCCACCCCGAGAGAAGAGGGGTTTCCGCCACCAGATATGTCCTTTCCCCCTAGTATGAGTCATGCTGTAGTATTCCCAAGCAGTAATCCAAGCAGTAATAAAACCGGTATAGCAGTTCCCTACAATCACGAGAGAGGCTCTGTGTGGAGGGTGAAGCTGTACTGGTTTAATGGCAGCCACAACTGGCCTTATATGCAACTCCCCAATGCAAGGGGTTTCTTATTACATATTCCAGGGGCATCCCCCACTGTACCTGAGAGTAGACTACAGTAAAGTACACAACTTAAAGGAGCACTATAGGGTCAGGAACACAAACATGTATCCATGACCCTCAAGGGTTAAAACCACCATCTAGTCCCCCCTGGTCCCCTCATGCCTCCTTTATTCAAATTTGGAGCTGCTAGCTCTGGCTCTGTTTCCTTTAGACCTGCCCACTGCCTGCTGACATCAGCAGAAGTGGTAGCCTGATCCAAAACCAATGCTTCCCCATAGGATTGGCTGAGACTGACAAAGAGGCAGATCAGGGGCAGAGCCAGCACGATTCAAACACAGCCCTGGCCAATCAGCATCTCCTAATAGAGATGAATTGAATCAATTAATCTCTACGAGGAAAGTTCAGTGCCTGCATGCAGAGGGAGGAGATACTGAATGTTTGGATGCATTTTAGGCAGCCATGACCCAGGAAGGATCTCTAACAGCCATCTGAGGAGTGGCCATGGAAGTTATCACTAGGCTGTAATGTAAACACTGCATTTTCTCTGAAAAGACAGTGTATACAGCAAAAAGCCTGAAGGTAATGATTCTACTCACCATCACAAATTCAATAAGCTGTAGTTGTTCTGGTGACTATAGTGTCCCTTTAATTATATTAACTTTCAAGTCCAGGACACACATAAAAACACCCAAAACATACAGTTAACAATTAGGTACCCCCTCAAGTCTTATATCCCCGGATAGCCTGGATCTGAGCACCCAACATATCCGAAAATGGCTCAGATCTCACAAACTTAGCCGAAATGGCACCGGGGTATAGTTTAGACCGACCGCACATAAGGTACCTGCCCAAAAGAGTTCCATGAATTCAAGCTGAGCAGTCAGTCTCTTTCGGGAGAACGAAATATAACAAAATGATGAAGATAACCGTTCATATATAAGTGGGCCGTGTGCCCCTCGTTCGGGAGTTTGTTCCCACCGAACGCTGCTTCTCTCAGGCTAATAGACATGAACATATGTGGAAGTGGAAGTCCCAGCGCTGTCGAGTGTCCAATAATAGTGACATACACTCGACAACCTAACACCACTGGGTGCGTTCACAAAACAAGATGACCGCCTTGTGTTCGTCCATATGAATGGCGGCCACCCAGCCGACCACTTAGATTGTTGAAGTGATTGCTGTTTGCAAAGGTGTTGGTGAGGTCAAGTAGGTTAATGAGCGGCACACGACTGTTCTGGGTGGTCTATCCGTTCGGTATATGAACCAAATGGGGCAATTTGTTCGGTGAAGTTCGTATACTGAGCCAGTCAATGCAAAGTAATAATTCAGGAACAGGTGGATCTGTTACAGCTTCCATCTAAGCTGCCGGAAAACTAATGCTCATTACTTTTTAGCCAGATTCATCTTGTAATATGAGTGTTTCCCATATTCTTCTATTATGGGTAAGAGGTTGAGAACGGAAACCTGTGGTTGGTACAGAGTGATTAAAGCGTCAGCAAATAGATTGGTTATGTACTCCCGGTTTCCCACCCATATTCTGTGTATGGAGCTATTGTGTCGTATTAGCACTGCCAGTGGTTCCAATGCCATGACGTAGAGCAGAGGCGACAGTGGGCACCCCTGCCTTGTGCCACTGGTTATGTGGAAAGGATCCGAGAGGAACTCAGTGTTAAGGACCTGTGCTGTTGGATTGTGTAGTGCCTCGACCGCCGCCATGAATCCCCTCGGCACCCCAAATTTTTCTAAGACTCCCGCAAGAAAGCCCCAATGCAGGCGGTCGGAAGCTTTCTCCGCTTCCAGCGAAAGTAACAGGCTTCCCTGATTTGAATGCTCCAGACCGTATAAGATGTCTAGAACCTTTCGGGTGTTGTCCCCTCCCTGGGGTTGATATATCTACCTACAGAGGGAAGGAAGGAACAAGCCCTACTCCTTAGGTATACCTTAAAGGCACAGAGGCAGATGTGTTTAGAGCCTATATCCTCATAAAAAAGTCTCTAAAAAATTTGAGTTTTCCCTCTACTCACTAATTTTAAAAAATTATCAATTGTTACCATACAATATTACTCTATATATTTTTTCTTTGTTTATTTTACATGTATACCCCGTGTGTATTGTAAGGGGTAAGTGTACAACTTGCACTATATTATACTACCACTATACCTAGCGCTGCACTTTTTAAAGTAGTGGGAAAGTTTTTTAACACTAACTCACTACTGGGTATTCTGTTCTCTTTCTGGTTTTTCATATTATAGTGGTTTCTTGGAGTATCCACTAAGTGCATGTAGCAGCTAAACCAAATAATTTAACTTTGTATCACAAAGCGCCATTGGTTTAGCCACACCTTTTTTGTATTTGTCCCATCCCTGTCTCCCTTTAATGAAGCCCACTTGGTCTGTATGTATAATGTGGGGTAATATTCATCTGAGTTTCGTAGCCAGGATTTTGGCAAACAATTTAGCATCTGTGTTTAGGAGTGAGATGGGGCGGAAGTTTTGCAGGTGGGTGGGTTATTTTCCTGGTTTCAGGAGGGTAACTATATGGGTCAGTAGTGTCTCAGGAGGCAGCGTGTGCGAGCGAGTGTCTTCATTGAATGTGGATGTGAGGTGTTCTAGTAAAACTGCTAAAAAGTTTCTAGTAGCAATTCGAGAAGCCATCTGGTCCCGGTGCTTTATTTCATGGTAGAGATTGGATGGCCAAGTTAACTGCCTCCTCGGTAATGGCAGAGGATAAGACTTGCTTTAGGGTCGATGTCAGTATGGGCAATGGAATTGAATCTAGGTATTTCTAGGTATTTCAGATTCAGTTGGATTGTGGGTAGTGGTGTCTTCCTGGTGCATTGCGGATTTCCCTGGGGCTAAGATTTTGTCTCCCGTATGGACAGTGTGTGATTTTTTGATTGGCTTGGCGTTTACGTAGTTGGGAAGCTAGTCCCTTGCCCGCCTTTTTAGTGTGTGGCCTTGAGGCATTTGAGTATGTATCCTGTCTTCTCAAGCACCTGCTGATTGAGCAGCCATGTGACCTGTGCAATTTGGGTCCAAAGTGTGTCAGTTGGGGCGATTTGGTTTTGTCTTGTCAAGTTATATAGGTTCTTTTGCGATTCCTTAGTTGGGATATGAAGCCCTTCGTATCAGAACACCCCTTTGCGACTGCCTTGTGCAATTGCTGAAGAGTGGCACTTGAGATGTCCTGTGTTTTATTTTCTGAAAAGTAATGGGTCATTTGTGTCCGTAGGTCTCGGACAAACTCAGAGTCTCTCAGCAGAGACTCATTAAGCCACGGTGTCTAGTGTCATACAGGTCCTTCGGCGTTAACATCACCGGTGCGTAGTCGGACCATCCCACCATCACTATCTCACATTCATTACTTGATCCAGGTTCACCCTAGTTACATGGATCAGTAGACATTGTGCCACGGGCCTTCTACTGGTCCAGAGCTGGCGGGACAGTCTCTGGAGAAGAAGGGATGCGTGTTTGGCAGATCCACTCTCCACATGGCGCATGACAGCCTTCTACAGCATGGAAATCGGTTGATGGACTCTCTCACAGGTTCTCTCACCCACTGGCACTGATCACACAGGAGGATCTTTACTTCATTTCTGCGCACCATTTATTTTCTTACCAGTACAATAACATATATTAGTGTGCTTTTGCTAGTTGGGTGGTATTCAATTTCAACAGTCTGGTTACTAGCTGTACCTGATAACCAATGGCAGTATTTCATTCACAAGTTTGGTTCTAACTAACAGTAAGTTTCATTTGCTAAGCCCAGTTCAGTTACCCTGCGTATTTTGTTATAATTGCAGCCACCAGACTGTTTGTTTTATTGTCTAGTCTAGCATGTTTCTTTATTCTTTCTTTACATAAAATTGTGCAAGTTCTATACATGCCATGCCAATATGTCACTGTTTATGAAACTAAATCACCTGTCCATACTGTTGTGGCAGCACAAGCATGTCTTGCACTACAAAATAAAAATAATAAAAAAAAAGGTTGGAAGAGTATGTGTTATTCCCATAGTGGTTGAGGGTTCTGCAATTCTCAGCTGTATCTAGCCTTGCAGGGTATCTGGAGACCTCAAAGGTCAGCTGATAGTGAAAATATAGAGTAACATTTATATGGATGCTTGACCCAGTGTTGAACTGTGGGAGAGAGCTGGAGGAGGGATAGGAGAATAAGTACCTTCTCCCTGCTGGGTTATGTACCATTACCCTTTAATTCAATATTTGGATCCTGAACTGTTACATCCTACCAAAGTCTTTATGCATTTCAGCAAGTCATCAGGTAAAACAGCTGCGTGATGTCCCTATGCTATGCTTAAGGGCTTGCAAGGCAAAGACAACAGTTAGGCTGTTTACATATAGGCATCCATATCTCATACATAGGCATACATAATCTGACTAGAATGATTCACGACTATATGTAGGAAATCAAAATAAGTCAGGAAAACTAACAAAAACATCTTCTCCCTTTTTTTGTCCTTTTGTCTTTTGATTTTTGTCTTATGGAGTTTTTTCAGTCTTTTTTCTTTTTTGTCCTTTTGATTTTTTTTGCATTGGTACTTGTGAAACAGTGATCTATTTGGTCGACTTGCAAGGGATGGGGGAGGGGGAGGGGAAGTGATGTAGACGGAGGTGGGGGGGATGAGGTGTAAAAAAGGAATAGATAAAAACAAAACAAAAATAAAACAAAAAAGGGGTGGGCGACTCTAGCAAATCAAACCTAATTGCGAGCATAGTTCTGCCAACTGTTTAAATGGTATAGTACACTTCCAATGGTATAGTATGCCACCTTTACCCTAGTAAGAGTTATGACCAGCGCTCGCTGAATCACGGTCTACCTGGCCTAATGCCACATCGTAAAAATTTCCCAAACAACAGACAGCACTTTTGGAACCTGTGCTCACCCTACAGCCGTCTGGCTCTCTTCCATTCAGGGGAAAGTCTACGTGCTGGCCGGTCCTCTTCTGAGCTCTCTCTCTGTTCCAGACCCCAGCTGCACAGCAATTTGGATCCTTCTTCAGGTAAGGCGATCGCTGTCGACTTACCATGCCTCTGGACTAGCAGTTTGACCAGGAATCCCCAACAGTCAGGCAGATGGTGACTCATGGTGGTAAAGGCTCTCCTCTTCCGAAGTGTGAACGTCAAGATATCAGCAAAGACCAGGATTCTGGCATAAGGAGCTGGTAGGTCCCGTTTGGTGCTACTGGCTCTTAGGATGGCATATTTGATGTGGTAGTAGAGCAGCCGCACTAGGGTATCCCTGGGAACATCAGTGGGTATAGATTTGGGTTTTTGGACCCAGTGCACTGTCTATGAATAGCATGTCTGTGGGCAAATCAGGCTGTAAGGCTTTGAGTAGGCCCATGATGTGTGCCTGGAGTTCCGCAGGCCCAACTTATTCCACGATACCCCGCAAGTGGAGGATATTCCGTCACCCTCTGTCCTCCAGATCTGCGAACCTCGTGTCATAGGCATCGATTTCTGCCTTGATGCCTTCGACCTTGGAGGCCAAGTCATTATGGACTTTGGCATAGTCGGCCATTTTGTTCTCCACAGAAGCGGTTCTGGTGCCAAGGTCTTGAAAATCTGAGCGTATCTCCCGCAATGAAATCTGCAGGGTGTGCTGGATCTTCGCCGACATGGCATCCAGCATGGACTGTTAGAGTTAGCAGCATGTCTGCGTCTATGGAGTCGGGCGTTCTTAGTGCGTCAGCATTGGCACCGTTCTAGCTCCAAAAAATAAATGTGTTTTATCTGCCTTGTCTGTTTGGCGGAGATTCTTATGTTGGGACATGGTTTTGTGTCCAAGTTTAGTGCCTGGATTGAGTTTTCCTTTGCTTAATTCAGCCAGTCATGAGCAGATCTAGCTTCACATGCGTCTGCTCCCTTCGAGGTCTAAGACACGCCCCCTCCTCAGCCCTTGGTTTTTGATCACTTTCTCATGCTCCTTCTTCTTGGTGTTCACTGGATATTGCCACATCCAACATTACTGCAGTCTTCCGTTCTTTGATTTCAGCATTGTGAGTGGTTTCAAGGTCTTGGAATCCATTGTGTCCAGCCCTTTCTGATCCCAAGAAAATATCTGCTGACTGGCAGGGTGTATGTATAGATAGTGTGGATCTTGTTCTTGTCATTGGAGTACTTGGATTTTGCTATCCTCCTTGACTATTCCTTATGGTATCTCCAGATACTTGTACATTTCTTTTTTGGCATTCTAACACTTCAGCTCCTAAAGTCTTGATCATATTTCCTATTTTTGCCACCAACTGCCCACACTTGTCTAGTCTGAATTATGTTAATATCCTTACTACAAGTCCTTGTTAGGTGGATCAGTGAGTCAATATCCAACTCATTCTTGTCAAACAGCTTAATGTTGTCCATATAGAGGAGGGGAATGATGTTAGCTCCACTGTTGAACCTACATCCATATCCACTCTTCATGTTAAACTGGTTGAGGCATAGACATGTGGCCTGAACAGTGAATTATTTATAGTTACGATTTAGCCTGGCGAACAGCTTCATCTGCTGATGCACACAGGTCAAAATCCTCTATGCCATTTTCTTCCTTGCAATATATTAGATGCTGCCCATTTGAATGGCGTGTCTTTTATAAATCCAAATGCTGTGATGTCATGTCTGCCCTTTAAGTGATCACATTATCCGGGTGACCCCATTATCAATCATTTTGGGGTCGCAGAGATGATGTGGACCAATCAGAAACATTGTTAGCCTATATAATGCTAATCTGTCTACCAGTAGCTGGTGGTTTGAGTCTCTGGTGTGGTTGCCAATCACCTTATGAGTATTGTATTGAATCATATGTTTATCAATCTTGGAGGCTATGATGCCTTACATGACCTTTCATGTGTGGGGAGGTAGGTGATTGGTTGATAGTTAGATGATGTTCTTCTCTTGTGAGGGTCCTTCATGTCCAGTATTGTTTTACCTTGTGTAGTAGCTGGTTTATTTGTGTTTTCATGCAGTGTTGTTAGCTTCTTAATACAGTAGGTGTCTATCATGTCAGTTCCTGTTTTGTCCAGTGGTCAAGGGCTGCTAGCTTTTTCAAAGATCATCCCTATTATATCTGCAGCTATGCCTTCTGCAAATAGGTTTAGGTGTTGGTATAAGGGTTTCTTCCTCCTCTTGGCTTATGCATGTTTTTTTTTTTAGTATGTGGTCCATCTAATTCCAGTTGTGGAACTAGTTTGTTCAAGTGTTGTGTACATTTCATGTAGTCTCCCCCTGTGTATTTCAAAATTGTGCCAAGGGGAAAGTGTACAAATAAGAAGAGTTCATCAGTTCAACTCACACAACTGACTGAACATGCACTCAGCAAACAGAGAGCAGTACTAAATATAGAGGGCAAGCTGCAAAGACTTTCTTTTGAGAAAGTAAAGATTTAAATGTGAAAATAAAACACTGATTATTGGGTTAATTATATAAAATGTAATTGAGTTGTAACTGGTCAGAGTATGGTTTTTGATTATGGGCCCCCTTTAAAAAAAGCTATTGTACTTATTTTTATTTTATCGCCTGGACAATCTCCTCTTCGCAAGTATTAGGTCTCCTCTGAGAATATCATCTTTGATCTCAGTCCAATTTAATGCTTCACTCTACCAATCCAATGCTTCTAACAGAAAAGCACTGAATCCAGTGTTTAATGAGTGTTCAAAAAGAAGTACTTAAAATTGTTAGTATGATGTGTGTTCTCTGACAAATGTAAACATTATAATTTATCAGGAATTGTTAAGTTTTACATTGCCAAAGAAAAGGTACATCACCTATACACCGCAGCCAGAACATAAAAGGGACACTCCCATTCCTAAGCTCATTTAGGTTATGTGGCAAAGTTTGTGGGTGCCACCTTACCTTACTGTTGTTGAGCAACAGTTTAACGTTTAAAGTTGGGTTCTGGTCCATGGCACCTAGACCTCTAGGCTATCTTCCCCTATGAAGAATAGTATGTACTATTTATTTTTATGGGAGTCCAGTGATATGCTATGACTGTCAGCTGATACTCACAGCCTATCAATGGCTACCTAGCTGAACTTTCCTCATACGGCAATGTACAGGGGGTGGGAGTGTTCCTGTAAGATGTAATGGTTTTTATGTTTATAGTGTTCTTTTATGGACTGCTTACCCACTCCCTACACGCTCTAATGTAATAACAAATAATGAACAGAAATAGAAAGTTTAAACATCTGTTGAGAAGTAAGCCACACACATTTTGTAAGAAAAACATACCCATATCTGGAATACAAAATCCAAGTATTAGTGAAGGTGCACCGACCATCGAGCCTCTGGTGGATGGAAAATACAATTATGAATATGTTCTATATGCCTACATACAAATGTACTAACTTGTAACAGTTTCCTTGGGACTACTTGGTACTCTTGAGCATTGTGTGGCAAATATGGTAGATGTATTCACTTCTGGAAGCTGAGCTGCTATAGAGACAGGCTGTGCAATTCCTTCTTTTGGCAACCATGGGGACATATTCTCTGATGTTTCTTGAGTAGGCAGGAGTGCAGGCATTGCAGCTGGCATCACTGAAGCAAGAGCTGATTGTATTCCTTGTGGAAAAGTCAACCCTATGGAAACAGAAATAGTAATGTTGCAATCCAGCAATAACCAAAAAGGTATCTGCCTTTAATTCTTAGTACAGTCAGTTTAATTAACAACAACATTGTACACACACTGAATATGTAGATAAAAGAGTTAATTTAGTTATTTCCAAAAAGAAAAGTCCTGCGCTCACTCCCATCACCCCTGGGCAGCAGCAATGACCACAGTACACATCAGCTCCAATACATACAGTAAAAACGAAAGGAAAAAAAGTTACCTGCGCTCTCTCCTTAATCCGTATGTATATTTGGACAAATGGAGGTCATTTAGTTACTCCAATGGCCACTGGAGGAAATGCCCACCTGCCAATATCAAGGCAGACCCCCCTAGATGGGTCTGACCCTATCTTTGCCAGAAGCTCAAGGAAGCAAGGTGAAGGGTCAGAGTAGGACCCGTCTAAGGGGGTCTGCCTTGACGTTGGCAGGCTGGCATTCCCTCCAGTGGCCATTGGAGTAACTAAATGACCTCCATTTGTTTAAATATACATAGGGTTTAAGGAGAGAGCACAGGTAACTTTTCTTCATTTAGTTGTTTGTTGACTGCTAAAAACAACACAATGTGACAGCAATTAAGAACCAATGACCCAGCTAAAAACAGTTTTTAGTTATTTAGTCTTCATGACAACTGTGGTAGTACACGAGGTGCCATTCTTCCATCATAAGAGACTTTCTGCTGCTCCTAGCTATAGCTTCATAGTGTCAACTAAAGGGTGGGCCAATGACAGGAATCGCATAACCAGAACCGCCCAAAGGGTGAAGAGTATGTGAAGTTTTGGTTTGTTTTTTTCATTGTTTTTTAACTCAATCAATGGGCCTATTCCATAGGCATGGGCCTGGAGCTGCATCCATCAGCCCTTATGTTAATCCGGCCCTATTTTCGACCCCTTCACAGGAATTTGTAATGCTTTAAATAGACCCTTTTAAACTGTGGAAATATTGCTGGGTCTTCATGGTGCTACCTAGATATAAATATTGTTAAATGTATGCACTAAGATAAAGTTATTTCCACTGGAGTTTCTGGAAGCCAGGCAACTAGAGATATATATGTGACAGCTAGTACATTACGGCTCTCATGCGTGCATGAGGGTTGGCTCCCCCACTTGCCCTGTCCATAGAGCAAGCCAGCAAATGATAAAATTCCTGCAAAAGGTGGATTCAGCACCAGCGGCGCCGCATGATCACAGATTTCCTAGATCAAAACGTTGCTAGGACACTGTCAGACAAGGAATTGGAGCAGCCATTGACCACTGAAGAACTGATTGAGGCGCTAAAGTTAACTAAAACCCATTGGGCCATGAGACCAGATGGCCTCCCATTGGCATATATACACGTTTCGAGATTCCTGATACACGTTCCTGATTCAATTACCTCCCAAGCACAGAGGAGGGATTCTATGGTTTGTGTATGGAAGTGTCTCACTGTATGACTCTGCTTTTATTGGTTTATTCACTTTGTGTCCCTGTGCCCAACGAGGTCCACCTGGGTGTCACCCTTGTTGGGAAACTTGCATAAAAGGCCAGGGTGCCTCCATTAAAATGCTATTCCAGCTTACACTCCAAAACTGTCTGTTGTCCTGTTATTGGTGGGAAAGAAGATTTACTCCTGTGTCTAGTGTTACAGCTTGCATGGGATTCAACGGGCAAAGTCCTTGTGAGGACTAGAGCTAATTCCGCATTCGGCTCCAGGAAGGAGCGGTTCCAGGGCCCCAGTCCAGCCACGGCGACTGTGGGCAGAAGTGCTGCGTTTTTTCCCCTGTTCTAGCTAGGAAGCGGTCCTTGGCGGAGGTACCCAGCCAGGGGTACAGGGAGTTCCATTACAATGAGCAAAAAAAATTCAAAATGCTAATGAAAAAGCCACAGAGTGAGTTACCACAAAGCACTTGCAGGAGAAGCACTCACAATTGGGGAATCACTAATAAAACCATGTGCAAAAGAAATAGTGTCATGTATTTTAAGTGAGAAGTTGAGTAAAAAGATTTAAACTGTGCCACTTTCCAACAACACAGTTTTGCGCTGTGTTCATGATCTTGCTGATGACATCCATACTGAACTAATATCTCGACTGTATCAATGTGATGGGTACTCACTGCAATTAGATGAGTCCACAGATGTTGCAGGACTTTCTGTTTTGTTGGTGTTTGTTAGATATACCATATATACTCGAGTATGAGCTGAGTTTTTCTGCAATTTTTTTGTGCTGAAAAAGCCCCCCTAGGCTTATACTAGATTCAAGGTCTGTATTATGGCAATGTAAGTTGCCATAATACAAACCTGTCCTGTTGGGGGCCGGAAGCAAGCTGTTACTTACCTGTGCAGCAGCTCCGTTCACATCCGTTCCGTTCAGCTCCCTGTGTAAATCTCGCAGTCTGCGTGCCGCGCGGAGTGTTGCCACGGTAACCCGTGGCAACGCTCTGACTGCCGCAGGTCTCGCGAGATTTACACAGGAGACTGAACGGAATGGAGGTGAACGGAGCTGCTGCACAGGTAAGTAACAGCTGGCTCCCGGCCCCCCTCCTGCACAGCCCATGCCACTAGACCACCAGGGATTGAGGGACAAAAGAAAAGAAAAATAAATATTAAAATAATAAAAATAAAATATTAACAATATTAAAATAAAAATGCCCTCCCCCCACCCAGTTTACACACACTACACAAATACACACACACTGCATTCACACAAACACACACTGCATTAATTATATACACACACAAACACACAAATTCTGCATTCATTATATACACACACACTACACAAACACACACACACACTGCATTCATTATATATACACACTGTAAATAAATATTCAATTAATGTATATATGTTTTGGGGGTTCTAATTTTATTTAGAAATTTACCAGTAGCTGCTGCATTTCCCACCCTAGGCTTATACGCGCATCGATAGGTTTTCCCAATTTTTTGTGGTAAAATTAGGGGCCTCGGCTTATATTCGGGTCAGCTTATACTCTAGTATATACGGTAATTTTTACAAACAGATTGAAGAAGACTTGCTTTCTGTGTGAAACTTTGAAAACTCATACCACTGGTGAGAACATCTTTAACTGTATCCAGAAGTTCACGAACAAACACAGTATAAATTTTGACAAATGTGTAGATGTGTGCAGTGATGGTGCCAAAGCAATGGTTGGGAAAGTGGCAGGGGCATTAGAAATGTAGCAAAAAACTGCACCAGTCTCGATGTGTTCTTCACAGAATGCACTGGTAGCTAAAAATATTTAAATCTCACTTAAAACAGAGTTAGACTAATCAGTCCAGATTATTCATTTTGTAAAAAGTCGACCATTACAGTCCTGACTATTTAAAATATGTGAAGATATGGGTAGTCACCACTCTGCTCTGCTTTTGCATTCAGAAGTCCGTTGGCTATCACAAGGTAAAGTCCTTGTTAGAATGTTTGAAATGCGTCGAGTTGTTTGCATATTTCCAGGATCATAAATTTGGATTATCTGATCGAGTAACAAACACTCTGTGGTTATCCAAAGTAGCATATCTTGCAGACATATTCACAAAATTAAATGACGGATGTTTATCACTGTAACGGAGCTCCTAATACTCCAAGTACCTCCGTTGATGGATGCTCCTAGTGCTTCCTGAGCGCCCCAAACACGCCACTCCAGACACCATACGCACTGCAGACCGAACTTCTCTTCCTGCAGAGAGAGAAGCTGGAACAAGCTCTTAAAAGAGCTTAGTGATTATAGCTAGGGGAGTATACAGCGTGTAGCAATCCCCCAGTGTAGATGCAGCCGTATTCCCCAATCATGAGACAAGGCTCTATGTTGAGGGTCAAAACAGGAACAGACAGAGCTGTGATTTTATTGTTCTTATATACACACAGTAGTACCACCCACATGGTTTTGTGGAACAGCCAAACACGTAATATACAGTAAAACACTCCCATTCATTCCCACAAAATCCTCCCCTCTGCCTGTGACATAATTACAGTACACAATGGGTTAATGTAATTATCATAGGCAGGAAAATACAGTTTTTACACAATTCTTATAACTTCTAAAATATACATTCAATCTTCATAAAAACGACATATTATTCAGCACACTTCAAATATAAACATATGCAAAATTCAGGCAATTCCTTCCAGGGATTAAAAAGTTAGCTGGAAGTCCTTTGTGACCGGCCGCAATCACATATTCATGCCCAAAACAGTTCCATAGATTTGGGCTGTGCAGTCGGTCTATTTTACACTGAAAAAAGGACTAAGTCCCATTCGAACGTGCGTTTGAATTGCCGAACGGGACTTAGTCACCAGCCGCAGTGTTGAAGTGGTGGAGAAAAAAGGGTCAGCGGTGTTCGTGCAATTGGGTAGCCGAAAACCGTTCCATAGATTTGGCTGCACACACCGCTGACTGCGTTAGGCTGAATAAAGATGGCTGCTGCCACGTATTCGTTTGTACGGCCACCCAGCGGTCGGCAATTTACCTACAGCAACCTCCCAGCCTGGGAGGTAAATTGGCCGCACACTTCCACTTCTGGGTGGTCCGCCGGTGTAGTACTTGGTTCAGTAAGCCCCATTTACTGAACTAAGTGGGGAAAAGCCATGAATAAAGTATTTTAAGGGTTTGGGTACACCGTCTTAAAGGGGCATTGTTCACAAAAGTCTCAATGTGTTCCCAGACGGTTCTTAAAGGGTCAGACACACCAGGGCCATAATCATGGGGAAGGAGGCTGGCAATTAGGCTTCTCCATAACCCAGGGAAGCAGGGCAATTTGCCATAAGAGAAAATAGTGACAAAAGGCATTTTGTAATACAGGCTTCTCCAGGACCCAGTGGCGAGGTTAGTTTCGCCACAATCACTCCAAGGAAAAAATACTAATATTTATAATGCAAGAGAAAATATTTTCACTGTCTCGTAAGTGGCAGTATTGGACTTCATCTGTAGAGCAAAATAATTTGAACTCTTTGCCAACAAGAATCAGAAATTGAACTTGAAGATGAACTTCACAATGAAATTAATCACATCTATTAATCAGTTTTTTCCATTCTTAAATGAAAACAATAATGAGTGGGTTCGAAATCCATTCATAAAAGACAAGCCAGAAATTTTTTCTGATGTAGATTTTGAGAATCTGATTGATATAACCTCTGACAGTCAACTAAGCCAAAAATGTAAAAAGACTCTTATTGCTTTTTGGGGTGATTTACGTGAAGAATACCCAGAATTGTTCAAGCGTGCAATCAAAGTTCTGTTGCCATTCGCCAGCACATACTTATGTGAAACTGGATTCTCGCTCTACTCTGCAACAAAAACAAAGTATGGAAATCGTCTTGATGCAACTGCAGACATGCGAATACAATTGTCAGCAATTAAACCAGATATAAAAAGAATTTGCCAGCAAAAGAGAACATTACACTCTGCTCATTGAAATGTTTGCGCTGAGCTACTCTACGGCGCGCATTTTTTTTGTTGGGGTTCCAACGTTTTGCATACCATGTCAAAGCGTTCCAAGGGGAAAATAATTGGGAAACCGAAATCTAGACCAATTTCTTTCAGTTTGAAGACTAAGCTATTGTGAGGAACCATATCAAATGCCTTGGCAAATCCAAGTCGATCACATCCATTGCAACACCCTGATCTATACTTCTACTTACTTATTTGTAGAATGCAATTAGGTAACATGACCTATTTTTCATAAAACCATGTTGATTATTGCTAATAAAGTTCTTCCCAGTGAATTCCTGAATATAGAAACATAGAATGTGACGGCAGATAAGAACCATTCGGCCCATCTAGTCAGCCCTGAATATTATCACTTAACAGCCCTTCAAATATTTCCCAGTCACAGATGTTAAGCTCACAGTTCTATAATTTCCAGGCAAGGATTTTGAACCCTTTTTTAAATATAGGAACGACATCTGCCTTCCTCCAATCTGGTACAATACCTGAAACAAAATTAAATACAGTTATTTAAAATGTCTGCCTTTTCCTGGTCTTCATTAGCTAACAGACCCATCTCTGTTTCCAGTGTACCTACACTCATTTTGGTTTTTTTTAGAATGGGTGTACTTGAAAAAAATTTGGGGCTTGGTTCTGCATTCTTTGGCAATCAAGTTCTCATTTTCTAGTTTAGCCACTTTAATTGCCTATTTGCAAGCATTATTGGATTCTTTATATCTTCTATAGGATGTCTCTGATTTGTCAGATTTAAATGCCCTTCTCTTCTTTTTAATCTCTTGTTTTACTTCTCTACTCAGCCACATTGGTTTCAATTTGTTTCTTTTATATTTACTACCCAATGGTACATACTTTGAAATGTACCTTTCTAATATTTGTTTGAAAAGTTTCCATTTATCCTCAGTATTTTTTTCACTAAGGAGTTTATGCCAGTTGATATGTTGGCTTTTTAAAAATTATACGTTTTAGTATACCCCACGTGCTTTTGCTTTGAGTTTATTTAAAAAAATTACCATATTATGATCACTATTTCCAAAATGCTCCCCTACTTGAATGTTGGTCAAAAGATCAACATTGTTTTTTTATAACAAGATCCAGACAAGCATCCTTTCTAGTTGGTGCATGTACCAGTTGATACATGAAGGCATCATTTAACACATTCAAAAACCTGATTCCCTTTGCTGAAGCACTAGTCACTCTATTCCAATTTATGTCCGGGTAATTAAAATCTCCAATAATTAACGTGTTACCCCGATTTGTAGCTTTCCCAATTTGCTCTAACAGCTGTTCTTCCTCATCTTGCTCCTGAATGCGTACCTAAATTTATTTGCAAAACCGAAGGCTTTTCGACTCTCAAGGGTCCTACCTGGTCATAGTTACATACATAGTTACATAGCTGAAAAGAGACTTGCGTCCATCAAGTTTAGCCTTCCAAACATTTGTTTTTTGCTGTTGATCCAAAAGAAGGCAAAAAACCCAGTTTGAAGCACTTCCAATTTTGCAACAAGCTAGGAAAAAAAATTCTTCTGGACCTCAGAATGGCAGTCAGATTTATCCCTGGAATTAAGCAGTTATTACCCTACATTGAAAGATTATATCCTTGAATATTCTGTTTTTGCAAGTATGCATTTAGTAGCTGTTTGAACATCTATATGGATTCTTAGGCAACGTTTTTCTAAACTAAATAGGTTTAAATTTGTTAACCTTTCTTTATAGCTGATATGTTCCATTCCTTTTATTAATTTTGTAGCCCACCTCTGCACTTTTTCTAGTGCCATAATATCCTTCTTTAGAACATGTGCCCAAAATTGCACAGCATATTCAATACAGGGAGTGCAGAATTATTAGGCAAGTTGTATTTTTGAGGATTAATTTTATTATTGAACAACAACCATGTTCTCAATGAACCCAAAAAACTCAATATCAAAGCTGAATATTTTTTGAAGTAGTTTTTAGTTTGTTTTTAGTTATAGCTATGTTAGGGGGATATCTGTGTGTGCAGGTGACTATTACTGTGCATAATTATTAGGCAACTTAACAAAAAACAAATATATACCCATTTCAATTATTTATTATTACCACTGAAACCAATATAACATCTCAACATTCACAAATATACATTTCTGACATTCAAAAACAAAACAAAAACAAATCAGTGACCAATATAGCCACCTTTCTTTGCAAGGACACTCAAAAGCCTGCCATCCATGGATTCTGTCAGTGTTTTGATCTGTTCACCATCAACATTGCGTGCAGCAGCAACCACAGCCTCCCAGACACTGTTCAGAGAGGTGTACTGTTTTCCCTCCTTGTAAATCTCACATTTGATGATGGACCACAGGTTCTCAATGGGGTTCAGATCAGGTGAACAAGGAGGCCATGTCATTAGATTTTCTTCTTTTATACCCTTTCTTGCCAGCCACGCTGTGGAGTACTTGGACGCGTGTGATGGAGCATTGTCCTGCATGAAAATCATGTTTTTCTTGAAGGATGCAGACTTCTTCCTGTACCACTGCTTGAAGAAGGTGTCTTCCAGGAACTGGCAGTAGGACTGGGAGTTGAGCTTGACTCCATCCTCAACCCGAAAAGGCCCCACAAGCTCATCTTTGATGATACCAGCCCAAACCAGTACTCCACCTCCACCTTGCTGGCGTCTGAGTCGGACTGGAGCTCTCTGCCCTTTACCAATCCAGCCACGGGCCCATCCATCTGGCCCATCAAGACTCACTCTCATTTCATCAGTCCATAAAACCTTAGAAAAATCAGTCATGAGATATTTCTTGGCCCAGTCTTGACGTTTCAGCTTGTGTGTCTTGTTCAGTGGTGGTCGTCTTTCAGCCTTTCTTACCTTGGCCATGTCTCTGAGTATTGCACACCTTGTGCTTTTGGGCACTCCAGTGATGTTGCAGCTCTGAAATATGGCCAAACTGGTGGCAAGTGGCATCGTGGCAGCTGCACGCTTGACTTTTCTCAGTTCATGGGCAGTTATTTTGCGCCTTGGTTTTTCCACACGCTTCTTGCGACCCTGTTGACTATTTTGAATGAAACGCTTGATTGTTCGATGATCACGCTTCAGAAGCTTTGCAATTTTAAGAGTGCTGCATCCCTCTGCAAGATATCTCACTATTTTTTTTTTTTTATAATTCTTTATTTTTGTTGTGCAAGATTTAACAGCCATGCTTGTTCCGCCATGACAGCAGGTGCAAGTGCAATATCGTCAAACATAACTGGTACAAAGACATGGCAGTAAATAAACAGCACATTTTTTGCATTGAAGTAAAGACATTTAGAGCATTAAGAGTACGATGAGACATTTGAGCGGTCACCATATTAACAAGCTCTTACGTATTTTGAAGTATATAAGCACAATATTATAGTTTTATAGTAGCTTGACATTTTTAGGAACATGTACAGTTTTAATGTTATGTCGCTTAAATAGACATGCACATGAATATAGATTAGACCAAACTTATCATGCTGCAGGCTTGGTCTAAGCTGGTTACACTTAGAAGTTGCTGTAGTCTGGAACTGCAGTGTGTTAGCGTTAGTGCATCCATGTTAACTAAGCAGTACTAAAGCCTTAGTAAAACTTGGTAAAACAGTACCTAAACATATTAAATCAGGCTTAGTCGATAAAACAGGTAATGAGTTAACATTTCCATCACCATGTCTAAGTAGGCCAAAAGCTAAATGGTGGTGCTTGAATAGTAAGATGGACGATATGGATCTTAAAGAAAAGCTTAAGGAAAGAAAACAAACAGACAAGAGAATACCACTGAGTAAAAGGAGCTGGAGAGCATATATAGCCCTAGTCCATGTGACTGACCAGTTGCGGAGACAGTTCAGCCTATTCCCGACAGATAGTGTCTCCATAACCAGGGAGAGTGTTCATTAGCGGACCCCGCTCGGAGTTTGCCGCTTGATCTCATAATCTGGGCCATGCCGATGCCCAGGGGGTTATGTGCTGGGTTCCTCTCAGGGCCTCCTCCACTTTGCAGCAGTGTCCTTCCTCCAGGCGTGTTAGGAGTGGGGTGCTGTAGTGTGCGCCGGCATTGCCGTCTTGAGCTCCGCGTTGCTGCACGGGGATCCCCCCTGTGTTGCTGTCTGTTGATAATTAGCTTGCGCCGTGAGCGAGGTTGACCCGGCGGTAGTCGGTGCTTCTGCGCCCTCTGTGGTGTCGATCGGGCATCCTGGCGTTGGGCTGCTGGCCAACTATTTGGTTGTTGTTTCTGCCAAGCAAGGTAAGCGCTGTGGAGTGGGGCAGGTCGAAATAGCCTGCGCTCCAGCTGCTTCCAAAACCTTTCAAAGTGCCGATTAATCTTCGCAAGGACATCGTGTGCAGCATCAGTGGGACTCTCAGCGCCCGTCATTTCCGCCATCTTGGTTGGAGCTCTGTGCTCTCGCTTTGCCCATGAGGCAGTCTTTGTTGCTTCAGTCCGCTTCGGGCTGTCTCCGCTTGATGGACCGGGATCTCCCCCACCGGTCCAGAGGGGGGGGCAGCGGGGCTTGCTCATAGTGCCTGCTTTGCCGGTGCGTCTCATGGTCAGGAGAGCGGCCGTCTCCCCCGTCCCATGTGTGCTAGGCCGCACTGTCAGCCGCGGCATTGGCGGGTCATGCGCGGGTCTCTTACCCTCCTGCCACCTGCGTTCTGTTGCAGGGAGCTTATGGGTATGTGGTATCGGTGTTTGTTCTGCTGGACACCGTCTCAGGTCGCTTATATCGCCATTATCGAGCGGGAGCTCTTGAGAGATACGTCTTGTCGCCATGATGGTTAGGCCCCGCCCCCCGATATCTCACTATTTTTGACTTTTCTGAGCCTGTCAAGTCCTTCTTTTGACCCATTTTGCCAAAGGAAAGGAAGTTGCCTAATAATTATGCACACCTGATATAGGGTGTTGATGTCATTAGACCACACCCCTTCTCATTACAGAGATGCACATCACCTAATATGCTTAATTGGTAGTAGGCTTTCGAGCCTATACAGCTTGGAGTAAGACAACATGCATAAAGAGGATGATGTGGTCAAAATACTAATTTGCCTAATAATTCTGCACTCCCTGTATGTGGTCTTACCAGTGATTTAAAAAGAGGCAAAATGATATTCTTGTCCCGAGAATGAATGCCCTTTTTTATGCATGACAATACCTTACCGGCCTTGGCCGCTGCGGATTGACACTGCACATTGTTGCATAGTTGTCGTCTATAATAATTCCCAAGTCCTTTTCATGTGTTGTTATCCCTAATTCGCTTCCATTAAGGGTATACGTTGCTTGTGTATTCTTTATGCCTAAGTGCATAACTTTGCATTGTTCAACATTAAATTTAATCTGCCATTTGAGTGCCCAGTCCCCCAGTCTATCTAAATCCCTCTGCAGCAAAGTAATATCTTGCTCACATTGTATTATTTTACAGAGTTTTGTGTCATCTGCAAACACTGAAACATGACTTTCAATGCGGTCTTCAAGATCATTTATAAACATGGTAAATAGAAGGGGTCCCAGAAGAGACCCCTGAGGGACACCACTTGCTACCTCTGTCCAGCTTGAAAATTTACCATTAATGACAACTCTTTGTACTCTGTTTTTAAGCCAATGTTCTACCCAAGAACAAGCATTTTCAGCTAGACCGATTTCCTTAGTCTGATTCACTCCGGCCAGGTGTTTTTATTCCAGGAAGAGAAGGTCGTGATAACACCATCAGAGCACTCAACAGCATACACGCTGCCCGGTTGACCAAGAAGGATATGGTTCTTCTTTCCACAGACATGGCAAAAACTTAAGACCGTGTAGACTGTCTTTACCTTGCAACCATGTTACAATAATAGGATTTGAACCACACATGCGCGCCTTGGTGCAGTCGCTATACACTACCCCTATGGCTTGTATCCGCGTCAACGGCGCACCCCATTTCTAATTCAGAATGGCACACATCAAGGCTGTCCCCCCTCCTGTTTTCCCTCTCTTAGAGCCCTTTCTGGAGGCTGTCAGACAGAGGTAACACCGTGTAGCAGTATGCGTGGACGATATGCTCTTCTTCCTGGAACAACCCAGGGTCTCACTACCTAACCTGATAGAGTCTTTTAGGCGGTTCGGAAAACTTTCAAACTTAAAACTGAACATGGATAAGTCGGAGGCGCTCCACCTATCACATGTCCCAGAACCCACCGCACACCTCTGGGCACAATTTTCCTTCACCTGGTGCGAGTATAATTGGCGATATCTGGACATATGGATAAAGCAGGATCTTACCCAGTTGTACTGGCTCAACTACCTCCCGCTAACCACACTACAAAAGGACATGCAACGTTGAACCCCTCAATACATCTCGTGGTTCTGCTGCATCAGTGCGGTCAAGGTGAAGGTCTTACCACGTATTTTGTACCTATTCCAGACTATACCGATCACTATCCTTAGGGTATTCTTTAGTTCCATAACAACCGCGTTATGAAAGTTCGTATGGAAGCAACGCCCTACCAATCTACAACAGGTGCTCCTAGTATTGCCCAAACAGGCTGTGGGCACTGGTCTCCCATCAATAGTGACATATTACCATGCCACCCATCTACACAGATTTCTGGAATGGCACGCTAACCCATCTAAGAAGCAGTGGGTGGACATGGAGATTCCGTCAATCCCGTCACCCCTATGGCTGGTAATCTTACATTGAGTGCCCCAAGTACGGCATATGGTGCACCCTTCGCTTTCAACGACAGCTGACGACGTCACCCAACCCACTTGCCCCTATCACAAATAACCCAGATCGATGGACTGGGTGCTAGAGAGCTGGCTGGTTTCCAGACTACGGATTGGGTGTACATGCACCAATGGGGCACTTAAGACTTCAGCTTAAGACCGTCACAGCACTAGCACAGGACAGAAAGCCGACCCCACAAGAGCAGTTCCGCTACCACCAAGTAAAAAATTTTACTACGGGTCCATGCAGACCCCTGACACAATATGAGTTTCTATGCACTAGGAGGGAGCATGTCTCTATCATGTACTCGCTGCTCCTGTTAAATAGAGGTGACATTCCACTTGGGTACACAAGTAGGTGGGAGAGAGAAATGGGAGTCACCCTAACAGACCAAGAATGGGACAAAATCTTTACCCTCACACACACATGCTCGATAAGCTCTAAGTTCTAAGAGTTAAGCTACAAACTGCTAGACGTCCTGCACCATATACTTGTGGAAAACCCTAAAGAATGCTAGTTTTGCGGGTTGGGAGATGGGACCAGACTCCACATATTGTGGTCCTGTCCTGCAATTGCTCCCTTTTGGAAGACAATACATGCTAAAATACAGGGAGTCACTAAAACCACCTTTGCATTCTAACCACTGACTATGCAGCTACACCACACCACATTACCACTGAAAATATATAAAAAATCATTAACCCTCCCTTTTCTAACAGCCACAAAGTCCCTAGTCCCAGCAATCTGGAAACAGTGTTCCAACCCTCCAGCAATGGGTAGCTAATGTTGAGGAGATCTACAACATAGAATCTGTGACGGCGGCCCTGTATGGACGCTCAGAGAAATGTATTCAAACTTGGGCCCCCTGGCTAAGCTACATCAACCGGGCTCTACCACTGCCATATTATGGCACCCTGTTGGCCTATTATACTGGATGGGACAGAGGGGTGGAGAGGAGCAAACTTGGGTTGGGGGGGGGGGGGAATGGTTTCCCTCTCTCTATTCTTCTCTCCTCCTTCCCCTCTCCTTTTTCTTCCTCTAGATCCCTTTCCACCACTGCCACTACAAAATACAACACCGCCTCATGACTGATTAGGATAGATAATTCCTATAACAAAAAGCGCCCCTCTGAATACAGCCAAAATAATGGACTGACCCACTAGCCTCCCACCGCACTACACGGCGAATAGTTGGAATAGTTGGACCGAACACATTCAAAGCTCATAAGCACTCGAGTGCACCCATTGCGAGTTGCGCAATCTTGACACATACTAGACTCATGGAAGCACGCAAAGGTTTTAAATGCCATACCTGCTGACAAACTTGTAGTTCTGATCTTGGCACACATTTGTATTATGTACTATCTAAACACAATGACAAAGTTGTTATATCTTTACTTCTGTTCTACTCTGTCAAAAAAGGATCAGTTTCGAGGATTATATTCCAATCACTGGACACAGCATATTTAATCCTCCCGAAGTGAAGGCTAGCTTCCCCCTGAAGAGCCCGCCCAACCAGCGAAAAGGCACATCGGGGCTCCAGTGTATTCAGGTTTTTCAGACTGCCCTGCCGACACACATTACTTTGATGCTAACCATCTGAGGCAGCAGGGCGGATCATCCTCCTCCACTCAGTGATTGTATTCAGATACATTTACTTCGTTTTGGCACTAGCTACTATTAACAAAGACTGTTGTCTTTGGCATATAGTTGAAGCCCAGATGCCCTTGAAGGCACAGATCAGCATTGATTCCGCAGTGCCATTATTTGCTGTCTGGTAACACTCATCACTCTATATACAGAGATAGTCAGCTCAGTTTGTTTACATATCTAGGTGCCCTCGAAAGCACAGGATATAGGTGTACAAATCCAGCAGGGTGTTACCAGATTTAGAAACTTTTACTTGGCAAGAACTTTATCCTATGCATTCACTCATTGACTGAGGCTCATAGAATCACACTATTTAGTTAAGGCTCCCCTTGCCTTTACACTTGTCTACCTATTAGCAATGTTGTTGCTCTTCTGTCCACTATTGGATCATAACATTATCCATACATATGTGTATCATATGTGTATCATATAGCCAGTGCAGTATAGTCTGTACACAGAGTTCGTTCTTTCTGGCAGACACAGAGCATTTAGTGACCTCGGATTGGGCAATCCCACTATTATTCAGACTGAGGCTCTGTGTTTACCACTTTTCAAGACAATATTGTAAATACTTTTGTTTTCATTAGAAACTGTTATCCAATTACATATACTTTGTTATTCTGGAAACACGGATCCGAATTAAAGTGTTTAACGTTTCATGTATGTTCTGCACATGGGATAGTACACACCTATACACACAATGCTTAACAAGGATTGTGAATTTACACTATAAATACCTTTGTATTTTCAAACACGTTATACCTGTGAAGGACTGCCTGGCACCCGGACAGGGTGTCTCCGGCAATCGCTGCTTCTTAGTAGCCTGGAGTACTATAAGCACCGTAGCCCCTTAGCCGCCATAGCTTGGCTGGGGTCTCCTACTCCAGAGAATCTAGCAGATATAGCTGTGTAGCTCCTACAAGAGCTGTTCCCTACAATCACGAGACGAGACTGCGTGTTGAGGGTGAAGTGAACTGATTTTAATAGGACCACACTTGGCCTTTTATGACAATACCCATGCAAGGGATACTCCCACCTGGACCTGATGGAAGACTACAGTACAAAGTTACAGACCAATGACAAAGTTTTTTTAAGTACAGGACACTCCCATACATAATCATACAATCTCTCCCCTCTGCTTGGGAGATAATTGAGTCAGGAACTGTACTAACAATTATTTCCAGACACAAAAAAAAAACAAAAAAAAACACATTTTTATAAAACCCCAAAAGTTCCTTTAAAACATACAAAACCCCCACAAAAGTTACATCCCCTGGTAGCTCCAATATGGGTGAACAACATATCCAAAAATTACCCAGATCGGTTCAGTGGTTCATGAATTTCCTGGAAGTCATAGTTTTGGCTGACCGCAAGCATGGTCACATGCCCAAAGGGTTTCATAGCATCATGGCTAAGTGCTGCTGGGGGACTGACCGGGAACCGCAAAGTTTTCATGCCGAAAATAGTTCTAGGGCATTCACGGCTAAGTCCCCCTGAAGTCTATTTGCAGTTTTGGTCAATGCGAACGGCCGCAAGTGAGCTTGCATTTAGTTCTATGGAAAGTGCCGAACCAGGGGGAATAATATATGGATCTTTACAGTCACTGACCAGGCCCATAGTCTTTTGGCAGGGGGCTGGCAAGCAGACCCCTCCAAAAGCCCGTGGCGAGGTTCTGTTCCTCACAATACCTAATAAATGTTAAGTTTTACATAGATTTGACTCATCGCGGTCAGGGTACCTGTACAGTTTTTCCTCTTTCTACTATGGGGTTCATGCCCTTTTGCCCTTAGACCTTAGATTTCTAAATCTCTACTCCCACCTTAATTTCTTCTAGTTTTCTCTTATCTAAGGCTTCACTCTTAATGACACCATTACAGCAATCAATATAGCCACACGTGTGTAATGTTTGTATCAACTTAATATACTACACTTTTAATTGCTTTCAGGCGTTTTAGAACACCAAACACACACTTTACTTATGGGTCTTTATTTCAAGGATTTTTTGCTTTCATGATAAATAGAAAAAAAAACAATACATACCCGAGTTAAAGAGCGTGATTAATTTATGTTGCTCTTTCACTAATCTCTGCAGTTGTTCCATTTGTTGCATCATTAGTTGATCAGGCTGGGCGGTGTTCTGAAAGAGGAAAAATAAAATTGAATCTATGGATGTGTACAGTTATGGGATACTGTATATGTAACTGTCTCTTGAGATTATTTTTGAGATACACACACACTATATATAAACAAACCACCTCTTTTACAGGTAGGATTTTGTCACAGGTCTTACAGTAACCACAGCCTTCTAGGGTATACAAAGTCCAGGACACATACAGTTCAGTTTTCCTTTTTTATTTGATGAGAAAACAGGTGCGTTGAATAAAAACAAACAAAACAAATTTCCCTGCTCTTACTAGACAGAAATAACTATCTGTAATTGGGTGGCTTTCCTACTTACCAATTTTCAAAATCAAAATAGATTTGCAATAAACACAATTGTTCTCTCTCTCTTCAGCTCTCTTAGCTGGCTTTTTCTCCCACTCGCTGCAGCAGGCTGATCTCTTCTTTTTAAAGGGACTCTCCAGCCAACCCGTTTTACTCACCTGGTTCCAGCGCCAGGAGCCTCTTGAAGCCGCAGCCCCTATTTCCTCAAAATGACGAAATAGGCAGGTGCGAGCAGGGAGCAATCAGACGCTTCCGTTTGGAAGCGTCATTGCTCCCTTGTGCGCATGCGCGGCTTCGCGGCACATGCGCACATACTTCATTCATGCCGCCCTCTGAAGTCCTGAGCGCGGTGTGCGTGGCCGCGATCTGAGCTAACTGGCCGCTCAGCTCGCGGTCTTTGCCCGCCCCCTCTCCTCGGCTGACAGGCAGGAGAGAGAAGGCGCGCGCACACAGTGCCTTCTCTCTCCTGCACACGTCAGACGTATTTTAATACGTCTGACGTGTACAAGGCCTTTTTAGGGCCCTACATGATAGGAAGTCTCTCTAGTGGCCGTCTGAGTGACGGCCACTGGAGATATTCCTATCAATGTAAACACTGTATTTTCTCTGAAAATACAGTGTTTACATTAGATTGCCTGCAGGGAACTATAGATCTCACCTGAACAACTACATTAAGCTGTAGTTGTTCAGGTGACTATAGTCTCCCTTTAAAGGCCTGCCTGCTAATTTACCAGCTAGTGTCAATTAGTTCACATCTCTGGAACTCTTAAGTTAAAGGACAACTGTAGTGCCAGGAAAAAAAAAAAATTGTTTTCCTGGCTCGATAGAGTTAATAGGTCTCCTCCACCCCCGCTGGGCTGAAGGGGTTAAAACCCCTTTAGCCATTTACCTTTCTCTCCTCCTCCTGCCTGCTGTGCGCACATTCAAACAGTCCATAGGAAAGCATTCCTCAATGCTTTCCTATGGACGTCCAGCGTCTTCTCACTGTGGTCGCGGAAGCGCTTCTAGCGGTTGTCAGTGAGACAGCCACTAGAGGCTGGATTAAGAAACTTAATCCAGAGAAACTGCTATGTTTTCAGCTGCAGGGTTAAAACTAGAGGGACCTGGCACCCAGATCACTTCATTGAGCTGAAGTGGTCTGGGTGCCTATAGTCGTCTTTTAAATCCAAGTTCTGGTCTGTTACAGAGAAACTAGTGCTGTTGGAGCACTGGCCCACCCTTCTCTCCAAATGTTCCGCCCCAGGGACCACTTCATTGAGATGAAGAGGTCTGGGTGCCTATAGTGGTCGTTTAAATCCAAGTTCTGGTCTGTTATAGAGAAACTAGTGCTGTTGGAGCACTGGCCCACCCTTGTCTCCTAATGTTCCGCCCCAGGGACCCATGCTGTGTTTTGCAGAGTATCAGCAATGTATTTTGTAAACTTAACAACTCTCCCTGTGACATTTAACTGAAAAATCTCTGGCTGCTGTTTAGCAAAGCAGGCCTGATATATCTTCCTTCAACCACTATTCCACATTTTCGCTCATATATCCACCCCCCGGCTCATATGTATGGGTTTGAGTGACCATGGAAATCAAAGAGAGTACCCTGGAAATCCCATCAGCATTTCCTTGTTTTAGACCAGCCCCGTGTTCGACAGTGAAATTAAAAGATTGTAAACACAAAAAGCATCTGGTTACTCTGGAGTTATTTTCTTTGTTCTGAGACATCCATGTAAAAGGTGCATGGTCCGTTATCAATCGGAACTTTCTGCCCAACAGGTAGTATTTAAGAGAGTCTAATGCCCGCTTAATAGCAAGACACTCTTTTTCAACAATAGAGTAGTTCTTCTCATGTGGGTTTAACTTCCTGTTCAATAAGAAAACTGTGTTCTTTACCCTGGTATTCCTGTGAAAAAATAGCCCCCAAGCCCACATCAGAAGCATCTGTCTGAACGATAAAGTCACTGGAAAGATCTGGGGTCACCAAGACAGGTTGGCTACAGATAGCTTCCTTCAGACTTTTAAAAGCCTGTTCTGCTTCAGGGCACCATTTAACTATAACTGTTCAGTTCCTACCTCAAAAAAACTTTTGGTTTTAGAAGAAAACAGACAGGCAAATGTTTTAAGATAAAATATATTAAAACATATTAACTGTTTTCGTTGTCTATTTTTTTAACTTGTGGATGTGGCATACTTGTGGATGTGGGTATGACCACTAGACCACTTAAAGTGAGATTTCTGGAACACTGCAATAATCTCAAGGAAAAAAAAAATCATAAAAAATTTCCTTTTTTCAATTTTGAAAACCTTTTATGCACTGGTTTGGAAAAGGAACACTGAATGAGAGAGGAGGAGATCAAATCATGAAGTTAAGAACCCCCAAAAAAAGGGGGGGAGGGGCTTGGATTTTTACACTTAAAACTTAATGTAGATTTCAATATAGTTTGTTTTTTAGAGTATTTTTATTTATTTATTTTTAAAACATGGGGTCTCTCTATTATTCTATTAAATACTGCAAAATTTGTCATATCTATTCATGATATCCCCCCCTTTTTCTAGTTTTCTTTTATATATCCCACACAAAATATTATATATCTGTCTTACCTATTTTTATACAAATATAAGTATCCGTAAAGATGTCTTTTATAATGTTATATATAAAAAACGTAATTAATTTTCTTTTTTCTGTTCTTGCTATTTTTTATTTATTCATATCGTTCTGTGTGAGAATGAGGATTCTATAATACTGGTGAATTTACGGACTATGAACTTCTGGAATGCATTTTTGGAACGCAAAAGCAACCATGGCGTAACCGGAAGACAAAATGAGGCTTGGGATGCAAAGCCTCAAATCAAGGAAACGCAGGTGATTTACATCTAGTCACCGTTCCAGATTGGCTGATGGTAGCCAAGGACAGTGTGAAAAGGATATTTAAAACAGAAATCTGACGGAGAACAACAACAGTGCGACTGGATGCCCCTGAGGAAGTCCATTTCAAGGACGATACGCATAGGGTTGGGAGGACAACATAGTGACTTTACTTAATGTTTATTTATTTTTGTTGAATCTTTGTATATTTGCTTTAAAGAAAGTTTACATAAAAAAAAAAAAAAAAAGATACAGGAGAAAGCTCACAGGTCTCTTTATAATGCAATCCCATCAAAACCTTTTGTTACGTAACAATCACATTTTCTTCCGTAGAAAAAAAAAAGGCGGCCGGCAGTGCCAGTGGAATGGCTTGGAGAAGGTAGAGGACCCTCGGGAGTATACAGTTGCAAGAAAAAGTATGTGAACCCTTTGGAATGATATGGATTTCTGCACAAATTGGTCATAAAATGTGATCTGATTATCATCTAAGTCACAACAATAGACAATCACAGTCTGCTTAAACACACAAAGAATGAAATGTTGCCATGTTTTTATTGAACACACCATGTAAACATTCACAGTGCAGGTGGGAAAAGTATGTGAACCCCTAGACTAATGACATCTCCAAGAGCTAATTGGAGTGAGCGGTCAGCCAGCTGGAGTCCAATCAATGAGATGAGATTGGAGGTGTTGGTTACAGCTCCACTGCCCTATAAAAAACACACACCAGTTCTGGGTTTGCTTTTCACAAGAAGCATTGCCTGATGTGAATGATGCCTCGCACAAAAGAGCTCTCAGAAGACCTACGATTAAGAATTGTTGACTTGCATAAAGCTGAAAAGGGTTATAAAAGTATCTCAAAAAGCTGTTTGATGCTGTTCATCAGTCCGTGGTAAGACAAATTGTCTATAAATGGGGAAAGTTCAGCACTGCTGCTACTCTCCCTAGGAGTGGCCGTCCTGTCAAGATGACTGCAAGAGCACAGCGCAGACTGCTCAATGAGGTGAAGAAGAATCCTAGAGTGTCAGCTAAAGACTTACAAAAGTCACTGGCAAATGCTAACATCCCTGTTAGCGAATCTACAATACGTAGTACACTAAACAAGAATGGATTTCATGGGAGGATACCACAGAGGAAGCCACTGCAGTCCAAACAAAACATTGCTGCATGTTTTTAGTTTGCACAAGAGCACCTGGATGTTCCACAGCAGTACTGGCAAAATATTCTGTGGACAGATGAAACCAAAGTTGAGTTGTTTGGAAAAAACACAACACTATGTGTGGCGAAAAAAAGGCACAGCACACCAACATCAAAACCTCATCCCAACTGTGAAGTATGGTGGTGGGGGCATCATGGTTTGGGGCTGCTTTGCTGCGTCAGGGCCTGGACGGATTGCTATCATCAAAGAAAAAATGAATTCCCAAGTTTATCAAGACATTTTGCAGGAGAACTTAAGGCCATCTGTCTACCAGCTAACGCTCAACAGAGGATGGGTGTTGCAACTGGACAATGACCCAAAGCATAGAAGTAAATCAACAACAGAATTACTTGAACAGAAGAAAATACGCCTTCTGAAGTGGCCCAGTCAGAGTCCTGACCTCAACCTGATTGAGATGCTGTGGCATGACCTCAAGAAAGCGATTCACACCAGACATCCCAAGAATATTGCTGAACTGAAACAGTTCTGTAAAGAGAAATGGTCAACAATTACTCCTGACCGTTGTGCACGTCTGATCTGCAACTACAGGAAACGTTTGGTTGAAGTTATTGCTGCCAAAGGAGGTTCAACCAGTTATTAAATCCAAGGGTTCACATACTTTTTCCACCTGTACTGTGAATGTTTACATGGTGTGTTCAATAAAAACACGGCAACATTTCATTCTTTGTGTGTTATTAGTTTAAGCAGACTGTGATTGTCTATTGTTGTGACTTAGATGAGGATCAGATCACATTTTATGACCAATTTATGCAGAAATCCATATCATTCCAAAGGGTTCACATACTTTTTCTCGCAACTGTATTCATTTTGGTCGTGGCACAGGCGGGTACGCCCATCTGTCAAAGTCAGCTAGCAGTGTCTTCAGCAAGGGTATGAAGTTACATTGATAAATGACTCATGGGTCTATAGGCACCCAGATTTGAAGATACTCCATTTTACCAAAGCACCAGTGTAATGGGAACAACAAGTTCAAAGTCGCTTAGTCAGCAGGGGGGAATGGGACATTCAACACTTCGCATTTCGACAAATTGAGCTTGAAGCCTGAAAAACTGCCAAATCTTTTGAATTCTGAGAGAAGGCAAGGCAGCGTGATCCGCGGATATGATACGAAGTAAAGGAGGTCATCTGCATATGCTGAAACCTTATGTTCCACACCCTGCCAAGCATAACCTCAGACGCTTGGGTTCAGACGAATTGGCTCAAGTAGTAGTTCCAGGAACATAGCGAAACAACAGAGAGAGGGGGCAGCCCTGTCTCGTTTCATTGTGGATTTTGAAGTCGGCCGTCAGGGCCCCATTGACCATCACGAGGCGCGCAGGTGGTCTCTCCCAATCCCATCCTCCTCAACATGGCAAACGTACACGACCAGTTGACACGGTCAAATGCCTTCTCTGTGTCAGTTGATAGTAATAGGAGGCATTTCTGCATTTTCCTTGCATGATGTTGTAAAGCGAAGAGTCTTAATGTGCTGTGTCGCGCCTCTCTTCCTTGGACAAACCCTGTCTGGTCTGCATGGATCAAGGTCGGCAGAATGGACTGCAGTCTAGTTGATAGGACCTTTGTGAATAGTTTAGCATCAACGTTCAGCAGTGAAATTGGACGATAGCTACTGCAGGTAGCTATCCCGGTTTGAGGAGGACTGCTATTGTCGCTACTTAATGTTTATTTTGTGTTTGTTTTTCATTTTATTTTCTTCCAATAAGTTTGTTGGATTTTATTTTTGGACTTCAAGCTGCTGTCCTGTATCCTGTTATAGAGCACTTTGTATCCTGGGTCTGGAAAATAACACTGTGATATGCAAGTCTAAGAGATCCATTTTGTAAGTGCATTTAAAATAAAGAGGTGTTTAACTTTTTTAGTGGTACACTATGTTTGTTTCTCTCCCTCTCTTTTCCATGTGTTCAATGGGATAAAATAAATAAATAAAAAAGGATAGAAGTCTACATCTTACAAGGATACCTTGCGCCTGCAAACAATTTACTTTTGTGAGTGCAATATAACGTCACCAGCTTTCTATACAATAATACAATATTACACTATTTTAGCTGTCACAGCACTCTGATTGGTTGGCTTGAAATCCTATGTTTTGTGTCATTTTATACAGTGTGGGAAAGTTCTTTGGAATTTTCCCATCCTGTGTAATTTGACTCATAACACTGATTGGTTGCTTTTCAAATTGAAAGCAACCAATCACAATGTTATTATTCACCGTACCCAAATAATAGTGAGGGGGGTAATAAACGAACTCTGGAAACTAAAATTTCATACCTACCATTTGATGTCTTTTTTCAGCCCCCAAAAAAGGCCAAATAAAAATCCATAATACCCATAGTAACTGATTTAAAAAAAAAAAAAAAAAAAAAAATCAGTGCCCCACAAAAAATATGCCGAAAAAACAAAAAACAGACGGTAAAAAAAAATAATAATCCTTCTTTATCCATGGGGAAAGGTTTATAAAGGAGTATTTAATCTCCCATAAGTTTTAATAAGGGGGGGGATAGGTTAGGAATTAATATTACTACAAGGGGGAGCTGGTAGCGCTGCCTGCTCCCTTCTTGTTTGTGTTTTTTATTCGTCCATGCGCACTATTTTCTCCATGGTGTGAGGGTTAATTCCAAAACGGTAATGCATTTGGCATTTGCCCTTTTATTTCGTTTAGATTTCGTTTGTAGGGCTTTCGAATATGAAAAAACCTTAATTTTCGGATGAAATTGTATTCGTACAAAAACGAATGCACATGTCTAGTGTCTTCTCCTTGAGCCCAGCTTCTGCATTGAAGCTGCAGAAGCCTTAGATTGAGTGCCTAAGACAAGGCTTGAAAAATCCCTGATGACTGGCTGCCAAGGCAAGATATTTTTGCCTGGTGCCTGGTGTTTGTCAGCCTTTTCATCAGCACTGGCCACCTTAGGGCCACTCCAGCTCTACAAAAAGTAGGGAGGTTGGGTAAACGTAAAATAAAGTAAAACAAATAATTTAGGAGTGTGAGAGAATATCTGTCAGTCAGCGAGTATGTGTATGTCTAGGAGTGTGTTAAATCAGTGAGTGTGTGTCAGTGTATGTATGTGTGTCTGTCAGTGATTATGTCTGTTTAGTTAACCGGCCTGCCTCCGATCGCATGGGAAAGTTGTTTTTACTCACTATTTTTTTCCACGCCGTGCCAGTCTCGCCACGGCTGATCCTGCCAATCCAATTAAATTCCCAAAGCAAAATGCTGTGCTGCGCCAATCAGCGTCTCATAATAGAGATGCATTGGAAATATTCAGCGTTTCCATGCAAACCGTGAGATGCTAAACATAGGTGCTGTACTAGGAAGCACCTCTTGTAGCCGTCTTAGTGAATGCCACGGTTACTAGGCAACAAAATAAACACTGTATATTCTTTGAAAAGGCAGTGTTTACATTAAAAAGCCTGAAGGGTCAGGCTTTAGACACCAGAACCACTACATTAAGCTGGCGACTATAGTGTCCCTTTAAGAATTGTATTTTTAGCTGGCTCCAAGATTCAAAACAAATTTGTCAAGCCCTACCCTTATGAGCTAAGGCTAACAACTCTTTGGTTATATACCTTGCTCTGGGGGTCTGCTACCAGCTGATTTGGACTTTGGGCTCACACCAAGCCACAGTGGATTTCTCAGACACATTTTTCTGGTGAAGAATTAGACTGGGCACTTTCATCTGGTTAACCCTTTCACTACCAAACAGTTTGCAAAAATAAAAACCCGTCCAGAAGCAGTTTATTTTGAGTGTCATGGAAACTGTTTAAATGTATTTTTTGAGATTCAGTATGCTTAGATAGCACATTATTTCAAGGACCACTCCACAGGCATAAAGCACTTCAGCTTGCTGAAGGATTTTATGGGTGAGGTGTATCCCATATAAAAGTCACTTCAGAAAAAGGCAGATACTTTCTATTTGAAATCAGCACTTTTCTAATTAAATAATGAAACGCTACCCTGCCCTGGTTGTCAAACAAACAATCAGTGAGGTTTCCAGGTTTTGCAAGCTCTTTTAAGATATATATGCTCAATAAATACATAAATGAAAAAAGTGTGCATGTATTCATTGGGTGTGTATCTACCAAACAATGATAAAAAAAAAAAAAAATTATATATATATATAGTAATAATTTGCAGTGTATAGATAGTGTTCCTTCAATGGAATCAAAAACAAATATTTTTGTTGGACAGAATTTTTTTTATTTATTTTTTAACACAATAAACAAGTTACTAAATATTAAGTTACAAATAATAAAACAGCATTGTAACTAAACATGTATTCCACTCACATTGTTCCCATATGTTCCTAGTAAATATTGTTCCATATATAATCATAAAATATAATTTATTTATTTTTTGCATCTCAATGACATTGCCTCTTTGGAGTTGTGAAAGGGTTTAGAGAACTGTCATGTACTGCTTTTTCAAAACATTTAGAAGGGACAATGAATCCTTCACTATTTTGGCAGTTCACTTGTCAAACTTTTAGACTCCGCTCTCAGGGCCAGATTAAGAGCCCAGTGGGCCTGGAGCGGACAATTCTGATGGGCCTAATTACAGAATCTTATCGACCAAAAACACTAAAACAACCATAACTCCCAAGCGTTGTGTATCTGATGGAGATGGTGTTGGAGGGAAAGGATGCAGCTATAACGAAAACACATACTCTATGCTAATCTCTCTCTAATTTATGCTTTCATCTTTCAAATAAATCCATACCCCCTAATAGCAGTGTCCAGTAAAGCAGGAAGTCAATGGGCAGGGTAAAAGGGTGGGCCACTGACGCGAATCACGTAACCAGACTTGCCAAATGGGGTGAACATGCCCAAAAAGGGGGCATGTTTGTCCAAAGAATTGGAAGGTCAGCCTGGCATGAATGCATGTCAGGCTGCCTGCCAATCCTGCAGGCTGTCCAACTAAGTGCATACTATGCAGGCAGCACCCTGAGTTTGACAAATGCATCAAATGATGCGCCTACTCCACGCTTTCTAAGGTCTGTCCCTTAGCACTCACATGTCCACTTGTCTCCTTATCTTACTAGCAGGCGTTCCTGATATATAGTCTGGGACAGAGTAAAGGTGTATGTAGTGAGTGTAGAAGAAAAGGGACATGCCACAGTGTTAGAGAAACCAAAGACTGCATTACCTAAACTCATTTTATTGTCAGCCAGTCCACACAAGTTCTGTTGCCATACATCACTCTTAAGCTTCCAAACTTAAAAGGACACTCTAGTCACCAGAACAACTACAGCTTATTGTATTTGTTCTGGTAAGTAGAATCATTCCCTTCAGGCTTTTTGCATTATACACGGTCTTTTCAGAAAAAATAACTCCACTAGCCACTCCTTAGATGGCTGCTAGAGGTGCTTCCTGGGGCAGTACTGCCTAGTGTGCAGCACTGCCATTCAGTGTCTCCACCCTCTGCATGCAGACACTGAACTTTCCTCATAGAGATACATTGATTCAATGTATCTTTATGAGGAGATGCTGATTGGCAAGGGCTATGTTTGACTTGTGCTGGCTCTGCCCAGGGCCGGACTGGCCCCCCGGGATACCCGGAAATTTCCCGGTGGGCCGTTGCACTTGGGGCCGCACAGTGCAGCAGCCCTTCCTCTCCCCACCCAGTACACACATTGGGGGTACTGGGGAGCACAGGTCTCCTCTTACCTCTAGAAGAGGCTTTCCTTTATCCACTCGCAAGCAGCAGGTGCAGTAATTAGAACTTTCAATGCTGCTTGCGAGCCTGGAGTGAGTGCAGGGAGGATGGAAGTCTCTGTCCCTGCCTGACAGCATTCAAACACACGAAAGTATGTGACCTGGCAATCAGACAGAGCAGGGTAGCCCACACAGGTCTTCTAAAGTCTTGCTTCCTGTGTGTAAAGTGCGGTCAAGCAGGGAGGCCGGTCAGAGAGCTGGAGACAGGCTGCTGGGAAGGAGCAAGGTAGGCTCAGTGAGCAGAGGCACCCAGGCATTTCATTTTAATTGTACTGATTCTTATAGTGTTTATATTTGAGGGTGTAGTTGTGAGTGTGTTTGGTGTGTCAGTATGGATCAGTGTGTCAGTGTGGATCAGTGTGGATCAATGTGTGTGTCAGTGTGGATCAATGTGTCAGTGTGGATCAGTATGGTTCAATGTGTGTGTATATGTCAGGGAGTGTGTATGCATTAGTGATTGTGTGCCAGTGTTTGTATGGGATGCAGCATTAATTTGTGTGCCAGTGTCTGTTGAGTACATGTCAGTATGTAAGGGCATCAGTGACTACACGCCAGTGTGTCAGTGTGTGTGCCAGTGAGTATTTATTAATTAAAAATCCATGTGTCGGTCTATTTTTTGTTTGTTTTTTTAATTAATTTTAAAAAAATGTGTATATATATATATATATATATATATATATAGGTGAACGCTTGGCACTCACCTCCAAAAAAATATAAATTTGTAACTCACATGCCTGGGTGCAAATTGTTGGCGTCAAATATATAAACAAAAATAAAAATCAAAATGCACTCACAGGTCTTCTGGTTAATAGGAAAACTGGTGCTTTAATAAATCATCTGTGATGTACAAAGAAATGATCTTGAAAAAGACCCGGCAGGGTCGAAACGTCGATTGATTTCTTTGTACATCACAGATGATTTATTAAAGCACCAGTTTTCCTATTAACCAGAAGACCTGTGAGTGCATTTTGATTTTTATTTTTGTATATATATATATATATATATAAAATTTTGCTTTATCTATGTGATTTGGTGATTTGTGGGAGTGTTATTCATCTATATATTTGCACAAATGTATATTAATATATATATATTTTTTTTTTCCAGCCCCCACGGTGATCGGCTGCCTGAGAGCAGAGGCAGGCATTGGGATCACTGAGGACTGAGGCAGGCAGGCTGCTGAAGGAGGGAGGGGGCAGCCGGTTCATGGAGAGCTGTGGGAGGAAGGCAGGCGGCTGACAGAGGGAATTGGGCAGCCAGCTCATTTATTGCAGAGGGAGGGAGAGGGGTGGCTGGCCCATGGATAGAAAAGATGGCAGCTGACGGAGGGGAGCAGCCGGGTAATGGAGAGCAGAGGGAGGCGGGCGGCTGATTTAGTGCCACGGCGAAGGAGCTGTAATCTCCCTACTCTGCTCCCTTGCGCGGCTTGCAGTGATTCACGGAGCTGGGTTATGATGTCACTCTGGCCCCCGGCTCACTAAACGTGGGAGGGAACAGAGTAGGGAGATGACAGCAGTGCTACTAGACCCCAGGGAAAGCATATTCTCTCTAGCTCTCTAAAGGTAGGGAGGCTGGGTGGATTTAAATTTAAATAAAAAAGTAATTACTTGTGAGTGTGTGTGTCTGTCTGTCTGAGTGTGTGTGTTTTTGAGTATGTCTGTCGGAGTGTCGGTCTGAGTGTCTGTCTCTGTCTATGAGTTAGTCTGAGTCGGTCAGTAAGTGTGTGTGTTCCCTCCAATCACATGGGAAAGGGTTTGGGGTTTTATTTTTTGTTTTTTTTAACTCACCTTTTTTCCATGCTGTGGCTGACCCCACCTCCATGGCTGAAATGCTCAACCCTGACGATCTCAGCCAATCCAATTCTTCCTCATAGCAAAGCATTGGGAGACTATTGAGCATGCAAGGCAAATGCCACTGCGCCAATTTAACTTCTCATAGAGATGCATTAAATCAATGCATCCGTATAGGGAACATTAACGTAGGTGCTGTACAGTGTGAAGCACTGACCCAGGAAGCACCTCTAGAGGCCGTCTGAGTGACTGTCGCTAGAGGTGTCACCAGGCAGCAATGTAAACACTGCCTTTTGTCTAAAAAGTCAGTGTTTACATTTAAAAGCGTTCAGGGTCAGGATATAGACTTCAGAGCAACTACATTAAGCTGTAGTGGTTCTGGTGATTGTGTCCCTTTTCTAGCTGGCTGCTAGATTCCAAACTAATTTGTCAAATTGTGTGTGTGTGTAGCACCCCATTTAAGCATGTTCAGGTGCCACCCCATGTTATATATATATATATATATATTTTGTGATCCTTGTCTGCAGATAGCACGGTCCTCTAGGGTAAACAATAGGCACAGTCCTTTGGTTTTCATGTAATCCAGGCAGTTTTATTGTTAAACTCCACCACAGCTACAGCAGCAAATGAAAAAACAACAATAACACAAATCCCTATAAACAAAAGCCTAGCTCGTCTGAGCACTAACTAACATCAGACTCCTTCTCTCTCAGGGTTTAAACTAGAACAAAATAATATTTGGGTTCACCAACCTAGTGCCTTTGTCAGATCTCTACACTCCACACTCGGTTAGCATGTGGCTTCCATTCCTTCTAGAAATAAACAAAATTCTCTCTTTTCTGCACTCCCAGTGCTCCAAGCCAGCCTTGACTGCTTTCCTTTTGCACTCCCAGTGCTCAGTCTCCTTGCCTCTCTCCAACATGCTTCCAGGGAGGAAGCCAGCAATCCCCCCTTTACCTGCAAAGCAGGGAAGGGTTTATTCCCACTGCTACAGCTGATTATCTGCAACTGAGCAGTGGGTTGGAGACAGTTCCAAAAAACTCTTGCCTGGACCTGATTTCTCCCAGTTGTGTATACACTGAGGAGTGGAGCATTGGCCCACCTTGCTCTCCAAATGCTCCACACCCCAGGGGCCCATAACTAAACAGTGGTTTGTGTTGCCTACAACACATACTCCCCCTGGGGTTAAATGTTATAGGCCTATCTGCCTTCACTTTATATATATATATATATATATATATATATATATATATATATATATATATATATATATATATATATATATATATATATATATATACACACACACACACACACACACACACACACACACACACACACACACACAAACATCAGTATGATACACATATGCATACATAATACACATTTGGAGATTACACACGTATATAAACGTAACAAGGGTTTTACATTTTTCAAAGGGTTAATCGCTAAATTTCTCATTTTAGAAAGTGAAAATCTAAATTGCGTAATTTAGACCAAAATAGCGGATTCGAAAAATCCAAACTTCGCCATAGTGACAGCTTGACTATTGTAGCCTAATTTTTGGAATTTATTCACAAAATGTATTAGTTTAGTCGATAACCCTGCCCTTCTCTCACGCTTTCATTCCCGGGTATCAAACTATATCCAACGCAGAGTGCACTCATAGGATTGAGGACTAAACAAAATAATTTAAATTAAATTTAAATTAGACATGCAGCAGCTATCAGTCGATGACTATTCAAGTTTTGGGGATAAAACGTTGGGTACATAATTTTTTATCTTTTGTGTTTTTCCACCTGTATATCTGTCACAGTTGGCACAATTAATGTTAAGGCTGGTGTAAAAAAATTCCAGGGCTGCTTTTTATTCCCAGTCCGGCCCTGGCTCTGCCCCTGATCTGCCTAGTTGACAGTCTCAGCCAATCTTATGGGCAGGGCCGCCATGAGAAATTTTGGGGCCCCTGACAAAGCACAAGGACTGGGCCTCCTCTCTCTCCCCCTCCTTCCCTCCCCCTGCCCCCTGGGCCCACCCACGCCATACCTAGTCCGCTCACAATGATGCAGGACTTAATGTGGTGTGTATAGTGGAAGTGAATTAAAATGTGTGTAATGGATGTAGTGTTTGTGTGTATTAGATACTGTTTGTGCAGTGAATGCAGAGTGTGTGTTTGTGTAGCGGATGCAGTGTGTATAGTGAACGCAGAGTGTGTTTGAGTAGTGTGTGCACAGTGATGTCGTGTGTGTTTGTGTAGTGGATGTAGTATTTGTGTGTACTAGATGAAATGTGTTTAGTGGATGCAGTGTCTGTAGTGGATGTAGTGTATTAGATGCAGTGTCTGTGTATAGTGAATGCAGAGTGTTTTTAATTTGTGGTGGATGTAGTGTGTGGACTGTGAATACAGGATGTTTGTGTAGTGGATGCTGTGTGTACAGTTACTGCAGAGGGTATATTAGTGAATGCAGAGTGTGTGTCAGTATAGTGAATGCAGAGTGTGTGTTAGTGTGTAATGAATGCAGAGTGTGTGTTAGTGTGTAGTGAATGCAGAGTGTGTGTTAATGTAGTGAATGCAGAGTGTGTGTTAATGTAGTGAATGCAGAGTGTGTTAGTGTGTAGTGAATGCAGAGTATTGTAAAAATGTATGCAGTGTGTGTTGTGTCAGTGTATGCAGTCTGTGTGGTGTGTCAGTGTATGCAGTGTGTGTGTTGTGTTAGTGTGTGTTGTTGTGTTAGTGTATGCAGAGTGTGTTGTGTCAGTGTATGCAGTGTGTGTTGTGTCAGTGTATGCAGTGTGTGTGTTGTGTTAGTGTGTGTTGTTGTGTTAGTGTATGCAGTGTGTGTGTGTTAGGTTAGTGTATGCAGTGTGTGTGTGTTAGGTTAGTGTACGCAGTGTGTGTTAGTGTACGCAGTGTGTGTGCTGTTAGTGTACGCAGTGTGTGTGCTGTTAGTATATGCAGTGTGTGTGCTGTTAGTATATGCACGGTGTGTGTTGTGTTAGTGTGTGTGTTGTCTTAGTGTATGTAGTGTGTTAGTGTATGTAGTGTGTGTGTGTGTGTTTGTTGTGTTAGTGTATGTAGTGTGTGTGTGTGTGTTGTGTTAGTGTATGTAGTGTGTGTTGTGTTAGTGTATGCAGTGTGTGTATTGTGTTAGTGTATGTAGTTTGTGTGTGTATTGTGTTAGTGTATGCAGTGTGTGTGTAAATGTGCAATCTGGGGGGGGAGGGGGAGGAAGGGGCATTTTCACAGTAATTTTCTATTAAATTTAATTAAATGTTTCTGCCTGTTCTCTCTTCTAATAACTCTTGTGAGATCCGCGGCCTTCGCAACGCTCCACGCGACACACAGGCCGCGGGTCTCGCGAGAGTTATTAGAAGAGAGAACAGGCAGTGTGCTGGGCCCCCTCTGCGGTAACAGGGAGTCGGGGGGGCCGCGGCTGCACACAGATAGCGATACTCGCTATCTGTGCGTGCAAAGAGGGAAAGTGGGGCCCGGGACTGCCAGAGCAGTCCGGGCCCCTCAGGACCGCCGGGCCCGTGACAACCTTCATGGTTGTCACCCCTTGATGGCGGCCCTGCTTATGGGGAAGCATTGTAATTTGCTTAGACCACTACTTCTGATGATGTCAGTTCAAAGGCAGAGCCAGCATCTGCAGACTTGAATACAAGTAAGATTTTACTATATTTAGCTCGATTGTTGTTTTTACATAATAGGGTCAGAAATACATGATTGTGTTCCTGGCCCTATAATGTTACTCTAAGCAAGAGTATGTGAAGTGTAGTTAGGGTTGCCACCTTTCTTGGAAAAAAAAAAAAAATACCAGCCTTAATCATTTGTATAATTAGTTATGCATGACCTCACATGATGTAAATCACAATGAGTGATGTGACGGAACGTTGGCACTCCGACTGAGTACCTCCGCCAATCGATGCGCCTAGTGCTCGCTGAGGACTCCAACCGACACCATCAGCACTGCAGACCCCACTTCCAGCGATGCAGCTGCGCCATGGTCTCGCCATCTCCACCACCCTGGACCCATGGCCAGGGTCCAGCTTCCAGTGGGGAACCTCTCTTTTCCCAGAGAGCAGAAACAGGAACAAGCTCTTAGCAGAGCTTAGTGATCATACCCTGGGGAGTATAGTGATTATAGCAATCCCCAGAGTGTAGTTCTCCAATTCCCCAAACATGAGCCAAGGCTTCAAGAAAGGTACAAGATGATCTGATTTTAATGACCACACACTGGCTTTTATGCAAGTCCCCATGCAAGGGGACATCCCACAGGGTGGGACACAGTACAAAAAGTACAAAAAGTAAAACAACAGTAAAAAGGTTGCGCCTCAAGAAGGATAAAATAAATTAAATTCAAGTAAAAAGTCCAACGGGATAAATAAATTCAATAGGTAAAAAGTTCAACTTAAGTGTCCTTGCGAATAGTCTTTATAACAAGAAGTGCAGTAGTGAAGTCTTCATAAACTGTATTGGTTCCACTTATATAGAAGACAAAAAAGAGAGAGAGGGACGACCAATAGTGTAATATTGTATAATTCCAAAGGTGACGTATGAAAAGATAATAGTGGAGAACTCACATTTAATAGAGCTTATGTCCAGCTCTAGGATAAAAGTGCATACAGCGGTATGATCCCCGCTTATAGGATATGTCGTGGGTATCTCTCCGTCAGTGGTGTCCAACTCTCAAATAAGGAAAAAGAGAGACAGCCAATAGTGCTCACTGTTATAGTAGTCTTAATATAAGTAGATAAAAACGTACTTACAAAAGAGGAGCAGACCGACTGCTCTTGTGTATCAGCATAGGTGGATTGATCCCCACCTCTGGATTTCCTGGAATACAGGAGACTTCCGAAGTAGGTGTTGGTATATAGTAGTATATAAAATACTAAAAAATATACTAAAACATACTAAAAAGCCAGGTTAAAAAAGGAGGGTAATGTGTATATAAAACTAGAAAAAAGAATAGTTGGCACAAATAAATGACCAAAAATTACTTTAATATTAAAATATACAGTATAAAATATCCATAACGCGTTTCGTCAACAGACTTTATCAAATGGAATAACATACAATACCTGGCTAGTTGTATTATATAAGGGTTCAGATGGTTTAAATTTAGCGCCAAAATTGATCCGTCCAATCAGAATTAAGTTACATTTGGCAGTTTAAAAACTTTAAAATACATCAATAAAAACAAAATATAAGGTGTAAGGACACTCATAGTTAACTTAAATAGCAAAAACGAGGGTTTAAAAGGCATAAAATTAGCGATTGAAAATGCGCACGTGACGCGCGGCACTTCCGGTTTTCGGACGTGATGCCGCTATGTCTAATGGGAAATGTAGTTATCAGGCCGCGAATGGCGGCTGTGAGTTGAATATATCCTTCTTGAGGCGCAGCCTTTTTACTGTTGTTTTATCTGTCTTGTTTTAAAGGGTTTGGAGGGTTTCCCTTTTTAAGGTTGCTGCCTGTTAGTTAATTAGCGCTGTCTCTTTTTTATATATTTTGTATCACAATTATCTAAGTGGCACCCCCTGGTAGCCCTGATCTGGGTGACTAACATATTCAAAATTCACCCAGATCGGACCAGGGGTTTGGGAGTTAGGTGGAAGAGACAATTTGACCGACCGCACACGAGGTGGTAGCCGAAAAGGCTTCCAGGTGTTTTGGCCCTGCGGTCGGTCTCCGTTCGGGAGATAAAATACAGGACATCCACCATTAAAATCGGTATTCGCCTGAATACCCTTGTTCGGTACTTTTAATTCACCGAACGAGGGACTGGTTAGCCCCTCCGTTCGGGAGTTATGGAGCTCTGGAGGTATCAGCGGAGTTCGGGTATCTGAGTGTCCGATTTGAGTTCCAGACACTCGACGACCAAACACCGCTGAGTTTTTCATGGTACAATCGGTACTTTGTGCATGTATCTGGGTGGCCACCGTTCGTATGAGGAACGGCGGCCACCCAGATACATGCACAAAGTACCGAATGTACCAATAAACCTGCGGTCAGAGAAGTGTGAAAGCCTGATAAGGTGCACACTTCTCTCTGGGGTGGTCTAATGGTTTGGTAGTTTTCATTCGTATGGAATACGGATGAAAACTACAGAACAATCATCCGAATGCTACATACAATTTTAGCTATACATGAGAATAAACACACGAATTGCATTTTTAACACAGCCTTTGAGGACAGCCTTAATACCATCCGCTACACTGTGAGACATGGGGACTGAGTCACTAGGGACACAGAGACATGGGGACACAGACACTGGGAGACTTGGGGAAACTAGGAGCCATGTGGACACTGAGCCACTGTGTCCCTAGTGTCTCCATGTCCCAATGTCCCTATGTCTCACAGCGTCCCCATGTGTCTCAGCATCCCCATGTCTCACAGTGTCCCCTAGTGTCATAGAAGGGCCGGGGAAGGGGAACAAAGAAGAACACAGGAGGAGGGGCACAAAGAACACAGGCAGGATGGGTGGAAATAGATAGGGGGTGCACAAAAAAAAATCGTAAAGGGGCTAGGGGAAAAAACGAGACTCCAAAGGGGCTGGGAGGGCAAACTGGCACACTAAAGAGCTGGGGGGAAAGACACACAGAGGAGAAGGGGAAAAAGACACAAATTGGTTGAGGTAAAAACAGACGCACAAAGGGGATGGAGAAAAGAGAGCTGCCAGCCAATCACACCAGTCTGCCAGACCCAGCCAGGCTGCGTGTCACAGCAGCCAGCCAGCCAAAGCAGCAGTAATAAAGGTCGGAAGAGTCAACTTGGGCTGGGTATCAGAGAGCTACATTATATTACTATATTGTAAATGGAAGTCAGAGTGTTACAGAGACCCCTTTCTAGGCCCATTATACTCCATTGTAGTCTCTAATTGGGCCTTGAGTGCACTTTTTCTAACATTCAGTTTACCAATTTGTGCAATAAAAATTCTTGAAAATAGAATCAGTCATTCCTTATAATTCCTGCTCACTCTGTGAAAGACCTCAGATTTGAGATCAACCTAATTTCATGTGTTTTGGTCCTTCAAGACTGACTGACTCCTGTTCTCAGCCTGGACACTTTCCAGGGTTCCTAGGATGTAACGAGATTATCACAGACAGCATAGTCCCTGCTCTGGAATTTCGAAGCTCCAGGTAGAAGGAGATGCCATAGTTTCACTTGTAATTCCTGGTGTGGCTAGTGTATGGAGAGGGACTTATAGAGCCCTTGTTCAAGTTTTCAGAATTTTCTGTTTCAGCTTTTCTCAGTGGGAAAGTCCTACCATTCCATCTATGCTGTTTGACTGGCCATTTGGGTGGACCACGCTCCTTCTCAGGATGTGTAGGTTGGTATAGATGCCCTGATGTATTGACTTATTTGAAGTATTCATGTAACGCATACCCAGGGGTCATTGTATACCCAATTATGGGATTTGTCTGTGGTCTTATGTTTCTTAAAAGATTGACCTGCTGATGAACATAATTCTCTGCACCAGCTCTCAACCAAACTCACCCTTTTATCGTGTTTACTTTTGTTCTGTTCACATTTCTGATGTGTGCGCTTTTGACCTGCATGCCTATTCCTTTTCACCTGTCTCAGTATTAAAGCAAATATGGGGGGGCCTGACAGTCATGGTGGAGACAGGGCCGGCACATCCATTAGGATGCACAAGCGTCCGCCTTAGGGCGTACCGGCCCGGGGGCGCTAGATTAGAGTGACCGGCAGGAGGTGGACGCACATCGCTCCCTCTTCTAGTCACTCAGTGTAGCGTGGCTGAATGGAGTGGATCGCGGTACAGGAGGATCGGTTTTCTGTACCTGACCGGCCTGACAGGGCTGAGTCCAGTAAGTCTGGCTGGGTACAGGAAACTGTACCACTCCGCGGTCAGCTCCACTCGACCACGCTACAAGAAAGGTAGGAGGCACACTGGGGAAGGAGGGGAGTGAGAAGAGAGGGGCGACAACTAAAAGAGGGAGGAAGAGGAACACAAGGGGGGAGAGAGATAGGAACATTAAGGGGGGGCAATAAGGTACAGAGGAGGGAAGGGAAAAGGAACACTGGGGTGGGGCACTAAAAGAGAGGGAGGGGATGCTAAAAATCACATTAGCTTGTGTACCCAAAAATCCTTGCACCCGCCCTGGGTAGAGAGACAGGCTCTGTGAGAGCTCCTCCACTAATCTGAGATAAAGTGCTGACTGCAATCTCATCTGGCCTGACAAATGCAAACTGAGTGACGTGTTTGCTTCCCTACCTACCTGACACACTGTACAGCTTGTAGGGAGCTTGCTTACCCCACTGTGGCAGATGCGGCTTAGCACACAACAAGCAGGAGAGGCTACTGAGACCCAGCAGGACAAAGAGGCAAAGCCATTCAGGCGGGAGAATTCTGCCTTGACTTACCAAACGTGGCAGAGACCGCGTGTGTCCCTAACTTCAGCTAAGCACAACTTGACCTGGAGACCGGGCTCAACAAGCACTCTAACTTCTGGAGGCAGCTTGAGATCAGGTCCAAGTGCCAGCACGGTAGTGGACTTCAGGGACTTCGAGCCGAGCCACAGCGGAGAATCCTCCTGGGGCACAACCGAAACTGGCGGAGGCACCTAAACCGACACATCATCAGAGAAATCGAGCGCATATCTCCTGCAGGGCAGCTTTGGCTGTGGCCTTATCTTGCTCTACTCCAGGGGACTGTCTCACCGAAGTGGCCTTTGGGCTCAGTTCCCGCACAACACTCTGATATCCTTAATGCAGATATGGCATGCCCCTGAAGGGCATAGGTTAACTTACATAGGGGCTCCTGCCGGCTGGCAACAATCCCCTCTTGATGCCTTATTCTACTTTCATATGAGCATTACCTACCTGCAGTATCAATATATTATTGTTTTATTAAGATTAGTTAGCAGCATCTTGCCTGAGACAACCGCTACTTAATCTACGCTTGGGAGGTCTCTTGGGTGTAATTTTGTTTACAATCTCTGTGTCAAGGTAATTTTTGTCATCTAAAAAGTTTAATCTTGGCATATCCTTTAGACATGTGTACTCAGCCAGTCTGTTTATTTTACCTTTTCCGTTAAGTTAAGCCAACATCGTGTTAACCTACCATGTTCTTTAAAACTACATTCATCTAGTAACGGTCATGGCTAGAATTTACTATTTTGCTAAATATTTAGCTTTTGTTCTGTCCTTAGATCTGTATGTCTAGCTTGATCTTTATCTAATATCTTAAATTGTGCCATACCAGCAAACTCTTCAGCTACTAGCCTGTTGATAAACTATGAATCTGCCTGATGTTTTATCGGTCTTTAAAGCAAATATCTTGTCTCACATTCAGGCAAGTCCTTTAAGCATGATTGTTACTGAATATAAAAAAAGTGCAGCATCTATGACATATATACCTCTTTAAATGTGACCAATGTCTTCCCTCATGCTATGTCACGTATACAACTGTGTGTATTTCGCTGCACTACAAAAAAGAATTTTATATATATATATATATATATATATATATATATATATATATATATATATATTAAAAAAAATTATAATTTAATAACCCATACATAAATTGGGATAGAGGAACTATGAGTTCAGCAAGGGGAATCAGGTTGTTTAACCTGTTAAATGACACCTTCTTGTCACTACTGGTACAAGTGCCAACTAGAAAGGATGCTTGTCTGGATCTGGTTATAAAAAAAAAAAAAAAAAAATTCATGAATGGGAGCATTCGGCAAATAGTGATCACAATATGATGTCTTTTTGAAATAAACTCAAAAAAGGAAAAGAACATATGGATATAGTAAAACGTAATTTTAAAAAGACTAATTACAACAAGATTAGGGCAGCTTTACAACATACTGACTGGCATGAACCCTTTAGTGAAAAAGAAACACTAAGGATAATCAGAATATCTTCAAACAAAAATTAGAAAGGTACACTTCTTAGTATATACACACCACTGGATAATATAAAAAATAAATTGCAACCAATTTGGATAAGTGGGAAGATGAACCATAAAAATAAACATATGAAAAGAACATTTAATGCATCTAAATGAGCTAACTCAGAGGCATTCTATACAAGATATAAGAAAGCCAATAATACATGCAAAAAGGCGATTAGATGGGCTAAACTAGAAAATAAGAAAGTATCTCCAAAAAGAGGAAAACCAGCCCAACAAAAAATGAAAGTCTAAGTACACTGAAAAAAGAAATGTTAGTTAAAGGACCACTCTAGGCACCCAGACCACTTCAGCTTAATGAAGTGGTCTGGGTGCCAGGTCCCTCTAGGGTTAACCCATTTCCAGCTCTTGCCGCGCGTGCGCATTCAGCCGGCGGGGCGGATCGGAGGCGGAGAGGAGGAGGAGAGCTCTCCGCCCAGCGCTGGAAAAAGGTACGTTTTTACCCCTTTCCCCCTTCCAGAGCCGGGCGGGAGGGGGTCCCTGAGGGTGGGGGCACCCTCAGGGCACTATAGTGCCAGGAAAACGAGTATGTTTTCCTGGCACTATAGTGGTCCTTTAATGAAAACCAGGAAAAGGCAGACATTTAAAAAAATATATATATTTTTCCTTAATGTATATAAAAAAGGAACCAATGGCAAGAGATATGCAAATAATTCCTGCAATAAAACTGCAGAAAAATTGTGATTGAATGACTCAAGACAAGGTGCTGCCGCAACCAAAGAAAAGTTGTTAAAAAACAAAGTGTCAGGATTACAGTATGATCCAGCACGTAGAATTGTGTAACACAGAGGACTGATAGGCAACATATACCGGACCTTAGAATGGCCGGACTAACGTATCAAAGAATAGTCAGGAATAGCCGAGGTAAAGGGACACAGAAAGAGACACAACGATAAGGAAAAGCCAGGAATGCCAGAAAACAGGGAAGTCAAAATCAATGCCAAAGTCAAATAACTAGAAAAACTAGAATCAATAATGCGCTCTCGGACAACCACAAGGGAAACCACAACAGGGCACTGAGCAAGAGGAGAACTGGGCCTAAATACCCCGCCTGTGGATCCGATTGGTTGTTACCGGCCTTTGACCAGGTTCCTATTTGCATGATTGCTGCTCAGCACAAACGGTCCTGTGGATTGATTGCTGCTCGGCACAACTTTTGTCAGGACAGTAATTTTCCTCGGCACAACTTTTCCTGTCAGAATAGTGAATTAATCAAATTTTTATGTGCGGAATACGTGACACAAAGCTCCGGGGCCTGACGATATTTACCTACAAGTACTTAAGGAACGAAGTGTGGAAATAAGTGAACCTCTGTTTTTAATCTTTTTAGTTTTAAAATGTATTCAAAATGGGTTCAAAATCTTTGCTTGGAAATTATAGACCTGTGAGTTTAAAGGACCACTATAGGCACCCAGACCACTTCAACTCAATTAAGTGGCCTGGGTGCCAGGTCCTTCTGGTTTTAACCCTGCAGCTGAAACTTCTATGTTTCACTGAGGGTTAATCCAGCCTCTAGTGGCTGTCTCACTGACAGCTGCTAGAGGTGCTTCTTTTCCTGGCACTAGTGTGCTCCTTTAACTTTTGTGGCTGGGAAAGGATTGGAAAAATTATTAAGGGATACCATTCAGGAATTCATTGGAAAGAACATTTTTTATTAGCAAATATCAGCATGGTTTTATGAAACAGGTGATATCAAGCTAACTTCATTGCATTCTACAAAGAAGTAAATAGAAGTATAGATCATGGTGTTGCAATGGATTTGGTCTACTTGAATTTTACTAAGGTGTTTGATACGGTTCCATACAAAAGGTTAGAGTGCAAACAAAAAAAATGTTCTTGGGTAAAACAAAGTGCAGAGAGGGGTCATTAATGGTAAATTTTCCAGCTGGACAAAAGCGGCGTCCCTCATGGTTCTGTTGTTGGGACCACTTCTATTTAACATTTATAAATGATCTTGAAATAGGTGTTGAAAGTCATGTTTCAGTGACTGCAGATGACACAAAACTCTGTAAAGTAATACATTGTGAGTAGGATATTACTTAAATACAGAGGGAATTAGACAGATTGGGGGAACTAGGCACTTACATTCAGGTCGCAATCTGCATATAGACATATATGTCATAGATGAGAGTGCTCTGTTTTTCATTGGCACTTTGATGTAAAGCTTGGGGTTAGAATTATAATATGCGTTCCATTATTGGAACGCTATAATGTGCGTTAGACGGAAGTGCCGCTGTGCGTTTCATTGTGGAACGCAGAAGTGGCAAGGACAGTCATGTGTTTCCTTATGTCAGTATAGACTTGTCCAATGAAGAACTCCAGACGTCAGAACCCGGAAGGACGCTACATCGCGGGAAAATTTGATTAATGAAGAAAACCTGTATTGAAGGATATATAAAGAAGCGATCCTGAATTACACTCATATCCCTGAAGAAGTCATCATCGACGAAAAATGCACTGGATGGAGTTTTTAGATAGACTTTCATCAGTTTTTTACTTTTATATTTTTTTGATTTTAAGATTGTACTATTATTTTGTATCAGCGCTTGACAATCAGCTGTTGTTCCATCTTCTGCATAGATCTATTTGTCATCGTGTTCCACTTGTTAGTGGATATATGCCTGCAGATTGCGACCTGAATGTAAGTGCAATCAGTGAAATAAACTTTTGTAAATTTTTTTACAGTACTACTCTATGTATATGTCCTTTTATACTTCTGAGGTTCTCAGACATAAGGAAAATTCTGTTGCTGCATTCAGATACCCCCAAGGGGAGATAAGCACAGACCATCTATACTTCTTACCATTTGAGATCACACCCGGTTATACAGGTTGTATTTTGACATCCTCTACATTATATGTGCTATCCCATTTTCTTAGCTTATGTTGCTTTTCTAAGTCATATTAGCTAATTTGTTTGTTTTATTACAATTTGTTTGAGTGAGTGAGGTACACTCTTGGTGATAGCACTCCTTTCCACTTCTCAGATTACGCTATAGTACTCTCTCTATATATAATTTTACTGGTAAATTCTAAAACCTTTCATCACTGCCTGTTAATTAATGTTCACCTGGAAACCACGACTCTACACAAACGATTATATTAAGGTACATACTGCAATCACTTTTTTAATTGTCTCAACCTCAAACATGGGCACACCAACTACTTTTTACCAACAGTTCTCAACAGTTTCCCCTTTAGAAGAACTGATCCTGCTGGTAACTCCGCTTCCGCAAGCAGATGTCTAAGTGATTACAAGGGTCAATTCCACCTTGAATTCCTGAACAAATCACTACTACTTCCCCTGCACAAGTCTCAGAAGAACTGATATAAGTGGATCATCGCCCTCTATCAGAGGAAGAACGTAAGAGGCGTCATTCACTGGGACTCTGCCCCTCTACTGTGGAAAAGTGGATAATTTACTGCAAAATTGCCCTGTCCGTTCAGCAGAGTATTTCCTCCACCTCCTGGAACCTTGTGGCTCTTTCAGTCTCCTCTTACTTCTCCATTTCTGTTTTCCTACAGTGGGGAAGTGAGGAACATGCCATTAGAGCCATCATCGACCATACTATTGAATATAGTCCCATCTCCAATGTTCTTCAATGAAAAAAAGCGCAGACAAGCTACACCCTAGATGCCCCATATGACTGCCCAATTGTCTTACTTCCTGGAGCTCCAATTCCTTTTGGTCGAATCTTCCCTCTCGAAGAGGCTGAATTAAAACACATCAAAGAATATATTGCAGAGAAGCTAGCCAAAGAGTTTACCAGGCCTTCAGCATCTCCAGAAGGGGCAGGTATTTTCTTTGCTGAAAAGAAGGATGGAGACATCCACCCCTGTGTGGATTAACTCCAGATAAGCCCCAGAACCCCCAACTTCTAGAGAGGCTCAGAGAAGCAAACATCTTCACCAAGAGCGACCTGCGAGGAGCATATAATCTAGTGTTCATCAGCAAGGGTGAGGAGTGGAAAACATCTGTGGAATTTTTGGGCTACATCATAACTGCTAATCAAATCAAACGGACTCTCGTAAAATCAGCACCATTCTATAATGGCCTATCCCAAAGATAAAAATTCCGTACAATGATTTTTAGGATTCTCACATTTTTACAGGCACTTCAGAGATTCATCCTGCGGCCTTTTGCTCAAGGAAATTAACACCAGCCGAGAACAATTATGATGTGGGTGAACGGCAGCTATTGTCAGTAAAATGCACCCTGGAGAAATGGCGACATCTGTTGGAGTGCACTCTGCTGCCTGTTACGATGTTTACAGACCATCGCAATGCCTACGACCATGCCAGGCCCTATGAGCACTGTGTTTCTCACAATTTTAACTAGTTCACATATCATCCCAGAACAAAGAGCCAGAAGGCGGATGCCTTATCCAGGATGTTTGAGGAGTTGGATCCAAGTAAGGAGACACCTGATACAATATTACCTACTCATCAATTTATTGCTGCAAACATGTCCATTCTTGATCATATCCAGATTATGGATAGCTCTCCACCAGGTGTAACTCCACCTTTACACCTCAAACAAGGACACTGGTACTACAACTCCCGAATATTCATTCCCCCTCCTCTTCAACCAGAGATTCTCAATCGGTTTCCTGATACTTTGCCAGCGGGTCACTGAGTAATTACGTAAACTTTAGAATGCACCGTTCGCTACTTCTTGTGGCCTACTCTTACTAAAAACACCAAATAATATGGCCGTTCATGCAAAGTCTGTACAAGGTCAAAAACTCCAAAGTCCAAACCAGTTGGAGGTCCTTCCGCTGTTCCAACAAACCCTGGATTTAATTCTGGACTCGCCACCTTCACACAAGTGTGATACTATTCTAGTTGTAGTATATAAAATTCACCAAGATGGCGGACTTTATTCCTACTATTGGTCTTCCTTCGGCATCTAAGACAGCTTCATTGTTCTTGTACGAAGTCTACTGTCTTCATGGTACAACTCAAACCATCACTACTGATCAGGGGTCATAATTTAAATCCCATTTTTGCCGCCACTTAAAGATCCAACGTTGTATATCCTCAGCATATCACCCACAGACGAACGCACAAACAGAATGGTCCACCCAAACATTAGAACAGTAGCTCAGTTGTTTTACCACCTATCTACAAGATTACTTGGTATCTCTACTCCCTACTGCTGAGTTCTCAACCGCATGCACCACTCTACAACTGTTCTCCATTCTTTGCAAACTACGGTTACCATCCTGCTAGACTTCCAGATCTATAATGTCCTACAACTGTGATGGAAATATAAGAAAAGGGTCAGCGCTAATAAAGTTGAAGTAAGGTAGGCAGTGGCCCAACAGTAGGTAACCCTCAAACCCTCTGAGGAGAGAACATGTAACACAAAGAAATACAGGAAAAGTGCTGTGCCAATAGTTAAAAGGTACAATAGTTCATCTGAATAGGTAGGGCAATATAATGTAGTTGGTCTCACTGATATGGTGGAACTAAAGTTCAAAACATGACTGGCCTCCCCTACAAATAGCCAATCACTGCACTTAGTCAGTGCTTGGTTGTTCTGGTCCTCGCTTTCTAGTTTCCAAATCAGTGTTCCTTGATCCTGTTCCTAATCTTGGTCCGTGTTCCTGAATTCCTGGTAATACTTCTTGGCTTTGCTCATGTGTGCTATGCTCATTGTGGTGTTTACTACAGTATTTCTATCCTGCTTTGTGACTACCTGGTATTTGACCCTGTTCCTGTTCATTTATGAATCTGTGCTGCTGCAATTTTTGGGCTCCTTACACTAAAACTTACAAGAGGAAAGTACAGATCTACTCCATTGTCTCTGGAAATGTATAGTGATAGAAAAATTCTATATAGAGTGATCAGCACAATTGTTTAATCCAGAAACAAACAAATTCCAAATAAAAACATGTAAATGTTATAGATAGATGTCAAAAGGTGTCCCATGTAAGCATTTAAACTCTTATACATCTTCATGACAGATTAGATAACATCATCCAATTATAAGGAAAGGTTTACCAAGAAACTGGGATCTCTATATTAAAGGACCACTATAGGCACCCAGACCACTTCAGCTTAATGAAGTGGTCTGGGTGCCAGGTCCAGCTAGGATTAACCCCTTTTTTCTGTAAACATAGCAGTTTCAGAGAAACTGCTAGGTTTACCTATGGGTTAATCCAGCCTCTAGTGGCTGTCTCATTGATAGCCGCTAGAGGGTTTTCGCGCTTCTCACTGTGATTTTCACAGTGAGAAGACGCCAGCGTCCATAGGAAAGCATTAATAATGCTTTCCTATGGACTGGCTGAATGCGCGCGTGGCTCTTGCCTCGCATGCGCATTCAGCCGGTGACGGAAGAAGAGGGAGGAGAGGAGGAGGAGAGCTCCCCACCCGGCGCTGGAGAAAGAGGTATGTTTAACCCCTTTCTCCCCCTAGAGCACGGCGCGATTGGGACCCTGAGGGTGGGGGCACCCTCAGTGCACTATAGTGCTAGGAAAACGAGTATGTTTTCCTGGCACTATAGTGGTCCTTTAACTTCTTAGATTAAAAAAGAAAAACATCTTAAAATGCCAACAGGTATTTACAGAAGTCATACTGAGATATATTCCTATCTGTACTGCACATGGAATCTGCTGGATAATTTTTTGATATTAGATTGTTAAACCTAAAGAAATGACAACAGTATACCTAGTCTAAAATATCTTATGCTATTTATATAGTGTGGATGTTTCAGGGAGAAGGGGTGTAGGGGGCTGTACCTGCTACTATCAAAAAGACTCTGAAGCTGAATTTAATTTATCCTCTGATTGGGATTGGCTCTACAAGAAGATGTTATGCTTCAGACTTGAGAAAGGGAGGTTCTCCCGAAAGCTTGTCATTAAAAAATTCTGTTAGTCCAATAAAAAAGGTATTACAAGATACAAATTCTATCTGTTTTTTACACACACACACACATATATATTGTAATAGAGTGTTAGGGATGATGGTCAGGGGTGTACATCTGTCACCCAGACTTTTGCACAGCAACTATCCTGACATGTGGGTAAGCACATGCAGCCCCAGGGAAAGTTAAGTTTAAATGTAGGTTTATTCCTCTGTTGTTATTTGGGTCTCTGGGGTGGAGTATTCGGAAGAGCAGGGTGGGCCGATTCTCCACCCACTGTCAGAGTTGTTGTGCATGAGTCCAGTCCAGGTTTTCCATAGAGATCTTGCTCACTGCCTAACGTGGTCATTAGACTCACCTGTAGGGGCTGTGAGCAGCTATATGACTGCAGTTAAAGCAGGGTGAAGTGAGGGAAGTGTTTTGTGGAGAAAGAAGGTTTGATGTGTATGTATCATGTTACTTCATAGAAACAGAAAATAAACAGGCCAGAGGCCTTTTTGAAACTGGACTTTGTCTTCACCTGGTTCTCTTACCCTAGAGGGCTGTGCGGTTGCCAAAAGATCCGGGACAAACACCCACAGGAAAGTAAGTTTGTATATATATATATATATATATATATATATATATATATATATATATATACACACACACACACTTTAAATTGTAACTCATATATAAGCCTGCAAATATATATCCTGACTATACATGCACATGCAAGCAGTGTTTGAAAGAAATGGAAAGCTGCTATATAATCATTCATAGAATCCATGTACATTGGAGAAGCAACCTAGGCCTGACTCGCAATCCAAGTGATTATCTTTGATAATTATATGTTAGTGAATGCTAAAAAGCTGTTAACAATGTTGATATAGTAATCACACCTTTCTGATTTTTTTTTTTTTATTATTGCTTTGGCAAATAAGTGCCTTATATCTTAAATTACCCACACACAAGGCTGTCTGTTTAATCCACTCACCTGAGACACTGGCACAGAGAAACCACTTTCTTGATTTGATGGTGAAAACTGCAATGGATATACACTCTCTTTTTCAACCCCAGAAGACCAGTAACCAGTCTCTGGGGGCACATTGGTCAAAAATGATTGAGGAGGCACAGATGAGTTAGAAATGTAACTGAGCTTCTTTGGATCTGTGTAATTTACACTGGGATACTGCATACCAGAATTTGTACTATTTTCATTCATATTGTGTGATGGATAATAAATCCTGCCAGGTTTAAGGTGTTCATTACTAGAGTATGCCAACAAGATGCCTGAAGCAAGTTCTATGGTCTGTGGGGTGTTAAGTTGTGCAGAATCATTATACAACACTTGATCATTTGTTCCAGCAGAGTCTACAGCCACATTTTGAAAATCCATCCTTAATAATGACATGCATTATTGAACACAAACTCCATATGGAATGGATTCCAAAAATATGTATTCTCCAATACCTGTGGGTGAAATACAAAGGTTTTATTTGGAGGAAAAAAAAAAAAAAACTGGACAATAGACATTTCAATTATTAGCAAAACGTACAACATATAAGGTTATGCACTAAACTTTTATTTTTGTCATTTTAATATAAAATTTTATCAAGTGCAATCTATGCAAATATTAATTATAAACCCCCAGAGCCAGAAATTCGATCTCTGGCCTATGCAAGTCCCCAGTAAGGCATTTTTCTACTATAGACATGTTAACACATATTGTTTTTCCCAGGAAAGTGGAATTTGTATCATGCAATTTCCAAGTATTCCCAGCATGCATTCTGCCTCATTGAGCACTAAAACTGCGAGAAACTATTACAGAGGTCTGAACATGTTGGAGGCACAGACCGGACACACGTGCAACACTGACAGCAGAAATCTTAGATGCTCAGTGGACTGAACGGAGTATTTTTCTGCCTTCCCAGATCATAGCAAATATTTCCAATGTTCTATGTAAAACCAAGCCCACAGTATACTCAATGTAAAAAAATTTACAATTTTCACATGGTTTGGTTTTACACCACAACCACCAAAAAAAATTAACCAAAAAGTATATCCAAATATATGAGCCTTACATTTCCACCTTGGACCCTCAACTGCAGGACACACAAAAAAAAAAAGGCACACTTTACATGCATTACATACAGCCAGCACACACTATGGGGGAGGACAGAGGGCGAGGCACGAATATCTTCTATTCAAATGACAAAATTAGTCAAAAATAGCTAGTTGTGACTATCGTGGAGTTGGAGAATTTTTTCAAGATCTGCTATTTTTGCCTCAGTTTTTCCATTTACCAAAAAATGGAGCTGCTTCTCGTTCTCCCAGAACATTGATTTTTGTGACCACAGTTACAAACAGCCTCCAGAGATCCTGTTATACACCAGACCAGTGGAGCCAGACTGCAGCTAGAGCCCATCATCATCCTCATCTGCTTGTAAGTAGGTAATCTAGTATAATATTCGTGGCACTAATCTCTAATTTACCTCACATTAAAGAAACACTATAGTCCCCAGAACCACTGCAGCTTAATGTAGTGGTCCTGGTGTCTATAGCCTGTCCCTGCAGGCCTTTTAATGTAAACACAGCGGCACTGCAGCACTAGCATTAGTTAACATGGCAGGTCATATGGGTGGGGCATTGCGATGTCACGGGGGGGAGGAGGGGGGCGGCAAACTTTACTTTTGCCTAGGGCGGCAAAAATCCTTGCACCGGCCCTGCTTGGAGTGTCTCTTTAATTGAGTACCAAAGGTTATTATTGCCATTCAGACTAGACACCTCGCTCTATGTTAATCCATGTTTAAATCAGGGGCCCAGTAGCTATTAAAGAACCACTATAGTGCCCTGAGGGTACCCCCACCCTCAGGGTCCCCCTCCCGCCTGGCTCTGGGGAGAGGAAAGGGGTTAAATCTTACCTTTTTTCCAGCGCCGGGCAGGGAGCTCTCCTCCCTTTCGGCTGAATGCACATGCGCGGCAAGAGCTGCGCGCGCATTCAGCCGGTCTCATAGGAAAGCATTTACAATGTTTTCCTATGGACGCTTGCGTGTTCTCACTGTGATTTTCACAGTGAGAATCACGCAAGCGCCTCTAGCGGCTGTCAATGAGACAGCCACTAGAGGATTTGAGGGCTGGATTAACCCATTTATAAACATAGCAGTTTCTCTGAAACTGCTATGTTTATAAAACAAATGGGTTAACCCTAGCTGGACCTGGCATCCAGACCACTTCATTAACCCCTTAAGGACACAGCTTCAGAAGCTTGACTTACGCTTAATGACACAAGCAATTTTTGCATTTTCTTGCTGTTTGCGTTCAACTGCAATTTGCATCTCTCTCATTTATTGCACCGACACATATTATATACTGTTTTTTAAAGGACAGAAAGGGCTTTAATTTGATATAACATATAGATATATAAATGCTTACTTATTATAAAAAAAATACAGAAAAATGCAAAAAAAAATGAAAAATATTGTTTTTTTTTTAGTTTTTGCAATAATAATGTGTGCATAATTAGTGCAGGTTAAGGAAAGTAATTAAAAATAAATTTATTTATTTGTTCTGATTTACAGAATATATAATGTGTCTGGGATTTTAAGTTTTTTTTGGTAGTTACAGGTCACAAAGCACAAGGAGTAAAATAAACTTTTAATGTGGAGCGATTTTAGAATTTGGTATGTTTGTCTTGTAAGCTTAATAGCCATAAAAGAAAACAAAATTGCCACACAAAAGTATATATTTATATAAAGTAGACATTACGGGCTATTTACCTAAGGTTGTTTTGACACTTTCTACGTAGCCATTTCACCGCCAACCTCTGCTAAATATTGGAGTAAAATTGTGTTCTTTTTGGTTTTTGGCACACAAACTTATAACAGAGAAATTCTCGTGTATATTTTGTAAAGTTGGTGTGTGCTATTCCTGTACAAAGTTTTATTTTGTGTTCAGTTACATCTGCTGAGTAAAATGACACCCCAATTGTATGTCTTTTGCACTATTTCGTGAAGTTACAGTGCCATACAGGATACCTGTCCTTTTCAGTATTCACAGTAGAATTTTGAGAGATGGATTTAATGAGCCTTAGCTTCCATTTTGGGGTATTATAACAGTTTGGCTGTTCAAAAAACCCCCACAAAGGCCTACCATTTGTAAAAGTAGACACTCCAGGGTATCTTATAAGGTGCATATTGTGCCTTAACATGCCCCCATTTTTTCACCAATATATGCCAAAGTATGTGGTAAAAAAATAATTTGTGCATTTTTTACATACGGATTGCATTTTTGCTGGGCGTTTTGTATATTTCATATGTGCCACTAAGTTCAAACCCCCAAATTATGCTCAGCTAAGTCTTCTGAGTAAAATGACACCCCATATGAATGTCTTTGGCACTATTTCGTGAAGCTACAGTGCCATATAGGAGACCAAGCCATATCCGTTTTTACCAAACTTTGAATTTTGACGCTGGGCCTATGTGCAATTTCCAAGCATCTTCGCAGGTTTTAAATTCAAACTACCCCACAAAGGCCTACCATTTCTTAAAGTAGACACCCCAGGGTGTTTCAAAAGGTATAGTTTGAACCTTAGCGTGGGATCATTTTTCCGCTAGCTTGTACCAGATTTAGTGGTAATAAGCGTTTTTTCTGCCTTTTTGACATACAAAGTGAGTTTGCACAGTATATTTTGCAAACCTTATGTGTGCTACGACTGTATAATACTTCATATGTTGCTCAGCTATGTCGGCTGAGTACAGCAATACCCCCGTATGTACCTTTGCCAGGTATATGTGGATGTTGAAGGGGCGCATTTGAGACGCAGCCATTCAGGTTTTTTCTAACTTTGAAGTTTTACGCTGTGTCCATGTTCCAATTTGGAGTAGTTTAGATGGTTGGTTATTGAAACTTCCCCACAAACACATACTATTTATTAAAGAATACACCCTGGGGTAATTCAAAAGGCATATTTTGAACCTTGGCGTGGGATAATTTTTTCTCTAGTTTGTTCCAGGTGTAGTGGTAATGAGCGTTTTTAAAATGTATTTTTTTACTTTTTATAACTTTTTTACTTTTAAAAACTAGTTTTTAAACTTTTGCTTTGCTTATAAATTTTTTTTAAACTTTCCTAAACTTTCTTAAAACTTTTTTACAGATTTAACATTTTTCTAAGCTTTTTTTTTTACCGTTAACCCCTAACTAGCAGTATGCAGCAGTAACAGTAAATTCCCCATTTTCCCATAACTCCCACCCACCCCAGCTAGCAAAATATATAGTTATAAAATATTTAAATTAATTAATTAAATAAATTGAACCCCTGAGGGTTAAAAAAATAAATAAAAGTTAATCCTCAGGGGTTAAAAAAAATTAGATCACAGTATAATACTGTGATCTCTATTTGATCGCTGTAGGCAGTGATCGACTGGCAGGGAAGGGGTTAATTTTTATTTGGACTAGGTAAAGTGTGTTTTTTTGGTTTTTTTACTTAAATGTTATTAAAACATTTTTTTAAGCTTAATTTTTAACTTTTTAAAGTTTCTTTTAAAACTTTTTTTAACGTTAACCCCTAGTTAGCCTAACGCCAAATCCCCCAATTCCCCACTAACTTCCACCCACCCCAGCTATCTAAATATATAATTAAAAAAATTTTTAATTAATTTAACCCCTGTAAAATGTAATCCCTGCCAATTGATCACTGTAGTCAGTGATCAATTGGCAGGGAAGGGGTTAATTTTTTATTAAAATGGGTAAGGGGGGGGGGACTTTAAATAAACTTTATTTTTTTTTAACAGCAGGGGGCAGGATCAGCACTGATCCGGCTCCCTGCACTTCACACAGAACCCGGAAGTGCAGGGAGCCGGTAGGTGAGTATAGAGAGCACATGTGCTCGCTCAGACTTGCGGTCAGAGCGAGCACATGTGCTGGGCAGACTGACCGGGTGCTCCCGGTATGCCTCTAATGCAGAGGCATACCGGGAGCACCATTAACCCCGCGATCGCCGCGATAGCGGCGATCCGGGGTTAATTTTACCGCGTGACGGACGAGGTCAGTCACCCGTCGTTAAGGGTCTCCCCTGTGTGACGGACCTCGTCCGTCACCCGTCCTGAAGGGGTTAAAGGACCACTATAGTGCCAGGAAAACACTCGTTTTTCCTGGCACTATAGTGCCCTGAGGGTGCCCCCACCCTCAGGGACCCCCTCCCACCCAGCTCTGGAAAGGGGAAAAGGGGTAAAACTTACCTTTTGCCAGCACTGGGTGGGGAGCTCTCTGCCTCAGATCCTCCTCCGTTCCTCCCCGTCGGCTGAATGCGCACGCGCGGCAAGAGCTGCGCGCGCATTCAACCGGTCACATAGGAAAGCATTATGAATGCTTTCCTATGGACGCTTGCGTGCTCTCACTGTGATTTTCACAGTAAGAATCACGCAAGCGCCTGCTAGAGGCTTTGGGGGAAGGCTTAACCCATCTCTGAAACTATGTTTATAAAAAATAAAAAAAATGGGTTAACCCTAGCTGGACCTGGCACCCAGACCACTTCATTAAGCTGAAGTGGTCTGGGTGCCTACAGTGGTTTGATTTATTTGTAACTGATGTTTAAGCCTTTGAAAACATCAGTTACAAATAAATCAAAATGTAATTAGCTATCTGGTTCTGAAGTTTGGTCATGGTTTATTGCCCAAAATATTGTTATGCAAACTTCTTAATCCTAGCAATGAGTATTCCACTTTAAGGAAATATATTCCTCTCTTTTGGAAAGTAAACACTAAACCAGGTAATTGCCCACACCTTACATATACCATTATTTTTCTTTAAAGTAGCATGACCACCTTTCATGTAGTTTATAATAATGATGAATAAATACTGTTGAATCCCCTAACACATACAATCATGCCATTTATACAGATCCTGAGGTACCACATAACTCCTCTTAAACGTTTTACAAATTATACAAATAATAATCTCAAACATAAGCATTTCTTAACTTTAGTTTGCTCTCTAAATACCCTAAACATTCTGTATACAATTTGCACGCAGATCGAACGTTCTAAACACACTGTAACAGTGGAAGCCACTGTAGCTACAGTAACAGTAAACAGATCACAGGGCAGTTGCAGCTCTCCTCACCCTGATATAACGCTGGAGAGGGCAAACCTCACATACTGACCACTGATGCTTTCAGCAGAGTGGGTCTTACCTTAAGGAATACTGAGTTCGACAGGTGCATCCGTGGACTCACCCTCTGTGGGTCGCACTGGACACGGACACAACTAGCCGCCTCAGGTGTGAAAAGGAGGAGTCAGGATCCGTAAAAAAAACTTGTGGAAAGCCAAGTTACCGGCTACTGGGCTTGACTAATGAGGCGATATCCGCCATTATTTCAAAGGGCAAGACATTACAGTGTCTTCTATAAGTCCTGTCTGTACTCTGTTTCGGTATAAATTGGTTTAAGTGTGAGGAAAATAGATGTCTGCCATGTCTGTTTCGTAGACTGGACTACTTGCATCCACTCTTACGGTGTGTTTTTACTATAAAAGCAATCAGGGCACCCAAAACACGTATGGACGTTTACTGTTTTAACTTGCAGTCACGTGCCTTAGCGTTTCTATGGTGAAGCGTCAGTTCAGTGCTGGAGAAACTATTGAGGTTTATTCACTAAACCTGACTGAGCAAATTCATTGCACAGTTTAGAATAAAATAGTAAAATTTGTCATGAGGTTTGAATGTTGCAATAGAAGTGAAACATAAATAAATAAATAAACACAAGCAAATTTTTTTTCCAATCAAAATGTTTATTTAACCCCTTAAGGACAGAGCCAAATGTACACGTTGTGAACGAAACAAAATGTAAACAAAGCCTGGCATTTGCGCTACATGTCTGTCCAACCGTAATTCACCTCTTTCATATTAAATGCACCCACCCTTATTATATATCATTTTATTCAGGAGAAACAGGGCTTTCATTTAATATCAAATATTTAGCTATGAAACATAATTTAAGATGGGAGAAAATACGATTTATTTTTTTAGTTCTACATGACATTTTAACTGTCAATGTCATTTACTGTTTGCTTTTACTGCAATAAAATACACATATTTGTATTCAGCAAAGTCTCATGTGTAAAACAGTACCCCCTATGTACAGGTTTTATAGCATTTTGGGAAGTTACAGGGTCAAATATAGCACTTTACATTTGAAATTGAAATTCACCAGATTGGTTAAGTTGCCTTTGGGACTTTATAGTAGCCCAGGAATGAAATTTACACCCATAATGGCATACCATTTGCAATAGCAGACAACCCAAGGTACTGCAAATGGGGTATGTCCAGTCTTTTTTTTTAGTAGCCATTTGGTCACAAACACTGGCCAAAGTTAGCGTTAGTATTTGTTTGTGTGTGAAAAATGCAAAAACCGCCAATTTTGGCCAGTGTTTGTGACTAAGTGGCTACTAAAAAAGACTGGACATACCCCGTTTGCAATACCTTGGGTTGTCTACTATTGCAAATGGTATGCCATCATAGGGGTAATTTTTCATTCTTGGGCTACCATAGGGTCTCAAAGGCAACGTACCTAATCTGGCAAATTTTAATGTGAAAAAAATGAAACACAAGCCTTATATTTGACGCTGTAACTCTTGAAAACACCATAAAACTTGTACATGATGGGTACTGTTCTACTCGGGAGACTTCGTTGAACACAAATATTTGTGTTTCAAAACAGTAAAAAGTATCGCAGCAATAATATCGTCCGTGTAAGTGCTGTTTGTGCGTGGAAAATGCAAAAAAACGTCACTTTTACTGGCTATCATTGTTGTAATACATTTTACTGTTTTGAAACACTAATATTTGTGTTCAGCGAAGTCCCCCGAGTAGATCAGTACCCCCCATGTACAGGTTTTATGGTGTCTTGGAAAGTTATAAGGTTAAATATAGTGCTAGCAAATTAAATTCCCTTTACTTTCGGCATGGGTTGTCAGGCAGGTCCCGCTAATTGTAATTAAGATACCCAATTATGTAAAAATATTACAGAAATATATGTAGAATTAATATGTGTGTGTGTGTGTGTGTGTGTGTGTGTGTGTGTGTATGTATATATATATATATATATATATATATATATATATATATATATATATATATTTCGTTCTATGTGTATTTTGATATATAATCACAATACAGTTAGAACAAAATAACGCACATCTATATATTTTTTAATTATTTTTTTATTTTTTAATGTATTTACATATTATTTTTTTTTATATATTAATATTAATAGTAAAATACACCTAGACAGTGTGTGTGTGTGTGTGTGTGTGTGTGTATATATATATATATACACACACACACACACACATACAGGGAGTGCAGAATTATTAGGCAAATGAGTATTTTGACCACATCATCCCCTTTATGCATGTTGTCTTACTCCAAGCTGTATAGGCTCGAAAGCCTACTACCAATTAAGCATATTAGGTGATGTGCATCTCTGTAATGAGAAGGGGTGTGGCCTAATGACATCAACACCCTATATCAGGTGTGCATAATTATTAGGCAACTTCCTTTCCTTTGGCAAAATGGGTCTAAAGAAGGACTTGACAGGCTCAGAAAAGTCAAAAATAGTGAGATATCTTGCAGAGGGATGCAGCACTCTTAAAATTGCAAAGCTTCTGAAGCGTGATCATCGAACAATCAAGCGCTTCATTCAAAATAGTCAACAGGGTCGCAAGAAGCATGTGGAAAAACCAAGGCGCAAAATAACTGCCCATGAACTGAGAAAAGTCAAGCGTGCAGCTGCCACGATGCCACTTGCCACCAGTTTGGCCATATTTCAGAGCTGCAACATCACTGGAGTGCCCAAAAGCACAAGGTGTGCAATACTCAGAGACATGGCTAAGGTAAGAAAGGCTGAAAGACGACCACCACTGAACAAGACACACAAGCTGAAACGTCAAGACTGGGCCAAGAAATGTCTCAAGACTGATTTTTCTAAGGTTTTATGGACTGATGAAATGAGAGTGAGTCTTGATGGGCCAGATGGATGGGCCCGTGGCTGGATTGGTAAAGGGCAGAGAGCTCCAGTCCCACTCAGACGCCAGCAAGGTGGAGGTGGAGTACTGGTTTGGGCTGGTATCATCAAAGATGAGCTTGTGGGGCCTTTTCGGGTTGAGGATGGAGTCAAGCACAACTCCCAGTCCTACTGCCAGTTCCTGGAAGACACCTTCTTCAAGCAGTGGTACAGGAAGAAGTCTGCATCCTTCAAGAAAAACATGATTTTCATGCAGGACAATGCTCCATCACACGCGTCCAAGTACTCCACAGCGTGGCTGGAAAGAAAGGGTATAAAAGAAGAAAATCTAATGACATGGCCTCCTTGTTCACCTGATCTGAACCCCATTGAGAACCTGTGGTCCATCATCAAATGTGAGATTTACAAGGAGGGAAAAACAGTACACCTCTCTGAACAGTGTCTGGGAGGCTGTGGTTGCTGCTGCACGCAATGTTGATGGTGAACAGATCAAAACACTGACAGAATCCATGGATGGCAGGCTTTTGAGTGTCCTTGCAAAGAAAGGTGGCTATATTGTCACTGATTTGTTTTTGTTTTGTTTTTGAATGTCAGAAATGTATATTTGTGAATGTTGAGATGTTATATTGGTTTCACTGGTAATAATAAATAATTGCCATAGGAGGGGGCATCACTGCCGGGGCCTGGGGAATCCTGGGAGAACAAGAACAGGAATACGTACCACTCCACAATGTCCTGGGCAACGCCACCCTGAAAACGCTCTCAGAACTCATCAATACACAAACCCCGACCCTACAGCAAGTCTTCCGCTATACTCAACTAAAACATTTCTACCATTCATTCAGAGATAGAACAGCCTTACACAGGGCCCTAACACAATTTGAGAGATTGTGTCTTACCAAAACGAGTTTAGGCAAAGCGATCTCATACCTTTACCAATACGTCCTCACAGGTGACCGCACAGAAATAGTCACATTTAAGACGCAATGGGAAAGCATCACAAACCAGGAATTTACCCCCACCCAATGGGAAAAAATACTCATCTTACACCATAAATCTTCGGTCAGCACCCGATATCAAGAAGTCAATTACAAACTCTTATCACAATGGTACAAAACCCCAACACGTCTTCATAAGATATTTCCCAATGTCCCATCCATATGCTGGAGGTGTGGAGATGAGGAAGGTACCCTCAGCCACATTTGGTGGAACTGCTCAATCATACAGCCGTTCTGGTCCCAAATCAGCACAAAAATCACTGAGATCCTCCGAGAACCGTTCCCCCTCAACATGGAACAATACTTACTACACTCGACCCCACAACCAATCTCACAATACAAAAAATCCATATTGCGACATATGCTAGATGCAGCTAAAGCACTCATACCCGCGATGTGGAAACAGACACAGCCACCAACGCTAACCCAATGGTACGACAGAGTTGAGGAGATCCGCTCCGCAGAAAAGATGAGGGCGTCTCTCATGGGACAAAGTGAAAAATACGTGGAACGATGGGGGCTGTGGGTGGGGCATGTTGCCGAGAGACGGGAGACCGGGGGTGCGGGCGGCCACGCCGGCGGAGCGGGGGCAGGGGTGAGGTAGGGGCCGCGCACGCCTGCCACAAGACGGAACACCCACAAGGAAAACCACCACATGACCGACCAGACACAGGGGACCAAGCCCACTAACCGTCATATAGGACCCGACCACTTGGGGAGGATTAAGGGAATCGATCAACATGAATATACACACAAGCCACCTCTAGAACATACTAAAACAAACAGACGTTCATGGGTGACAACGCGGCGCACGTACCATACCCTAAGGTTAAAAAAGACCCCAACGACCGGGTCACGGTGTGCCAACAGCCTGGACAAGGGGAACACACACAAGAAGATATACTTACCCTGACTCTAGTAGCTTCACCACACATAACATGCCACATCAAAGAAACTACCAGGGTCAAAGCAGAACGTTACCCTCACATGTTACCCGATAACCACACAGGGAAGCTAAGTCACTACACCCCACAAACGAAGGGACACGGTCCTCCCCCAACCACACGGACACACACACACGCCGACATCTAACGGCTTAGGGTACCCACACGCTACTACACTCACCACCTGAACTCCGGCAAGCGACTGCAGACAGAATTAGGGACCGCCTGACGGCCGTAATCCCGCAACTCAGACATGTTACACGACAAACTGACATTACTTTATCGGAACACAATGTTTTGTGCTCCTCTATCTGTCCACTCGATACTAGTTTTCTTTTGATAGTTTACGTTTTCAAGTTATGAGCCATCGGACTAGGATACCTAGGGACCTTCGTATCTTATTTTATGCCTTGCTCATGAGAATCTAGGCACCTCACAAGACCTAATAATGTAAAGCAGGTCGAAAACCTACGAGTTCCCACCAATCTATTCACATGTTATGCAATAAAAACTGTAACAAATTATCAATATAAATAAAAAAAAAAGAAAAAAGAAAAAGAGCGCAACACATGGGACAAAGGTACTCATTATTAGCTGTTTGGAATGCGTGGGACCTGCGAGTCCGCATCGTTCATTGGGGCCTGCGAGCCCAAAAGCAAATACTTTATGTTGTTGTTTCCAGGGACCTGCGAGTCCCATCCCCCCACCCCTTGCCTATTTTTGTTGAAAATACGTTGCAAGTACATTAATAAAAATCATATTTAAAAAAAAAAAAAAATTTATTCACATTTAATGGAGCAAATATGGATTGCTTAATTCAGTAGGCGTAGGTGGTAGTATGTCCCCACCAAGGACCAGGGTGTTCATAAATTCAGCAGCGGTAAGTGTGGTCCCATAAAAAAGTCTGATAAGCCGGATGCATGTAGTAAAAGCTCCGTGATCGATGAGGCCTGAAAGCTACCAAAATCAGCGGCAAACAGTATCCTAAGTGCCCCATTTAAGTGCTCACCTTTCAATAAGTTAAGGGAAGCTTTACAATATATTGACTGGCATAAACTCTTTAGTAAAAAGAACACGGAGGATAAATGGATCATCTTCCAACAAATATTAAAAAGGTACATTTCTCAGTATGTACCGTTGGGAAATAAATATATAAAGAAGGATATTATGGCACTAGAAAAAGTGCAGAGACGGGCTACAAAATTAATAAAAGGAATGGAACATATCGGCTATGAAGAAAGGTTAACAAATTTAAACCTATTTAGTTTAGAAAAACGTCGCCTGAGAGGGGATATGATAACATTATACAAATATATTCGGGGCCAATACAAACCATTGTGTGGAAATCTATTCACAAACCGGACTTTACATAGGACACGAGGCCATGCGTTTAGACTGGAAGAAAGAAGATTTCGTCTAAGGTAAAGGAAAGGTTTTTTTACTGTAAGAACAATCAGGATGTGGAATTCTCTGCCTGAAGAAGTGGTTTATCAGAGTCCATACAGATGTTAAACGGCTACTAGATGCATACTTGCAAGAACAGAATATTCAAGGATATAATCTTTCAATGTAGGGTAATAACTGCTTGATCCAAGGATAAATCTGGCTGCCATTCTGGGGTCAAGAAGGAATTTTTTTCCTAGCTTGTTGCAAAATTGTGCTTCAAACTGGGTTTTTTGCCTTCTTTTGGATCAACAGCAAAAAAACAAATGTGAGGTATGCTGAACTTGATGGACGCAAGTTTCTTTTCAGCTATGTAACTATGTAACCTAGCGGAGACCCCCGCAAAACCTTATGAGGCAGGCTCTGACACTGATTTCCATCTCGGAAAAGAGATTGGCAGCTATGCTACAGGAGCTCCACTAGGGTTAAGGAATTGGAGAAACTCATCACTGTGGATGAGGTTCACACGGCTTTAAAAGCCACCACTAAGCACAAAACCCCGGCCCGATGACTTCTCTACCCATTATTATTTGACATTTCAAGAACTACTACTCCCAAACTTGACAGCCCTATTCAACTCTATTTTAGAGACAGGTTGTATGCCACCCGAGATGCTACAAGTCACCACAGTCACTATCATCAAGCCAGGCAAACTGACTGATTCATGTGCCAATTACCGCCCAATCTCCTTATTAAATGCGGACACAAAGCTGTTCGCTAAGGTTCTGGCTAATAGGTTACGGCCCTTCCTCCCTGAGATTATCTCCACCGAGCAAGCAGATTTTGTCCTGGGCCAACAGGTGGAAGATAACACCAGATGAGCATTGAACATACTAGAACTCATGACATTTGACAGAAACCAAGGCATATGCACTCGCCTTGAACCAACTTCACTGGGGTTACATGAAGGAAATCCTAGATCGCTTTAACTTCCCATCCAAATTTCAACACAGACTCCTGTCCCTGTACTCTTCCCCTACAGCTACAGTGATGAACTTGGGTTTTGTCTCACAACATTTTGCCCTTACCAATGGCACTCGGCAGAGCTGTCCCCTTTCACCACTCATCTTTATTATAGCACAAGAGCCCTTGAACTACAAAATCAAATCAGACCGAGCCATAGTTGGAGTACCATCCTCAATAGGCCCCCCCAAAATAGGTCTGTTTACAGACGATGTCCTTTTGTTCTTAGCGAAGCCAATGGATTGCCTCCCACGCACCTATGTATTATAAGAACAATGCTGCTTAAACACAAGCACTGCCGATGAACCTGCCACACTATCACCTCACTGACCTACAAGTGCTCTATCCCTTTGACTGGAGGAAAGATACGCTTTCCTACTTATGGACACAGTTATCACCTTCAAAGCACATAATTTTAAAACACAATCATGGGAAACTAGTGACAAACACTGAGGCAATGTTGGAGAGCTGGGGGAGGACAAACTCTTCTTGGCTGGGGCACAAAAATTGCCACGAAAATGATTGTGCTTTCATAGATCCTCTTCCTCTTCAGGGCCTTTCCAATCGAAAACCTTTCCAAATGGAAGAGGAAACCACCAAGGGTCTCTCTGGCAAACATCAGCTTGAGTATGAGAGGTGGGGGAGTGGGAGTACCAAATATCACTAATTATTACTTAGCCACTATTCTGGCACAGACAGCTAGACTTACGACTTCTCCAAAGACCCCTCTATGGCACAGGCTTGAATTGGCAACAGGCGCACCACACTCATTGACAGACCTGATGTGGGTCCCCACCCGCTCCCAACCCCAATGATCGAACCTGTGAACGGCAACTAAAGTATCCCTTCACACCTGGTTGAAATGGACCCCAAAAATGGTGACCAAACTCATGACCTCCTTATATAGCTTAACGTATCAGACGAGTGTCTTAGCACTGGACCAGTGGACTCGGAGGGGTATCACGAAAGTATTAAAGGGACACTCCAGGCACCCAGACCACTTCTGCCCATTGGAGTGGTCAGGGTGCCAACTCCCACTACCTTTAACCTTTTACCTTTTTATAAACTGCAATAATTACCTTGCAGGGTTAACTCCACCTCTAGTGGCTGTCTTGTAGACAGCCACTAGAGGGCACTTCCGTGTCTATAGCCCAGATTTTGTGTGCTAGAGCGTGCTGGATGTCCTCACGCTGTGTGAGGGCCTCCAGCATCACTCAATTCCTCATAGGAAAGCATTGAATTTTTTTTCAATGTTTTCCCATGGAGAGCTCTAATGCGCATGCGATGAGGGACATCGGCGGTGGTCTCAGGTAAGTGACTGAAGGGGTCAGCAACCGGGGATTGGGCGGTGGGAGGGATTGTTTTCCTGGCACTGGAGAGTCCCTTTAAGATAAAGAAATAATTAATTAACCATGTATTCGCCGCGGAACGGGGCCCTAGTCACCTAAATGGTGACTAGTGCTCTATAGTATAAGGAACACATGTTTGTATTCCTAATGCTATAGTGTTCCTTTAACAACAGGGGACTATTTTTGATATCTACAATTAAAAGATTTTGCCCAGTCATATGCGGTTAAATCTGTGGCAGCTAATCCCCTCACCTTTTTCGAGCACCTCAGACACACCACAAAAAGGCCTGATAACGGCCATATATGCCCATACATGTGACTCAGAGGAATGGGGCAAACTAAAATACACAGAACAATGGAAGGCAGATCTACAACAAATGCTAGGGTGAAGTGACTGGAAGGAAATTTTGGAGGCAGCCTTAAAATCATCTATATGCGTAACACAACAAGAACATATAAGACATTATACAGATGGTAAACTACCCCAGTGAAACTGTGTAAAATGGGGAAGACCACTTCGGACCTATGCTGGAGAGGGTATCTGGGAAGGTTAGATTTTTATTTAGGGAAGGTTTTCATATCTCGGGATTGATTTAAATACTTGGAAACAACTGAGGGAGGTTTGTTTTTGAACTTATTACATTTATTTTAGGCACCAGTTGCTTGTCTTTATCTTATAACTAATTATTTAAATAAATTTAATTTACATGTGAGCAAGGACTTACACTTTAAGTTGATTTAGGTCTACAGGTTCAACATGGTAGGATGTGAATCATTCATGTCATTAGAGGATGGATTTGTTGACTAAACTGTACATTATATACTGAAAATTTTGTAAAACGTTAAGGCAGAGGTTTTACATTTTTATAAAAAGGAACCGTTTATCTGTTGTTGACTTTGGTAAGCTAAAGGTTTAAAAAATGGCATGAAAATGATATTGTTGTATACAGTCAATTAAAACAATTAACAGAATTATAAATGTAAAAAAAATAGATTTTATTGTATGATACTGTTTCAAGATACATATAAATATTACATTAAGTTTGTTATGATAAAGGCATTCTTTTTATTGTAAAACAATGTATTTATTATTGGAATTTTTTAATCTGCAAACACACAAAACTGTATTTATGGGAGATAAATTAACATCAGATGGCATACAACCACTCAATATATCACACACATGGTGCGCCATTTCTTCATTAGAAGGAACAACACAAATATATAATCTTAATGTGCATCATATATAAAAAATAAATAGTTTTATAAAAAAAATTTGACAAGCTAGTGATTTATTATTTGTTTTTCAGAAAAACGTGAGATTTTCCCAAAAATTATATGTATTTGATTATTTTTTCTAAATGAATACGAAGTTATTTTTACAATTATAGTCACCAAAACAACTTTGGCTTAATGATTCAGTGTTGGTGTATAGATCATGCCCCTGTAGTCTGACTGCTCAATTCTCTGCCATTTAGGAGTTAAATCACTTTGTTTATGCAGCCTTAGGCACACCTTCCTGCATGTGACTTACATAGCCTTCCTAAACACTTCCTGTACAGAGTCGTCTAATGTTTACACTTCCTTTATTGCAGATTTAGTTTAAGTTAGAATTTTTTTATCTAGTGCTCTGTTAATAGCATGCTCAACCCTGTAAGAGATCTAGTATGTAAGTAAAGTTCAATTTACAGAGCAGGAGATAAAAACTTTTTAAAGTAATTATATCTGAGTGAAAATGAAACCATTTTGTTTTCATGCAGGCTATGTCAGTCAAAGCCAGAGGAGGTGTGGCTAGGGTTGCATAAACAAAAACAAAAGTTATTTAACTCCTAAATGGCAGTGAAACTTCAGAGGCATGATCTATATACAAAACTGCTTCATTAAGCTAAAATTGTTTGGGTGACTATACTGTCCCTTTAAGTATGAAAATGTAAAATGTGATCAGAAACTGAAAAAATACACAGGACGCAGTAAATAATATTTTAAAGTCTTTTCACTTTAAAAGAATCGACTGAAGAGCCACCGCAGCCTCCACTGTTACGGTCATCTTCCCGATTACTTGACCACCAGTTTGTGCATCATAAACTAGGAGAGAAGCATAAAGAGTACAATTAGCAAGGTGATATCATAAAGGAGTCTCTTCTGTCTCAAAACCACTTAATGCATATTGGCCTTAATTTTATATTTTTGGATATTTTTTTCAAATGATCACAATCTGTGAGATAAACATTTTAAATGATTTATCTACAAAAATCCTGTCGATTTTAATGGTGACTTCAGAAAATAAATAATTTGATATATATCAAATAAATCGTTTGATATGATATATATATATATATATATATATATATATATATATATAGTTAATACAATGTTGAACAAAAATCTGCACACCAGTCAAGCCATAAGACTTGCTTTTCCCACAGAAATCACAAATTTGCAGTGATGTTACTACTGCAAAGGATTCTGGGTGGGCATATGCAAATTAGTTTAACAAAGAATCCCCTTTTTGCCTCATTCCATTTTAAACATGGCTTCCTTTGAGTCTGTGTTTGCTGTATACAACAGCTTTGAAACACAACTTAGGACAAGTTGCAAAGCCAGTGAACCACTCATGGACAGCTGTTTCGTTAATGCAAATCATCAGCCTGAGGTTGGTTACTGTTTGGCTATTTAGGCTTGGTAGTGCTTGGGAAGCAACAGATTGTGAATTTGATATGCTTTTGCAAAAATATCAAGTCAAGGCCATTATTAGCTATAATGTTTGGCCCATAAGAATAAGGCCACAAAATGAATGAGCCAACTTAGGCCTCAATTTAATTCTGTCCGAACACATTTATCAGCAGCTTGATTAAATTACTGTCATTAAAGGAATATCAGCAGCTGCTAAGTAGTGAATGTTTTAAATATATCAAATATTGGTACATATACTCTACAATGAAAATATTGGTTTTGGTGATCCAAATTAATGTATTGGGCACTTATTACAGAAGGTCATTGAGTGACTATTTTACATTGTAGGGTTAAAATGAAAGGACCACTACACCCAGACCACTTCATTGAGTGACTATAATGGTCCTTTAAATGTGTGGGTGACTAATGTGTGTTTGCAGTCAGTTATGTATAGTGGTAGCAGTTGAAAAATATTGGATGATGGACATTTATTGGCATTTTTTTTTGTTTTGTTTTGAATCAAGCAGTAATCCCCAGTTTATCAAATTTACCACTTGAATCTTGTCTGACATTAAATCCAGCCAAAATATGAGAAATAATATTGTTAGAAAACAGTTGACTATTACCAAACTTTTTCAGTGAATAGAATTAAATTAAGGCCTTCGTTTTATAAGAGATTCCAGAAAAATGTATTGTGACACACGAGGAATGAAGTAACATGTACAGCTAAAAAAGGTATGGGAGACTATCTTGGTTGTTAAAGTTGGAAACATTAATACAATGTCAATAGTAATGTGAAACATTCTGTTTTTCACTGGTGAAATATATGTGCATATTCATCAGCCCATCAGTGTTCAGTTGCCATGGCTCCATACACTAATCCAGAGTAACAATCTATTATGTGTCCCACAGTGACATAAAGGAGGGTGGATGATGAGCGTTACTTATTTAAAGCAATGCTCCATGCTGAAATTAACATATCCTTTTTTTCATAACTTATACAGATAATGCTTTAAAATGTGCAAAAACTAAATAGCTGGAAAATATATATGCTGAATCTAAATAGAATATATTTAATGGAAACAGAGTTGCATTTTTATAACAATGATTTATCTGTATCACCATTGTGCAATTACACTTTATCAAGTTGTAATTTATAAAACATACTTTCAATGCTTCTGTTGATGATATCTTTGCCGCTCTGCAGGATTTCTTGTAGGCCAATGTGAGCAAAGCCGACATCTTCACATTCCATGTCCTGCTCATCCTCGGGTGGATCACTGACTACAGTAAATTTCACACTGAAAAGAAAGCACAATCAGCTAAACTTCAGCACTTGTTCAAGTTGAACAACATTGCATTAAACAGAAATTAATGTACATAATGGGTGAAAAGAGAGAACTATAGGCACTTCAGTACTGGTCAGAAGCAGTTTATAAACAAAGCTTTAAAAAAAAAAAAAAAAGAATAAAAAAAGACATTCTCAAAAGTAGTGCAGTTATCCATAATTAATCTTTGTAAAAATACTGCATTTTTTTTTTTTTTTCGGAAGATGTATAGAAACATTCTGCATGTTAGTAATTCTTCTAAATGATTTCTTTCAGTTTGTTGGGTCTTAATCATATTAAACAATATATGTATAAATATTTCTATATACTATTACATAAATTATTCTATTTATCTATGTGTGAGATATATATATATTTATTTATTTATTTTTTCACTTTGACAAAAAGATTAATAGGGAATCTGTCCCACAAACCCTTCTATGACCTGACTTTGGATCAAAACTAACCATAATAAAATGCTGTTTCCGCTGTAAAATGTGGAAAACACACACCCATGGTAGCTTATGAAATTTAAGACGGGCTTTTAAGACTTAGAGAGATGTTGTTTAAGCTATATTTCAACATCTAGCCCTTGTGGCCAAGTTTTATTCTTCCTTCGAAACGCTTAATTGCAGAGCACTGTACAAGATACTTTGAATTTGTGGCTTTTGCAGCAATTAAACTCCATTTTGGGCTGGCTATGTGTTTAGAATCTCGGACATAGTCCATTTTGATGTTTCTTGGCACCAAAGATCCAGCTATAATATGTGCCTGTAAAGATAACTTGTTTAGGGTTCCCATTAGGTTAAATTATAAAATAAAAATTCTCAGTTTGGACTCAGTAGACCCTGAATATTTTTAACTCTTAAAATCAAAGTTTAATTACTGTCACATTTCTGCAAACATAACTATGACCTCTCTTCTGGTAATGCCAAGTAACACTATCTGTGCCATCAGTATCTGGGCAGGTTTAACTAAAACCGGAAAGAGGTGACTAACAGAATATTCTAAGGTAACCATCAACATTTGTGTCCAACTAATTTGCTCCATTTGCCCTTTTCTGTTAAAATGATTTATTCTTTATTTTCAAAAATAATAACACTAAAATATGAATTATGTGAAAGGCTATAATCTCCTACTATGAAATTAGATTTGTACATGTTTAGGAGGCAAGAGTGTAGACATATAGAGCCTTACAATTATGCTCATTTCAAGCTTACACTACAGTAATGCCATTCCGAATAAAATCTAGATGAGAAGTGTGCCTTAAAGGAACACAAACATGTATTTCTTACCCTATAGTGTTAAACCCACCATTTAGGTGGCTTGCTCCTTGTTAATCCCCTTAAAAGCGATTAAAACTCCCCTTATTTCCAGCACCGCACCGCTGAAGCTCGACGTTGACAAAACTTGACAGAAAGAAATTGTAACGGACCCCCCAGGCATAAAGGGGTTAAACCGCCGTTTAGTAGATCTTCCCTTCCAAAGACACAGGCACAGCTACTACAGAACACCAATCGGCCGAACAGGAAACCATATGAATGCCGTAAACAGCCAAATAGGAAAAACCATATGAATAGGTTTACACTCCTGGCAGTCGAACTGGAACAGCATACAATAAATCCCCCCAAGAACGAGACAAAGCTCCGTGTTGAGGGTCAAGCAGCGAACAGTCAGAGCTGTGGGTTTATTGTTCTTATATACACATTAGTAGCACCCACAGGGTTTTGGAAAACAACCAATAAACACATACAATACACTCAGACACTCCCACACAAAATCCTGCCCTCTGCCTGTGATACAATTACCTTACACAATGGGTAATGTAATTATCACCGGCAGAGAAATACAGTTTTTCCACATTATTCATAACTTGAAAAGTATGCATCACATTCACATAAAACTTACATACTCAGCATACTCCAAATACAAACATATGTCAAAATCATCCAAATTGGTCCATTGGTTCAAAAGATAGATCAAAGTCCTTTGTGACCAAATGAAGCATGGCTTTTCTGCCCAAAACCAGTTCCACAGAGTCTTCTATCCTGGAGATAATTGGGAAGTAATCCAATTATCTCCAAGGACAGAGGCAAAACTCCATTGAACACATGGAAGCAAAAGACAATAAAACACATACAAACATATAACTGTGCAGCCATTGCACAAAACAGGTACATTCAACATATCCCCAGATAGCTCAGATCTGAGCGCACATTATTACTGAATGGTGCTCAGAGCACACACATACAGTTCAATTGCCATGGAGCCAAAGTCTTTCCCATAGTCTTTCATTATACGAATGGGCTCCATGGCATAGCTATCTGGGGTATCACCGCTCAAACAGGGCCAGCACCGAATGACCTGGCTTTCGTGTCTTCGCAGGGGAAAATCAAGCGTTTCAACATGGGGCCATAGTCTAAAGGCAGCAGGTGGGCAACTAGGCTCCTCCAAAGCACAGTGGCGAGATTGGTCTTGTCACAGCAATGGTTTTGGGAATCATGGAATCTTATCATTCACCATGCGAATTGGACTATGGAGGGTCCCACAGTATCTTACACAGACCTCTAAATTGCAATGTCACCTTTGAGGTCTTTGCACAATATGCAAATACCCCCACACCATGTATAGTGCCATAAATCAAAACTTTC
>OW240913.1:227956930-227982305 GCA_933207985.1 Pelobates cultripes
ACATCATCCTCTTTATGCATGTTGTCTTACTCCAAGCTGTATAGGCTCGAAAGCCTACTACCAATTAAGCATATTAGGTGATGTGCATCTCTGTAATGAGAAGGGTGTGGTCTAATGACATCAACACCCTATATCAGGTGTGCATAATTATTAGGAAACTTCCTTTCCTTTGGCAAAATGGGTCAAAAGAAGGACTTGACAGGCTCAGAAAAGTCAAAAATAGTGAGATATCTTGCAGAGGGATGCAGCACTCTTAAAATTGCAAAGCTTCTGAAGCGTGATCATCGAACAATCAAGCGTTTCGTTCAAAATAGTCAACAGGGTCGCAAGAAGCATGTGGAAAAACCAAGGCGCAAAATAACTGCCCATGAACTGAGAAAAGTCAAGCGTGCAGCTGCCACGATCCCACTTGCCACCAGTTTGGCCATATTTCAGAGCTGCAACATCACTGGAGTGCCCAAAAGCACAAGGTGTGCAATACTCAGAGACATGGCCAAGGTAAGAAAGGCTGAAAGACGACCACCACTGGACAAGACACACAAGCTGAAACGTCAAGACTGGGCCAAGAAATATCTCAAGACTGATTTTCCTAAGGTTTTATGGACTGATGAAATGAGAGTGAGTCTTGATGGGCCAGATGGATGGGCCCGTGGCTGGATTGGTAAAGGGCAGAGAGCTCCAGTCCGACTCAGACGCCAGCAAGGTGGAGGTGGAGTACTGGTTTGGGCTGGTATCATCAAAGATGAGCTTGTGGGGCCTTTTCGGGTTGAGGATGGAGTCAAGCTCAACTCCCAGTCCTACTGCCAGTTCCTGGAAGACACCTTCTTCAAGCAGTGGTACAGGAAGAAGTCTGCATCCTTCAAGAAAAACATGATTTTCATGCAGGACAATGCTCCATCACACGCGTCCAAGTACTCCACAGCGTGGCTGGCAAGAAAGGGTATAAAAGAAGAAAATCTAATGACATGGCCTCCTTGTTCACCTGATCTGAACCCCATTGAGAACCTGTGGTCCATCATCAAATGTGAGATTTACAAGGAGGGAAAACAGTACACCTCTCTGAATAGTGTCTGGGAGGCTGTGGTTGCTGCTGCACGCAATGTTGATGGTGAACAGATCAAAACACTGACAGAATCCATGGATGGCAGGCTTTTGAGTGTCCTTGCAAAGAAAGGTGGCTATATTGTCACTGATTTGTTTTTGTTTTGTTTTTGAATGTCAGAAATGTATATTTGTGAATGTTGAGATGTTATATTGGTTTCACTGGTAATAATAAATAATTGCCATAGGAGGGGGCATCACTGCCGGGGCCTGGGGAATCCTGGGAGAACAAGAACAGGAATACGTACCACTCCACAATGTCCTGGGCAACGCCACCCTGAAAACGCTCTCAGAACTCATCAATACACAAACCCCGACCCTACAGCAAGTCTTCCGCTATACTCAACTAAAACATTTCTACCATTCATTCAGAGATAGAACAGCCTTACACAGGGCCCTAACACAATTTGAGAGATTGTGTCTTACCAAAACGAGTTTAGGCAAAGCGATCTCATACCTTTACCAATACGTCCTCACAGGTGACCGCACAGAAATAGTCACATTTAAGACGCAATGGGAAAGCATCACAAACCAGGAATTTACCCCCACCCAATGGGAAAAAATACTCATCTTACACCATAAATCTTCGGTCAGCACCCGATATCAAGAAGTCAATTACAAACTCTTATCACAATGGTACAAAACCCCAACACGTCTTCATAGGATATTTCCCAATGTCCCATCCATATGCTGGAGGTGTGGAGAGGAGGAAGGTACCCTCAGCCACATTTGGTGGAACTGCTCAATCATACAGCCGTTCTGGTCCCAAATCAGCACAAAAATTACTGAGATCCTCCGAGTACCGTTCCCCCTCAACATGGAACAATACTTACTACACTCGACCCCACAACCAATCTCACAATACAAAAAATCCATATTGCGACATATGCTAGATGCAGCTAAAGCACTCATACCCGCGATGTGGAAACAGACACAGCCACCAACGCTAACCCAATGGTACGACAGAGTTGAGGAGATCCGCTCCGCAGAAAAGATGAGGGCGTCTCTCATGGGACAAAGTGAAAAATACGTGGAACGATGGGGGCCGTGGGTGGGGCATGTTGCCGAGAGACGGGAGACCGGGGGTGCGGGCGGCCACGCCGGCGGAGCGGGGGCAGGGGTGAGGTAGGGGCCGCGCACGCCTGCCACAAGACGGAACACCCACAAGGAAAACCACCACATGACCGACCAGACACGGGGGACCAAGCCCACTAACCGGCATACAGGACCCGACCACTTGGGGAGGATTAAGGGAATCGATCAACATGAATATACACACAAGCCACCTCTAGAACATACTAAAACAAACAGATGTTCATGGGTGACAACGCGGCGCACGTACCATACCCTAAGGTTAAAAAGACCCCAACGACCGGGTCACGGTGTGCCAACAGCCTGGACAAGGGGAACACACACAAGAAGATATACTTACCCTGACTCTAGTAGCTTCACCACACATGACATACCACATCAAAGAAACTACCAGGGTCAAAGCAAAACGTTACCCTCACATGTTACCCGATAACCACACAGGGAAGCTAAGTCAATACACCCCACAAACGAAGGGACACGGTCCTCCCCCAACCACACGGACACACACACACGCCGACATCTAACGGCTTAGGGTACCCACACGCTACTACACTCACCACCTGAACTCCGGCAAGCGACTGCAGACAGAATTAGGGACCGCCTGACGGCCGTAATCCCGCAACTCAGACATGTTACACGACAAACTGACATTACTTTATCGGAACACAATGTTATGTGCTCCTCTATCTGTCCACTCGATACTAGTTTTCTTTTGATAGTTTACGTTTTCAAGTTATGAGCCATCGGACTAGGATACCTAGGGACCTTCGTATCTTATTTTATGCCTTGCTCATGAGAATCTAGGCACCTCACAAGACCTAATAATGTAAAGCAGGTCGAAAACCTACGAGTTCCCACCAATCTATTCACATGTTATGCAAAAAAAACTGTAACAAATTATCAATATAAATAAAAAAAAAAAAAAAGAAAAAGAGCGCAACACATGGGACAAAGGTACTCATTATTAGCTGTTTGGAATGCATGGGACCTGCGAGTCCGCATCGTTCACTGGGGCCTGCGAGCCCAAAAGCAAATACTTTATGTTGTTGTTCCAGGGACCTGCGAGTCCCATACCCCCACCCCTTGCCTATTTTTGTTGAAAATACGTTGCAAATACATTAATAAAAATCATATTTAAAAAAAAAAAAAATAATAAATAATTGAAATGGGTATATATTTGTTTTTTGTTAAGTTGCCTAATAATTATGCACAGTAATAGTCACCTGCACACACAGATATCCCCCTAACATAGCTAAAACTAAAAACAAACTAAAAACTACTTCCAAAAATATTCAGCTTTGATATTAATGAGTTTTTTGGGTTCATTGAGAACATGGTTGTTGTTCAATAATAAAATGAATCCTCAAAAATACAACTTGCCTAATAATTCTGCACTCCCTGTATAGCAAACATAATTATAGTAAATTGACTTACCCAGGTGTGTGCAATATTCTGCTTGGCGTTCTCCATGTACCTCCGAGCATGCGCGATGTAACCACACCCCCACGTTGAAACACGTAGAGTGCGTGATGACATCGCATAGCGGCGTTTCCATAACGACACTGTAAACAATACCGTGGAAACCGCTGTGTTTTCACTCAATGGAGCTAAGGAGAACCGGGCTAGCTAATCGCCCGATGCAAACACCTGAGATCATCCACAATAACAATAAAAGATCGATTTGCTATATGAAATAAAGAAAGATTTTCAACTTTAAGACCGTGAGTGCAGTCCGGAATTGTTTCTTACTATTATCTATTGCCCTAAGAGACTGGCACCCGGCAAGTACTTTATTAATTACATTCTTGAGCGTGAGTGCATGGATTCACTGACTGTTATTTATATATTTATATATATATATATATATATTTATATATATATATATATATATATATATATATATATATATATATATATATATATATATATTTTTTTTTTTTGATTAACACTGATTAACTTTTTATTTTATTTTATTTTCAGCCAGCAGGGGGACCACCTGTCAATACAGGCAGCCCCCCTGCTGGCAATGCAGGAGGCAGCCTACCCAGCCATGTGATTGTGAGGTCCTCGCAAGGACCTCACTCTCACATGGCCGGGGGGGGGGGCTTCAGGAGGAAGATCTGCCGCAGGGGGGGCTCCCTGGGAGTCCCCCCAACCGCGATCGCCGGTGTGGGACCGCCGGCGACTGGGTAAGTAAGAAAAGACCGGAGGGCGTACTATTACGCCCGGCGGCGTTTAGAGCCGCCTAAAATAGGGTGTAATAGTACGCCCTCCAGTCTTAAGGGGTTAATAACTTTAATGATACACCTTGGAGAATTGCTGTGAACCTTTATTACAGATTTCATAATTCCAATTAAACCATAACCATATGAATAATAATAATAAACCATAACTTTAAAAACTAACATTAACCATAACCACTTTCCAAGGCTCCGACCCCCTCCAAAGCCAGGAGCCATAAATAATTTTTCAACCAAATCCACCCTCCCGTGATGACCAGGAGGGCAACTTATAACCCAACGTCACCGAGGTTCTGGGCTACCAAACTCAGTGGCCCCCCAACGCCCACGGCCATCTCCAACATAGATTAAATCTCCAAATGAAATATATCCAAACCAATATCCGACAAACCAATATCCGACAAGTGAACTGCATCGCTCCTATAAAAGCCAGCGCAATTGCCCTCAATATCCTTATGTCTATACGAGGTCATACCCACGGTTGGTAAAATATTTTCAAATGCTCTATTTACTTTCCTATGTACCCTTTCCAATGGTTTTTAAAAAACTTACTTTTAACCAGCAATGCCTTAGGATAATCTCCGACCAGATGAACCGAACATCTGGAAATATTTGTGTTATGCATACCAAATCACTTTTAATCTCTTATCAAATTGGCTGATTTTGTTGAGCCAATATCATTCCCTCCCAAATGAACTATTATCACCTCTGGATAAGGAAAGCTTAACATACATTGTATTATCTCAAATAATTGAGACCACTTAGCCCCACAAATTCCTTTCCAAAAGACTTTAACAGCATTGCTTTCTAATCCAAGATTTTCACCATATGACCGTTCTTTTGCCCTCTTCTGGGCCCAAAATATAAACGAGTGACCAAATGCGAATTACCAATTAGTGGCAATCGCCGGCTTCTTATTACCTATCAAAAAGAAAATGATGAACATATACGCTAATGTTCATATTCATCAATAAACTTTAATAACATTGAGCCTGTGGCGAAACCGACCTCGCCACTGGGCATTGGAGAAGACTGATTGCCAGCCTCCTGCCATGTGACTATGGCCCCTGGGATGTATTGCCCTTTAAAGACATGATTTGGGCATAATGGATTTGTGTTGTGCTGCTGCTGGCCTTTAAGAACCATCTGGGGACATACTGTGGAGTTACTGGGTGGCCACCATTTCATGTATCAGAGGCACATGGTGAGAACAATGGATGAAGCCCATGGTGAGAACAATGGATGGCGGCCATTTTAACTCACAGACGCTGTTTGGACTTTTCTACACGATGCCATCTCGCCGGTAATTGGTGCAATAGTTTTAAACTATACAACAGGGGACACATTATACAGTTATTATTTTTCATATAGCCTGTATATGTTCTGCTGGATCTGCATTAAACTGTATCTTCCAAACTACTGAACGGATCTGGGTGAATTTTGGATATGTGGTTCACCGAGATTGCCCGGTTTTTAAGGGGTTACTGCATGTTTTGGGGTCCCTGTGATATGTTTTATGATACTCTATTTCTCTGCCTGTGATTATATTAACCATTGTGTTCAGTAATCATATCACAGAGGCTGTATGTGCAGTACAGTCAGTTCTACCTCACCCTCAATTTGGAGTGCCGTCTCTTATTGGGGGATTCTGCTACAAGGGATTGCTATGCTCTGCATACTCTCTTGCTATATTCACTGCTAAGCTCTTGTAAGAGCTTGTTCCTGTCCTGCTCTCTGAAGGAGTCCACGGTGGTTATGGTGTTGGCTGGAGTTCTTGGAGCCCTCAGGAAGCACTAGGAGCATCCATCAACGGACGTACACACTCGGGGTGCCGTCGATCCGTTACAATGCATAACCTGCAAACCTGCATAACCTGTAAATTGAAACTTGGTCAAAAACATGGTGTCACTATGCATGAAAAATGGGCCTTCAACCCTTGGTCTAATTGACAAGTAATTTTCCGTTACCTTAACCAGACACAAAAAGGAACCTTGAATCTCCAGCAATGTTAACCATCTTCCTTTGCCTTCCTGATCTGTTTTAGATTTGCTAATAAATACCATCACTTTTCTATCACTAACTAGAACATCTTCCCATTGTAAACCCGACAAACAAAATTTACTCTTAGCCACTAACCCGCTAATTCTTAAAGCTGCGAAAAAAGCTATTATAAATGAACATCTATGGAGAAGAGGGGGACCTGATTGCACAAACCATAGCGAGTTGGAAACGCATGAGGGAACAACCGCATATCTCACCCATACCTAGCCCAATGATCTCTATCACTGACAACGAAGTGATCGGGGGAAGCATACCAACAGAGGCATGGCCCTTCGCGGAATATAGGGAACATGTCCCCATCTCCACAATTCTACGGGATGGCACCCTGAGGACCCTAGGATTGTTGCTGGGAGACAGGCCCCGCTCACCACTGATAGTGCTGCGGTACCTACAGGTAAAGCATTACAATGACACAATGCGCAATAAACACCGCATTCACAGGGACCTTACATGGTTTGAAGCGACCTGTGAAAAGGGCTTGCCTCTGGAAAAGGCGATATCCACTCTCTACCAACACCTCCTGGTGGGAAACTTAACAGAGAATAACACGTTTCGCAGGCAATGGTAGATGATGCTGGATACCTCCTTCACTCCACAAGAATGGGACAAGGCACTGATATGGCAACACAAGAGCTCCACCAGCTCACGATACCAGGAAACAAACTACGAACTGATCGCGCTATGGTATAGGACCCCAATGCTACTAAACAAGATCTTCCCAACAATACCCCCAACGTGCTGGAGGTGCGGGGAGGAGAGGGGCACGACCATACACATATGGTGGGAATGCACTGTGATTGCCCCATATTGGGAGATGAGCCGACAGAAAATATCAGAAATTCTGGGGGAAACACCGGAATGGTCGGCTGCATTGACACTCCTACACATCACGGCGATGTCAATAGCGACCTATAAAAAATCAATCATGCGTCATCTGCTCAACGCGGTGAAAGCTCTGATCCCGGCATATTGGAAGAAAACAGAGATACCTCGATAAGAGGAATGGATCCACAGGGTAGAGGACATTCAGGGTGCGGAGGCGGTGCAGGCCTCCTTGCTCGGTAGAGGGGACAAACATGCAGAGAGATGGCAACCATGGTTTGTATTTATATCCCGCAACCATTGAGGGTGGGCGAGATGGGGGGGGACACCTGCGGGGGGGCCTAGCCCAAGGGACACTGCCGGACTACGTTCCCTATCCCACTACGGCTACCCAGGGACCCTGGGTTCACTGTGTGCATTGGAATTCGGATGGAACTGGAAACCTAATGCCTCTGCTCTCTCTCTCTCTCTCCTTCCAACTGAAATAAAGATCATTGCTATGTAATTGCACACATACACGCACACCAAGACTACAAACCTACATGAAGTGGAGTGAGACACAGACCCAAGAAGAGATCACATTAGACATAATGGGGAGGAATATATGGCAACTTCCCAATTTCGAAAGCTACCACCTCAATCCCAGCCCTGGAGATAAACATAAACATCAGGGGGACTGAATAGAAACATAGAAACATAGAGTGTGACGGCAGATAAGAACCATTCGGCCCATCTAGTCTGCCCAATTTTCTAAACTTTCATTAGTCCCTAGCCTTATCTTATAGTTAGGATAGCCTTATGCCTATCCCATGCATGCTTAAACTCCTTTACTGTGTTAACCTCTACCACTTTAGCTGGAAGGCTATTCCATGCATCCACTACCCTCTCAGTAAAGTAATACTTCCTGATATTATTTTTAAACCTTTGTCCCTCTAATTTAAGACTATGTCCTCTTGTTGTGGTAGTTTTTCTTCTTTTAAATATAGTCTCCTCCTTTACTGTGTTGATTCCCTTTATATATTTAAATGTTTCTATCATATCCCCCCTGTCTCGTCTTTCCTCCAAGCTATACATGTTAAGATCCTTTAACCTTTCCTGGTAAGTTTTATCCCGCAATCCATGAACCAGTTTAGTAGCCCTTCTCTGAACCCTCTCTAAGGTATCAATATCCTTCTGAAGATACGGTCTCCAGTACTGTGTACAATACTCCAAGTGAGGTCTCACCAGTGTTCTGTACAATGGCATGAGCACTTCCCTCTTTCTACTGCTAATACCTCTCCCTATACAACCAAGCATTCTGCTAGCATTTCCTGCTGCTCTATTACATTGTCTGCCTACCTTTAAGTCATCAGAAATAATCACCCCTAAATCCCTTTCCTCATATGTTGAGGTTAGGACTCTATCAAATATTCTGTACTCTGCCCTTGGGTTTTTACGTCCAAGATGCATTATCTTGCACTTATCCACATTAAATGTCAGTTGCCACAATTCTGACCATTTTTCTAGTTTACCTAAATCATTTGTCATTTGGCTTATCCCTCCTGGAACATCAACCCTGTTACATATCTTAGTATCATCAGCAAAAAGACATACCTTACCATCAAGACCTTCTGCAATATCACTAATAAAAATATTAAAGAGAATGGGTCCAAGTACAGATCCCTGAGGTACCCCACTGGTGACAAGCCCAAGCTTCGAATATATTCCATTAACTACAACCCTCTGTTGCCTGTCACTCAGCCACTGTCTTACCCATTCAACAATATTGGAATCCAAACTTAAAGATTGCAGTTTATTGATAAGCCTTCTATGTGCAACAGTGTCAAAAGCCTTACTGAAATCTAGGTAAGCAATGTCTACTGCACCACCCTGATCTATAATTTTAGTTACCCAATCAAAAAAATCAATAAGATTAGTTTGGCATGATCTCCCTGAAGTAAACCCATGTTGTCTTTGATCTTGAAATCCATGTGTTTTTAGATGTTCATCAATCCTATCCTTTAACATGGTTTCCATCACTTTCCCCACTACTGAAGTAAGGCTTACTGGCCTATAGTTGCCCGACTCCTCCCTATTACCTTTCTTGTAAATGGGCACAACATTCGCTAACTTCCAATCTTCTGGGACTACTCCTGTTAACAATGATTGGTTAAATAAATCTGTTAATGGTTTTGCTAGTACACCACTAAGCTCTTTTAATAGCTTTGGGTGTATTCCATCAGGTCCCATTGACTTATTTGTCTTTACTTTTGACAGTTGAAATAGAACCTCTTCCTCTGTAAACTCACGTGTAATAAATGACTCATTTATCCTTTTTCTCAACTGAGGTCCCTTTCCTTCATTTTCATCTGTAAATACAGAACAAAAATATTCATTGAGGCAGTCAGCTAGACCTTTATCCTCTTCTACATACCTTCCTTCTTTTGTTTTTAATCTAACTAATCCTTGTTTTACTTTTCTTTTCTCATTTATTTATCTAAAAAATGTTTTATCCCCCTTTTTTACTGACTGTGCTATTTTCTCTTCTGTGTGTGATTTGGAGGCTCTTATAACTTGCTTAGCCTCTTTCTGCCTAATCTTATAGATCATTTTGTCTCCCTCACTCTGGTTTTTTTTATAATTCCTAAATGCTAACTTTTTGTTTTTAACTATTTTGGCCACATCTGCGGAGTACCACAGTGGTTTCTTGAATTTTTTGCTTTTACTGACAAGCCTAATGCAATTTTCTGTTGCCTTCAATAGTGCAACTTTTAAATAATCCCATTTTCTTGGACTCCATTTAAATTGCTCCAGTCTGATAATGACTCCTCTACCCATATTCTAATTTTAGAAAAGTCTGTTTTTCTAAAGTCTAAAACTTTTGTTTTTGTGTGGTGTGACTCAGTCACTGTTCTTATATTAAACCACACTGACTGATGATCACTGGATCCTAAACTTTCACCTACAGTAACATCTGATACCAAATCTCCATTTGTTAACACTAAATCTAGTATGGCCTCTTTACGAGTTGGCTCCTCAACAACTTGTTTTAGAGACAATCCCAGTAGGGAGTTTAGAATATGTGTGCTCCTGGCACAAGTAGCTAATTTTGTTTTCCAATTTACATCAGGAAGATTAAAGTCACCCATGATGATAACTTCCCCCTTCATTGTCATTTTAGCTATTTCCTCAACTAGTAGATTATCTAACTCTTCAATTTGTCCTGGGGGCCTATAAATCACACCTACACGAGTTACTGTGTGATTACCAAATTCTAACGTAACCCAAACGGACTCTATGTTTGCCTCACTAACTTTTATTAGGCTAGATTTTATGCTATCCTTCACATACAAGGCCACCCCTCCCCCTTTCTTGCCTTCCCTATCTTTCCTATATAAAGAGTACCCTGGTATTGCTATGTCCCAGTCATTTTTCTCATTGTACCATGTCTCAGTAACAGCGACTAAATCTACACTATCAGTTGCCATTATTGCCACAAGTTCATGGATCTTATTCCCTAAACTGCGAGCATTTGTAGACATGACTCTAAGCTTATCACTTTTTAACACACTTGCTACAGGCACCTTCTGTCCTTGTTTTGGGGGACAATTGGATTATTGAATAATTTGAGGGGAGAGGGCCACACGATCCAGACCTTACCCATATGTATAGAATTGCTAGTGAGGCTGGCGAACGGCCCAGAGGTTATTGGAAGAGATCCACTATTAAACCGACTGACATACACGACCTGACCGAGGACCCACATTCACGAACCACAAAGTTAATGGCAGGTCCCAGGGGGACCAAGGGTTAGACCACACTAGATGGATACGAGATTACTGAAGGACAACCAAAGCTATATAAGTAGAGGACAAAGGGAAGGAGGAGACAGATACCCTCGATTACGCCAAGCCCAACAACTTATCACTCACTGAATGCTCATAACACATACCCAGATAAGACTCAAAACCGCCAAGAATAGCAATTGATGCACTGTTATATTTCATCCGAAACAGATCAAGATGCTTTAAACACAAAACGGGCCTGCGAGCCCGAGACACAGTTTGTCTGTGTATTGAATCATATAACCTTTATCATCCATGAAAAATAAAAATGATTTTCAAAAAAATAAAATAAATGAACATCTAATTAAAACTAACTCATACTCAGAATAGCATACCTCTTCCAAGGCTACAAATAACTGTGATAACACTGTAAACTATTATCCCTAACTCTACTAGCTCTTCTATAACCTCAAACTAACTGATTCACTATGAAATACTGCTTGATTGGTTTACAATCACACAGCTTCCTAAAGAAATCCACCCAGGCTAAACTACACGCTAACTTGGACTTAGAGAAACCCTTCTGCATTGACACCAATGTAAATTGTATTGCATTCTCCTTATCCTCTCCAAACGGATCTTTATTGTTTAACTGATTAAATTTGAACCACTCATTCCATGCCTTGACATATGCACTCCACGTAGAAGCAGCTACCGAGTTCATCAGCATAACACTTAACTGTCCCCAATCAAATCCCAGAGGTCTGATGGGAACTGGGTTCCTTCCGCAGCTGCTCTTGGTGCCAATTTTCGAAATTCCTGCAATTGCAATTGTGAAAGAGCATCAGCCAGCCTATTGATTTTGCCTGGAATATGCCTAGCTTTCACCCAAATGTTCAACTGAAAACACCTTAACACTACACTTAGATTGTCGCATGCGACAATCAGCCGCCTATTTTTCCATGCTCCTCCCCATAAATATATTGCGGCTACAATTGGAAATAACCAAAAATTTGACATTGTTGGAATTAAGCCTTCCCGTGCCCAAAGAACCGGCCATTCTTGTGCGCATCATTGTCCACCCCAATATATGCCAAAACAGATAGCACCAGATGCGTCTGTAAACAGCTCAACACTATCAGAATCTATGAACTCTTGTTGCCACATTGATCTTCAATTAAAATCTGTTAGAAAATTATTCCATACTTTTAGGTCTTGCTTCAATTCTTTTGTTACCCTTATGTGTGCAAATGGGGACTTAACCTTCCTCATTGCTATCCCCAACTTCCCGCAGAAAGCTCTCCCCATTGGAATAACGCTTGAAGCAAATGTTAACAGACCTAATAGAGATTGTAAAACTTTTAGTGTCACCTTCTCACAGCCCATTACCTGCATTTCCATAGTAAGCATACTACACAAATTAGATTTTGGCTACATGCTGTATCACATTCTGAAGAAATATAAAACCTTGATGGAACTCATTTTACATTTTTAAAGGTGCTGTTCCACATAGCATGACTCTTATATACGTTCTCCACCATGTAAAGGGAAACTAAAGAAACATATCCAGCATTATATTTTATTTCCTAATCCTCCCTGTCCCATAAAAAAAAAAAGAAAAGAAATTGAAAGTTCCGGAGGTTTCCTGCAGTCACTCAAACCCTTCAGCACTTTATGAGATCACTGCAAGGAGAACTCTTACACATGAAATAGCAAAACTCCACATACAATGCTTCCCTAATAATGCCAATAATAATCTGTTATCAACCTCAAATAAAAAAATATATATTTACACACATATATTTATACTTGTGTGATGATGGTGATGTGCCAGAGGAATGCTTGTCACCATATAGCATAGTAGAGGCACATCACACCTTTTTACAAGCATAACACTGGGACATCACACCATATCAGTGCCGGACTGGGGATAAAAACCAGCACCGGAAAAAGGTTTATACCAATTCACAGGACTTGCATCAGCAAAGAGATTGCGCTCACATGACTTGCCCGAGCACCCATAACTTACCCAACACTGAGATTGCAGTCACAGGACTTGCCATTTAGAATGAACTCACAGGACTTGCCCGAGGACTTCATAGTCACCTGCATGCACCATGCAGAAGGAAAAAGATGCCAGATGTGAGATTCCAGGCGGCAGCAAAGGCGACATCACATTGGCCGTGAGTCTGCTCTCTCACATTCTTATGGCTGCATCTGCATCCCAAATTCTTTACTGGAGTCTTTACTGGTGTCACTACCTTTTTTTTTTTTTTTTTTTTTTTTTTTTTTTTTTTTTTTTTTTTATAGCTAACAAATACTTTGGTTGTGACTGATGAACTCAGGCTGTTTGAGTATAGTGGGGACTGCATCTGATGTATTTGGGTGTCAAGGTGTAATGGGGACTGCGTGTTGGGCTGTCTGACTGTTATGTGTGTGATGTTATTGAGCTGTGTACATGTAACTGAAACTGTGTGATCATTTTGTGCTGTCAATGTGTGATGAGGACTGCTTGTGTTTGTGATAGTTTTGGGCTGGCTGTGTATGGTGGGACTGTGTTTTTCTTTAAATGACAGTAATAACCATTGATAAGTAGATAGCATCATGTAACTGGTCATCTGTGACCTGTATAAAAGTTGGTGAATGCTAGAGCAAAACAAACTAAAATTACGTGTTTAATTCTCACACAATATGTAGTCCTGGGTACATACATATCATTTACTCAAAAGCTTCACTTTGTTACTTACTGTCTTAGTAGTAATGCCACTGTCTAGAATGTCCACTCCACATGCTCCCTCAGTCCCTATGCCAACTGCAGTCTCAGCCAGGTAGGTAAGGTGTCAAACCTTAGGTGTAGCCGCATTATCTGCTCCGCTTGCTCCTTCTCTAGTCCCTCTGCATTCTACAGACAGGGTAAGATGTGACTGCACTCTCCAATCACATCTACCTCCCTCCCATCCATGTCTCTTCTACCCCCCACCTTCCGTTCTCTGTTCTCCTCTCTTCCATGCAACTTCAATCCATCCATGTATCCAGTGGCGTACGCACAACCCAGGGGGCCCCGGTGCGAAAACTGATCCATGCCCCCCTCCTCCCCGCGCGTTACTCTGCGCGGGCTGGGGCCGCAACACATGGCGGCGGGCACCTGGTCGCAGTATCTACGCCAGTGCATGCAGATACACATACACTTAAAGGACCACTACAGACACCTAGATCACATCAGCTCAATGAAGTGGTCTGGGTGCCAGGTCCCTCTAGTTTTAACCCTGCAGCTGAAAACATAGCAGTTTCAGAGAAACTGCTATGTTTCACTGAGGGTTAATCCAGCCTCTAGTGGCTGTCTCATTGATAGCCGCTAGAGGAGCTTCCGTGGTTCTCACTGTGAAAATCACAGTGAGAAGACGCTGAACGTCCATAGGAAAGCATTGAGTAATGCTTTGCGGTTTGAATACGCAAGTGGCTCTTGCCACGCATGCGCATTCGGAGCTGAGAGGCGGATCGGGGCGGAAAGATCCCCAGCGCTAAGGGAGTCCGGCGCTGGAGAAAGGTAATTGCTTAAGACACACACACTCTCACGAACAGAGGCATACACACTAGCTAACAGACACACACATTTACTGACAGAAACACACTGTGACAGACATACTCACTTAAACACACACACACGGTAACACACTCATTGACACACACTCTAACACTAACACACACACTCTAACATACACACACTAACACACTCTAAAACACACGGTTTTTTTTTTCATTTAATCCTCCAGCCTCCTTACCTTTTGTAGAGCTGAGGGGATTCCCTGGGGTCTAGTCATATCACTTCAGCGCGCGAGGGAGCTGAAGAGGAAGCACTCAGGGGAAAGTGCTCCCTCGCGCGCCCGCCAGACTGCCTGCGAGCCCGGTGATACCAGGGCCAGCCTCGGGGGGCCCTGAGGTGGCCGGCTCCTGGGGCCCCCCAGGAGAAGAGGCTGGCCACAGTGGCATACATACCGGGCCGCAGCCGCGATCCCTGCACCTGGTATGTACACAACTGCATGTATCTCACATTCTATCCATATCCCTCTCACCTTCCATGTCTCTCCTCCCTTTCATTCATATCTCCCCAATTCCATGTCTTCTCCCTTATGTCTCCCATCCATGTCTCCCTCCCCGTTCCATCTACATCTCTCCCTCTTGCCAACCTCCTCCCTTTCATCCATATCTCTCCCCAGGGTCAGTGCAAGGATTTTTGCCGCCCTAAGCAAACAAAAATTTGCAACCCACCATCCCAATGCCCCACTCATATGAGCCAACGCTACTGCTGCACAGTGTCTTCACCGAAAAGTCAGTGTGTTTACATTAAAAAGTGTGAAGAACTGACTCTGCTGGGTTTTGAACCCTGGTTTACATGCTGCTAAACCTCTTCCTTACCAGTTCACCAGCCTACCTTTTGCATATTTATCTGAGATCTGATAACCTTGACTCTACAAGCAATGATATCAGTGACAACTCTTTTCAGCTGTGTCTGGTCAGGTGTCTGGTTCTTGGCCTATATAAGCCACTTCCTGTCTCTGTACCTTTGCCAGATTATTGTGGTTCCTGTAATCTTTAGTCAAACTTGTTCCTATTTCTACTACCTGTTGCTGAATTTGGACCGTTTTGACTTTGCTGCTTCTCCTTCCCACTGACCTCGGCTTGCTTCACTACGATTACCATCTTTCTGTTCCAGTCTCTCATCTCTGATTTAAGACCAGATGGCCACTCAAAGCTCAGGGGCTCAACCACCTGGGTAACGAGTGGCTACTTCTGGCAGAAGACATTGCTGATCTGGTGCTGGACTCCAAAATTTTGTAATATCAATATCATTACAGACAGGCTATATACAGCAGAATCATTACATCAAGCTGTAGATGGTTCTGGTGACAATAGTGGTTCTTAAATGCGAGGTAAATTAGGGATTAGTGCCACTAATAATATACTGTATTGCCTACTTACCACAAGAGGATGATGATGGTCTCAGGCTGAAGTCTTGCTCCACTGGTCTGGGGTTAAAACAGGCTCTCTGGAGGCAGTGCTCACAAAAACAACGAACAGGAAGCAGCTCCATGTTTTGGGGCCCCTTACACAGATCACCATGAGAGTGCCTACAAGGCCTGACCATAAGCATGATGCCTACAAGCCATGAGTTCGCTCACAGGTGTAGGGGATGTGTTGTGTTATTGTAGAGGATGTAATGTGTGTGTGTGTGTGTGTGTGTGTGTGTGTGTGTGTATGTGTTCTTATGTAATAGGTATACCAGTTTGTATAAGGGATGTAGTGGGTGTGTATAGGGGATCCAGTGTGTTTCTTTGTGTAGAGAATCCATTACGTGTTTGTGTGTGTGTAAGGGATGCAAGGTGTGTTTGTTTATATAATGCAGTGTGTGTGTGTGTGCCTGGAAGGGGTGCATTGAGTGTGTGTACAAGATGCATTAAGAGAAGCAGTGTGTGTGTGGTGTGCATTGTATGTGTGCAAGGGCTGCATTGTGTGTGTGTGTAATGGATGCATTGTGTGTTTCTGTGTCTGTAAGGGAAGAATGGTGTGTTTCTGTGTGAGTGTAGGAAGCATTGTATGTTTCAGTGTGTGTGAGTAGGGATGCATTCTGTGCATGTGCAAGGATGCATTGTGTAATGTGAAAGAGAGGATTTGTGGGGTAGGAGAGGGGCTGAGAGGGGAGTAGCTCTTTATTTTTATTTTTATTTTGTTATATATATAATTTTTTTTTATGTTTTGTGTCTTACACTCCCTTTGAATGTACCCCTTGTGTGTCTCATATCATATATTTGTATGTCTCCCAACCCCTTTGCGTGTCTTACTCCCCCAAGCCCCTTTGCGTCTTACTCTTCCCAGCTCCTTGGTGTGTCTTTCCCTCCCCCCCCCCCCACTGTGTTTCTCCCTCACAAGCGACTCTGTATGTCTCTCTCCTGAGTCCCTCTGTGTGTCTGTCTCCCTTACCAGCCCTTCTGTGCTTCTCTTTTATCCCTTCCTCGGCCTGTGTGTCTTCCACTCCCTAGTCCCTTAATGATCTCTTCCACGTCCCCATCCCTTAGTGGTTTCAACTCCACTTCTTCCCTTAGTGCTCTCCCATCCATTAGTGCTCTCCCCTCCTTAGTGATCTCCCCTCCCCTCCTGTCATGAGTGCTCGACCCTCCCCTCCTGTCCCTTAGTGCTGGAGCCCTGCCTCCCTTCCCCACCTCTTCCCATAGTAGCCTCCCACACCCCTGTCCCTTGAGTTCTCCCTCATCTTTTCCATAGTGGTCTCTCACTTCATCCCTTCCTCGGCCTGTGTGTCTTCCCACTCCCTAGTCTCACTGTAGTCTCTTCCCGTCCCATCCCATAGTGGTTTCAGCTCCACTTCTTCCCTTAGTGCTCTCCCATCCGTAGTGCTCTCCTCCATTCCTTGGTCTCTCCCTCCTGCGTCCATGGTGATCTCCCCTCCACTGTCCTTAGTGCTCTCCCCTGCACACCTTGTCCCTTAGCACTCTCCCCTGGATCACTTACTGCCCTCCTGTCCTTAGTGATCTCCCCACCTGTCTCTTAGTGCTCTCCATCCCTTAGTGATCTCCCCTGCCCCCTATCCCTTAGTGCTCTACCCTGCCCCCTTGTCTCTTAGTGATCTCCCCTGCTCCCCTAGTGCTCTTCTCCCTGTCCCTTAGTGATCTCTACTACTTTCCTGTCCCTTAGTGATCTCTCCTACCCTCCTGTCCCTTAGTGATCTCCCCTGACCCCATGTACGCTGGTGCTCTCCCTCCCCCTGTCCCTTAGAGTTTCTCCCTCATCTTTCCTTGAGTGGTCTCTCTTCTTTCCCCCCCATCTTTCTCCCTTAGTGGTCTCTCCTCTCCCCCCATCTTTTCCCTTAGTGGTCTCTCCTCTGCCCCCCATCTTTCCCTTAGTGAGTGCCCTGCTCTCCCCATCTTTCCTTGAGTGGTCTCCTCCTCTCCCCATCTTTCCTTAGTGGTCTCTCCTCTCCCCATCTTTCCTTGAGTGCTCTCTCCTCCCCCATCTTTCCCTTGGTGCTCTCCTCCCCCATCTTTCCCTTAGTGCTCTCCTCCCCATCTTTCCTTGGTGCTCTCCTCCCCATCTTTCCCTTAGTGGTCTCTCATCATCCCCCATGTGTCCCTGTGTGGTCTCTCCTCCCCCTAGTGTCCCTTAGTGGTCTCTCCTCTCACTCCCTCCCCCTAGTGTCCCTTAGTGGTCTCTCATTGAGAGAGCACTTCCTTTCAGTCAGGCCGGGTACAGGAAGCTCCTGTACCATGGTCTGTGCCACCCGGCCACACTACACCGAGTGACTGTCAGGAGGGAGCGCTGTGCGCTTCCCTCTTGCCGGGTCATTTGAAACTTGCACATCCCAGGGGGAGAGACAGGATGCACCGGCCCTGTCTCTCCCCCATTGCCAGCCTCTCTTCTTTCATGCATATCTCTCCCACTCTTGCCAACCTCCCCCCTTTCATTCATACCTCTCACCCCCTTTCATTCATACCTCTCACCCCCTTTCATCCATATCTCTTTCCCCACCTTGCCAACCTCCCCCCTTTCATCCATATCTCTTCCCCCCTTTCATCCATATCTCTTCCCCCCTTTATCCATATCTCTTCCCCCCTTTATCCATATCTCTTCCCCCCTTTATCCATATCTCTTCCCCTTTATCCATATCTCTCCCCTTTATCCATATCCTCTTCCCCCCTTCATCCATCTCTTCCCACCTTTCATCCATATCTCTCCCCTTATCCGTATCTCTTCCCAACTTCATCCCGTATCTTCCCCCCTTGCCAACCTCCCCTTTCATCCATATCTCTTCCCACCTCTTCCCACCTTTTCCGTCGTATCTGTTCCCCCTTTCATCCATGCATCTCCCCCCTCTTGCCAACCTCCCCATTTCATCCAAATCCTCTCCCCCTTGTAGCCTCCTTCTTTCATTGTTTCTCTCCCCCCGTAGCCTCCTTTGCCATCCTCCCATTTTCATCTATATCTCTCCCCCCTTCATTCATATATATCCCCCACTTGCCAACCTCTTCCCTTTCATCCATATCTCATTTCCCCTTGCCAACCTCCCCTCTTTCATCCATATCTATTCCCCCCCTTACCAACCTCCTCCTTTTCATACATATTTCCCACCCCTTGTCAACCTCCCCTCTTTCACCCATATCTCTCCCTCTCTTGCCAACCTTCGCCCTCCTATCCATTTCTTGCCAACCTATGCTCCTTCAATATTTCCCCCCTTTGCCATCCTCCCCTTCCTCAATATCTCCCACCCTTGCCAACCTCTCCCCTCCTTGCGAACCTCCCCCTCTACTCAATATCCCCCCCCTGCTGAAATATACCTACCTACCTATGCAAAATTAGTCCTACGCAGCACTCACAGAGCCAGCAGTAGAAGGCTCTCCTCACTTGCCTCCCTCCCTGCCATTTTGCCTGTCATGGCAGGGGAGGGGGGCACCCGATGCGTGGCACGCTGTGTCTCAGTCATGCTGAGAGCCAGGTAGTCATGTGACACCCGGAGCTCCTACACAGACCGCGAGAGACAGGCACTTCCCCTTCATGCACTGTGCGTGCGTTTCCTTGAGGGAGCTGCATGCTGCCTGCATCCGCAGCGGACGCAGGCTGAGCAGTGGTCACAAAAATGCACTGCTCAACATTACAATTGACTGCAAATGATATTTGCGCCTCCAGAGGGCGCCGGTCTTGCAAACCCCATGGTACGCCCTTGACCATAACAAAGTTGTGGCTTTGGCTGAGTTGGAAATTTCTTACTAAATCATATATATTTTTTTTTTTTATATGCCCAGGGCAAATATCTTGTTAGCCTCGCGGCTAACAGACATGCCTGGCAGGCGGGCGGCTGGCGAGGGAGCTCTTCCTCTGAGCGGTCTGCTCAGCTTCCTCGCGCGCTGCAGAGTGAGTCTGGGAGCCGGAATATGACGTCATCTTCCGGCTCTCAGCCTCACTCTGCGGCGCGCGAGGGAGCTGAGCGGACAGCTCAGAGGAAGTGCTCCCTCGCCAGCCGCCCGCCTGCCAGCTCCGCCCGCAGCCACTGGACCACCAGGGAGATAGACAACCCTCCCCCCGCATTCTCAAAGGTAAGGAGGGGGGGGTTAATTAAAAAAAAAAAAAGTGTTAATGTGAGTGTGTGTGTGTGTGTGTGTGTGTGTGTGTGTGTCTGACTGTGTGAGTGTGTCTGCTAGTGAGTTAGTGTGTGTCTGCTAGTGAGTATATGTCTGTCTGACTGTGTGTCTGTTAGTGAGTGTGTGTGTCTGTTAGTGTGTGTGTATATTTAGAGGGCGGGGGAAGGGTTGAGTGGGGCTGGCGTGGGGGGTGGGGGCAGCACAAAACCAGGATACACCACTGGACTAAGGTCACCTTTACTTAATTGTGCTCGGGCCAGTGAGACTGCTAGGCGGATTAGGCAGCCGCCCTCCCCCCCCATCTTTCCCTTAGTGGTCTCTCCTCTCCCCCCCATCTTTCCCTTAGTGGTCTCTCCTCCCCCATCTTTCCCTTAGTGGTCTCTCATCATCCCCCATGTGTCCCTTAGTGGTCTCTCCTCTCACTCCCTCCCCCTAGTGTCCCTTAGTGGTCTCTCATTGAGAGAGCACTTCCTTTCAGTCAGGCCGGGTACCAGGAAGCTCCTGTACCATGGTCTGTGCCACCCGGCCACACTACACCGAGTGACTGTCAGGAGGGAGCGCTGTGCGCTTCCCTCCTGCCGGGTCATTTGAAACTTGCACATCCCAGGGGGAGAGACAGGATGCACCGGCCCTGTCTCTCCCCCATTGCCAGCCTCTCTTCTTTCATGCATATCTCCCCCCTTTCATTCATACCTCTCACCCCCTTTCATTCATACCTCTCACCCCCTTTCATTCATACCTCTCACCCCCTTTCATTCATACCTCTCACCCCCTTTCATCCATACCTCTCACCCCCTTTCATCCATACCTCTCACCCCCTTTCATCCATACCTCTTTCCCCACCTTGCCAACCTCCCCCCTTTCATCCATATCTCTTCCCCCTTTCATTCATATCTCTTCCCCCCACTCATCCATATCTCTTCCCCCCCCTTTTCATCCATATCTCTTCCCCCCCTTTCATCCATATCTCTTCCCCCCCCCTTTCATCCATATCCTCTTCCCCCTTCATCCGTATCTCTTCCCCCCTTTCATCCATACATCTCCCCCCCTTGCCAGCCTCCCCTTTCATCCATATCTCTTCCCACCTCTTCCCACCTTTCATCCATATCTCTTCCCCCCTTTCATCATACATCTCCCCTACTTGCCAGCCTCCCATTTTCATCCAAATCTCTCCCCTTGCCAGCCTCCCCTTTGCCATCCTCCCCATTTCATCTATATCTCTCCCCTTCATTCATATATATCCCCCACACTTGCCAACCTCTTCCCTTTCATCCGTATCTCATTTCCCTTACCAACCTCCCTCTCTTTTCACGTCCATATCTATTCCCCCCCTTATAACCTCCCCTCTTTCATCCATATCTATTCCCCCCCTTACCAACCTCCTCCCTTTCATACATATTTCCCACCCCTTGCCAACCTCCCCTCTTTCACCCATATCTCTCCCTCTCTTGCCAACCTTCGCCCTCCTATCCATTTCTTGCCAACCTATGCTCCTTCAATATTTCCCCCCTTTGCCATCCTCCCCTTCCTCAATATCTCCCACCCTTGCCAACCTCTCCCCTCCTTGCGAACCTCCCCCTCTACTCAATATCCCCCCCCTGCTGAAATATACCTACCTACCTATGCAAAATTAGTCCTACGCAGCACTCACAGAGCCAGCAGTAGAAGGCTCTCCTCACTTGCCTCCCTCCCTGCCATTTTGCCTGTCATGGCAGGGGAGGGGGGCACCCGATGCGTGGCACGCTGTGTCTCAGTCATGCTGAGAGCCAGGTAGTCATGTGACACCCGGAGCTCCTACACAGACCGCGAGAGACAGGCACTTCCCCTTCATGCACTGTGCGTGCGTTTCCTTGAGGGAGCTGAATGCTGCCTGCATCCGCAGCGGACGCAGGCTGAGCAGGGGGCACAAAAATGCACTGCTCAACATTACAATTGATTGCAAATGATATTTGCGCCTCCAGAGGGTGCCGGTCTTGCAAACCCCATGGTACGCCCTTGACCATAACCAAGTTGTGGTTTTGGCTGAGTTGGAAATTTCTTACTAAATCATATATTAATTTTTTTAAATGCCCAGGGCAAATATCTTGTTAGCCTCGCGGCTAACAGACATGCCTGGCAGGCGGGCGGCGCTGGCAGGCGGGCAGCTGGCGAGGGAGCTCTTCCTCTGAGCGGTCTGCTCAGCTTCCTCGAGCGCTGCAGAGTGAGTCTGGGAGCCGGAATATGACGTCATCTTCCGTCTCTCAGCCTCACTCTGCGGCGGGCGAGGGAGCTGAGCGGACAGCTCAGAGGAAGTGCTCCCTCGCCAGCCGCCCGCCTGCCAGCTCTGCCCCAGCCACTGGACCACCAGGGAGATAGAAAACCCTCCCCCCGCATTCTCAAAGGTAAGGGGGATAGTAAAAAAGTGTTAATGTGAGTGTGTGTGAGTGTGTGTGTGTGTCTGACTGTGTGTCTGTTAGTGAGTGTGTGTCTGTTAGTGTGTGTATGCGTATCTGTCAGTGTGTGTGTGTGTATTTAGAGGGCGGGGGAAGGGTTGAGTGGGGCTGGCGTGGGGGGGGGGGTTGGCAGCACAAAACCAGGATACACCACTGGACTAAGGTCACCATTACTTAATTGTGCTCGGGCCAGTGAGACTGCTAGGCGGATTAGGCAGCCGCTTAGGGAGCACTGACCCGGGGATGCAGTTTTTGTTTTTTTTGACAAATATTTATCACCAAAAAAAATCGATAATACGATAATAAATATATTATCTATCTATCCAGAACATATGCTTTACAATATCTTATAGATAGAAACACAGTAAGTAAATAAAATAAATCAGCAATAAAATGTATAAAGACTTGTGTATCTCAATTATAATCTAATAAATACTATAAAAGAATTAAATATATTTTACAATGAAAATAAAAGTAAAAAATACCTCCATATGTGGGAAGAATTTTTCTTAACCTGGATAATTTATCTAGTTGCCAGACCATTTTATTTATTTGTAGTGATGTCCCGAACGGTTCGCCGCGGACTGCGAACATATGCGGTAAACTTTGACCCTGTACCTCAGTCAGCAGTCACATTCCAGCCAATCAGCAGCAGACCCTCCCTCCCAGACCCTCCCACCTCCTGGACAGCTCACTAAGAATGCAGCTTCACAATGAATGTAAAATGGATGCTGTCCAGGAGGTGGGAGGGTCTGCTGCTGATTGGCTGGAATGTGTCTGCTGACTGTGAGGTACAGGGTCAAAGTTTACCGGATATGTTCGCCGTCCGCGGTGAACCGTTCGGGACATCACTATTTATTTGCTAAAGGGGATTCTAATTGTCAGGATCCTATCCTGACAAGCAAGACCTTTTTGTTCTGTTGATTCTGTTTCTTTAAAACCAAGTTCCTTCACTGATTATGTTTTACCACTAGTAGCCTCCCTTGCCTCTAGTTTGGAAACTCAGCTTATCATCCTCACCTAGCTGGACTAATTAGGTTCCTACAAAAGGTAACACCCAACTCACCTCATTGCCTTTGCCTTTGCATTGAAGTTGTTGACTTGCCTGAAACACTTGAGATCCTGGCTCCTGTGAACTTGTCTTATTTGCTTCAAAACTACTTACTTCTGTAACTGTTCGTACTCCAATTTACCGCTATAACGTCTTATAACTTAGAACTTAGCAGGGCTAACCATACAGATATCTTAGCTAAAATATTGTATAGTCGGTATAGAGTTTCTCTATTTAAAATACATAAATAATTGAGAATACAATAAAAATAGGAGTTGGAAGCAATAACTTTTGTCTTATTAATATAGTTTATTGAATATAAATGAATACATATAGTAATCCATTAATATATCATAAAGCAGAGTATATAAGATTAAATGAATAAATGCTTGCAATATAATTAATATAACATACCCTCCTGATTATACAGGTAATCTCTCAGTATCAGTGGCGTCTCTAGGATTCATTTTTCGGGGGGGCACACGGAGGGCCAGTGACAAAAGTAGGGGGGCACATTTAACCCCGCCCTCGTCGCAGTTTGACCCCGCCCCTGTTGCATGTTAAGCCACGCCCCCGACACAATGTGTTTCGTTTTTTTAATAATACCTGGTGGAGGATTCATTATTTTCCACCAGGGATTATTAAAAAAACAAACACATTATCCTTGATACAGTGCCATAGTTGCCAACATTTGAAAAAAAAATTCCAAGGACATTTTGCAGCACAGCTATCAATTACTGTCTGGGTATAATATCCCCGGACAGTCAGTGCTCTCTGTATAATACAGGGTTGTGTGTATAATAAATTGGGACACTCAGTGCTCCCTGTATAGTGCTGCTCTCTGTATAATACAGGTCTGTTTGTGTATAATATCCCAAGACAGAGAGCAGCACTATACAGGAAGCACTGACTATCCCGGGATATTTTATACACACAGATCTGTATTATACAGATAGCTGAGCATATACCCCAATCTCTAGACTACTAGTACCTGTCAACAGCAGCTCCCAGACGCGTGTAACAGGGCTAAAGTGTGCGGCAGCTCACACAGATTATTCAGCGGTAAAGTGCACTCGCTGGCAGAGCCAAACTGGGAATCCCTGGGAATCCAAAGCAGCCCTGGAAAAAAAACGTATGCCATTCCTACAAGTCAAAAAAAAAAAAAAAATATATATATATATATATTACAGTGAGCACACAAGCTCACTGACATGCGCAAATAGGCTTACTGACAGACAAAACTCTCTGACTCACACACAAGCTTACTACAGACACTCACTTGTATTAACAGAAGGCTCACTACAAAGAAGTTCAGGGACACACACACACACAAGCTCACTAAAGACAAGCTCACTGACACACACATGCTCACTAAATAGAAGCTCACTGACACACACAAGCAGTACCATTTTAACAGAGTTAAGGGCCCCTGGGCAAAGCAATGCACTGGGGCCCTTCCTACACAACAACTCACAGGAATTTTAATTATTGATAGACTGCGGAGTCCATACACACACACAGACTGCCGAGTCCATACACACACACAGACTGCCGAGTCCATACACACACACACACACACAAACTGCTGAGTCCATACACACACAGACTGCTGAGTAAATACACACACACACAGACTGCTGAGTCCATGCACACACACACACAGACT
>OW240913.1:227982405-228079276 GCA_933207985.1 Pelobates cultripes
TGTGTGTATGGGGGGCAATGTGTGTGTATGGGGGGCAATGGGTGTGTGTGTGTGTGTGTAGAGTGTGTGAACACCCCCCCCCCAGCCTACCTGTCACTGGAGGATGTTGCTGGGGGTCAAGGCAGCCATCTTCTGCAGCAGCATGGGCTGCTGCATTACGGCGGGGGCGGGGCTTATTGGCGGGAGGCGGGGTTTCGTTTGGGGGCGGGGCCGGTGCCGGGGAGCCAATCAGTGCTCCCTCCGGCCACAGACAGCCCCCAGCACCTCAGCACTGCATTCCCTCGGGCTGTGACAGGCTGTTACAGTCTGAGGGAGACCCATGGCCAGCAAGTTGCTGGCATTTGGGGGGGCCCAAGGGGGGGCACAGCATGATGTAGGGGGGGCCATGGCCCCCTCTGGCCCCCCCCTAGCGACGCCACTGCTCAGTATGTCACCTCCAGAGTCTGTCAGTAAGTCTCTACCTAGCATTGATCGTGTGTGTGTGTGTGTGTGTATATATATATATATATATATATATATATATATATATATATATATATATATATATATATATATATATATATATAATGTGTATATATGTATGTGTGTGTATATAAATTTATAATTAATACTGGTAATGTATGGGTTAATTCATCTTAGGGTTAAAAGTAGTTCATAAAAAGAAAAGAAAAGAAAACACCCTTATCAGTCTAATGTCATAACCTAGACATCTTTAATCTTTATTTGGACTATATGTTAGGATGACATAGGCAAAGCCTTGAATTGTTATTGCATTAAATTAAGACAAGATGGAGTAAACATGTTGTGTACTGTAAATAGGTAAAAGGTTATTAGTTAAAGAAACAGTTGCAGTTTAAAGAAATACAATGTAGCAATGTGTATTATACCTACAATTGCCCATCACACTTCCAAACCTGCTTAATACAAGCCTGAACTACTTATTTCCAACCCTGCTTAATACCAGCTGAACTACTCTGAATTCTTGCTTGACTTCCAATTTGCAAAATACCAACCTGAATTTCACAATTATCCAGCTTTATCCTACCATCCTGATTTTTACCTACTTAAATCCAAATAACCTCTCTGATCTATACCTGCCTGCATAACACCACTCTGGACTCTGCCTCAAAATAATTACATGGTGTTATTTTCCTGTTTGAGCAATACTCATTCCAAAAGGGGGCTTATTAACTGAACTTCTCCTTTTTCTGCAACCTTATTAATCTGTCTTATTTGTCCTTCTATGTAACCTATACTTTTATCTATAGGTTTTCTTATTATGTATGTTATGGATAGAAACTAATGTAGGTAAAATGTCTATTTACTATGTATACCTGTATTCAGTATTTACTGAAGGTGTTTGGTCGATGCTAGAGCACCCCCTCCCATCGACCAAACACCTTGTGTAACAAGATGGCGTCTCCATCCGGAGTAAAATCCCGAGATGATGGTGACATCACATTTTGGAGGAAGTACATTAGATAAGACACTTAACACTTGACCAATTAAAGATGTATACTTTCTATTATCTTGTATTTTGCATATGATGTATTATTTGCTTTATAAGGGGCTGGCCGCCTCCCTAAGTAAACATTCCAAAGTTTTTCATTTACCTGAAACCTGTGTTTCATTGTGATTTACTTCAGCGTGCATGCACCTTATTTCAAACATTCTGGACAGGGGCAGAAATTGATCCAGAACATTTTGGAGCCCAACGTGGGGCTCCGGGTTGTGTCCCTGTGGACAGCCGTCCTGAAAGACGCAGGTGCAGACCTGCAGTGACTGTACAAAGCCTGATAAACTTGCCTATATATCATGTCCTATATATCAGTTTGTATAATAAGGCCCATACCCAAATGCTATCCGCAGCCTTCGTAGCGGGCCTTAAAGAATCCATTTGCAAAGGCCTACTTCTGTCCCGCCCTGAATACAGAATAATTCCTCTGGATACCCTCCTGCTGGTTGCTAAGGGCCTAGAGTCCTCCCAACTACCCCCACCAAGGAAACCAGCTTCCCTTATGTTCTCTCGCCCTGCCCAATTACCCCCACCACCCCCTGGGTATGCACCTATGCCTCAAAGCCTACCTATGAGTCAACCCCCTATGCCGCAACAAAGAAGTTGTTTGAACTGTGGTCAACCAGATCATTTCAGGAGGGAGTTTACCGCCCCTAGGGTCCAGTGATATGTGAGACTGCCTCATCCCGAAATCAGCCCCTGGTTACCCCACAGCTACTAATCCCACTACCAGTCACCATGCTGCTAGCCATCCTTCTGCCTACTACCCCCCAGCCAGTCACTCTGCAGCTACCAGCTGCCCCTATACAGGCCCTGACCGAGCTCATCTAGATCTCCTATAATAGGTAACTGGCAAACCTGTGTCATCTACCCCTGTCATGGCAGTGTCTTTAGGGGATAAGGGTGGGCCCCTTGCCACGGCGGTCCTCCCTGTAGAAGGTCACCCAACCACCTTTTTAGTTGACACAGGCGCAGCCCGAAGTGTCCTTGGAGAACAAGACCTGCCTGACTCCTCTTTCCTGTCTAATATGGATGTTTCTTGTGTAGATGGCACTCCTCGAAGTAGCCCACTAACTAAGCCCTTACAGGTTAGCACTTTTCCTGATCTCCTGGCCCGCTTTGTGGTTTCCTCTACCTGCCCTATTAACCTACTGGGAACAGATGTCCTCTCCTGCCTACAAGCTTCCATCTCCTTCACCCCTAATGGCCAGATTCAGTTGTTCTCCCTCCTGCCGATACTTCGGCTCTCTGTTCCATACCCCTCTTGCTCCATTTGGAGATTCCTGATAGGGATGCAAGGGTGCGAGATGGTCCCCCCCAGTGCCTTTGCCAGAATACCCTCCAAGCTATGGTCCACAGATCCAGAAGACATTGGATGCCTCCAAGTTCCCCCAGTTCTGGTGAAGTTACTCCCAGGAGCCAGCCTGCCTCACAAACCACAGTATCCTTTGAAGCCTGCCCAACCCCTTGCTATTTCCGAGCAGGTTGAATGCCTATTCTCTAATGGTGCCCCTGGTCAAGTGTGAGTCTCCCTGAAACACTCCCCTGTTCCCCGTGAAGAAGACTGCAAAAGGTGAGCCTGAAAAGTACAGAATGGTTCAAGACCTCAAAGCTGTCAATGAAGGTACTGTTCTGAAAAACCCCATTGTACCTAACCCCCACACGCTCCTGTCAGGGGTCCCACCTAACTCCAAGATTTTCACAGTGGTGGATTTGGCTAATGCTTTCTTCAGTGTACCCCTGGATCCCTCGTGTCAATATCTGTTTGCCTTCACCCATGAACGTCAACAATATACCTGGACTGTCATGCTGCAAGGAGCTCAAAATTCTTCTAGTCAGTTCGCCAAGGCAATGGCTTCAATCCTGGACTCATGGCAAAAATCCCACCTTGATGTGGTCGTCCTCCTCTGTGCTGATGATCTCCCTACTGCTGAGCGCACTTCAGAAGATTTACTTTGCTATCTTGCTGAACGAGGATGCAAGGCCTCCAAAAAGAAGCTACAGTGGTGCCTGCCCTCCTTGGTTTTCGTGGGTCATTGTCTCTCCCATGGCACCCGTCACCTCACCCAGGACCGGGTGAGCGGAGTCTCTGCTATCTATCTTCCTTCATGCCTTCCTGGGCCTAATTTCCTACTGCAGAGCCTGGATACCTGAGGCCTCCATCCTTCATCCTTCCAAGGTAGAGAAAATGAGTACCATTAATTTGGGTAATGGTAACAATCCCTGGATGTTGGTCTAAGGTAACACCCCCAGGACGTACTTGAAAACCAGAGTAATCTGAATGTACCTTTCCTGGTTAAATACTTTGCTATTATTATATTGAAACTACTTTAAATAACAATGTCATCTAACACAATATTAGCAAGGGACAGAGGCTCTATAAAGCAATACTTTACCTTGGGGAATTTACAACCTGATTATTTTCTGAGTAACAGGCAACAGAGGGTTGTAGTTAATGGAATATATTCGAAGCTTGGACTTGTCACCAGTGGGGTACCTCAGGGATCTGTACTTGGACCCATTCTCTTTTAATATTTTTATTAGTGATATTGCAGAAGGTCTTGATGGTAAGGTATGTCTTTTTGCTGATGATACTAAGATATGTAACAGGGTTGATGTTCCAGGAGGGATAAGCCAAATGACAAATGATTTAGGTAAACTAGAAAAATGGTCAGAATTGTGGCAACTGACATTTAATGTGGATAAGTGCAAGATAATGCATCTTGGACGTAAAAACCCAAGGGCAGAGTACAGAATATTTGATAGAGTCCTAACCTCAACATATGAGGAAAGGGATTTAGGGGTGATTATTTCTGATGACTTAAAGGTAGGCAGACAATGTAATAGAGCAGCAGGAAATGCTAGCAGAATGCTTGGTTGTATAGGGAGAGGTATTAGCAGTAGAAAGAGGGAAGTGCTCATGCCATTGTACAGAACACTGGTGAGACCTCACTTGGAGTATTGTACACAGTACTGGAGACCGTATCTTCAGAAGGATATTGATACCTTAGAGAGGGTTCAGAGAAGGGCTACTAAACTGGTTCATGGATTGCGGGATAAAACTTACCAGGAAAGGTTAAAGGATCTTAACATGTATAGCTTGGAGGAAAGACGAGACAGGGGGGATATGATAGAAACATTTAAATATATAAAGGGAATCAACACAGTAAAGGAGGAGACTATATTTAAAAGAAGAAAAACTACCACAACAAGAGGACATAGTCTTAAATTAGAGGGACAAAGGTTTAAAAATAATATCAGGAAGTATTACTTTACTGAGAGGGTAGTGGATGCATGGAATAGCCTTCCAGCTGAAGTGGTAGAGGTTAACACAGTAAAGGAGTTTAAACATGCGTGGGATAGGCATAAGGCTATCCTAACTATAAGATAAGACGAGGGACTAATGAAAGTATTTAGAAAATTGGGCAGACTAGATGGGCCGACTGGTTCTTATCTGCCGTCACATTCTATGTTTCTATGTTTCTATGTTACTTGAACATAATATATACATATATATATATATATATATATATATATATATATATATATATATAATAATAATAATAAATGAATAAAATATTTACAAATGTTGTTCCAATAAACAATGTAAAGCAATCGGAAAGATCTACCTGCTCAGGTACAGTCATGTCTTTGTAGACAACAAAATCAAGATCGTAACTTTCTAGATAATAACTGTGTATCACTATCATATTCCTAATAAGGACACATATAACAAAGTATTTTCATTCTCAATACCTGATATTACTTAAGTACTAATACATGTATTACTATAATATCCTGTCCAATTATATTTCCATGAATCATATGGTTTCTAGCAACCTTAAAATCTTTAGGTCATTTGTATTCATGAATTACATTCCTATACCATTAATACCACCTAGTGATGATTGTATCAGTACTTTACAATCATAGTATTTAATTTGTATATTCAGTAGGCTCTCACTACCTGAAATATATCAACACTACTTATAAGTCTCATTCAAAGGATGTGTTATCAACCATGAAGTTCTATAATAATTATTTAAATAAGGTTCATGGTGTTGACAATATTTATTGTCCTAGAAATTCTTCACCCAGAAATCTTTCTATCATAGATTTGTTTTTGTTTACATAATTATATTTTTCACTAAAATGCCACCTTGTAGTAACAAACTTTACATTCAATCGGAGAATGGTTTACTTTAAAAGAATTTGGAAAGAATACTTTAAATTCATTAGCATCACTCTCTTCATTAGCATTGTGATGACTTATTAATGTAATACATCTTAAAAACAGGATTGTCCTAATGTTCTGACCAATCCGTATTCCTTAGTACACTTCAACTGACTAAAATAAAATAAACAAAACTTGGGGTCATACTGCCCAGAAACTCTTATTCCTAGTCTGTGTCTAACAAACTCAGGGTAATCATAAAACAACTTAACAACGTATTCATTGGATACCATCATATCCAGAAACCTATTCTCCCTAGCCCATACCTTTTATAGACTTTGGTCAAATATAATTGTGTACTATACTCTTTCCATTCAATTCCTCTTGGATCTCTGAACTCTTATATCCAAGGCATTCTTAATGTATATAATTACTTAATATAAATCAATATAAATTATTCTTCCTTAGTTTTCTTCCTTATGTTACCATTGTTTGTTTTACTTCACCTCGATATAAACAAATTACTCATTCTTGTGAATCTATGAAATACTATTAAACTCAATCTTTGTAGTATTAAGTAACCATGATCCTTATTTTATCAACTTCATATTTTATCTACCTCTGATACTTCTCATCCTATGTATAGGTAATAATATAATAGTTCTTTTCAATTTGACAGTTTTTATTTTGTCGGAAAACAGAGGTTCAGAGGGGTACAGAAAGGAAAAAGGGGGGGGATATCAGGGGGGTGCATTCAGATTCCGTTGTCTTTGATATTACAGTTGAGCATATCACTTAACAGCGTTCGTACAATATTCGACATTTCTACTTGCTTACAGTGTGTAATGCTGATTGTGTTTCCATTTGATTACATATCGTTTATACATTGCGTAGTGCGGGTTGTTGTACACGGCCCTGCTCGTCTGCTGTGTATGGAGGGTTGTTACTTGTTACCCCTGTATGTGGGTCCTCCTGTGGTGGCGTGCTGAGTGAACTAATCACCTCATTGGAGACACATGTGGTATGCCCGTCTGTGTAGACAGAGGCCACCTTTACGAGAGGGTTGTGAGTTGTTAGGTCACTCTCCTATGGCGGGCTAATTCGATCACCGCTAGCATGCCTGTCTGTTTGTCTATGGTGTGTGGTTCCTTATTATCATTTGCCTTTCCAGGCTATTTGGGAGTGTTCCTCTGGCGTGTACCCCTGAACGTTTCCAGGATGGGAAAGGGAGGGTTAAGGCTGGGTGAAATGGGGAGGGGGATAACTGGGGTAACTAATGTGTCATGTGTGGCTGCTGTGAACCACTGAGGTTCTATTATTACTCGGTTGTGTCAGTGTTGGCAGTGCCCTTAGCTGCATCTTGGGGGGTTTTCTTCTCTATGTAAGTGGTCCAAATCTTTTTCGCTGTGGCGCTCCCCTTGCCTATTTTTGTTTGGTTCCACAAGATCACCTCATACTCCAGGGTGGTAGTGACCATTGCTGTCACCTCCGTTGTGGAAGGGATCTGAGGGGTCTTCCAGTGTTTTGCCAGTAAGATGGACGCTGAGGTGAGCGTGAGGAACATCAGTTTAGTTATACTATGGGGTATGTTGGCGGGCAAAAGTTTGAGTAAGAATGTTTCAGCGTTGTGTTCGAGGATGCATCCTGTGGCCTCCCTTATTATCCCTGCTATTCTTGACCAGTACTGTTGGACCTGGGTGCATGTCCACCATATGTGTAACATGGTTCCCGTTTGGGTCCGACACCTCCAACATTTGTCGCTCGTGTTAGGGTAGATTCTCTTAAGTCTCGTAGGGACCATGTACCACCTGTATAATAGTTTATGTGAGGCTTCTAGGTGCGAGGCGCACGTTGTGAGTCCCCTGTGGTTGGCGTATATGTGGTTCCAGTCGTCTGACGTGAGGGTTTTATCGATATCCTTGTGCCAGTCCTTTTTAAATTGCCATTCTGGCTCTGGCTTGTGTGCATTTATGTGCCTATAACACACTGATAATGTTCTTTGGGTGGGTGTGATGTGGAGGCACATTTTTTCGAATGGTGTGAGGTTGGGATCAAATCGGGGTGGTGGCTCGTTGCCCGCAGTGTTGTCTAGAAGTGTTTTCAGTTGCCAATGTGAGAATGTTAGATTGGCTGGAATGTCGTATCTGGTCTGCAGTGTTAAGAACGGGAGTGGGCCTTTTTCGGTGCAGATTTGGTGTAGGTGTGTGATGTTGTGGGCTTGCCATATTCTGTGAGGAAATGTGTTGTTATGGAGTGCAATTGTTTTTAGTGGTGTTGCCATTGACCACGGTCTGGTTGAGCAGAATGCGGCCCTGTGGTTATCCCAAATGTTGTATAGTAGTTTTGTGGTGGGTAGGGTGTCCCGAGGGACGCTGCGTAGTGCCTTGGGCATCCACATAGCAGCTGCAAGGTCCGTTTGTCCTCCGCAGCTGGCTTCAAGGGAGATCCACTGGGGGGTGTATGTGGTGGAGTGCATTTGGAGCATGTTGGCAATGTGTGTTGCATGGTAGTATGCCCTGAGGTCAGGGAATCCCAGGCCTCCCTTCTCCGGGTGTCTCATTAATAAAGCTCGGGGGACTCTAGGGTGTTTTCCTCCCCAGCTAAATCTAATCAGGAGCGATTGTAGTCTTTGAATGTACGACTGTTGTATGGGGATTTGTAGGGAGCGGAACATATAGAGGATTTTTGGTAGAATTGTCATTTTGATGGCCGCTATGCGGCCGAGCCATGAGAGGAACTTGTTTTGCCATGATTGTAGCGTTTGCTCCACTTCCTTGAGGAGCTTGATATAGTTGGTGGCGAATAGGCCCGAATGGTGTTTCGTTAACTTAATGCCTAAGAATGTTAAGTAATCGTTCCTCCAGTCATAGCTGAAATTTTGTTTGAAACGTTCCTCCTCCGCTTTGGGCATGTTTATGCACATGGCCTGTGTTTTGGTTAGGTTCAGCTGGTAATATGAGTGGGTACTGTACTCTAGTATTTCTTTGTGGAGGTTGGGGAGTGAGATTGTCGGATTGGTTATTGTGAGGAGTATATCGTCTGCGAAGAGGTTTAGTGTATACTCCCTGTCGCCTATGGTTACCCCTTTTATGTTTTGGTTATTTCTGATGGCTATCGCTAGTGGTTCCAGCGCAAGCACGTATAATAGAGGGGGTAGGGGGCAGCCTTGCCTGGTTCCGTTGGTTATTGTAAAGGGGGCAGAGCTGAACCCTGAATTAAGAACTGTGGCCGATGGGGTGCTGTATAAGGCTTTTATCACATTTTGAAAGTCCGGTGGGAATCCGTATTTCGACAGCGCCTCATGCAGAAATTGCCAGTTGAGGCGGTCAAATGCCTTCTCGGCGTCTAGGGAGAGGAGTGTGCTCTGTAGTGTGGAGCGGTTGAGGTATTGAAGTATATCCAGTACTTTCCGGGAGTTGTCTGGGCCTTGTCTGCCCGTCACAAATCCCACTTGGTCTGTCGAGATCAAGCTGGGCAGGAGTGTTTTGAGCCTAGCCGCGTATATTTTAGCATATAGCTTGGCGTCGGCATTAAGCAGGGAGATGGGTCTAAAATTCGGGCAGACCGTCGGTGGTTTACCCGGTTTGGGTAGGGTTATTATATGTGCCGCTAAGAATTCGGGCGGTAGTGTTCCCTGTTGCGTGGCTAGGTTTAGGGCCCGTGTGATGTAGGGGGTTAGTATCTCCTTAAAGGTGGTGTAATACAGAGTGGTGAAGCCATCAGGGCCTGGGGCTTTGCCTTTTGGCATGGTATCGATGGTCTGTGCTACTTCTAGGGTGGTGATGGGGGCCGCAAGGTCGGCTGTTTGGTGTGCTTGGAGTCTGGGCATGTCGATTTTGCCGAGATACTCCAAGATGGTGCTGCGAGTCGGCTGGGGTATTTGCGTGTTGTCTTTTAAGTTATAGAGAGAGCTGTAGTAAGTTGCAAATTCATTGCAGATTTGTGTGGGTTGGGGCAGTTTCTGTCCCTGGGGAGAGAGTAAGTATGGAATTCTGGTTTGGGCTTGCTTATCTCTCAGTCTTTGGGCCAGAGTTTTGCTGGCTCTGTTGCCCATGACAAAAGTGGACGCTTTGAGCCGCTTCAGTGCGTAGCTTGCTTTTTGGAAGTTGGCAGTGTGGATTTGTGTTTGCAGGTCAGTGATCTCGGCCTGCGTGGCCCTGGAGGGAGTTATTTGGTTTTTTCTGTGTAGGTCTTGTAACCGTTTGAGGTTCTGTATATGTGCGTGTTGTTGCTGTTTTTTAAGATAAGCTGCTCGTCTCATTAGTATGCCCCTGATGACCGGTTTATGGGCCATCCAGAGGGTGAGCGGGGTAATTTCCGAGGTGTCATTGGTATGAAAGTACGTCTGCAAGTCGTGTCGTAGTGATTGGGTGAATTGAGGATCAGTGAGAAGTTGCTCATTGAGCCTCCAAGGGCCCCTGTTCTTGTAGTTGTAGTGGTCCGCTAGTGTAAGTTCCACTGGGTTGTGGTCTTCCCTCCCTGTTGGGTGTAATGTTCGCCATGCGTCGTATAAGCCGTGTGTCTGTAGGAGCTTGGTTAAAGATTTACATTGCCTGTGGAGTACCCTGTTCCTATGGGGTGTATGCTGCGCTGTTGAGTCTAGCGCAGGGTCTTGTATCTGATTAAAATCTCCGCATATGATCGTTGTGCCCGTTTGTATTGTGGTTATGAGCCTCAAGAGGTTGTGTAGGTATCTACCTTGGTTTGCATTTGGCATGTACGTATTGACTATTGTGTATGTAGAGCTATTAATGGTGCAGATCAGTATAATGTATCTCCCTTGTGGGTCTTTTGTGACCGTTATTTCATCAAATGCAAGGTGTCGGCTGATTAGGATGGAGACGCCTTTACGTTTTGTGGGCGCAGTGGCGTGGTATTGATGCGGGTATGTTGCCTTTCCTAGGACTGGGTTAGAGTTGGATTGGAAATGGGTTTCTTGCAGGCAAATTATGTCTGCTTGGGAGGTTTTTAGATCTCTGAGTAGGGTGTGCCTTTTGTGCGGGGTGTTCAGGCCCCTAACGTTGTGTGTGTATATCTTCATACTACGGTATTATGAGTTTGTTATGCTGTTCTGGAGCTCTGTGTGTATCTTGGGGTGCTTGGGTTGTGCAGCTAAAAGAAGGGCTTGCCATGTGGTGTTGGGGTGTAATTCTGACACATTTGTTTAAAAAACATACAAACGTAAACCATAACATAATCAATATAAACTTAAAATAACATGTAAACGCCACTATTGGGGCGTCCGTAGGTATCATCTTGGAGGTCATTTGGCTAACCTCCTTGGTTAGGGGGTAGGTGGTCGTGTCTGGCCGGTCTGGGTCTGAGTCTGTCCTTCACCGGTGGCCAGAGCTCGGTACCTGCTTGCACTATAGGTCGGTTGGGGGTCTGCAGGGGTATAGTCAATGCTGTTGGAGGGGGTATAGTCTGTCTCGGTGCATGGGAACTGTCCTGTGGGGTGTTGCTTTTAATTCTCCTGGCTATGGAGGGAGTCTGTTGTTCTAGTGTCCCACGTCGTGTGTTTTTTTTTTTGTTTTTTTTTGTTTTTTTGATTTATCTTGTTTTATCTGTCGTGTGTCGTGCTGTCTTAATGGTGGTGGGGCCTATGGTCAATGGGTTAGTCAGGGCTATGGGGAAGCGGGGCCCCTCAGGTCTGCTGTAGGTCCTCGTGACCTTTAACTCGGTCGCAGTCATCAGTGCTCAACCTTGTGCATGTCTGGTAACTGTTCCAACTATTATATCCCTGTTTGGGCCCTTGGGTGTATTCCCCTGTCTCCTATCTGACGGCTGGTTGCCCCCCACTCCCAGTCTTTTTAGATCGACATGCCCCTGCAGACCAAACCTGTGGTGAGTGTCCCATAAAGTTCATCGCATCAGTCGCTGGGCGTTTCGCCTCGGCTTAGGTGATTTCCATTCCCTTTGGTTCTTGTCAGTTCGTGGTGGTCCTTTTTCAGACGTGGTTTCAGATAGTCCCCAGGTTTGTAGAAGCTCTACGCCTTCTTGGTTAGAGGTTATCACATGTATCTTGCCTCCTTTGTGGATCAGGAGTTTCACTGGGTAGCCCCAGCGGTATTGGATAGTGTGATGCCGGAGGGTCTCCGTGATGTTGCGGTACGATCTCCTTCTCCGCAGGGTTTCCGCTGACAGGTCCGCAAATATCAGGACGTCTTTGAATTTCTCGTTCCCGCTCCTTCCTGTTCGGTTGGCTTTGAGGATCTGTTCTTTCACGTGGAAATAATGGACTCGCATTAAGACATCTCGTGGGGTGGAGGTGGGTAGGTGTACTGGTCTCGCTGTTCTGTGGATTCTGTCCAGGATCAACATATCCGCTGGGATGTCAGGCAGCATAGAGTGGAAGTATTCAGTGACGTAAGCTGTGAGCTCCATTTGGGTGATTGCTTCTGGTATGCCCCGCAACCGCAGGTTATTACGGCGTGAGCGGTCCTCCATATCCATGAGTTTGTACTCACAGCGTTCTATTTTGCTTTCCAGCTCTTCCACTCTGTCAGCCATTGTATCGTGGGCCGCAGTAAATTCCTCCATTTTATTTTCTAAGTGTGAGGTGCGGTTGCCAATTTCTGCTAGGTCCTTACGTGAATCTGCCACTGCTGACTGTATTGTCACTTGCATTTTCTGTGCTAGGGAGTCCAGCATGTGTTGCAGAGTCGACCTATCCACCGCCATTCCCGTTGTGGTTTCACCATCGGCGTCTGACTCGGCGCCATCTTGGATTGATGCATCCGCGTTTTTATTTTGCGGTGCGCGGGCCGTGAAGAAGGACGCTTTGTCCTTGGCCTCCGGCGGTCTTTTTGCGCGGTGCTGGGACATTTTGGTGAGCGTCTCTGGGACCCGTGGGTGCTTTGTTTTTGCTGTGTTAGTAGCTTTTCCCGAGCCCGGCCGTCGGAGCTCTCTCAGCCCGCGACCATCCGGCTCGACTTCCGGTCACGCCCCTATAATAGTTCTTTTCATAATACTATCTTTTCGTAATTGTACTCCATGTGTTATATAGCTATAAGTAGTCTCTCTTGGTATTAATACTCATAACTGTTAGATAACTTTTCATTGTCTGTTTTCTTCTTCATTAATATTTAGGAATTTATATGTATGTTTGTGTCAATCTTTTATTTCTTTGTAAGTCTGTTAATCTTCTGTATCACATGAACTCTGTAGAATCTTCCATCACAGTTTGCAGATCAGATGAAAAGTCTCTTTCCAACAGTCGATGTCCAGTTGTCTGAAAGAATGCTTTCCTGATTTATTGCCACATGGATCTGTCACGCTTTACCTACATTAAATCAAAAACCATGTGCAGCATCAATACAATGGCTTACAATGTTTATATCTCATTATTATTATACAGTTTAACATTGAATTATATTGACTACACAAAACATACTCATTTCTTCTCATGAGATCTACCATCTAGTGGTCATTACATTTATGTCATGTGATGTATAATCTTTAAATTTCCTTTATATCAAAATATCTTTTCTACACATTTTAATTTTCAAACTTTTTATTAATCATACCTTATTAATCATACCCCCCTTTAAACAGTTTAATAATCTGGAGGTATAACCTAATCACATATAAGATGTTACAACAAAATATTGTTTTCCACTATACTTTAGCAATAGCAGCCATTTTGTCTTAACACTGGCTACATTTTGTCACATGAAACAAACTACAAAAAACATATATTGTTTCCTTCATCAAATGTATTTGTAAATCTAGGTTTTATTCTATCAAAACTTTTGTCTTCTATATAGTCCAAACATATGTATGTCCAGGCTTTGCAAAATATAGTAATCCATTATCAGTCATGACATTAAAATCTCATTCTCATGAATTAAATCAAAGATTTTAAATCAACCTCAGAAGCCACAAAGAATAAATCTATTGTTTTTCCATCTGTAAAATGATTGGAGTTACTGTATAATCTCATACACCCAATATAACATACATTGCATGTTCCTAACTGCTACATTAGTGTATTTCATTCTGCCATATTTGCAAACTTGATGTAAATTTTTAGTATTTAACCTAATACTTTCTTATAACACACATAAAACAATGAAAAACCAGTTCAGACTAGCAATTCATTAAAACGACAAACTAACATAGAACTCTATTCTTGGCTGTTCTTTATTTTGGAATCAGCCTGTGTACATCTGTTGGCAGACATATCCATGCTCATTCCCTAAACTGATCATATCTCTTGAAGTTATCTGATTCTTATAACTTTCTGTGTTACAATGCATTGCTTGTCTGTCTCCTAATTTTGATTTAGCTAAAATTGCTTTTATTTGTCTGATTATCAGTTTACAAGGAAAGGCTTTAATTGATTGATCTCCACATGTATTTTCTCTGTCAAAATTTTCAATCAACAAATTTAATTTCTCATTTGCTTTTGATTTGATATCTCGGATAAAATATCTGCAAGATCTTAAATAATGTTGTTTATTGCACCAAAAACAAATAACTTTAGGAGTTATATTCTGCCTTTGATTTGAGCAAATTGGGAGTTGCTCAGCTGTCTGTATCACTCTTTTACACTCTGTCCTAGAAGAAGAAGAAGGAGGAGGGGGACGAGGGGTGTAAAATCTGCACTTCTTTCTCTGCCTAAATCCAGAAGTCGTTTTAACCCCTTCATTATTGGTTACCCTCCTTAAGTTATCCAAGAACAAAGCTAATTCACAGACTTTTTCTGACAATGTTCTCTCTATTACATTGTTACACTGTTCATTTAAATCTGATTTGTCTTCTGTTAACCCATTCAAATCTACTTCTTTATCTGCTGATTCTAAATTGTCTTGACCTGCATCTCGTTTACAAATCAATGCATTGTAAGTACAGACTAGTTTCATAACATTTCTGATCTTTTGTTTTTTCTTATTAACAAACAATTTCTTGCCAATTTTTGGCAATTTCACATTGTGTGTATAAAGATTGCCACAATACAGCATCTGAATAGCTGCTATTAAATGCAAACTGCAATTTATTTTCTCTGCAATATCGTTTATGAATTCCATGTTACTCACCAGATCAGTTATTTCTGTCTATTTCGTTGCTTCATCCACACAGCTGCGCAGTTCTTTGCTTGTAGCTGGATGCTTGCTAATCTCTGCCACGTGCTTGCTTCTAGAATTCACGTTGTATCTTGTGCTTTTTGTCTCAGTTGTAGAAAATAGTCTTGTACAGTCTTTGTGACTTGAAAACTTTCTTTTTCTTACAAACCACAATTCTTCTATGACAGTCAGTCTAGATTCTTTTTTTTCTCTTCAAGTTTGTTTTCCCAGTTCCAAAATAGCTTTGTAACTCGATTCTTCTCTCCCCCCCTTGAAGTGGGAACAAAACTTGAATAGAAGACTGGCTGGCCAATGTAAAATGTAGCTTTGGAATGGTGATAATGTAGAATCTTCTTAATTTCTTCTTATCTTCAGTTGATTGATATATATATATATATATATAATGTCTTTTGTATATATAGTCTTGGGCCAAATGCTCGCCACAATAATATATGTCTATATTATTGAAAAGTAGTAATACGCAATCTGACTTACGGTTTCTTCAGGTTTATTCTTAGTTACAGATACATAATAAAACATAATAAAGGATGTTACAGGATAGTGGACATTCAACAGTAGATGGTAATTGCTGGACTTCTGATGGGAGAGTTATATCGTTGTACAGAGCCAAGAGCCAAGCCAAGACTGCGATCGACCTCGTGTCCCTCTGTTACTATAAAGATGTGCTAATACTAACGTCAGCATTTAACTCTAGCCATATAAGGAAAAGACGCCCGAATCCACATTCCAGAGCTCTCGGACAAAGAAAGCCTTGTGACTTATTGATACCATCTGTTACTTATGTCAATCCACACATCCATATATATAATCAATAGAAACCTAGAATATGCAATATTCTACACATGCCTGGAATTCATGGAGTGGTTGGTGCATGGAACAACACATGGATCCCTTATCGGCACCTGTAAGTCACGTTTTGAGATTTCTCACTTCTCTGTTTGACCATGGCCTAGCCTATCGCACGATAAATGTATACCGATCGGCTATTTCCGCAGGACACCAAGGGTTGGATGGTGCCCCGGCAGATAAACATCTCCTCGTATGCCGACTCCTGCGCGGCATTAGATTTGCACGTCCACGGCAACCAAGGTACTCTTCATCATGGGATGTTGACCTTGTCCTCCAGCTTCTGGGAGACTGGCCAAGGAACGAAGATCTCTCACTGAAACAACTCACAGCAAAGTTGGCAATGTTGTTTTGTTTGATCTCCTGTAAACGGGTGTCTGATGTGCGTGCGTTGGACCTCTCTGCACGTTCATTCACCCCCGAAGGTGTCTCATTTAATACTTCCAGGCCTACGAAGACGTCAATCACCTCAGTTTTCTACCCGGCCTTTCCACATAACTCTAAGCTATGCCCAGTGGCATGTCTCAAGGAATATGAGTCCAGGACTTCTTTGACTCGTGACCCTGCATATCCGGAGTTATTTCTGGCCCTTCGTCATCCATATCACCCTGTTTCGACAGTCACATTGTCTCGTTGGGTCAAATGGATTATGAAATTAGCGGGCATCGACACTTCGGTGTATGGAGCACACTCGGTCAGTCGAGCCATGGCAACTAAGGCTTTCTCCAAAGGATGCAGGTTGGAGGACCTACTCTGGGTGGCTGATTGGTCCCGCGAATCTACCTTCAAGGAGTTTTATTTTCGGCCAGTTTCTCATTTTTCAGATGTGGTCGTGTCACAGCTTTGAACTAGCATAATATGAGCCTCCGTGTCCTTAAAGGACCACTATAGTGCCAGGAAAACATACTCGTTTTCCTGGCACTATAGTGCCCTGAGGGTGCCCCCACCCTCAGGGTCCCCCTCCCGCCCGGCTCTGGAAGGGGGAAAGGGGTAAAAACTTACCTTTTTCCAGCGCTGGGCGGAGAGCTCTCCTCCTTCTCTCCTCCTCCGTTCCTCCGTCGGCTGAATGCGCACGCGCGGCAAGAGCTGCGCGCGCATTCAGCCGGTCACATAGGAAAGCATTTACAATGCTTTCCTATGGACGCTGGCGTGCTCTCACTGTGAAAATCACAGTGAGAAGCACGCAAGCGCCTCTAGTGGCTGTCAATGAGACAGCCACTAGAGGCTTTGGGGGAAGGCTTAACCCATTAATAAACATAGCAGTTTCTCTGAAACTGCTATGTTTATAAAAAAATGAGTTAACCCTAGAAGGACCTGGCACCCAGACCACTTCATTAAGCTGAAGTGGTCTGGGTGCCTAGAGTGGTCCTTTAAATAAAATTACTAGATTTTACTAAGTTCGTGACGTAAAGTCATGATTTTATTAAGGACACGGAGGCGAGTATTATCCCAGCCGATGCAGGTAAGTGGTGCCCTCCCATGGATATGTGGTCATTAAGTTGCTACGGATTTAGGTTACTACAGCACACTGCATTATTGAAAGGTTTTGGTTAGATGATCTGTTATTGGTGGCATATATTCCGATGATTAATTCTGTAATATGGTACTGTTCAAAGGTCCAGAAACATATTTTACCAATTTGTTTCCCTGTTCCTTTCAGCTTCATGATCGGGTTTGGCACCGTTGTGCACGGATTCCTTCAGGACCTACGGGAAGATCCCAGCTTCTGAAGAGTACCTGATTTTTCACTGTGGCGGTCTTGGCATTTTGTTTTTTCCTTTAAGTTGACATGTTGCTGTGGATTCTTCGTTGACAACACCAAGAAAGAGGAGGGGCTTAAGGTCACATGGGGAGTTGATGGTGCTGAAGGCATTATGATTGGTTGTATTGTTATAGGATTAACCCTTTGGGGCATGTTTACATGTTTGATTTGTTTCTCTAAAATATATTTTTTTTTTTTTGCTGCTGAGGAATAAAAGAAAGAGAATAAGCATAATACTCGCCTCCGTGTCCTTAATAAAATCATGACTTTACGTCATGAAATTAGTAAAATCTGATAATTTTTCAACTTACCTCACTCTCCCTGCAGCCTGCAGTCAGTGGAGTCGGCCGGCCTCTCCTGATGATGTCAGGAGGAGGGGGCGTGACTTTCACTGCTCTTCTCCCAGGACCGCTGGGGAGTCTGGGAGAAGAGCAGAAGAAATCACGCCCCCTCTTCCTGACATCATCAGGAAAGGCCAACTTCACTGACTGCTGCCCTGTCCCCTTAGTCAGACCCTGACCCCTTAGTCAGCCCCTGTCCCCCTTCTCAGTCCATGTCCCCCCTTCTCAGTCCCTGTCGCCCTTCCTCAGCCCCTGTCGCCTCCTCTCTGCTCCTGCCCCCCACTTCCCCAATTATAGCCATCAACCTACTTCAGCCCCTACCCCCCCTACTTTTCCTAAACCCCCAATTACAGCTTATACCCTCCACTAAAGCCCCTGTTCCCCCACTACAGCCCTGTCCCTTTACTCAGCCCCTGTCTACTGGTTTTAAAAGTGTAAAGTTTGGGTGTATGTGTGTGTGTTTATGAGTATGTCTGTGTGTGTCAGTATGTCTGTCTGTCTGAGTCACTATGTCTGTAACAGTGTGTCTGTCTGTGTGTGTGTGTTTTTTAGTGTGTGCCAAATCAGCAATTGTGTGTGTGTGTGTGTGTGTGTGTGTGCCTGTCATTGAGTGTCTGTTTAGGTAACTGCCCCCTTTCAATCACATGGGAAAGGTGTTTTTACTCTCCTCTTGGTGCAATGGGCCACCTCACTGGATTTTCCCCCCAGGCCTAAGGCTGCCAGCCCTCCCCTGCTGATGTGTACTGTAGTCTTTGCTGCCGCCCAGCAGTAATGGGAGTGAGCAGCAGGACCTATCTTTCTGCATTTGTATCTATTACACAGCTTTGTTACAATGCTGCTGCCCATCCGATGTGTTCCCTATTAAGGGTTAATAAACATATAGGGGTGTATATAAAAAAATACCCCTTTCTGTCTCCTTAGAGATATTTTTGCCAGAGGCTCAAGGAAGCAAGGTGAATGGTTAGAGTTAGGACCCACCTAGGGGGGTCTGCCTTTACGTTGGCAGGTGGGATTATCCTCTCTTGGCCATTGGAGGTAACTAAAAAAACCTCCATTTGTTTTATAAATACATAGGGATTAAGGAGAGAGCGCAGGTAACTTGTTTTTCTTTGGTTTTTACTATATATTCGGGATGATGTGTATTGTATTCTTTGCTGCTGCCCAGTAGTGATGGGAGTGAGCGCAGGACCTATCTTTCTGACTTTTCTGACTCCAGAATAGAATGGCCCTAGACATGATCCTAGCCGGAAAAGGAGGAGTATGTAAAATACTCCTTGACACCATGACATGTTGCACCTACATTCCAGTTAACACAGGCCCTAATGGCAAAGTAACCCTGGCAATAGAGAAATTAGAGAGTCTCTCTGAAGAATTAAAAAAAGAACTCTGGGGTCACTGATCCACGGGAACGATGGTTTGGATGGATGAGTGGTTGGCAGCAAGTTCTGGCTCTGATAGATGTGGCGGTCCTGGTAATCTTGATCATTCTTGCTCTCAGTGTCTGTTGTGTTGTCCCCTGTGTTAAGAAGTGTATTCAGAAAACAGCGGATCAGGCAATACCAACTTTCATTAATCAAGAAATAGATGAGGTTTATGATAAACCTTATGCCCCATTGCAGTCCCTCCCTGCTAAGGCTACAATATTATAAGGAAAAGTAGGGATAGCTTCTGTCTTTACGGGCAGAGTCTGTAGCGAGGATGGTGGTAGACAAGCCGCTGCTCGTCTTATGCGCAGCACTAAATAGTTCAGAGGCCTGTTGGATAGATGAGCTGTAGATTCTTAGGGACAGCTTTTAGGGACAGAAATAGCTGCTAGAAACTGTTAGTAAATAGTCATTTTAAGGGGGGACTGTTATGGATAGAAAATAATGTAGGTAAAATGTCTATTTACTATGTATACCTGTATTCAGTACTTACTCAAAATGGCTGCTAGAGCACCCCCTCCCATCAACCAAACACCTCGTGTAACAAGATGGCGTCTCAATCCGGAGTAAAACCCTGAGATGATGGTGACATCACACTTTGGAGGAAGTGCATTAGATAGGACACTTAAAACTTGGCCAATTAAAGATTTATACTTTCTGTTATCTTGTATTTTGCATATGATGTATTCTTTGTTTTATAAGGGGTAAGCATTCCAGAGTTTTTCATTTACCTGAAACCTATGTGTCAGTGTGATTTACTTCAGCGTGCACGCACCTTATTTCAAACAACCTGGACGGGGCAGTTATTCAAACAATCAAACACTTGGTTTGGTCCAGAGCATGTACTTCCATTTCTGATTTATATTCTATTTGGGGCATATTGCCTAACTCCTGTTTTTTGGTTTAGCTTCAACATACTTACCTATAATTTCTCTTATAGGTTATTCTTCAATCTCCTACCTAGAACTACATTTATAGGTTTACCTGTTACCTTATTTCCACTTTGGCCTGTTTGTCTAAACTCTTTTATTTCCATAACCTAGTTATCCTTACCTGAAATTTCAGTTATTCAGATCTGTTTGCTCTCTCTTTCCTATTTTCAATTATCGGATATACTGTTTATTCTATAATGTCCAAATCCAGCAATAAAGATCCTCATGTTAACCCTGACAATCGTCTCCTACGCGACCTGCTCAAGATCATGACACAATTACCCTGTATAATCTAAACCATTAAGTATTTTTAAAGGGACACTATAGTCACCAGAACAACTACAGCTTATTGAATTTGTTCTGGTGAGTAGAATCATTACTTTAAGGCTTTTTGGTGAAATCACTGTCTTTTCAGAGAAAAAGTAGTGTTTACATGACAGCCTAGTGATAACTTCACTGGCCACTCCTCAGATGGCTGTTAGAGATCACTCCTGGGTCATGGCTGCCTACAATGCATCCAAACATTCAGTATCTCCTCCTTCTGCATGCAGATACTGAACTTTCCTCATAGAGATTCATTGATGCAATTCATCTCTGAGGAGATGCTGATTGGCCACGGCTGTGTTTGAATCATGCTGTCTCTGCCCTGATCCGCCTCTTCATCAGTCTCAGCCAATCCTATGGGGAAGCATTGTGATTGGATCAGGCTACCACTTCTGATGATGTCAACAGGCAGTGGGCCAGTCTAAAGGAAACCGAGCCAGAGCCAGCAGCTCCATACTTGAATACAAGTAAGATTTTATATTTTTTAGGGAGGCATGGGGGACCAGGGTTGCTAGATGGTGGTTTTAACCCTATATGGCCAGGAATACATGTTTGTGTTCCTGACCCTATAGTGCTCCTTTAATTCATATATAAAAAACACCTAATTAAAGTAAGAGGCATCCATGCCTGTATAACAATTTTTCTTTTCCCCTTCCTCCTTCCTTCCACTTCAACGTGTTATTTAAAAAAAAAAAAAAAAAAAATCTCCTTTTCCCTTGTTCATTTATATAGATCAATCATATCCCCCAGTATCTAATCCAAGGGAGCCATGTTTCCAAGTATTTTTCCCTATTACCGTGAGCGGACCAGTATATGTCTTCCATCTCCCAAGTACTTTCAACCTTAGCTATCCTCTGATCCATTGTAGGTACATTAGTTTGCCCCCAATGGATTGGAAGTGCATTAGCTTCCAGTTATAGCCATAATAACTTTTGTTTATGAGAATCTGAAAAAGTACAGGGCCAGCCGAGAAGCACCTGTGGTGTCAGTGGAAAATTAAAAGGAAGCACCTCTGTAATAAAAATTAATAACTTGATATTCCTATTGATAATTGCCATATATTTTTATATTGTCGCCATTTTTTTTATATATTACTAATCAAGGGATGGGGGTTGGGCAATAATTTTCTTATAATGCATGTTTGCCATGGCAATGTATGCAGTGAGACAGAAACAAAACCCTGTTCCACTGCAACCCATTGTTTAAATGTTTTTAATATCCACTCACGGACTCTATTAAGCAAAATAGCAAAAATAATATCTATACATGTGAGGCATACCATCCCCACCTCTATCCCTACTTTTAGTCAATATTTCATATGATATACATTCTTTCTTATTGCTCCAAATAAAGGAGAGCAACAGGTGTTTAATGTATGAAAAAAATAATTTGAAATTGTTATAGGAATGGCCTGAAACACATATAATAATTTTGGCAGAATCAAAATTTTCAAAATGTTGACCCTGCCAAAAAAGGAAAAACATGGCAAATTCCAGTTTTTAAGACAGACCTTAATTTGCTCTAATAAAGGAAAATAATAAAATTTATAGAGATTACCTATCTCGTCAGTCAGTTGTATGCCCAAGTATTTTATCTTCCCATCCGTCCACTTATATCCAAATCTTTGTTGTAGCTCTTGTTGAAATTTAGGTGTTATTAAAAGACCCAGTATATTGCATTTATCCGTGTTAATTTTAAAATTAGAAAGTTAACTAAAAGTTTCTATTTCCTTAGTGTCATGAGTTAATGATCTACACGGGTCAGTGATGGTGAGAAGAACATTGTCTGAAAAAGCAGTAACCTTCGTCTACACCCACCGCTGGAAATCCTTTTATTGATGAATGCATTCTTATTGCATTAAGAAAGGGCTCAATCACGAAAACGAAAAGTAACGGGCACAAGGGACATCGTTGCCGAGTTCCATTTCTTATTGTAAATGATTGGGATAGTTGCCTATTTACTCTCACACTAGCTGATGTTCCCCCATAAAGTGCATGAATCCAATTTCGGTATCACGTCCCAAGCCCTAGTGCCTCCAATACTAAAAATAGATAGGACCAGTCCACTCCATCAAATGCTTTTTCAGCGTTGATTTAATATAAGCAAAGTTGAATAATATTAATAATTTTTGTCGTACTGTCCCTAACTTCCCTCCCCTGAACAAAGCTTGATTTACCAGAGTGGACTAGTCCAGGCAAATAGGGCTTGAGACAATTAGTTAAGAGTTTGGAAAAGAGTTTTAAGTCTATATTTATCAATGATATTGGCCTATAGTTATTACATATAGTGTGGTCTTTCCCTGGTTTTGGTATCACAGTGTTCATTGCCTACATCATAGGGTGTGGCAGAATGCCATTTAAGGGCAATGTGTTGAAGGTCTCTAAGAGATATTTCCCAAGGAGATCTTCAAACTTCTTATAATATTTTGCTGTTAATCCATCTGGTCCCAGGCTTTTACCATATAGCAGCAGCTTAATGACTACTTTCAACTTTTCAAACGAGAATGGAGCCTCTAATATATTCGCCTTTCCCACCAAAACTTTATTAGTTAAGTGTCTTGTTAGATATTTTCTCATTTCTAATTCCGTTTTTTTCTGTACCTTGTAAGTTGTACATGCTGTGATAAAATGATCTAAATTCTTTTGAAATAGCCTCAATTGTATGGCACCATGTTCCAACAAATCTTTTTATTTTAGCTATAAACGATGTGCTACGTGTGAGCTGGACTGCTCTATAAGCCTTACTGGAAAGCAAAGAACATAATTCAGCTCTAAGGACTATTAAACGTTTAAAAATCTCAGGTGACGGGTCATATTTATGGGCCTTTATCTCTTTATCTATGCAGCTAGTAATTTCCTGGATTTTATAGATCTGCTCCCATTTAATTCGAGAACCTCATTTAATAAGGACCCCCCTAACACTTATGCGCTTCCCATACCCATGAGCTACTAGTTTCCCCATTATCATTTTCATTAAAATATTGGGTTAATGTGAGGTTAACATCTTCTACTACCCAATGGTCATCCAGGAGTGACTCCTTAAGATGCCAATGTGAATTAGGAATATGCGAATCCTGAGGTGCAAGGGTTATAAAAATAGGGGCATGATCTGACCACGTGATGTTTCCCTTTTAAAGCATTCTCAAGTAAAAGTAAGTATCTTACTTTTGTATGTGCCAGAAAAAAACATTTCCAATATGAATAATCAACTAACTGGTATGTATCTTTTGGAATATTTGTCTTTGTCATCCCAATGAGTCTTTACCAAATAAAGTATTATAAACTTCCCTGTCAAGTACTATATTCCAATCCTCCCCCCTTCCCCCCACCACCACTATGCCCTCAACAATTTAATAAAAAAAATTCAAACTGGTTTGAACAAAAGAAATTTGATTTACGTTAGGGGCATGAAGATTGGCAAATGTAAATACATATTAAACATAATGCTTTGTAGCTTGATATTTCTAGCATAAATAGAGCATATGAAAAATTGAAAGACCATGCTATATACTACTAACAGGAGATAAAGTGCTCAACAGATGGTACACCCACAGCACAAAATAATTTGTCTTTTTATTGTTTTTGCATGTCTAGCATCACAGACATTTAAAGATAATTCTATTGGGAATATACAAACTATTATTAAAAATAAACTTCTAATCTCAATTGTGTCAATATTTATAAACTCCATGGTATATTGATGGATTGAAAAAAAAAATTCAGACAAGGTGGGGTTATCTCCCTTGCAAATCCATATTTAGTATATTGCCAATTTGGCAATATACCAAATAAATTAATACAGGGAGCACCTTAAAGGCTCCCATGCGGTTCCAGCGCTCAGAGAATGAATCATAGACGTTCAGTGCAAAAAGTAAAATTTCTCATATAACATTACGTATTACAAGAAATCTACTGCGTATGTCACCTTGCAAAATAGTTGTACTTAAGTCTTCCCATAGAGGCACTCAGCACACAGGCAGAGCATCGGAAGCCTGCCCGATGGCTTCCGTTACTCTGCTACACTGCCGGGCGCCACGTGGGGCAACCCGGAAGTGATCGCTCCTGGGGAGTGATCATTCGGTGGCCCAGCAGTCAGTAGAGGTATTGCAGGATGTCTCGAAATCGAGGCATCGCTGAAATAGCCTTAGAGCGGCTGAAAGCGATCACAATCACTTCCAGTGCTCATATTTGCTGTGGACGTACATAGTTAAATTAAATTGCCCCTATCTCTAGGTCCTTGTACACAACGCCAAAACAGAAGATCAATGGAACATTGTGTACAGGAATATGGAAAATGTCCATTTTGACTATTTCAGGGTTATTCACTAAAGTGAGAATTCAAAGTGAATTTCAGATTTAAGGTCAAAAAAGCCAAAATGGAAGCATTCCCTAAGTCAGTTGTGCGTTCAGTTCAGCTACTGACCCTAATTTTTAAAGTAACTTTGAATTCACTTTTTTCAAATGGTGGGAGGTATTGGATGAGAGGGTGTGGTCTGGAAGGGGCGCTGTGAAGGTTTTTTGCACAAGGTGTCTGAAGGTCTGCCCTAATCCAGAGGAACATAGTCAACAAAGGTACAAATTTACTGTTTTAGGGCACCTGGGCCTACAGCATTAGCTGGCCACTCTCAGTCTATCACAGCCACTCATTGTTGGCATGAATTTCTATGGCTATGGTGCCTTAACCACACCTTCAACAGGGACCGTATTGAAAACATATATATACATATATATATATATATATATATATATATATATATATATATATATTTTTTTTTTTTGTAGTGCATATAATAATTACAATCTGGCTCCAGGTACCCCAACGGCATTCCTCAAGCTGCTTGGCACAGATAACAAATAGGGTAGTTGCTAAGCAGTGCATATTTTTTCTTTAGTAAAATAAGTACAGGATTAGGTAACATGCGGGTATTATGCTCTTTTTGTTAGTTGCTGGATGCATGCTGTATACGTTAAATGGAAAATGCCACCCCTTAAGCCCCTGTAGCTACACATGAGTAATGCAAGTTAGGCTGGTATCTTATGACAGGTAAAGTTATTGCCCCAGTTTTACCAAGATTAGTTACGATTAACGATTAATGAGGTCGTGTTCAGATAGTCCCCTTTGTGCCTCTGTTTAGCTTATGTCTTCCGGCGATCTGCCTGTGTTGCGACTTCCACAGGCTTGGTTGGTAGGTGCTGCGAGACAGTCTGGGAGTGGTGTGCGGCATCCGACTCGATGGACCCGGACTGGAGAGGGGCGTGTCGCAGGCAGTGGCGTACACATGACCCATGGGGCCCCGGTGCAAAATTGATCCGTGGCCCCCCCCCCCCGCGCTTACTCGGCGCGAGTCGGGGCCGCAACACGTGGCGGCGGGCACCTGGTCGCAGGGCTGCGACCCCGCGAATGCGGTATACTGCACACACACCTAAAGGACCACTACAGACACCCAGATCACATCAGCTCAATGAAGTGGTCTGGGTGCCAGGTCCCTCTAGTTTTAACCCTGCAGCTAAAAACATAGCTGTTTCAGAGAAACGGCTATGTTTCACTGAGGGTTAATACAGCCTCTGGTGGCTGCCTCATTGACAGCCGCTAGAGGAGATTCCGCGATTCTCACTGTGAAAATCACAGTGAGAAGACACTGAACGTCCATAGGAAAGCATTGAGTAATGCTTTCCTATGGGCGGTTTAAATGCGCGCGCTCGCCTCTTGCCGCGCATGTGCATTCGGAGCTGAGAGGCGGCGGGATCCCCAGCGCCAAGGAAGTCCGGCGCTGGAGAAAGGTAAATGATGAAGACACACACTCTCACGAACAGACGCATACACACTAGCTAACAGACACACATATTTACTGACAGAGACACACTCAGCGACAGACATACATACACACTCACTTACAAAACATACACTTTCACTGACAAACACACACTCACTAACAGACATCAGACACACTCAGTAACAGACACACCCAATAACACACACTAACACACACACTAACACACACTAACACACACTAACACATACATTAACACACACACTAACACTAATACACACACACTAACACACACACTAACACAAACACATGTTTTTTTTAAATTGAATCCCCCCAGCCTCCTTACCTTTTGGGGTGCTGGGGGGATTCCCTGGGGTCCAGTGGTGCTGCTGCTGGGCTCCTGGGAGGGCTGTTTGGCTCCTGGGCTGGGCTCCTGGGTGCGCGAGGGAGCACTTTCCCCTCAGTGCTTCCTCTTCCGCTTCCTTGCGCGCCGCGTAGGTATGCCGGAGCCGGAAGATGACGTCATCTTCCGGCTCCGGTATCAGTGCGGCACGCGAGGGAGCAGAAGAGGAAGCACAGAGGGGAAAGTGCTCCCTCGCACGCCGGCCACCCAAAGAGCCCGCCCGCTGGGGTCAGCAGGGCCAGCCTCGGGGGGCCCTCGGGGGGCCCTCAGGTGGCCGGCTCCTGGGCCACCCAGGGGCAGAGGCTGGCCCAGTGAGTACACACCGGGTCGCAGAGGTGGCCAGGCCCCCTGGTGGGCCGGGCCCGGTCGCAGCCGCAACCCCTGCGACCCTGGTATGTACGCCACTGGTCGCAGGGTGAGGATTGATGGTCTCTGCTATTGGGCGAGCGCTGATCTGCTGTGCCCCTTTCTCCGCCGTCGTTTGCTGGTCTGTCTCCCCAACGGAGCCCAGCGCTCATTACGAGGCTCCAGAGGTGAGTTTCTTGTTAGGTTGCCAGAATGTGAGCTTGTCGCTGGTCATTGTGGGTGTCAGATGTATTTGTTTCTTATCCACGTTGGTTGCGGCTGATGTGGTGGGACCGCTTCCTTGCACTCTGTGCTTGGTGCTGTTACACGCGGCCTCTGCCATCTTAGGTGTATCACCTGGATTGCGGGTCGATTTGGAAATGCTGCGAGGCCTTATCCGCTTTGTGGAGGTCAGGGCTTCAGGGTGAGGACCGGGATCACCCCCACCGGTCCAGAGGGGGTTGGGACAGAGTCGGTTCCTCGAGGGTCTGAGCCCTTGGCTGGGCTTCTTTAGGCGGATAGCGGGGCAGCGGCCGTCCTCCCCACTCACCGCCGGAGTAGGCCTCAACCGTGGTAGTGAAGATTCCTCCTCCAGGGGACTAATACTCGTTGACCCAGCCTCACCCTGGATCTAGTGCACTCTGCCCGTCGAGGGCCGCTGTTGCTGGTGAGCAGAAGGGACAAAATCATGTTATTATGGCTTAATTGTTTGGTTCCTTGCAGGAACTGGTCTGTCTTGCGACTGTCCAGCTTGGCGGTCCGGCCCTGCACCCCGTATTGAAAATATTTTAACAATGAACAGACCAAACTCCAGACACTATAACTCTTCAATTAAATGAATTGGTTATAGAGCATAGAGTGACTTTTTAACAACAGGGAGCAAGTTTATATGTGCTGATATTACACTGATGACAAACATTTAATTATCCAGTCATATTGGTAATAAACCCCACAGGACAGGTGGCAAGCAAAATCAATTTGACAAAACATGAAGCTCTCGAGTCTGCTAAAAAAATAAATAGCCACTTAAGGCATTTAACCCCTTAATGACGGATGACGAACCCAGTCCGTCATTCTGGGGAAACACTTAAAGCCGGATGACGGACCCGGTCCGTCATGCGTTAAAATTAACCCCCAAGCGCAGCAGTGCCAGCGATCGCGGGGTTAATGCTGTTGCTTGGTGCCTCCAAGCCACGGGCAGACCAGCAACAACAAATCTTGATGTCCCAGTCACAGCAGTCACAATGTTGCTGGGATATCAGATCTTCCTCCTCCACCTCTTGTAGGTTTTTGAAGTGGACAGATCGTTGTTACTTTGTGTCCCTGGAGAAATTAAACTGTCACAAAAGGTTCCAAATCCCTTTACCCTGCCAGCAGTGATCAATATACAGGTCACAGTGCTTTACTGTGATCTAGTTTTGTTTTTTACCCTCAAGGGTTAAATTTGATTTTTTTTAGTAACCCTAAGGGGTTAAGTTTTAATATTTTATTTTATTAATTTGTGATTTAGTTAGTTGGGTAGGTGGAATTTAGTGGGAATTGGGGAATTTAGTGATAAGCTAGTTAGGGGTGAAAAGTAAAAAACAAATTAAAGTTTAGTTATTTAGTTAAAGTTTATGACCGTAGTACATAATGTTTAGGAACTATAGCGCAGAGGAGGCTTATGCCCTGTTAGCGGCCAACTCAGAGGCAACCGACACTGCCTCAGAGAGTGACGCAGGGAGTGACGCAGGGGACAGGGACTATGTGCCAGATACTGCAGGACCATCAGGAGAAATCACTGATTCCCCTAATGCTGAACATGGTGCAGATGACTGGGTACCCCCTAATATTTTTTTCCTAGGCATACCAGAGTTCACTGCCAATCCTGGCATACAGGCTGACCTCTCTGGCTATAATGTGCTGGATTGTATGCAGCTGTTCTTGGGGGATGAGATTTTTGGGGAGATAGTCACCCAGACTAATCTGTACGTGGAGCAGTATCTTGCACTCAATCAAGAGTCTTTTATCGCCAGGAAAGAGAGATGGAACCCAACCAGTGTGCCAGAAATGAAACCATTCTGGGCACTGACAATGCTAATGGGGATAATTAAAGAGCCCACAATTAGGATATATTGGTCTAAAAATCGCATTTGCAATACCCCCATTTTTTCCCAGACAATGAGTAGGGACAGATATGAAGACATACTGCGATTTATGCACTTTAGTGGCAATACGAAGTGCCCCCCAAAAGGTCATCTGCAGTATGATCTTCTATATAAAATACGCCTTCTAATTGCCCACTTGCTACTATTTATACCCCCCAAAAACACATTTCTATTGATGAATCCCTCATGAAGTATAAGGGAAGACCGGGGTTTAGACAGTATATCCCATCCAAAAGATCCGGATATGGGAACAAATTTTATAGATTGTTTGAAAGTGGCAGTGGCTATGTGTACACCTTCTGTGCATACGAAGGAAGGGATAGCCACCTTGATCCCCCAAGTTGCCCAGATATAGTATGGACAAGTGGGAAAATTGTCTGGGACTTAATAACGCCATTACTCAACAAGGGTTATCACTTGTATATTGATAATTTGTATAATAGCATCCCACTTCTAAAAATGCTGTACTGCTTTGAGACCGTGGCCTGTGGAACTATTCGGAAGAGTCGCACAGGTTTCCCAAAGGCTCTAGCAGGAAAAAAAAATAAAAAGGGGGGAAACAGCAGCTCTCTGCCAGAATGAACTGCTGGCACTCAAATACTGAGATAAAAATGAGGTTTTCATCCTAACCACCATCCATGGTGAAAGCACTTGCAGGGTCGCAGTACATGGCAGAGAGGAATTTTTACGGGTGCCAGTCTGCATACAGCATTACAATTGGCATATAGGGGGAATTGACCTGTCCGATCAACTGATGCAACCGTATTTGATCATGTGAAAGACCAGGGCATGGTATAAAAAAGTGGGCATACATATAATGCAGCTGGCAATCCACAATGCCTTTGTAATTTTTAAAAAGGCAAATGCTGAGCTGAAATGCATGTTTCTATCATTTAAGTTTCAGCTCATTTCTGGGTTGCTTAAGTGGCACAGAGGGGGACCATCAGTGGAGTCTAGCAGAAGAATGGAGGCAGGTCACTTCTGCTTCAGTATTCCATCAACCCCCAAAAAGAAAACCCCCCAGAAAAGGTGCATGGTGTGTTACAAGTGGGCCATAAGATCTGAGACCAGTTATTACTGCCTTGATTGCCCCTCTCAGCCTGGCCTATGTATTGGCCACTGTTTTAAAATTTTCCACACCAAGGCCGAATAAGTAGACCAGTTTTGGGGTGTGATTTTAGTCATCTGTCTGATTTGTTACCGAATCTTGGCTTTGTCTCCCGTTTATCCTATCTTCTCTTCACTCCTTTGACCTCGGCTTGTAGCTTGACTATTCTCTGCTTGTATAGCCTGGCCATTCTAAGGACCGGTATTACAAGATTTTCTCTCTGTGTACTCTCTATTGTGGTCTGACTGTGTTTTGGTTTCGGAATCCATGACAGCTTTGCCCGGGACGCAGATGACTGGGTACTACCGCCTGATAAGTTTACGCCAAATATATACCCTTTCACAGCAAACAGTATGCACTTGTTCATAATTTGAATTGATGAGCTGCTTATTTTTAAAAATAGATGTGGCCTTTGAGAGGTAATTTGCAATCCTGAGCTGCTAAAATGAGACTTGGGCCCAGCATCCACTTTTGAAAAATATGAAAGTGGTGTGTCTCAAATGTGCCCCTTCAACATCCACATATCCCTGAAAAATGTACACATGGGAAAATTGTTGTACTAAGACAGTGATGGCGAACCTTTTTGAGCCCGAGTGCCCAAACCGCAATACATGCCAACATTTTTCTCCTTAAAGTGCCAACACGGCAATTAAACCCAAATACTGAGGTTTAAGTTTAGAAAAAACAACTCGTACTGTTGTCTGAACTAATAACTTTTGTTTTAAAAGAACACAGAGAGTTCAATGATACAAATTTTAAATAATGATATAAATAGATAAAATTAAGCTTATATTTATTAGTATCTCCAACAAATGCAATACATACACACAGTCTGCTGAATACACACACACAAGACTGCTGAATACAGAGACTGATGAATACACATACAGACAGACTGCTGAGTACACACACACACACACACAGACTGCTGAGTACACACACACACAGACTGCTGAGTACACACACACACACAGACTGCTGAGTACACACACACACACTGCTGAATAAACACACACACTGCTGAATACACACACACACAGACTGCTGAATACACACACACACAGACTGCTGAATACACACACACACAGACCGCTGAATACACACACACACAGACTGCTGAATACACACACACACAGACTGCTGAATACACACACACACAGACCGCTGAATACACACACACACAGACCGCTGAGTACAGACACACACAGACCGCTGAATACACGCAAACACAGACAGACTGCTGAATACACGCAGACACACACAGACTGCTGAATACACACATACTGCATTGAGGTGGGGGGTGCGTGTGTGTGTGAGTGTTGTATGTGAGGGGTGCTGTGTGTGTGTGTGTGTGGGGGGGGTGCTGTGTGTGTGCTATATGTGTAAGGGTGCTGCGGGGGGTAGGGGTACTGTGTGTGTGGGGTAGGGGTACTGTGTGTGGGGGGTAGGGGTACTGCTGGGAGGGTAGGGGTACTGTGTGAGAGGGGTAGGGGTACGGCTGGGAGGGTTGGGGTACTGCTGGGGAGGGTTGGGGTTACTGGCTGGGGAGGGTAGGGGTTACCGCTGGGAGGTAGGGGTTACCGCTGGGGATAAAGGCAGGGCACCCGCAAGTAGCACTGCCAGGCCAGGTTACCGCTGGGAGGGTAGGGTACTCGTGGGTATGGGGGGCAGGGTACCGGGGTTGGGGAGTTAGGGTACCCGGGGTTGGGTGGGAGGGCGAAGCTACTGGCTGGGGGAGGGTAGGGGTTACCGCTGGGGTAGGGGTACTGTGTATGGGGGGTTAGGTTACCGCTGGGGAGTGGCATGGGTTACTGCTGGGGGGTGGTAGGGGTTACCGCTGGGAGGGTAGGGTTACTGCTGGGGGTAGGGTACCTCGTTGGGAGGTTAGGGTACCAAGCTGGGGGGCAGGGGGGTACCGCTGGGAGGGTAGGGGCTACCGCTGGGAGGGCAGGGGTTAGGGGTACTGCTGGGGGGTAGGGGTACTGCTGGGGATAGGGGTACTGCTGGGGAGGGTAGGGGTTACTGCTGGGGGGTTAGGGGTTACTGCTGGGGGGGTAGGGGTACTGCTGGGGTTAGGGGTTACTGCTGGGGAGGGTAGGGGTTACTGCTGGGGGGGTATGGGTGCTGTGTCAGCGATCCCGATCCCTGGTGGTCCGGTGGTGGTAAGCACTGCAGGGGGAGGGCTCCAGGAAGCAGCTCCCCTGTCCTCCCATGCTGTGTGGAGCGTTGCCATGGTAATGCGCGGCAACGCTCCACACAGCATCGCGCGGGAGGACAGGGGAGCTGCATCACAGAGCCCTCCCCCTGCCTCCCGACCCGGAAGCAGAGTAGGCGCCTGCCGTTTCGGTCGGGCAGGCGCCTTCTCTGCATTGATGGCGAACCTGTGGCCGCGTGCCCACAGAAAGGGCCCGGCGTGCCACCTGTGGCACGCGTGCCATAGGTTCGCCATCACTGTACTAAGACAACATAGCTGAGCCACATATTAGGTGTTATACTGCCATAGCACACATAAGGATTGCAAAATATACAGTAACATCTCCAAATGTGTGTCAAAAAGGCAGAAAAAATGCAAATTGCTACTATACTTGGTACAAACTAGCAAAAAAATTATCCTATGCTAAGGTTTAAAATATGCCTTTTGAAATACCCTGGGGTGTCTACTTTAAGAAATGGTAGGCCTTTGTGAGGTTTTTTAACAGTCAAACTGCTAGAATGCCCCAAATTTAAACATGGGCCCATCAAATCTGTCTCTTAAAATTCTACTGTAAATACTTAAATGGACAGGTCTCCTATATGGCACTGTAGCTTCACGAAATAGTGCCAAAGACATTCATTGGGGGTATCATTGTACTCAGAAGACTTAGCTGAGCATACTTTTGGGGCTTTGAACTTAGTGGCACATATGAAATATACAAAATGCCCAGCAAAAATTTAATCTGTATGTATAAATGCCAAATATTATTTTTTACCACATACTTTGGCATATATTGGTGAAAATATGGGGCATGTTAAGGCACAATATGCACCATATGAAATACCCTGGAGTTTCTACTTTTACAAATGGTACGCCTTTGTGTTTTGTTTTGTTTTTGGACAGTCAAACTGCTATAATACCCCAAATTGAAACATAGGCCCATTAAATCCGTCTCTTAAAATTCTACTGTAAATACTGATATGGACAGGTCTCCTATATGGCACTGTAGCTTCACAAAATAGTGCCAAAGACATTCATTGGGGGTATCTTTGTACTCAGCAGATGTAGCTGAACACAAAATAAAGTTTTGTACAGGAATAGCACACACCAACTTTACAAAATACACATGAGAACTTCTTTATTATAAATTTGTGTGTCAAAAACTAAAGAAAACAAAATTTTACTCCAATATTTAGCAGAGATTGGCGGTGAAATGGCTACGTAAAAATTGTCAAAATAACCTTAAGTAAATAGCCTGTGATGTCTACTTTATATAAATATATACTTTTTGTGTGGCAATTTTGTTTTCTTTTATGGCTATTAAGCTTACAAGACAAACATACCATATTCTAAAATTGGTCCACATTAAAAGTTTATTTTACTCCTTGTGTTTTGTGACCTGTAATTACCAAAAAAAAACTTAAAATCCTAGACACATTATATATTCTGTAAATCGAAACTACTAAATTAATTTATTTTAATTACTTTTCTTAACCTGCAGTAATTATGCACACATTATTATTGCAAAAACTGTAAAACAAAAAAAAACACTTTTTTTTCTTCTTTTTTTGTATATTTTTTTCGTATTTCTTTATAATAAATATATTACATCAAATTAAAGCCCCTTCTGTCCCTTACAAAAACAGTATATAATATGTGTTGGTACAATAAATTAGTAAAATGCAAATTGCAGTTGAATACAAACAACAAAAAATGCAAAAATTGCTTGTGTCATTAAGTGCAAGAAAAAGCTTTTGAAGCTGTGTCCTTAAGGGGTTAAATAAAGCAATGTAAACATTGGGGACATCCAAATTACATAATTATGGCAAACATAGCCAGTCTGTGATTATAATTGAAATGAACACTATAGCGTTAGGAATCCAAACGTATTCCATTCATTATATTGGAATATAACGCTTGAAATACATTTTGATTCCTAACGTTATAATTTTTCTTTAAACAGCTGATCTGGAGAAATTCTCCAATGCAGTTATAGTCACAGACTGGCTATGTTTACCATAATTATGTAATTTGGGTTTAAAGTCTCTACATTTTGGCGTTTAGTGAATTCCCCCCTTTCTAACTATAGCGAATGATTTGGAATGTATGGTGATAGACAGCAGGTGGCGATACATTCATTAAATTACACAATACTCCCACTTCTGCAACGAGGAAGTAAACGGCAAGCTCGCTATATATAAACTCTAGTTCCCTTCCTGTCTCGACGGATTGATCATTCTTTGTAAGAAGGATCACATCTGGAAGAGTAAGTACTTTGTTCAAGTTAAGTGGTTTCCCCCTCTTTGTATTAGTGAATCATTATAAATTCCATCTCTTGACTAAAATGGGCAAACGTGGTAATCAGTTTGAATGGGGAGGTGATTTTATATTAAAAGTAAAACTTAATTTACAGCCAACAATGAAAGGATTTATTTATTAAAAATTAAACTACAAATGCTGGATGGGAAAAGTGTAACTGTGATCCTTTGGACATAATGTAATGCAGATTATAAAATCGGTTCTAAGGCATTGTTTAGAGACTATGGGGACGACCACCTAGGTGTAACGGGTGCCATCCTGCTATAACCCCACCTGTTACTTTATAAATAACCAGCAGTAAATGGTTGTATGTGTGCTCTTATCCTGAGATTTCAACAGTTGTTATAATCTCGGCTTTTCTTTCTTCCTGTACAAGCAGGCACTCGTGACTTGGCTGCGGTTGTAGGTCAATACAGGAACACCATAACAGACCGCTATGCTTGTTGTTAGTCACGTTATGGAGGAAGGGTTGCTTATTTAAATCAAATTCCTGCAAAGATCATACAGGTTACTTGGGGAGGGGAAACCTGTACTTGTTTGTCCCCCCATTTCCTGATGAATTATATGAAAAAGGGTGGTGTCTCAAAAAATAAAAATTATTCGTATTTATATAGTGCCAACTTATTATACAGCACTTTACAATATTATGAAAGGGAAAATTTAACAATAAATGAGACATTTACAAAATGATTCAGAAACAATGGGTAGATGAGGATCCTGCTCATATGTGCTTACACATCTCACTAGCAAATTAACATTTGACTATGGGTTGTGGTGTTTTAACTCCCTCTTCCCTTTTTTTATTGCCTGCCTGGGTGTCCTTCTGCTATCCAGTATGATTTCGTACTCTGGACGTCTGTCAGTTGGAGCCAAAACTAGAAATCTGTGCTTATAAGTTTGCACAGCCATTTAAAGGGAACCTATAGTCCAAAAAACAACGGCTGTTTTAGAGAGATATACTTCCTTTTGCTCCCCTTAAACCTATTATTATTATTATTATTATTATTATTATTAATTTTTTTTTTTGTTCAGTTGGGAGGGGGGAGGAACTTGTCTGGTGATGTTAGCATCCAAGTTAAAAGACCACTATAGGCACCCAGACCAGACACTTAATGAAGTGGTCTGGGTGCCAGGTCCATCTAGGTTTAACCCTGCCTGCTGTAAACATGGCAGTTTCAGAGAAACATTTGGGTTAAATCAGCCTCTAGTGGCTGTCTCATTAACAGCAGCTAGAGGCACTTCTCACTATGATTTTTCACAGTGAGAAGACGCCAGCGTCCATAGGAAGGCATTAAGAATGCTTTCCTATGGACTGACTGCGCGCCCGGCTCTTGCTGCACATGCGCATTCAGCTGATGACGTCTGGAGGAGAGTCTCCGGTGCTGGAGAATGGTAAGATTTTAACCCCTTCAGCCTGGCGGTGGGGGGACCTATTAACACTACAGTGCCAGGAAAACAAGTTTGGTTTCCTGGCACTATAGTGGTCCTTTAACATCACCTGTAATATATTGTATTAAGCTAGGGTATGTCTAAGAGTTAAGAAATGGGTGGTAACTGCCCTTTTAAGATGCTTGTACTTCTCAAACATTCCACTATAACTTCAATTCTAAATGCCACGTTGGCTGTGAATTATTTATTTATTTATTTATTTTTTGGGGGGGGTGGGGGAAAACAAGGATTTCCCCTTAAGTGCCCCAATAATGTCTACACATCAAGTGCAATTGCATGTGTCATTGGACACTCCCCTACTGGCTATGCTTTCACCCTTGATATCAGACCTGCCAAAGTTGTTGGGTCTGGACTGTTTCTTCTGTGATCTAGTTATATTACATTTATGGCTATTGACAGATGTAGCAAAAAGTTTGTCTCCTTAACAAAACTGACACCTACATATACTTGTAGAGTAAAAGCGTTCATTTTTATCTTATAAAAGGTTCACACTATGGCGTTCCTTTCATTTCCACTTTCTATGATTTTCATCATTCTAACTCTACATTATGGCTCCTCATCTGATCCAATTTATTTAAGGTAAGCTAAAACTATTAATAAATGTGTCACCTCATGTAATATTTTTAGCAGTGTTTAATATTTTTCAAACTGTCACTAATCCAAAATAGTCTTACTCTGTTACAAGGATAGAGGCTATTGGTTTCTAACTCGATATTTAATCTGCCCTAGTGTTTCATGCTTATATGTTGCTCTGCTAGCCAAGCAATTTATCCTCTGTTAGGGAGTTACAAATTGGCAAACATGAATATGGAGTCTGGAATCTTGCCCTTGATAAACAAGAATCTGCTTCCCTGACCAGTTTCTAGTGACATAGAAACAGTGGCCTAATCGAGGTGCACCTTCTCATTAAAGGTACACTCATGGCTACATAACCTCTACAGCTTGCTCCAAGAATAACATTGCTTAGAGTGCCCTGGTGCTGTTCCATGGATCTCAAAATTAAGTAACTAGGATAGGGGTAGGCAACCTTCGGCACTCCAGATTCTGTGGTCTACATCTCCCACAATGCTCTTACAGCCATCATGCTGGCAAAGCATCATGGGAGGTATAGTCCAAAACATCTGCAGTGCCAAATGTTGCCTATCCCTGAACTAGGACATGTCCCAGGTGCTACTCCCTTGGCCACCAATATTATGGTGTCTATAGCACGGGTGTCAAACACAAGGCCCGCGGGCCGAATCCGGCCCGCCAGACCTCGTCATGTGGCCCGTGTAGCTGCCGCCGGCTGCCAGCCCAGTGGCGGATCCGGGGGGGGCAACGGGGCAATTGCCCCCCCCACCCCTCCCCCCAAGAATACCGACGGTCTCCCTCTCCTGCCAGCCCAGCAATGCGCCTGCGGACCGGAGGGGAGATCACAGATCTCCCTCCCCGGTCCGCAGGCACAGTGCTGACAGCCGTCGGGGGAGGGAGGGATAGAGGACCCAGAGCTCAGGCTGCAGCTCCTCCGGGTCCTCCTCTCGCGGGAGTTGGAGCGTTGCTGCGGTTACCACGGCAACGCTCCAAATCTCGTGAGAGTGAACTGTAGCCCTGGAGCGTGGGCTAGAGTTCACTCTCCCCACTGGGACCACCAATGAATCCCCCCCACCGGACCACCAGGGAAATGTACCCCCTCCCCCCAGTAAAGGTAAGAAGGGAGGGGGGGACATAAATATATATTTTAATTAAAATTTTATTTATATATATGTATGTGTGACACAAGGGGGGGGTTGGCTGCACTCACCTGAACATGCATAAATGGGGGTGCTGCTGGGGGCCAAATAATACAAAACACAAGATCACAGGTGCCTCATCCCAGGGCCTTATTTAGCCTTGTACTGCAGAGAGCCCCAGATGGAATCTTTTCCTCAAGTAAGTGGTTAATCTCATAAGAGCAGACATTAGGCTGTTAGTGTAGGACCTGCCAAAGATGGGGTACATTGACGTTGTGGCAGGCTTATGCAATGTATGATCATATAATGTAACTAAACCCCCATTATTTTTGCCTAGATTAGGTGGTTTTAAAAAAAAAACTAATAAAATCTTTCAACATTGAAGTTGCTGTTTAGTGGATAGGTGAGTGCGCTGGATCTTGTTTTTGTTTTTTTTTTGTTTTTTTTTTTGTTTTTTTTTAATTTATTTTTTTATTATATATTAAAAGCCCCCCTACCCTTATATCACACACACTCTACACCCTCACTGCCCCCCATACACATTCACTGCCCCATACACAAAAAACAGTAATAATTGAATGCAGTGACAATAATTTATGATAATAAAGAGTGGACACATAGTCCTACAGATACAACCGGCCCTTTGAGGGTGACCAAACTGCTGATGCGGCCCCCGATGAATTTGAGTTTGACACCCCTGGTCTATAGTGTCACACTTTTTTATATTTTTTTTATTTTTTATTTATTGTTGGGAAAGTCATAATCAAAGTGTCATTTGAAACGTATGCAGATAAACTAGTAGAACCTTTAATACAAAATATAAATGTAAAATGGCATGACTGGCAGAATTGGTAAATGTGTAACTGAACAATGACCTGTTATGAAAGCTGAAACTAAATAGGAAGTTGAAGATTAGGGAAGTTACAATTAGAATACTTTATCATTTATTTCTGCTTTCTCTTCCCCTTTTTTTTTTTTATTTTTTTTTTTTTTGTTCTATGCAATTTAGGGGGATTTTATTGGGAAATTGGTTTAAATAAGGATATAATGTGACATTGCGATGTATTTTGTACTGCAGAAAAACTCATGAATGGAAGAAGCTTATTCTGACTCATCACTGGCCTGTGACTGTTTGTAAGGTATGCTATTAACAATTTAGTTGTACACCCCACCCTACCTCCTCAATGTCTGTCTAATTTAATAATGAGATGTTGGCAAAAGATCAAATTTCCTAAAATACATCTCATTGTGTAAGATTCTCTAAATCCTGAAATATTGTATAAACACTACCATTAATTTTTTTTTCTTAATATGGTGGCAGTACTACTGGGTTTTGCTCCTCCCTGTGGACAAGACATCTAACAAGTAATCTAAAAATCCTCACCCTTGCCCCATAAAATGCCATACTGCAAAACCTACCCCAGTTTCCTTTCTTGTCCCGAGAGGGAAGGACAGGAAGGAAGTGGAGGTTAGTGTGTGTTGTGGTGTGTGTGTGTTTTTTTGTTTTTTTTTTTTTGTTTTTTTTTATATTCTGGAGTATAAATAGAGCTGTGCAGGTACCCACTGACTACATGGATGCAGGTCAGAAGAGGTACGCCGTGTCACCTTCCCCCCACACGGCTCAGAGGTATTTTGAGGTAAGATTAAAGAAATCTTTACTTTAAAATATGCTCTGGAAAATTTTATAGGAAATATCAAACAATCTAAGCCTCCATTTATATTTTCTCTAGATATGTCTAGCCCAGTTTATCCTGATATGGATAAGGGGTGTGGGGGGGTGGAAACTTGCAACCTCCATGCCTAGAAAGGCTACGGTAAAATCAAAACCTCTAGTTTGCAGTGAATGTGCAACTCCTCTTCCAGATGGATCAAGAAAGGTGTGCAGTAAGTGTACTGCAAATTCTTTGGAAAGAGATAAGCAAAAAGATATGCAATCTTTCCTAACCTGGTTCCAAGAAAATCTGGCCCAGACCTTGGAGACTATTAGTCTAAAAAGGTGGAATACCCTATACAGCAAGGACATCTAAGAATCAAGAAAAGAACATCTACATGGGTCAGGATCCTCAAGTGAACCAGTGGGGTTTCCTTCGGATGAAATCCGTAAATTTATAAAGGAAGTTAAACTGACAATCCTACCGGAAGGCCCTGACAATCCTAAAAAGGTTTTTCTGTTCAACAAAACCTGGTAGATCTAATATTCAGGGAATGGAGAAACGTGCCTTTTTATATCCAGACACTTTAAGGATATCTTCAGACTGGCTGGCGAAGTTATCTGGGAAGATCTCCCGACAGTAGATGTTCAAGTGGTGCAGATTGATAAAGACCATTATCCCTATAGGGGAAACTTCAGCTTTAAAGAATCCAATGGATAAGAGCCAAAACCTCTTTTAGGCGAGCTTACCAGACAGCCGGTTTTCAATGCAGGGCTTTACTGGCAGGAGTAGCAGTTGCCAGAGCAAATGGCATTTGGTTCAACACGGTCCAAGATATTTTCTTCTGACAAAGATAAAGAGCTTAGTCACATGTTTCAGAACATGCACTTGTCTAACGAATATCTGTTGGATATGTCGGTAGAAGTTCTTAAGTGGGCATCCAGAATTATGGGATTGTCTTCGGTAGCAAGATGAGCCTTATGGTTAAGGTCATGGACGGCGGATTCTGCTTACAAATCGGTCCTTTTGTGTGCTTCCACTAGAAAAAATAAAATTTTTATTTGGGGCTCCTTTAGAAGAAATTAAGCAAATGTCAAACCAAAAAGGCGCTTTGCCAAGATAAGTTCTCCTGGAGACCAGGTTACAGGAATTACCAGTATAAATACAGGAGATCATATCAACAGAACACATTTCTTTCAAAGAAGGGATAAAAATCGGAGATTTGAACAGAGGTGATAAAAGACCCTTCAGAGATAAAGATAGACGTTTCTGACGCCAGAAGTGTGGGAGGAAGACTCAAATTATTTTTTATTTTTTTTAATATGGGGGAAAAAAAAACACAAGAAATCCTTAGGTTCTAAGTCTTATCCAGCAGGGACACAAGATTATGTTTACGGAGAAACCAAGAGCAAAATTTCTGGTATCAACTTGCCAGTCTTCAAAAAGATCACAAGCCCTATTTTCTCAGATCATGCTTCTTTTACAAAAAAGGGTGATAGAGTACCAGTAAAACAAAGATTTCGGGGAGTTTATTCAAGATTATTGCTGGTTTCAAAACCAGACCACTCTTTTCATCCCATTCTGAATTTAAAGAACATCAACCAGTTTATCCCTTATCAAAGATTTTGTATGGAATCAATCGCTTCTATTTGTCCTCTGTTACAAAGAGGCAATTTTATGGTAAAAATAGACTTGAAGGATGCTTATCTGCATGTTCGGATTGCTACCGCTTCAAGAAAATGTCTAAGACTTGCAATAAAAAGAGGAAGATCCACCATTCATTTCCAATTCTGGGCTCTGCCGTTTGGTCTGTCATCCGCTCCAAGGATATTTACAAAGATCTTGACTCCTCTGACAGCTCATTTGAGGGAATTCGGAATATCGATTATCCCATATTTGGACGACTGGCTTCTCATGGCACATACAGAAGAACAGCTGTTCAGGGACCTGCGGGTCACTATCAGATTTCTTAAAAACCACGGCTGGATCTTAAAACTAAAGTCTCTTCTCATTCCAAGAAGAGTTTCTCAAAATCCATTCGGTCTTCATGTCACTTCATCTTCCCAAACGAAAAAGGAGGAAAATCCGAAAGGCGACTTCAATCTCCAAAGGATGGAAAGTTGTTCCTTCAGACAGGCCATGGGTGTATTGGGCCTTCTAACTGCTGCTTTTCCAGCAGTCAAATGGGCAAGATCAGAGGTCAGACCTCTTCAATGGAACATCCTGACAAACTGGTCAAAAAAGTTAGATTTAGACAAATTTCTTATCCCCCTCAGGTAAAGACCCGGCTTACTTGGTGGAAAACCTCAGAGTGCCTTTCGGGAGGGTTGTCTTTTCGTCCAAAAGACTGGATAATAGTCACTAGACGCTTCAAGGACCAGTTGGGAAGCTCATTTAGGCTCAACCATGTTCCAAGGAAGATGGTCAGTCAGGGAGGCGAAAGAATCCGCAAATTTCAGGGAATTACTAGCAGTTCTTTACGCTCTGCATCACCTCAGGCCTTGGTTACAACAAAGAGCGGTGAAGATTCAATCAGTCGTACAGTAGTCTCATATCAATTCCCAAGGAGGAACCAAAGTAAAGAAGTTTTAGTCTTTGTGCAGAAATTATGGAGTGGTCACAAAGAAATCTGGCTGACATTTTGGCAGTCCAACGATCTTCCCAACGATAAGCAGAGGGAAGTGGGATCAAAAAGAATGGTCTTTGAAACCGGAAATCTTCCGAATCCTGACAAAGACTTGGAGTTCCAGAAGTAGACTTGATGACAAGAGCTTCAAACGCAAAGGTTTACAACTTCGCCTCCCTACTCAGAACAGATCAACCCAAATGGATATACGCTCTAACAATAGAGTGGAACTTCCGTCTGGCTTACGTGTTTCCACCTCTGCCTTTAATTCCAAAGGTCCTTCTCAAGATACGAACAGACAGAGCGAGAGTATTGGCAATAATCCCATATTGGCCAAACAATCTGGTTTTTGCCTGTAAAAAGATGGCCATCGCTCATTGGGTACTTCCCATATCAAACTTCCTCACTGTGAACAGGGACCTACCCTTGAAAGTTCTAGAAATATTCATGTTGACGTCTCGGCTACTACAAGGCTAATCCTTCGTAACCAAGGTTTACAAGAAGACAGAATAGCGGTCTTACTTCACGCTACTAGGAAGTCTACGTCTGTCAGGTTATACCTGCCGGTTTCGCTGAATTAAGCCACTTCCGGGTTGATGGAGCTCTGCCCCGCCCCCTTCTCTGACGCGGTCTCCTCATGCTACATAGGAAGACCGCGCCAGATTCAAATTGCTGGATTATTGAACGAGTACCTGTGAACCTCTCACCGGCTACCAATTTACATTCTAAGCTTTATCGTGTACCGTACCTGGACTGAAAACGACTACCTGCCTTCTCCACTCCTCGACCTTGGATTGTTTAACGGACTTCTGCTCCTACCCCTAAAGGACTGCTTAATTTGGATTCACCATTCCTCTGGAACTCCTACTACTTTATTTTCTTCAACCAATTGCCTCTCAGTTTGGCTGCAAATATAATCTGCCTCATTTTTACACTCTTGAAGCTAATCCTGCTGCATCTAATTCAACTCTAATTCTGCAAGCTAACTCTGCACTATCCTTAATTAGGTCTGCTTGGCTTTATGCAAAACTTCAGTGGCTTGTTTCTTCTGCAACTAACAACCTGCTAAAAGGGTTTAAAGCTACAGTAACCACTTTTGCAAGTGAATAAAAAAAAATACAAAAATAAATTGCAGTATTTAAAAGTTGCGTTCCAGTCATTTAGCATTACAACATCTAAGATACTTCAGGATTTGGTCGAAGTTTCTCCAATGGTGTAAAGAACACCAGTGCCTGGTTTTCATCCATCCATAGATAACGTTTGTTTGTGGTGGGGTTTTTTTTTTTATTTTTTTTTTTTTTCTTCTAATTAAGGATTTGGCCTCCAATGTGTTCATCAGATTTTTTTTTTATTTATTTTTTTTGGTCCATCAGCCTCAAATGACCGCCTAGATGACTGGTGTTTCCAATTTGGGATTTAGCCCTGGTCCTACAAGCTTTTGGTGTTCTTCCCTTTGAACCTATGGAAGAAGTTCCATTAAAAATTGTCTCAAAGTTTCATTTCTGGTAGCCATCACATTGGCTAAAAGAGTGGGAGAACTTCATGCTCTGTCCTCCTCGGATGAATTCACAATTTTCCACAAAGATAAGGTTGTTCTTTATCTAAGACTCTTTTCTACCTAAAGTTTTATCTTGAAAGAATATTAATCAGCCGATTGTTTTACCTTCGTTTTGTAGCGAAGCCTCATCCCCTCAAGAGCTCAAGTGGCAGAAATTGGATGTCAGAAGAGCTTTACTTGTATACCTAGCCAGAACAAAAGAATTCAGAATTTCAAATCATCTGTTCATTTTCAGGGTCACCTCAAGGGCAATGTGGCTTCCTGCGGCACCTTATCCCATTGGCTCATTCAAGCTATAGAATTGGCATACTCTACAGCAGGTCTTCAGTCTCCAGCTACACTTAAGGCCCATTCCACCCAAGCAATGGCTACCTCCATGGGCAGAAAAAGTACTTGCATATCCAGAGGTCATCTGCAAGGCAGCATGCTGGTAGTCTTTTCACTTTTATCAAGCACTATCGGCTAGACATATTCTCTGCCTCTGAAGCAGCTTTTGGTGTAAGGTGTTACAAGCTGTGGTGGCCTAAGTCCCGCCCAGATGGGGATCTTGCTATATCCCAGTAGTACTGCCACCATATGACAAATTTTTACTTACTGTAAATTATTTTCTTAATATGGTGGCAGTATGGCTTCCCTCACTCTTATTACAGCATTTTTGCAGTATATTTTTGTTTCCTTTTCTTGTCACGTACTGGGGTAGGTTTTGCAGTACGGCCCTTTATAGGGCAAGGATCTTTTTAGATCATTAATTACTTGTTAGATGCATAGGCGTGCGCAGCCTATTGCATTAGGGTGTGCACCCTAAAGCACAAGCACACGCGCATATGTGTGTGTGTGTATATATGTGTGTGTGTGTGTGTATATATGTGTATGTATACACACTGTGATGTGTGTGTGACGATGCTGGTAGTGTGCTATGTTGGTGAGGGTGTTTGTGTGTGCGCTTGTGAGGGTGCTGTATGTGTGTGAGGGTGCTGTTTGTGTGCTGTATGTGTGTGATGGTGCTGTGTTTGTGTGCTGTATATGTGTGGGTGGGTGGGTGATTGTGGGGGTACATTATTTGCTATCCTTCCCTCCCTTCTTACCTTTTGTAGGGAGGGGGGATCGTGCTGCTGCTTCCTTCCCTGGTGGTCCAGTGGAGGAGGGGATCCTTGCTGCTGTGATCCCTGGTGGTCCAGTGTAGCGTGAACTCTAGCCCCCTGTGGGGCTAGAGTTCACTCTCGCGAGATTTGAGCGTTGCCGCGGCAACGCTCATATCTCACGAGAGGAACGCGGCGGAGCTGCCGGCAATAGCTCCGCCGGTCCTCTCCTGCCTCCCTCCCTGCATGTGGGTCAGTGGGGAGGGAGGCTGAGAGCAGAGCCGGTTTTCTATCAGAAAGACATACCTCGTGAAAAAGACATACCCATGAGCCGACAGAGGAGATCCTGAGATCTCCCCTGCCGGTCTCAATATACATAGGCGTGCCGCGGGATTAGGGTGTGCCCAGGCACACCCCGTGCGCACGCCTATGGTTAGATGTCTTGTCCACAGGGAGGAGCAAAACCCAGTAGTACTGCCACCATATTAAGAAAAAAATTACGGTAAGTAAATTTTTAATTCCCTACCGTGTCTGATTTGGGGGGAACAAACTCTGCTATAAACAGTTTGGATATTTTTAGTCTAAATTTTTTTTTTTTTTTTAAATTTTTTTTTTGTTTAGAATATTTGGACTGTTGAAAATCCCTGTTTTTTGATTTAAATAAACTCTTAAGCACCATACTTACTACAGCACCCTGTAGTGGTTAGTGTCAGCAGTCCAAATATTACAAACCGTCCAGTTTGACACTTTATTGGTTGCCTACAATCCCTCTGATCTGATGTTGTACAAATGTAAGCTTCTATTTTAACTCGTCAGATTTAGAAGAGATAGCTGACTGCTCTAGTTTGAGAAGTTTGCCTTCACAAGCTGTAGCGGTTATAGTGCCAAGAGACCCAAGGTGCTGTCAAATGTTAATCTGTGAAACCATTCAGGTTGACACTTGCCTTACTGTTGAATACCAGTAATCCTTCTGGCCTAAATTCACACTAGAGCCATCAGCTGACCCCCCACCCCCCTCCCTCTCATCCAATAAATACCGTCTCGTATTAAAGCAACTGACACTTGTGAGATCTTCATAAGGATAGAATTCTGAAATTTATGAAAAGCTTTGACCTGAGAAATTATTCGAAATTCCAATACAGTAAACAGACATGCATGTTACATCACATGTAGCTGCTGATCTTTGGCAAAAGGCAGTCTTCATTAGTATTTCTATCACATGTTCCATCTTTAATAGATACTCTGTATTCTCAAGCATGTACCTGCTGAACAGTGTTGCCAAAAAGGTAGATCCTCCACTACTGTGCAACTCCCATAATGCTTTGCCAGCTGTGGATTTACAATGTGTCCACCATTGTTATATTTGTGTGAATAATTGTTTTCCTATGGAGTCTTTTGAAGTGGTGTGTGGGGGTTTTTTTTTTTGTTTTTTTTTTAATACTGATGTTTGTGGGTAGTAATGTTTTGAATACAAGGGTTTGCGTGCAGGATCATACACTGCCACATAAATGAACTGATGCGCCCTCACATACTCGCAAACACGCACGTGCACTCTCTCAAATATTGACACACCTGTACAGATGCATACACTGACACTCACACTTCCTCAGTCCTGTTAACTCTCCTGGTGTGTGTGTGTGTGTGTGTGTGCGCGCTTGAAATGCCTACCCTGGGGGGCTTGCAAGTGTTGGCCAGTTGCCACATAACTAACCCTTGCACTGCCAAGCATTAACTGTTTGACTGCAAGCAGGCAAATAGTACTCTGCAAATTATTGTTCATTTGCTTTCATGCACGTGAATGTTCATATGAATGTTGATCATGCTTGTTGCATTCAGTCTTGAACTATATTAAAACTAGTGCTTTGTGAATCATCCAAATTCTATACTTTGTGTAGGCTTCGGATATGAAAGCACGTTCTGACGAAACTCTATCATTTTCTGGTGTTCAGTGATTTAATCCTTATGGACTGTCATACCACTGATGTGATCATGGTGCCTGGAGTGACCATTTAATGTGTGCCTTTAAGGTTTTGCTTCCAGTGTTCAATCTGCTACTAAATACATTACTTCTTGTATTGTAGATGGATCAAGTGCAATGTGACAATCTTCCAGACTACTGGACTCTGCATGGATTATGGTACTATTTATCTAGGGCATACCTGAGAAATACTCCTGCTTGCTTAGCTTCCAATCTGTGAATGTCTGTGGTGGAGCATAATTGCCTAATTGGTCGTTGCATTGCCAAAAGACGACTTTCAGACTTGTGTGTCTGAAACTTTGAACGTGACTGCAGATAAAAGCCATTCAGCCCATCTAGTCTGCCCAATTTTTTTTATTTTATTTTTTTACTTTCTTTAGCTTCTTTTATCTAGGATAGTCTTATGCATGCTTAAACTCCACTGTTAACCTCTGCCACTTCAGCAGGAAGGCTATTCCATGCATCCACTACTCTCTGTAAAGTAATACTTCCTGAGTTTATTTTTAAAACTGTCCTTGTTGCGGTGGTTTTGCTTTTAAATATTATCCTTCTCTTTATGTATTTAAATATTTCTCATATCCCCTCTCTCCTTTTTCCTTCAAGCTATACATGTTCAAATCCTTTAACTTTTCCTCGTAAGTTTTTACCCTGCAAATTCCATGAACCAGTTTTGTAGCACTTCTCCGAACTCTCTCCAAAGTATCAATATCCCTCTGGAGATATGGTCTCCAGTACTGCGTACAATACTCCAGTGAGGTCACCAGTGCTCTATACAAGGGCATGAGCACTTCCCTTTTTCTACTGTGAATTCCTCTCCCTATGCAACCAAGCATTCTGCTAGCATTTCCTGCTGCCCTATTACATTGTCTGCCTACCTGTAAGTCATCAGAAATAATCACCCCTAAATCCCTTTCCTCATATGTTGAGGTTAGGACTCTATCAAATATTCTGTACTCTGCCCTTGGGCTCTTGCGTCAGAGGCATTATCTTGCACTTATATACTTTTAATGTCAGTTGCCACAACTCTGACCATTTTTCTAGTTTACTTAAATCCTTTGCTATTTGGCTTATCAACCCTGTTGCATATCTTTGTATTGGGGATCGACCGATTATCGGTTTTACCGATATTCGGTATCTTTGGCAATATCGGTATCGGCCGATTCAGATACCGATATTGCCGATAATACCTGCTAGGACCGCCAGGCTCATTACAAACCCGGCGGTCCTGGGGGGGCGGGCAGCAAGTGCTTACTCACCTCCCAGCAGCTCCCCAGTGTAACTCTCGCGAGACCTGCGCGGCATGCTGGCCACGAGACTTACACTGGGGAGCTGGAGGAGCTGCTGGGAGGTGAGTAAACGCTTGCTGCACGCCCCCCCCACAGCTCAGCCAGTGCCACTGGATCACCAGAGAATGCTATATTCCCCCCTCCCTGGCCAGGCAACAAGCAGGGAGGGGGAACAACAAAATAAATAATTAAATATAAAAAATAATAATTTTAATAAATGCCACTCACACACTCAATTGTATACACTACACAAACACTGTATATAATGCAGTGTTTGTATAGTGTGTAGTGTTTATATATAATGCACACTGCAATATATATTATACACACACTCTGGGGTGTGGAGTTTGAGATACTTTCAATACACTAGGAAACTTCCTTTTCAGCTCCAGGATGGCAGTCAGATCTCGGTTTGGGTCAAGAACCTGTTGACCCACATACAAAAGAATTATAGCTCTAAAGGTGTGGGTTTTTTTTTTTTTCTTCAATAATTCATACAGTTGCTGGTTTTTAAACCTCTGCACAGACTGAATGGTGTGACTGGGACCTTTACATAGCAAAGAATTTATAGAGCAAGAGATCTGACTGTCCTTTGTCATTAGAAACGAGCATGGCTGAAAAGACTGCCTCTTAAAGGGACACTGTACCCAGACCACTTTAGCTCGCTGAAATGGTCTTGGTACACTAGTATCCCTAATGCACTTAGTGCTGCAATGTAAAACATTACAGTTCCAGAGGAACTGCAATGATTACATTGCATCATGAAGTCTGGCTCCAGTGGCTGTCTACTAGACATTCACTGGAGGCCCTTCCTGGATGTCAACAAACTCAGTTCAACGGTGGCTGGATGTCCTTGTGCTTTGCATGAGGACATCCAGCATAAGCAATTTCATATGGGAGACCTAACATGCATTCTGCATGCACACTAGTGCCTTCTTTTTGACTGACATCAGAAGAGGCAGAGCCTCATGCTTCATGTGTGGGCCTCCTTCGCCGCCAGATATTTACCATATCTAGTATTTGACTTGCATCTCTTTCTTATCTTTAGGCCAGACAAGTCGCAAATGTGCAATAAATCCTGGCCCTTTGATTATTCTGAAATAAAGGTATGTGTGCATTATATTCAGAACATCAATATTTATTCCTTTGCTATTTAATACATTAGTTGGATAAGCTTTTGTCTGTTTGCAGACATTCAGACTGGGGAAAAAAATCATTTTTTGCTGTAGAAAAGGGAGAAACAAATGGGGTGTTTTTATGGTTTTGTTTAAAACCTGAAGGGACAGTAATTTCTCATCTTTGCCTAAATTAAAAGTTGTGGGTGAGGGGAGATAGTGAGAGAATGGGTACAAATAGGCGTTAAAAGGGCTTCAGCAGCAAAATAGCTTGCCATTTGTTTTTATTTATATTTTGTTTTTAAATGCAGGACATCATGACAGAGATGAACAAGTGGTGGCCTGATGTTCTTCATCCCAACAGAACACAACTCTGGTAAACTGACTCTCATCCATACAACCTAGTGCAACAGTACCCATACATGGGTAACAACTCTATATATATTGTTTTTGGCATGAGGGCAAAATATCCAAACCACATTGGTAGTCCCAGCTGGTAAACCTATTAATAAACTAAAATAATGTAAAGTAAAGACACTCCAAAACAAAGTTCACAAAAATGAAAGTCCTAATAACACCCCACTATTATTGGCAAAGAAACATAAGAGAAGGCTTTATTCACTCTGTTCTACAGGGTTAGGGACTAATATGCATATATCTATGGAGTGTAAGATAATCTGAAGGACATATTTGGAAAAGTAGACTAACCACAGTATAGAACAAGTAAGGCTGGAGTAACATATTCTCTCATATGTATGTATTACTGCTATGGCACTGAGAAATATTGCCTCACAGCTGTTAAAATGAAACATACCTCGCTTAACACCTAAAACAAAGACCTCATTAATACTGTCATACCTGCCAGGTTTCAATATCGTTAAATAGGCTTAGAGGACTATGTAACTAGAAAATACCTTGGCTCAAGACAGTCGCCCTTAGTCTACAACTCCCGATTTTGACTAATCACAGTTCTCTACCTAGATAGGATACAAGAAAGGATGTTTTAACCTTATCGTTAAGTCATGGTGGTGATGTGTAATGAGAATAAGAAAAATAAAACTTTTTTTTGTGCCAAGGCTCACCTTTGCCAGAGGCCAAATGTGTTTAAAATTTCCATGATATTTAAAGTAACACTAGTGGTTTTGTGTGGGGTTTTTATCCCTCTCTCCCTCTCTCCCTCTCTCCCTCTCTCCCTCTCTCCCTCTCTTACACCGAAAATTGGTCAAATCTGCTGCAAATTACACATGCTGTCTTGGTGCATGTGGAGGCTGATGTTAAGAGTGACCCAATCTGTGGCTACTTTCAGCAGAATCAAAACAAGACATGTCTTCTACCTGGCTGGTACCCCGCTAGCATGGCTTCCCAGGCCGTGGTTGCAGGGGCCACATAGCACGGTTACTGGGTTGCAGGGGCCACAGTGCTGAGCGTGTGTTTATGGCACCACCGGACCAAGCACCTGATTGTCAAGTTTGGCATGGTGGGCAGGATCCTTGCTTGGTGAAAACAGAGGGTGAAGAGCAGGAGAATGGGGCTATGGCAAGAGGGACAGCAGTTGCACCAATCTGCGCAGGGTCCACAGCCACAAGCTCTGCAACCGGACAGTGTGCTCAGCCGCACCATCTGTAGACACCAAGAACGATAAGATCTGCCTCAAGCCGGGCTAGACAGGGTTAACCTGGCATGCATTGACTGAGAGCCACTGACAGCCCCGGGTACAGCTCTTGGCTGGATGAGGAGCACAGTCCTCTGGGGGCACATGTCTGTGAATGGATTGGCTAACATCTGCCCTAGCAGAACTCCCTGAGCTGTAAATCAAGCTTGCTTGATGTCATATAATATAATTTTTTAAATCCTTTGGAGAAGTCATTTTTGGGTTTCGGACCAGAATTTTCATCTCTGTGCATCCCTAGCTATTACCCCACTAACCACAAGATATATCCCTGTATATTCTGTTCTTGCAAGTATTGATCCAATTGCTGTATTGACTCTGATAAAACTCTTTCAGGCAGAGAATTCCACATCCTTATAGTTCTTATTGTAATTTTTTTTAATTTTATTTATTTGCCTTGGGACAGGGTCACTCATTTAGGCTTGAAGAAAGGAGATTTAGTCTGTGTATAGCCCTGTTTATGAATAGACGTCCAGACTTTTTTTTTTTTTGGCCACAAATATACTTATAATATCATATACCCTTTGAGGGGGAAAAATCTCTTACCTTTCTTAATAACTAAAATGCTCAATTCCTTTTAAATGTGTAGCCTGTCTGCACTTTTTCTAGTGCCATGATCTCCTTTAGAGCAGGTGCCCAAAATTGCACAGCATATTCAAGGTGTAGTTTTAAGTTACTTGTAAAGAGGCAAAATTACATTTTCCTAGCCTTCATTAAAGGGACACTATAGTCACCTGAACAACTTTAGCTTAATGAAGCAGTTACATAGAAACATAGACTGTGACGGCAGATAATCATTTGGCCCATCTAGTCTGCCAAACTTTCTAAATTTTTGGTGTATAGAACATGCCCCAGCAGCCTCACTGCAATCCTCTGCCATTTAGGAGTTAAATCCCTTTGTTTATGAACCCTAGTCACACCTCCCTGCATGTGACTTGCACAGTCTTCCATAAACACTCCTGTAAAGAGAGCCCTATTTAGGCTTTCTTTACTGCAAGTTCTGTTTAATTAAGATTTTCTTATCCCCTGCTATGTTAATAGCTTGCTAGACCCTGCAAGATCCTCCTGTGTGTGATTAAAGTTCAATTTAGAGATTGAGATACAATTATTTAAGGTAAATGACATCTGTCAGAAAGTGAAACCCTTTTTTTTTTTTTTCATGCAGGCTCTGTCAATCATATCCAGGGGAGGTGTGGCTAGGGCTGCATAAACAGAAACAAAGTGATTTAACTCCTAAATGGCAGTGAAATTGCAGGGAATGATCTATACCAGGGATGGGCAACCTTCGGCACTCCAAATGTTGTGGACTACATCCCCCACAATGCTTACACCCATAATTCTGGCAAAGCATCATGGGAGGTGTAGTCCAAAACATCTGCAGTGCCAAAGGTTGCTTATGACTGATCTATACACTAAAACTGCTTTATTTAGCTAAAGTAATTTAGGTGACTATAGTGTTCCTTTCACTAACCCATCTGTTTCCACTTTCTCTTATTTTTATTAGAATTTATGTACTTGAGAATTTTTAAAGTTGGTTTTGCTATCAATTTCTCATTTTATAGTGTATGAGCCATTCTAACTGCCTTTTTGGATGCATTGGCTTTCTTATCTTGTATAGGATGCCTTTCTCAGATTTAATTGCACTCTTCATAAAGTATACTTTAACAAACTATTTGTAGAGAAAGCTGTATTCAGATTAGCTTATTTTACTATATGGCATCAGAGCAATATTGAGGATGCTTGCCTAATTTCAGATTTGTTTACTACAAACCATTGTTTTCAATTTAGGAAACATGAATGGCAGAAGCATGGAACCTGTGCTGCATCTCTGGAGGCTCTGAACAGCCAACACAAATATTTCAGTAAAGCTATAGATATGTATAAAATGACTGATCTTAACAGGTAATGCATAAACAAACTTCACCTTTGGCTGAGTCTATTTGGGGGCATTCGTGTTAACAGTCATTGTGTAACATTGACAAGGAAACTGCAATTTTAAGCCTAAATATTGAAATTTGGATTTTTCTATTCTCTTAGTGAATATACCCTAAAATCTTCTGTCAAAACAGATTTACTTTTTTTTGTCTGTTTACTTCTGGTGTGTATCATAACATGAGCTTTCAGGGCACATGATGATACCAGCACATCACTAGTAATGCCATTTCTTGAATAACCCTAGTGTAAAATTCCAATGCAGCCAACAATTGAAATTCGCAAAGTCCACTCTGCTTCCCGATTCCCCTCTCTTCCCCTTAATACAGCTTTATGTATTTGTAGTCTTATGAATTGCAGGCTTGTATGATTTTTTTTTTTTTTTGTTTAATTAAAACTTATATTGTGGTCTAAGCAAAGGAGCTCTCTGCCTGTGTCTCGCTTGCTTAATGGTCAGGCCCCATCCCCCTAGGTTTTGCTCTATTCGTATAACAGCATTAACTTATTTAAAACATTTTTGTTTGAATATCTCTTAAAGAAACAAAACTTACAAAGGAGATTTAATTATAATAAAACTCCTTTATCAAAATTCCATATGACTTCATTGTATAGGGTGTTTGTGTTTTTTTTTTTTTTTGTTTTTTTTTTAAGGCAGCCTTAAGCTCTGCCACCACAGTGAACAATGGATTGGTCTCAGATAAAGGGGTAAATGACATGAAACAAAGGAAAACACAAATTTAAGAAAATGCTATAATTCAATATCCCTTGGCAGTCAGAGGGGAAAAGCTGTAAACGTCTCTATATAGTACATATTCTAGCATTGTCTGACCTTTATATCTTCCTTACTGACACTAATTTTTCTCATAGTGCTCTTCAAAAGTCTGGCATAGTGCCATCAACAAAGTATTACCAGGTACATTTTTAGTTTTCAGATGGAAATTGAAGGTGACTGTCATATTTATTTATGTATTTTTCTCCCTGTTTAATCTCCTAATTTTGATCTCTGCTACTAGTTTTCTCCTCTGTGTTGTCATGAAGCCTCAACACTTTTATCTGAGATCATAATAGAAGCTGAAAATTTTGCTGGCTTTTGGTTTAATCTTGCTCTTTCTCTGCAACCCTGCACATGCCCATTAAGGGTTGCTTACTGGGAGAGTAACTCCAAACAATCCTGGACAGTTGTCATATTATGGAGGTTATTAAGAAAATCGCACATTTCACATAAAAGTGGCAGTCAATTTATAAAGTATGACAAATTGTCTTTTGCAAATGGAACACCTGTTGCCTATGTACCAGGTTTAAAAGCTTAGCAGTCTGCTAAATCCCTCCAATAGATGATGTAATAGTTAATTTACTTTTTTTTATTTATTTTTTTTAGATGAAAGATATTACAAATGCCCTTGTAGATATCTATGGAGTGGTGCCAAAAATCCAATGCCTCCTTCCACAGCAGGTAATGCTTTCAATTATCTTTAAAATCTAGCTTTCTTTCAAAGTCACTGTAAAAATAAGTAACATAGAATTCTGTTGTACTTCTAGGGTGAAGATGCGCAAACACTTGGACAAATTGAATTTTGCTTCACAAAAGAATTTCAGATTAGAAACTGCACAGATAAAAGCGATGCGCTTCACTTCTATGAGTATCAAACCAATAAAGAGCTTCAGGTTTGCGACCAAGAGTTAAACACTCTTTATCCTCCCATAAAGTGTCTGGAAGACAGTCCATAATGGCCACCAAAAGATTAGTTCCCACTTCCAGCTATGGATCGATTGTCTAAGGACTGGGGTTAAAAAGCAGGCTATTGGCGAACAATCTCTTTACATAGTTACATAGCTGAAAAGAGACTTGCATCCATGTTCAGCCTTCCTCACATTTGTTTTTTGCTGTTGATCCAAAAGATTCTTCCTTAGATATTGTTTGAATGATTTCCTTTATCTCATGTACAGAAAATAATTACATTTGTTACATAACATGTTAATGCAAACATTTCCTACTAACTTAATACAGAATCTATTCACTACACATTATACATGTAAATCTATTCAAACTTCTAGAACTCTCACTTAAATGAGACTGTTCAACTTCACAAATCTCCTACCATAGGCATCAAATCCTCCTGGACAAATTGCCACTCCCATGTTGGTTAACTTAAAGGACCACTATAGTGCCCTGAGGGTGCCCCCACCCTCAGGGACCTCCTCCCGCTGGGCTCTGGGGAGAGGAAGGGGTTAAATACTCTTTCTCCAGCGCCAGGCAGGGAGCTCTTCGGCTGCATGCGCGGCAGGAGCTGCGCGCGCATTCAGCCAGTCTCAGGAAAGCATTCATAATGCTTTCCTATGGATGCTGGCATCTCCTCACTGATTTTCAGTGAGAAGCACGCAAACGCCTCTAGCGGCTGTCAATGAGACAGCCACTAGAGGCTGGATTAACGGATTTATTAACATAGCAGTTAATGGGTTAACCCGAGCTGGACCAGGCACCCAGACCACTCCATTAAGCTGAAGTGGTCTGGGTGCCTAGAGTGGTCCTTTAAGTGATAAGTGTCTGGAATGGATTTTAAATGCCTTTGAATTCCTAACCATTTCTCATTTTAGTGGATAACCTTGTCAACCTGTCTCCCTATTAACTGGCTTCCTCTGGTCTTATACATTCTAGTTTTTGTGAATTTCTGAATTTTGGAAAGCCTGAGTCGTGCATGGAAATCTAGTAGGATAGTTTTTCTACTTATTTTCACATAACTTGTTACTTGTGGAGAACTGAGTTACAACATAAGTTTAGTGCATAACCTTGAATCACACTGAAATGAGACATTTCAATGAATCCAGGAGACTTGAATGATAAACATTTGCTTTCTCACTAGAGGAATGTTCTTCAGTCACACAGTGGCTGAAACTTTAAAAATACACACTACTTTCAGACCAAACAAGTAAAGTCCATTCCAGGGATTACTAGTTCTTTAGTCTTCTCGCCATGATGTGTATGATCTGTCTTTTTGGCTGTTGTGGTATTCATGTAAATTCTCAGCACTCCACAGCAAGAACACTGTAGACTTTATGTTTTGTATAATGTGATCATGTAACATGTTTGAATGTAATGCTTGACTATTTCTCTTGCATAAAATAAAGTTTAGCCTGCTAACTGGTTTGTGTATGTAGTGTGACCTGGCCTATAAATACCGACTTCCCCCTTCATCTGGTTTGATACTGACCTGGTTCAGTACAGAATCCTCTATTTCTGGTTCAAATTCGTCAACACAAACTGCCTAAACTCTGCTCCATGTATAATGTTTAGTAATTAAAATGGTGGTCAATCTTCATGCAAGGTAACATTTTCAAGTCCCCATGAGAGATGCAGGACATAACACCAGTGTTTAGATTGGGCCTCACTTGGCCTTCCACTTCATATGGCCCTCAGTGAGCTACCAGCTGCCACCACCTTTTTAGGACGTGTGTTGTAATCAGTGTAACATGTCATAATCTAACAGTCCAGTCATTCAGTCTGGGCCTCTTGTGCGTCAAGTTATAAACACTTTATGAAATGGAGCAGGTCTGCCATTTTGCATCACTGTGTAAATGGCAACTGCTCCATAGCTCAACAATTAACCCATGTCCTAGAATTTCATATACGTGAGAATTCTCATGCTTAAACAGCCACCCCACTAGCCACAAATCGCAATGACCTTTCTCTGCCTTCTTGTATACCTTGACACATGGACCTCACTAAGCATTCACTACCTATGCTTCATACTGCCTTTGGTGTAACGGACTGCTTTGCCCACAAGGTTATAAACCGTTTAGGCGATATTCCCCTTTCAGATGCACAGACCGCTACTGCAATCACCAATCTCCCGAACTGCAAACTACAAGAATTCTCCAACTCCCGAACAGGAAACTCTCGAATACAGGAAACAGCTGAACAGGAAAAACCATACGAAAGGTTTACACTCCTGGCAGTCAGCATTCAATCCAATTCCCCTAATAACGAGACAACACTTCGTTTGAGGGTTAAGCAGAATCTGCCAGAGCTGTGGGTTTATTGTTCTTATGTACACATTCTTACACATTAGTACCACCCACAGGGTTTAAAAAAAAAATTAAACATGTACAATACACTCCCACACAAAATCATCCCCTCTGCCTGTGATACAATTACCTTACACAATGGGTAATGTAATTATCACAGCCAGAGAAATAGTTTTTCCACATTATTTATAACTTGAAGTATGCATCACATTCACATAAACGTACATTTTCAGAATCAGCATACTCCAAATACAAACATACGTCAAAATCATCCAAACTGGTTCAAAAGATAGATCGTAATCCTTTGTGACCAAATGAAGCATGGCTTTTCTGCCCAAAACCAGTTCCACAGAGTCTTCTATCCTGGAGATAATTGGGAAGTCATCCAATTATCTCCAAAGACAGAGGCAAAACTCCATTGAACACATGGCAGCAAAAGACAATAAAACACATAAAAACATATAACTGTGCAGCCATTGCACAAAACGGGTACATTCAACATATCCCCAGATAGTTCAGATCTGAGCGCACATTATTACTGAATGGCGCTCAGAGCACACACATACAGCTCAATTGCCATGGAGCCAAAGTCTTTCCCATAGTCTTTCATTATACGAATGGGCTCCATGGCATAGCTATCTGGGGTATCACCGCTCAAACAGGGCAAGCACCGAATGACCCGGCTTTCGTGTCTTCGCAGGGGAAAATATTCTATAGGCAGCAGGCGGGGAACCAGGCTTCTCCAGTGCATAGTGGCGAGGTTGGTTCCGCCACAGGTGGGCTTACAGCTACAACCTACATTTGGTCTTCCTGCCTTGTGGGGTTTATATATTGCCCTAGATACATTTAAATAAAACACCTGTAACTTGGTTCCCAACACCATAAAACTACTTGGATACAACCTTCAATGTTTTCAAAAAATTCTTTGAGAATTGGCACTGCTTGTGCACTCTGGTGAAAAAACGTTTTTCCCTCCCTTTTTTTTTTTTTTTTTCTCCCCTCTCGTTGTTTCTATTCCCCTCCTTGTGGGTGCTGCTGCTGAGCTAATTAGGGGGAGTGCCCCTTAATTTCCACCTGTGTGGGATTTGTATTGCCAATATAAACCCACTACTGACTCACAGAGCTTGCTCACTGGAGTTTGCTTGAAAGTAGCCAATTTCAAGTAGTCTCTTTTAAGTAGGAGTTAAAACAGGAGTTGAAACTACAAGGGAGTTTAAATCAAGAGGGTTAATATTGTTTTTGCTCCCTTGTGTTTTTTGTAACTGGAGATGAGTGCTAGCAAGATTGTGAGTTTAACTCAGTGCACATCATGCCCCATGTATGCATGCCTGGATGATTCTATCCAGGGTCCATACCTCTGTGGTGGGTGTGAGCGAGTGGCATTTCTGGAAGCTCAGATTAGAGATCTGGAGAGGCAAATTGTAACACTGAGAGAGATTGACAATCTTGAGAGGAGTCTGCTGCTCACTGAGCAGAGTTTAGTGGGGACAGGTAGTGGAGAGGGAGGAGATACGACAGATGGGGAACGTAGCTGGGTGACAGTGGGGCGAGGAAGCGGGGGGGAGGGAAGAGAAAAGGTTTAGCTAGTCCTGATCTCATGCAGCCTAACAGATTTGCCCGTTTGAGTGAAGAAGTTGGGAGCATCAGCTCAGGAGTAGCTGTACTGCAGGAAGCTGTTCCTGCTAACAGCCGTGGAAACAGCCGCTCTAGTACGGGTGGGGTTGAGAGGGTAAGGATGTCTAGACAGGTTGTGGTGGTAGGGGACTCTATTATTAAGAGAGTAGATAGAGTAATCTGCCACTCTGATCGACTCAACCGGACAGTTTGCTGTCTCCCGGGTGCTCGGGTCTGGCATGTTGCCGACAGAGTGGAGGGATTATTGGGAGGGGCTGGAGATGACCCAGCTGCCATGGTCCATATTGGTACCAATGACAAAGTCAGAGGAAAATGGAAGGTCCTAAAGAATGAGTTCAGGGAACTAGGAAGTAAGCTAAAGAAAAGGACCTCCAAGGTAATTTTTTCAGAAATATTACCTGTGCCGCGCGCTACAGCAGAAAGGCAGCGGGAGATTAGAGAGGTCAATGCGTAGCTAAAGTCTTGGTGCAGGAAAGAGGGTTTTGGGTTTTTAGAGCACTGGGCTGATTTTGCGCTTGGGTACAACCTGATGGATTGCACCTAAACGGAAGAGGGTCTGCTGCGCTGGGGGATAGGATGGCTAGAAGGTTGGAGGAGATTTTAAACTAGTGGTAGGGGGGAGGGTCAAAGCAATCTAGACAATGGAGATAGGATGGGGTGGAGATGGGGGGAGGGGAAAGCTCAGAACAGAGGAGGTATGTAATATTGATAATTCACAAAAAGTACAAAAGACTCATGATATTAAATGTATGCTTACTAATGCAAGGAGCCTATATAACAAAATGGGGGAACTAGAGGCAATAGCATACACTAAACAATATGATATAATAGGCATAACAGAAACATGGTGGGATGAGACACATGACTGGGCAGTTAATTTAAATGGGTACACGTTATTTAGGAAGGATAGGAAAAACAAGAAGGGTGGTGGGGTATGTTTATATGTCAACCATGAGTTAAAATCAAATCTTAGGCATGTGGAGTGTGACGAGGAAAAGGTGGAGGCTTTATGGGTAGATATCTGCTTGGGGCAAAGAAAGGGAAATCAATTATTTGTTGGGATATGTTATAAACCACCTAGTGTAAATATTATTGAGGAAGCTGTTAGAGCAAATTGAGAAAGCTGCAAATCGAGGTAACACGTTAATTATTGGAGATTTTAATTATCCAGACATAAATTGGGAAAGAGGGACTAGTACTTCAGCAAGGGGCATCAGGTTTTTGAATGTGTTAAATTACACCTTTGTCACAACTGGTACAAGCACCAACTAGAAAGGATGCTTGTCTGGATCTTGTCATAACAAACAATGTTGATCTTTTAACCAACATTCAAGTAGGGGAGCATTTGGGAAATAGTGATCACAATATGGTAAATTTTGAAATAAACTCAAAAAAGCAAAAGCAAGTGGGGTATACTAAAACATATAATTTTAAAAAAGCCAATTTCAATAAGATTAGGGCAGCTCTACAACATATCGACTGGCACAAACTCCTTAGTGATAAAAACACTGAGGATAAATGGAAACTATTCAAACAAATATTAGAAAGGTACATTTCTCAGTATGTACCATTGGGTAATAAATATAAAAGAAACAAATTAAAACCAATGTGGCTTAGTAGAGAAGTAAAACAAGAGATTAAAAATAAGAAAAGGGCATTTAAAGCATTTAAATCAGACAAATCAAAGGCATCCTATTTAAGATATAAGGAAGCCAATAACTCTTGCAAAAAGGCAATTAAAGTGGCTAAACTAGAAAATGAGAAATTGGTAGCTAAAGAATGCAAAACCAACCCCAAATTTTTTTTCAAGTACATCAATTCTAAAAAAACAAAAAATGAAATGTAGGTACATTTGAAACAGAGTTGGGTTTATTAGCTAATGAAGACCAGGAAAAAGCAGACATTTTAAATAACTATTTTTCTTCAGTATATATTAATGAGGATCCTATGGCAAGAGATATGCAAATGATTGCTGCAAAAAACTTGCAAATAACTTGTGATTGGATAACTCGAGACAAGGTGCTACAGCTATTAAAGAAAATTAATGTAAATAAAGCCCCGGGGCCTGATGTTATTCACCCATGAGTACTTAAGGAGCTAAGTGGGGAAATAAGCGAACCTATGTATTTAATTTTTCAAGATTCTTTTGTTTCAGGTGTTGTACCGGAGGATTGGAGGAAGGCAGATGTTTTTCCTATATTTAAAAAGGGCTCAAAATCCTTGCCTGGAAATTATAGACCTGTGAGCTTAACTTCTGTAACTGGGAAAATATTTGAAGGGCTATTAAGGGATAATATTCAGGAATTCATTGGGAAGAACTTTGTTATTAGCAATAATCAGCATGGTTTTATGAAACATAGGTCATGTCAAACTAACCTAATTGCATTCTACGAAGAAGTAAGTAGAAGTATAGATCAGGGTGTTACAGTGGATGTGATCTACTTGGATTTTGCCAAGGCATTTGATACGGGTCCTCACAATAGGTTAGTCTTCAAACTAAAAAATTGAAAGTCATGTATCAGTGTTTGCAGATGACACAAAACTTTGTAAAATAATAAAATGTGAGCAGGATATTGCTTTGCTGCAGAGAGATTTGGATAGATTAGGGGACTGGGCACTAAAATGGCAGATGAAATTTAACATAGAGAAATGCAAAGTTATGCACTTCGGGATTAAGAATGCACAAGCAACTTACACACTAAATGGTAGTGAATTAGGGATAACCACACACGAGAAGGATTTGGGAATTGTTATAGACAACAAATTAGGCAGCAATATGCAATGTCAATCTGCAGTTGCTAAGGCCAGTAAGATTTTGTCATGTATAAATAGGGGCATAAATTCTCGGGAAAAATATAATTTTTCCTCTTTATAAATTGCTGGTAAGACCACACCTTGAATATGCTGTGCAATTTTGGGCGCCTGTTCTAAAGAAGGATATCATGGCACTGGAGAGGGTCCAGAGACAAGCTACAAAATTGATAAAAGGAATGGAGCATTTTAGTTATGAAGAAAGGTTAAAAAAAATAAATCTGTTTAGTTTGGAAAAATGGCGCCTGAAAGGGGATATGATAACTTTATACAAATATATTCGGGGAAGTACAAACCTTTATCTGGAAATCTATTTGTAAACAGGGCTATACATAGGACACGAGGTCACACATTTAGGCTGGAAAAAAGGAGATTTCATCTAAGGCAAACAAAAGGTTTTTTTACAGTAAGAACAATAAGGATATGGAATTCTCTGCCTGAAGAGGTGGTTTTGTCAGAGTCCATACAGATATTTAAACTGGATAAATACTAGTATTCCTAGTTTGTGTCAAAATTGGAAGCGCTTCAGATCAGGTTTTTTTGCCTTCTTTTGGATCAACAACAACAACATTTGTGAGGAAGGCTGAACTTGATGGACGCAAGTCTCCTTTCAGCTATGTAACTATGTAACTATGTCATTGATGGGGGAGATATCTGCATACACCAGATGCATCCCTCAACCGGAGAGGGCATTGAGGCAGGCATTTAAAGTATTGGTTACATAATGTCAAAGTGTTAACTTTTTTGCCCTCTTTTTACAGACCTACCTGAACAGTTTCGGCACACAACTGACTTACACCATTACAACTAACTCTAACTGTCCCTGAAAATATATATATACTCTATCTTTTAAAAATGTATTTTGGAAGTGCAGCAGTGAATACACTGCATGATAATGACACAGACCTAAGTGTACTTTGATAAGTGACTTTGAAAGAGGGCATAAAAGTCAAAGTATGCCGCATTTGTCCTTTGTGGGGGTGTGACGAGACCAATCTCGCCACATTGCATTGGAGAAGCCTGGTTGCTCGCCTGCTGCCTTTGGACTATGGCCCCTTTTAAAAGACTTTATTTTTGCATGCAGAAAAGCTGTATTCGTGCTTTTCTGCCGGTTGTTCGGTAGTTTCAATCTACCGAACAACCGTACGAATGACTGGACCACCTGGGAGCTGGAGTGTGCCGGCAATTAACCTCCCTGAAGCTGCGGTTAACCGCAGCTTAATTGATGAACGCTGGGTGGCCGCCGTTCGTATCCCGAACACGAGGTCGCGGCCATTTTAAACCATACGAATGAACAGCGGTGTTCGCCTCTATTTTTATGGAACTAAAATCGGACACAGTTTTGCGCGAACACCGCTGAAGCCGCCGACCTCCCTTCTTGTTCGGTGAAAGCACACGAATGACCCGGTGTTCGGTATTTTTGTGTGAATATCTTATACCCCAGATAGGAATCCCATGGAGCCCATTCGTATGAAACTGACTGTAAAGACTTTGGCTCCATGGCGATTGAACTGTATTCGTGTAGTCTGAGTGCCATTCACCTAATAATGTGCACTCAGACCTGAGCTATCTGGGGATGTGTTACATGCCTGTGTTTAATGTAGTAAATGTTACTTTGTGCATTTTAAAGTATAATGCTGTTTTGTGTTCCCACGTGTGTAATGGAGTTTTGCCTTTGTCTTGGGAGATAATTGAGTTACTTCCCAATTATCTCCCAGGGCAGAGGGGAGGAAGCCAGGATGCATTGTGGGAATATACTGTGACTGTGTGTCCTTTTTGTATACTTGTCTGTCCCTTGTCACAGTCTCCCATTTGGTCCCCTAGGGGAGTGTCCACCAGGTGGGAGACCTGCATAAAAGCTGGGCAGGTAGCCCTCATTAAACAGACCACTGCTTGACCCTCAACACGGAGCCTTGTCTCGTCTTTGGGGGGATTTACTGTATGCTGCTAAGGACTGATTGCCAGGAGTGTAAGCCGCTTGGAAGCTTTTCCTGTTCGCCTGCTAGCAGCTATTCGTATGGTTCCTGTTCGTTTATTTGAAGTGCTACCTTATTCCCTTGTATGCCGTTCGGGAGTTTGGAGCATTCACTTATTGGCGGTTCGTGAGTTTTGGTGATTATTCAGTAGCTGTGCCTGTCTCTGAAAAGGGGATTATCGTCTAAGCGGTTTTTTCCCCTTTTGTGCAAAACGGTCCGTTACAATTGGTGGCAAGCGGTGGGATCGTTCCTACAACCAGAAGGACAGCTACAGGAGACACCATTTCTTTGGATTTTACAATTTGAGGGCAACGCATGTCCCAGTACAGCGACCCTGACAGCACCAGCATGGAACCAGCAGTGGAGTATGACGAGGGTGCCATGGATGACCGAGATGCAGTCCGTAAAGGCATCTGGTACCAGGCACTGGGTATTGTGGAGTACCAGCGGGGCAAGAGACTCCCCAAGGAAGACCAGCGGTTGCAGAAGCGAGTAGCCCTGCGGATGCCCTTCCTGGGAGAGCAGCCCCTGGAGGAATGGGTGAGGAAATTGGAACACCTAGTATGGCAGGAGTTGTGGCTAGAAGATGCCTACCAGGCGCTCTGGTGGTATGGGGCACAGTACCTACCCTGGACAGCCGAGCATGACAAGCCAGAGGGAGAGGAGTTTGATGGTCCTGGCTTGTTATGGGAGTCGTTTTCAGAGCTCGAATTTGGGAGCCCTACACAAGCCCGGTTCAGTGATCTCTGGGAGTGGAGGGAGAGCAGGTATGACTGGGACGACGCTCACAAAATTGAGCAAGACCTGGTCCACCTGGTAACCCGGGAGATGGAGCTAGAACAGGGCTACCAGCAGCTGTTTCAATACAGCGAGAAGGCTCAGCAGGAGAGCAGCATGACAGACCCAGAGCCAGACCCATTCAGCTGGGAAGACATTGTGGATATTTTCTGGGAAGAACCCCAGGTGGCCGGTAGAGATGGGACCGAGGTCTCTCCACCGGTCCTGCAGGGAATTGGGAGCCCAGTCTCCATTCCCCAGCGGGAGATATTGCAGGGAATTGGGAGCCTGAGCTCCATTCCCCAGCGGCAGGCTGAGTTACAGGGGACAGAGATAGTCGCTCCTGTCCCCCAGCAGCAGAATGAATTGCAGGGAATTGGGAGCCCGAGCTCCATTCCCCAGCGGGAGAAATTGCAGGGAATTGGGAGCCCGAGCTCCATTCCCCAGCGGGAGATATTGCAGGGAATTGGGAGCCTGAGCTCCATTCCCCAGCGGCAGGCTGAGTTACAGGGGGCAGAGGTAGTTGTTCCTGCCCCCCAGCAGCAGAGTGATATGCCGGGAAGGCAGTGTAAAGTGCAGGGAGAGGAGAACAGCGTCCTCCCTCCCCAGCGGCAGGCTGAGATACAGGGGGCAGAGGTAGTTGTTCCTGCCCCCCAGCAGCCAAGTGATATGCCGGGAAGGCAGTGTGAAGTCCAGGGAGAGGAGAGCAGTGTCCTCCCTCCCCAGCGGCAGCGTGATTTTTTGGGAATTGGGAGCCCAGTCTCCATTCCCCAGCGGCAGTATGATGCTTTGGGAATTGGGAGCCCAGTCTCCATTCCCCAGCGGCAGTATGATGCTTTGGGAATTGGGAGCCCAGTCTCCATTCCCCAGCGGCAGCACAGATTATTGGGAATTGGGAGCCCCGTCTCCATTCCCCAGCGGCAGAGTGTCCTTCCGGGAATAGAGAGCCCAGTCTCCTTTCCCCAGCAGCAGGACTCTGTATTGGGAGCAGAGACAGTCGGTCTCCCTCCCCCACAGCTGGAAGTATGTATGGGAGAGGAGCTTGTTACCCCCTCTCCCCAGCGGCAGCTTAATGTACAAAGGGGAGACAGTAAGCCCCACAACCGTGCAGATGGGACCGTAGTCTCTACACTGCCAGCACAGAGGGTAGGGACGGTCGGTCCTGCCCCCCAGCGACAGGGCTGTTTAGCCAAAGGGGAGACAGTCGGTCTCCCCCTCCAGCAGCAGAGATGGGTAACCAAAGGGGAGACGGTCGGTCTCCAGCAGCAGGACTGTGCATCTAAAGGGGAGACAGTCAGTCTCCAGCAGCAGCAGCAGAGCGGTGTATTTAAAGGGGAGACAGTCAGTCTCCAGCAGCAGCAGCAGAGCGGTGTATTTAAAGGGGAGACAGTCGGTCTCCCCCTCCAACAACCAGGCTTCCACCAGGCTACCCTCCCAGTAGCGCTGGCAACAGGGCAGAGTGCCGCTGGTCTCTGCCCACGCAGCAACCCACCAAGTCAGCGTACCCGTACCCAGCACAGCCGTGGTGAGGCACCTGGACATGGACAAGCTTCCCCTTTACCCAGGTGTAGTAACCATTTATTGTGGGTGGGCTGTGCTGTTTATTATTTGTTGTGGGTGGGCTGCTGGACTAACAAGGGCACTGACCGGCAGGAGGTCAGATACCCTGTTAGTCTGTTTGGAAAAGGGGAGAGATGTGACGAGACCAATCTCGCCACATTGCATTGGAGAAGCCTGGTTGCTCGCCTGCTGCCTTTGGACTATGGCCCCTTTTAAAAGACTTTATTTTTGCATGCAGAAAAGCTGTATTCGTGCTTTTCTGCCGGTTGTTCGGTAGTTTCAATCTACCGAACAACCGTACGAATGACTGGACCACCTGGGAGCTGGAGTGTGCCGGCAATTAACCTCCCTGAAGCTGCGGTTAACCGCAGCTTAATTGATGGACGCTGGGTGGCCGCCGTTCGTATCCCGAACACGAGGTCGCGGCCATTTTAAACCATACGAATGAACAGCGGTGTTCGCCTCTATTTTTATGGAACTAAAATCGGACACAGTTTTGCGCGAACACCGCTGAAGCCGCCGACCTCCCTTCTCGTTCGGTGAAAGCACACGAATGACCCGGTGTTCGGTATTTTTGTGTGAATATCTTATACCCCAGATAGGAATCCCATGGAGCCCATTCGTATGAAACTGACTGTAAAGACTTTGGCTCCATGGCGATTGAACTGTATTCGTGTAGTCTGAGTGCCATTCACCTAATAATGTGCACTCAGACCTGAGCTATCTGGGGATGTGTTACATGCCTGTGTTTAATGTAGTAAATGTTACTTTGTGCATTTTAAAGTATAATGCTGTTTTGTGTTCCCACGTGTGTAATGGAGTTTTGCCTTTGTCTTGGGAGATAATTGAGTTACTTCCCAATTATCTCCCAGGGCAGAGGGGAGGAAGCCAGGATGCATTGTGGGAATATACTGTGACTGTGTGTCCTTTTTGTATACTTGTCTGTCCCTTGTCACAGTCTCCCATTTGGTCCCCTAGGGGAGTGTCCACCAGGTGGGAGACCTGCATAAAAGCTGGGCAGGTAGCCCTCATTAAACAGACCACTGCTTGACCCTCAACACGGAGCCTTGTCTCGTCTTTGGGGGGATTTACTGTATGCTGCTAAGGACTGATTGCCAGGAGTGTAAGCCGCTTGGAAGCTTTTCCTGTTCGCCTGCTAGCAGCTATTCGTATGGTTCCTGTTCGCTTATTTGAAGTGCTACCTTATTCCCTTGTATGCCGTTCGGGAGTTTGGAGCATTCACTTATTGGCGGTTCGTGAGTTTTGGTGATTATTCAGTAGCTGTGCCTGTCTCTGAAAGGGGGATTATCGTCTAAGCGTTTTTTTCCCCTTTTATGCAAAACGGTCCGTTACAGGGGGGAAAAGTAAAATATGACGTGTCGTAACAGAAATGGCATCTCAGCCCAATAAGCATGGAAGTAGGCCTGATTATTACCAGAGCTAGAGGCAACCGCATCATACATGGTATTGTAGACTCAGCCTGTATGTCAGTGGGAAAAATAAGTGCATGTAACAGAACATATAGTTAAAAACTAAATGGTAATACCCCACTGGTATGAGGAGCGAGCTGGGCAAGGACCTTAAAGGTAGCATTCTGAAGTGTAGCCTTTCAGATCTCTCATTGGCGTAGGAGGGGGTGAACTCCATTACAGAAGGGTCCGGGTGTGCCAGTCCTGAGCCAGCCACTTTCAGTGGCCCAATTACTCAGATGAGTTTCCAGTTCAGCATAGCTTGGTAAGCTGTGTCAATAATGGGTAAATATAAGTAGCATGTGTATTTCCCAATCCTACAGGAATCCGTTCGATTGGAGGGGTTGCAACAGTGGCTGTAGTGATCTGCACCGTTTGATAGTGCTGCAGGTGAGATCCAGGAACAGCGTCAGAGTGGAGCCCTAAAAATGTCTTTCCTCAAGTGGTCCAGAGAATAAGGGCATTATTCTGCAGGGTCTGGAATCTGATAATCAAGTCTGCGTGAGCAGCCACAAGTGCTGTAGGGTGCTTTGGCAAATGGAACAAGCCATCCAGTTTCACCGCCTTGGCGGTAACCGTGTGCTAAACAGCCGTCAGACATAATGGGCTAAGTCTGAGAGGCCTGCCTCATCTAGAATACCGCAGATTTTCAAGTTGTAACGCCTCTTCTGGTCCTCCATAGCATCTACCTTGTTAGTGAAAACCATTCGTACTTTTTGCGATTTTATGTTCCGTGGTTATTGTGGAATCTTGTGTTCTCGAGGTGGTCTTCCGAATGGTGATCCACCTTTGATGGTGGTCTTGAAGAAGGCCATCTCCGCTGCAATATTTGGTCATAGCTCTGTTTACATAGCTTTTAGCTGGATCGTGGTAACCAAATCACCACCATCAGTTTGCTTACCAAGGGGTCTCAGCGGTGGACCAATTGAAGTCCCTGTCCCGGGGTTGAATGGGATATCCTCCGAGGAATAGGAGGACTAATCCTCTTCCTGCGCCATCTTATCCCATGTGGACCTCTGAAACCTCTGCAGGAGTTCACCGATATCACGGCTCACTGGGCCCTTATAAACCTTCGGTGTTTTTTTGTTCTTCCTTCCCATTCTGCTTTCCCATCACTGATGAGTAGTAGTTTGTTTGCTAATTTTAGCCAGCTAGGCTTGAAGCTCGAGTGGATAAGTCTACTCTGCTGCTCAGCTATATATATATATATATATATCTCTCTCTATATATATATATATATACATACACACACACACACACACACACACACTTTTTATCTCATGCACACACCAATGATAATGCGGAAACATAGATGGTCAGGTTAGCAGTGAGCACACTTTCTCTTTTCTCAGCTCTAGCTCCATCCTATCTTTAATCTATACTTCTGTTTACCTTTCTTATTATTAGAAAGAAAAAATTGGTTCATCTTTCAACTGTGTAACTGTGACAAGAGATTTCCAAAAGGTAGATCCTCAGATGTTGTAGACCTACAACTCCTATGATGCTTTCCATGACTTTAGAATGAAACCGCATCATGGAAACTGTAGTTTTAAAACATCTGGGGATTTACCTTTTGGGAAACCCTTGTCTATACAGATGTTTAAATGGCAATTGGATAAATACATGCAAAAAAATAAGACACAGGAATGTAAAATTTAATTAGTGTAGTTATAGCTTCTTGATCCAAGGAGATATCTGACTGTCATTCTGAGGTCAAGAAGGAATTTTTTCATAGTTGGTTGCACAAATATAGTGTACACAAGTATAGATTCTGATAAAAACCACCTCTTCAGGTAAAGAATTTCACAGCCTTATTGTTCTTACTGTAGAAAACACTTTAATTTCACCTAGACTAAATCTCCTTTCTTCAAGTCTAAATGTGTGATCTCGTGTCCTATTTATGAATAGATTTCCACACAATGGTTTGTATTGACCCAGAATATATTTGCATAATGCTATCATATCCTCTCTAAGGCGCCGTTTATCCAAACTAAAGAGATTTAAATTTGTTAACCTCTCTTCATAACTAAAATGCTCCATTCCTTTAATCAATTTTGTAGCCTGCCTCTGCACTTTTTCTAGTGCCATAATATCCTTCTTATACATGACAATACCTTACTGGCCTTAGCAAGCGCCGATTGACATTGCTTATTGTTGCCTAGTTTATTATCTATAATACTTCCCAAATACTTCTCATTTGTTGTTATCTCTAATTCACTACCATAAGTAAGTTGCTTGAGTACCCTGAAATGCATAACTTTGCATTTTTCCACATTAAATTTCACTTGCCATTTGAGTACATAGTCCACCAATCTATCTAAATCCCTCTGCAGCAAAGCAATATCCTGCTCACATTGTATTATTTTACAGAGTTTTATGTCATCTGCAAACATTGAAACACGGCTTTCAATGCCTATTTCTAGATCATTTATAAATATGTTAAATAGAAGTGGTCCCAGAACCCTGTTGTTCAGCTTGAAAAGTTACAATTTATGGCAACTCTCTGTAATCTATTTTTAAGCCATTGTTCTACCCAAGAACAAGAATTTTCATCTTGACCAATTTCTTTTAGTTTGAATAAAAGCAAGAGGATATTGTCCAGTACTGGTACAGTCCAAAAGTCAGCTACGTCACCAAATCCGGGGTCTCTTTTTTGTCCCATAGTAAAGCAGATAAAGACAGAGAGGGTGGTGCAGCGCCTGGAATGTCCTTGTATAACCATAAAAAGAGGAGAAATAGGAATTTGATAGGGAAGTACGTAAAAAATATAGTAAGGTGAGGGTAAATAAAATGATATGCACTCACACTTTATAGGAGCTTAGGTGCAGCTCCAACTTATACGCTTGGGCGGAATAATTCCCGTCTGAGGTTGAGTACAGACTCTATAGGAGGTTCTTGTGGATGCAGCTTCACTTGCAGATATGTAGAAGCAGCTAGGCACTCTAGGTACGTGGCAGCTGGTGTGGTTGCAGAGGTTGCTTCATAGGGCAAAATATTTGTTTTCACCATATTAAGCAGATGCTGTTGGGTTGATTTTTTTTTTACCTTGTGGAGAATGTCTGCTAGGTGCTGGGGAAAACGTTTTCTCTCCAGTATGCTCAAAGTTGGAAGTACTAGTGCACCCGGGTGGACAAAGGTAGAATGTACGTACAAGCTTCACTGTGAAAATAAAAGCAATCACTGCACTTGGTGGCAAAATGGTGCTCTGCTTTTCCAGTTTTCAGCATTTAAATCCCAGTACAGCTGCAAAGCCCACCAGCTCTCTTCTATAAAGCCTTTCTGCCAACTGCTCACACACAGGTCAAGTGAGCCTTCTTTTAGAAACACCTAAGTTTTCCACCACCCACCTCCCCATATGGATAGCGGCAGTACTAATGTAGATTTTGCTTTGGCAGTTTTGGATGGGTAGGAATCACTTTAAGTACCTTCTCTCTTTGGTATATGATCCAGCACAACCCTCAAGACACTGTGTCTGCCTTTCGCTTTTGGAGGCAGGTTGTAAGTATTTTGTTCCATTCTTATTTTATTTACCTGCGGCAGTGGAGGCTCATGGGCTACCTCCTGTGGCCAGGGCCAGATTAAGAGCCCAGTGGGCCTGGTGCTGACAATTATGAGGGGCCTAATTACAGAATCATATCGACCAAAAACAGTAAAACACTCCCAAGCATCATGTATCTGATGGAGATGGAGATGGTGCTGGAGAGAAAGAAAACAGCAGCTATAAGAAAACACATACCCTAGGCTAATCTCTCTCTAATTTATGTTTTCATCTTTCAAGTAATCCATAACCCCTAACAGCAGTGTCCAGTCAAGCAGGAAGTCAATGGGCATGGTAAAAGGGTGTGCCATTGACACAAATCACGTAACCTGCCAAAAGGGGCGAACATGCCCAAAAAAAGGACATGTCTGCTCAAAGAATTAGAAGGCCACCCTGGCATGAATGCATGTCAGACTGCCTGCCAATCATGCAGCTAGCCAACTAAGGGCATACTATGCAGACAGCACCCTGAGCTTGGCATAAATGCATCTAATGATGCGCTCACTCAACGCTTTCTAAGGACTGTCCCCTCGCACTCGCTGGTCCACTAGTCTCCTTACCTTCTTACTAGCAGGCAGAAGCTCCTGGTATATGGTCTGGGACAGAGAAAAGCTGTATGTAGTGAGTGTAGAAGAAAGGGAACATGCCACAGTGTTAGAGAGACCAAAGTCAGCATTACCTTAAAGGATCACTATAGGGTCAGGAACACAAACATGAATTCATGACCATATAGTGTTAACACCACCATCTAGCCCCCCTGGGCCCCTGATGCCTCCATAAATATAGCAAAATCCTACTATATTCAAGCCTGAAGCTGTAACTCTGCATGCTGTTAGGCTCATAAAAACAAGCAGTCTGCTGACATCATTAGAAGTGGTGGCCTGATCCAATCACAGTGCTTTCCCATAGGATTGGCTGAGACTGACAAAGAGGCAGATCAGGGTCAGAGCCAGCATGATTCAAACACAGCCCTGGCCAATCAGCATCTCCTTATATAGATTAATGTAATTAATGAATCTCTGAGGAAAGTTCAGTGTCTGCATGCAGAGGGAGGAGATACTGAATGTTTGGATGCATTTTAGGCAGCCATGACCCAGGGAGGATCTCTAACAGTCATCTAAGGAGTGGCCAGTGAAGTTATCACTAGGCTGTAATGTAAACACTGCATTTTCTCTGAAAAGACAGTGTTTACAGCAAAAAGCCTGAAGGTAATGATTCTACTCACCAGAACAAATTCAATAAGCTGTAGTTGTTCTGGTGACTCTAGTGTCCCTTTAACTATATTCATTGTCAGCCAGTCCACACAAGTTTTGTTCCCATACATCCCTCTTAAGTTTCCATACTTAAGTAAGAGTATGTGAAAAGTAGTTAGGGTTGCCACCTTTCTTGGAAAAACATACCGGCCTTACTAATTTGCATAATTAAATATGTATGGGTGACATCACATGATGTAAATCACAAGGAGTGACATAAGAGAAAATGCTGTAAAATCACCAAAAAACTACTTAGTTTAAATTCTGCTGTATAGATGGATTCCTCCCAGTGCCCCCATGTCTCCCAGTGCCCTCATGACTCAGTGCCCCCATGTGTCGATTACTCCAGGTCTCAGTGTTCCTATGTATCAGTGTCTCAGTGCCCCATGTCTCCCAGTGTCCCCTAATGTTGTGTCCCCAGGTCTCCCAGTGATCCTATGTATCCTATGTATCATGTCTCCCTGTGTCCCCATGTCTCCCTGTGTCCCCATGTCACTAGGACACTAGGAAGACGGGGAGACCTGGGGACACGGGGAGACCTAGGGACAAGGAGACACCAGTGACACTGGGAGACTAGGGGGACACATGGGGACAATGGGAAAATAGGGGACACCTGAAGACATGGGGACACAGACACCAGGGACAAAGATACTAGAGACACTGACTGGGGGACATGGGGACATTGAGACATGGGGGCACTGGGAGACATGGGGACACTGAGACACCAGGGCCACAGACACTAGGAACACTAGCTTGGGGGGCATTGTGACACTTGAGGCACTGAGAGACATTGAGGCAATAGGAGACATGGGGATAGTGAGACACTGGCAGACTGTGTGCACTGGCAGACTGTGGGCACTGGCAGACTGTGGGCACTGGGAGACTAGGGGTCACTGGGAGACTAGGGGGCACTGAGACACCAGGGACACTGGCTGGGAGACATGGGGACACTGTGTCCCCATGTGTCTGTGCCATAATGTCTCCCAATGTCCCTTAGTGTCTCAGTGTCTGCCATAATGTCTCCCAATGTCCCTTAGTGTCTCAGTGTCTGCCATAATATCTCCCAATGTCCCTTAGTGTCTCAGTGTCTGCCATAATGTCTCCCAATGTCCCTTAGTGTCTCAGTGTCCCCATGTCTCCCAGTGTCCCTTAGTGTCTCAGTGTCTGCCATAATGTCTCCCAATGTCCCTTAGAGTCTCAGTGTCCCCATGTCTCCCAGTGTCTGCCATAATGTCTCCCAGTGCCCCTTAGTGTCTCAGTGTATGTCTCCTTGCAGCCTTTTCCCCCATCCCGTACTTCCCTGAGCTGTAGGCTGTTTCTGCAGGGTGGGAGTTGCTGTCTGGACTCTCTGTAGCTGCACCCCTGCAGATCAGTGAGTATAGATAGGCAGGGAGGGATATGCTGGAACTTCCTATCCCTGCCTGTCTCCACATACAGTGACCCCTACTGGCCAGTGCTGGTATTGCATATTAATCTCTTGTTTAAACTGAGAAAAATACCAGCATTTATATTGCCAGTATCACTGCACTATTGGCACTAGTCAGGCAGCCTCAAATACTGGCTGTGCCAATAAAATAAAAGCCAGGTGGAATCCCTAAGAGTAGTGTGTAAAAAAAAAAATGAAAAAAAAAAAAATTTTTTTTTTTTTAAATCAATGGGCCTATTCCATGGGCCTGGGCCTGGAGCTGCAGCTCCATCAGCCCCTATGTTAATCCGGCCCTGCCTGTGGCTCTGTGGCTTTATCTTGCTGGACGCTAAGGTACCAGATAGCCCTGATCCTGAGATTCCTTACAAGAGTTTGTCACTGCCACTAAGCAGTATGTGTTGGCATTTTGTGCATCAGTTAACTATGTCCTTCCTTGGCCATGTATTGGCTGATTGACACATTATAAATGTTTAAACATGCTTGGATTACGTTACACTTTTAAAGAAAAAGCTTTAAGACTGAACGCCAATGTAATATCTTGATTAACTCTCATATTTGGCATTGTTTCACTTGGGATGGGTATGCATATAAAATGTTATGTAATAATGCACAGTATACACTGTTTTATTGTGGGTGCATCTTGCATATATACAATAATTCAATACCAGAGTTTAGTTCAGCAACAAGGCTCTTGACGATTTGACATTCACATTCCGTTTGTTGTGGTGTGTTGACAAAAACTGAAATTTAGACCAAAATATCTGAATGAGAAAAAGGGTTGTGAGGGACATGTTTCCCCCAATTCAGCTATTTTTGGTCTTGTTTTTTTTTTTTGTACTCTAATAACAACTTATTCTTAACTGAATAAACCCAACATTGATTCAGAACATCTGCTTTAAAAATATTTACTTTCTTACTGATAGATTATCATACTAAAACATAAAATACACATAACATTTATTTGACATGGGTGTCTGTTATAGAGAATAAAAAAATAGCAAATTAACAACCTTTTTTTACTACTAATTAATTGTTAAAAAAAAAAAAAGAACCCTAGTCTGACAATAAGAATAACTTTGACTTGTAGTTTAAATATTTATTAAGTCAGTACTAACCCAATAAAATTAATTATGCTTGCACCAGCAATATATTTAACATAAAAAAAAAGGTTTAAAAAGGATTGTCACAGTGACTGGTATTTAGTGTACTTTTCAAATGTCCCATATTTTGTTGAATTGTTTTGTGACCCAAAATCCTAATAAAAAAAAAATCTTAAGAACATTTGAGCTAGCCCTATAATTTTACCATATTCTTTGATTGTACTTAGACTCAAGCCTCCTCTGTGAAGTGTATAGGAGTCTAAAATAGCATTGGGTAGACACTCTTAAGTTCTTTCTATACAATCAACGCCAATCGTATTTTCAGGACACAGGCAAGATCGGCCACCAGGAGTTGCCAAACAAAGGTGAGTGCAGCCTCCATTGTTTAGAGCACAGTAGTTTTGTCCTGCAAAACAGATTTTAATAGGTTCACAAATGCAACATTTAATGAAACTTATTCGCTGTTTAAAACATGACAAAAATCTGAATAAAATTCACACTACTAAAATGCTAATTTATTATATATATATATATTTAAATATTTTTTTTATTGTACAAAAAACAAATGTAAAAAAAATAATATAGAGGTATTTACTAGAAACTCTTGTACTGTACTAATATCCTCTTAAAATTACATTTTTGGATGTGTTTACCTGTATCTATTCTGTTCAACTACTAACACATTTCATTTATGATGATTAGAGCTTAGACTATAGAAGCAAAACTGTGATTATCTATTTATATGGTTTAGTGATGACACTTTAATGATTTATCTTACAGGGTATTAAATTGTTAATTAAAACAATAACTCATAAAGCACTTCATCTTGCTGAAGTGCCTCAGGAGTTTACTTGTCATTATTTTATTTTATAAATGTGGCAATTTTGTATGTGAAAACTTTATAACCTCCAACGATAACACCTCCTGGCTGTTAAAGGGACACTATAGTCACCAAACAACTTTAGTTTAAAAGAGCACTGTTTTCCTGGCACTATAGGGTCATTCGGTTCTCCCCTCCCTTTCTCCAGCGCCCTTTCTCCAGCGCCGGGCTCCCTCTGTGCTGGGGAACTATCCACCCCCTGCCGACAGCAAGAGCGCGCATTCAAACAGCCCATACAAAAGCATTACTCAATGTTTTCCTATGGACGTCCAGCGTCTTCTCACTGTGATTTGCGGAAGCGCCTCTAGCGGCTGTCAGTGAGACAGCCACTAGAGGCTGGATTAACCCTCAGTGTTTCTCTGAAACTGCTATGTTTTCAGCTGCAGGTTTAAAACTAGAGGGACCTGGACTATAGTAGTCCTTTAATGAAGCAGTTTATGTGTATGGATTTCACTGCTCAATTATCTGTCATTTAGAAGTTAAGTCGCATTTGTTTCTGTTAATGCAGGCCTACCCACAAAACCCCTGGCTGTGACTCAGCCCGCATAAAAAATTTTCATTTTCAATGACATGTTAACTTGTTACAGAAGTTTATCTCTCTTGCTCTGTAAATTGCACTTTAATCACACACAGGAGGCTTCAGCAGGTCCTAGAAGTCTATTATAACCTTGCAGGAGATAAGCAATTCTAAATAAACAGAATGTGGAATACAGGAAGTTTAAAGATTAGATGTCTCCTTAAAATAAGTGTTTAGGAAGGCTTTGCAAGTCACATGCACAGGGTGACTAGAGCTGTATAAACAAATGATTGAAATAGCAGAGAATCGAACAGTTAGACTGCAGGGCCATGACCTATATACCAAAACTGCTTCATTAAGCTTTAGTTGTTTTGGTGACTATAGTGTCCCTTTAAAGGGACACTCCAAGGCAAAATCAGTGCATTACAGGGGGTATGGTGCCAAAAGGGCACTGGTGCCCCCCACTGTCAGTAGTCAAAGCATGTGCTAACAATTTGAATTTTTACCAGAGTGCTCTCAGCAAAAGAGCTCAGCCCTGCTGTGTCAGGCTCAACTCAATGCAGAGAGCTTCTGGACTGGCTACTTATACTGGGTAGAGTCAGGGCACCATAACCACTGCTGCACACTCTAGTGGTTATGGTGCCTGAAGTGTTATTTTAACCAGATAACCAGGAAGCTTCTTGTCCTCACTTGCCTTGAGTGCTCAATATTTATTAATAATGTATTTTTACCTTGAGGACACTGGGAATAGGCAGTCGTAATGCCATAGAGACGAGATCTTTTGTGAGGGTGAAAATTATCATTCTCTTTGGATATAGTGCGATCAACAGCTATAACTGCATCTCTAAAAAAAAAAAAAGCAGAGATACATAGTCAACACTATATATTTCATAGTAAAACTTTCAAAATAAATAATTTACAACATACAGACAAGCCCACAAAATGCAAACACAGATCATTGGCCACTAGATGTCACTGTTGAACTCATTACAATACCAAACATTTTCAACTTGGGTATTTAAATAAAATAAAAAGAAGGATTATAAGGAATTTCAAATTTTAGTAAAAACATAGCATGTGGAAAAAGGCCTTGTCTTGGCTATTAGTCCTGCTTGGTTTTAAATCATTTACCTTAAGCCTAATTCCCCTGTCAGCTCCGCAAAATTTCTAGTTTTATAAAGTGTTAACTTGTCATTGTACCACAGGCATACATTGTACTCTACAGGTACACATTCAGTTACCATCTACATATGTATTGCACCCTTGAATTCTTAAAAAGATGCAGAATAGTGATTTGTGTAAAAATGAATATGTATTTATAAACATTTATCCCACAATATAAGAATTTAAAGGAAAATCTGAGACATATACCATCTGTTTAGGTAACTAACAGATTGAATTAATAAATGGTTGCCTGCACAACTGAAATGCTTGGTTTGTACATATTTTTCCTGCATGACTTCATTATCTTTGCATGGATTTACAAAGGTGCAATGATCAGCAAAATATCAATGCTTCTAGCGAAAAAATCTTGCTGTGTAAAACTACCAAAGAATTTGCACCTCTTCTGTCTCGGTGAAAGTATCAATTTGATCAAATGATAAACATATGAAATATAATGTATGCAATGTAAAATAGCATTAAAAATGGAGGATATTCACTGTTGTGTTTTTTGTTTTTTGTATTTTATGTACGGGCAAGAACTGCCCCCCCAATATTGAAACCGACACAGAGCGGCAAAAAACCAATGTCTCCTAACCTATAAAACATTTAACCACTGTTGTATGCCAAGTAAAAATGCCTTGTATTCGGCCCCTGCGTGAGCCGCTGTATTTTGCTATGCCGCATTCAGTGTCGACTCAAAAATAAAGAAATAAAAAAAATAAATTAAAAAAAATGGAGGATATTGGGAGGCCTTTAGTAATATTAAAGGGACACTATAGTCACCAGAACAACTACAGCTTATTGAATTTGTTCTGGTGAGTAGAATCATTACCTTCAGGCTTTTTGCTGTGAACACTGTCTTATTAGAGAAAATGCAGTGTTTACATTACAGCCTAGTGATAACTTTACTGGCCACTCCTCAGATAGCTGTTAGAGATCCTTCCTGGGGCATGGCTGCCTAAAATGCATCCATTCATTCAGTATCTCCTCCCTCTGCATGCAGACACTGAACTTTCCTCATAGAGATTCATTGATTCAATTCAGCTCTATGAAGAGATGCTGATTGGCCAGGACTGTGTTTGAATGATGCTGGCTCTGCCCCTGATCTGCCTCTTTGTCAGTCTCAGCCAATCCTATCGGGAAGCACTGGGATTGGATCAAGCTACCACTTCTGATGATGTCAGCAAACTGCTTGTTTTTTTTTTTTTTTAGGCAAACAGCATGCACAGTTACAGCTTCTGGCTTGAATACAGTAAGATTTTGCTATATTTATGGAGGCATGAGGGGCCCAGGGGGGCTAGATGGTGATTTTAACACTATAGGGTCAGGAATACATGTTTGTGTTCCTGACCCTATAGTGATCCTTTAAAGGGAAACTATAGTCACCACAGCCACTACATCAATATCCTCCTCGACTTCCACAAAGTTTTTAAACGCTCCATAGGGTATTTTGGGCTTATCCTCTTGCACTATAGTTACTGTCGGTGTCCTTTTGGGAGTTTGTCATTTGCTCCTTTTCAGCACGAACTCCTGGACTTCCGACATGGTTTGTGCAAGAATCTCTGTCGATGCGTTCTCGCTATAGAAAGACAAACAAAATTGTAATTCTAAATAAAGAAACAGATTCTTCCCTTCGAAATTAATTTCTTTCTTGTTCGCGCTGATCAGAAGCACCTTCTGTTTGGTATTCCGCCATCAGTTCGGCAATGAGGGTATACTTCTTCTTGTTACTTGCCGCTATCCCTCTTGCCTCCAGGAGGTCCTTCAGCGTGGACCATTTCAGGACAGTGTAGTCAATCTCCACCCACGGTCCATCTGGTCCTGGTATTCATCCACTCTGGCTCTTGTTCCACTTTGAGCTCTGGAACCTACCTCTGCCACCAATGTAGCGGAGCTCCAGTCCTTGCAGGGACTTTCCTCCGCTGGATCACCAAGAGTAGAATCAAGAACAAGAAAATAGCAAGCAACTGGACGACACACACAGTTCTGGGAGTACAACTGATTTTATTTCTGCCACACACAGCTTTTATGCATTGCCCCTAGCATGGGGTTTCCAAGTCAAGAATACAAGGTTTTCTTTCCCAAGAGCCTCTGTGTTTGAGAGATAATTGATTTGACTAATTGGAGCTCAATTATCTCTCAAATACAGAAACTTACAGGTTGGGAAGTGGGACGGGCAGTGGTACCATATTTGCCCGGGTTCACGGAGACGCGACGCCGAAAACAGTTCCAGGTTTTAGACAACCAAGTACCGCTGCCTGCGTTCGGGAGACAAAATGGAAAGCATTTCCCCCAGGGAAGGCACTCCAGGCGAAGGTGTTAATTTGTGGTTAACAGCCAGGGGAGGTGGATGTTCACTGGGGCATAACAAGAGACCACACACAAGTCTTAGAGGGAGATGAACAAGGGGGTATGGAAACTGAACATAAGGGAATGGAGACTGCTACAATGGAGAAGGGAAAAGCCAAAGGCCTGTCCAGAATGTGGAGGCTGGCCTTTTGAAAAATTGTAGGCTTTACAGAAAATGCTTGGCCCAAGTTGCTGATGAATCTGACACAACATCAGCCACCCCAGGCTTTTTCCTTGGCTCAAGATATATCCTCGTGGTTAATGCAGGCAGTGGTGGAAAGTATTGCTGAATCAACCAGTGGAAAGAGGCCTAGAATTAAATCTTTCCAAATAGATGCTGACTACTCGGAAGAACTTTGGAGATCGCAGAAGGATGATCCCCACAGGATGTTCCAGTACCAAAGGGTATCCGAGTACACTACACCTCTTGGGCTGCAGAGGCTGGGGTTCCAGCATAGGGCCTCTGTAAGGCTGCAAATTGGTCCTCACTCGACACGTTTGTCTGTCACTACAGAATAGATGTTTCTTTTCTTCTGATTCTCAGTTTGGTCTTTCGGTTTTGAATTCCTCATGTATTTACTAAAGTATTTTTTGGCATAATTTACTCTCTTTGTTGTTCTTACTGCTTGGATATTCCCATTAGTTAAATGCTGCCCTGATTAGCGAGGAATACTTACCACAATTTTCTAGATTATTCATGGCAGCATAGTTTTCTCACCCCTTTTTTTAGATACGCTTTCTTACTTGACTGGGGATACTATTTTGTTTCTTTGGATACTAATTGTTTAATTGGTTTTCCTGTTCTATCAGCTAAAGGAGGAGCTAACCCATTAGTTAAATGCTGCCATGAATAATAGCCAGGAAAAGAAAATTACGGTACATACATTTTAATTAATAGTCTTATAGTTATATTTTTTCGTTCTCTATTCCAGCTGTCTCCTCTTTCACATTTTCTTCAAACTATTTTCCCAGTTCCAAGTATCTGATTACACTATTGTTCTTTACTCCTGCTTTATATTTTTTCCTCTCCCACTCCTGTAATTTCTGTATGACAACTCGAACACCTGCGATCAGCAAGTCGGCATCCTCTTATTTTACCAATGGAGTAATGTATAGACAGACTACTTTTTCTAAAAGGGTCAATACAAAAATATTCAAATAGTGTAATTAGGAGAGAAGAGCTCTGGAGAGTTTCCAAAGAGTTATATGATTGATTAAAAGATAACTAGATATGCCTAAAGGGACATGATTTGCACCCAGACCACTTCAGCTCATTGAAGTGGTCTGAGTGCATATTCCCAGGTCCTTTAACCCTGCAAAGGTCATTTTTGCTGTTTTTTTTATAAACTGCAGTAAGTACCTCTGAAGGTTGACCCCACCTTTAGTGGTATAACAGACAGCCACTAGAGGGACTTCAGGGTCGTTAGGCAACTTTTGGTCACCTAACTGATGCAGAACGTTCTCACACTATTCATGAGGACATCCAGCATTACCCAAAACCCCATAAGAAAGCATTGTATAATGCTTTCCTATGGAGGAAGTACTAGTGCGAGCGTGGATAATGCTGCGCATGCGCATTAGGTCTCCCCCGTCAGCGAGGACGGGGGGAAGGTGCAAATGTGCTGGAATAAGTTAAGTGACAGAAGGGGACTTGACATAGGGGGCACTATACAGAGCTACTGCCAGTCAAAAAAAAAATGTTGTTTTCCTGGCATTATAGTTTCCCTTTAAGAAGTATTTAGACTAAAGCTCAGGAAACTAAATTAATCAATTAGGAAAACATTTGTGTGCAGAATATTCCACAAAGAAAACCTGAGTCTTGCATCCAAAAATATTTTGTCAGTGCCACAGTAAGGGAGTATTCATATTGTGCACTCCAGATGCCGATACACTATCTAAAACACATTGAGAAATAAAAGAGTTCTAGATGTTACCACATGAGAAAACCAAATAATCTATAATGGGCACCATTGCAGACAAATTCTGGATTTTTCTCTACACAACTCAAATATTTTTATTGTATTTTCTCATAGAAAAAGATTGCATATTTGTCTCTTCTTCACAATTTATTATGCATCTCTCCATAAACCACCTCTTTAACTGAAGTCATGAAGTCAAAGGAGAAACAGTCAACATTTTGTATTATTTAAAATAAAAGATACAAGTATAATAGTATCTGTGTGTATTGCTTTGCACTGCATACCATATAAGTAAACACGTACACATTCTAGCTTACTTTTGTCCTATGTGGATGGCCGTCTTAAACTCTTCTTTGGGTGGAAGCACAGCTTATCTGTCTAAAATCTGTACACGTAAGAGGTGGCAAACATTTGCATATCCTAATAACATGTATAAGCAGTGTGGATCTTATAAATGTACCGTATTTTCCAGCGTATAAGACGACCCCCAACTTTTCCAGTTAAAATATACAGGGAGTGCAGAATTATTAGGCAAGTTGTATTTTTGAGGATTAATTTTATTATTGAACAACAACCATGTTCTCAATGAACCCAAAAAATTCATTAATATCAAAGCTGAATATTTTTGGAAGTAGTTTTTAGTTTGTTTTTAGTTTTAGCTATGTTAGGGGGATATCTGTGTGTGCAGGTGACTATTACTGTGCATAATTATTAGGCAACTTAACAAAAAACAAATATATACGCATTTCAATTATTTATTATTACCAGTGAAACCAATATAACATCTCAACATTCACAAATATACATTTCTGACATTCAAAAGCAAAACAAAAACAAATCAGTGACCAATATAGCCACCTTTCTTTGCAAGGACACTCAAAAGCCTGCCATCCATGGATTCTGTCAGTGTTTTGATCTGGTCACCATCAACATTGCGTGCAGCAGCAACCACAGCCTCCCAGACACTGTTCAGAGAGGTGTACTGTTTTCCCTCCTTGTAAATCTCACATTTGATGATGGACCACGGGTTCTCAATGGGGATCAGATCAGGTGAACAAGGAGGCCATGTCATTAGATTTTCTTCTTTTATACCCTTTCTTGCCAGCCACGCTGTGGAGTACTTGGACGCGTGTGATGGAGCATTGTCCTGCATGAAAATCATGTTTTCTTGAAGGATGCAGACTTCTTCCTGTACCACTGCTTGAAGAAGGTGTCTTCCAGGAACTGGCATTAGGACTGGGAGTTGAGCTTGACTCCATCCTCAACCCGAAAAGGCCCCACAAGCTCATCTTTGATGAAACCAGCCCAAACCAGTACTCCACCTCCACCTTGCTGGCGTCTGAGTCGGACTGGAGCTCTCTGCCCTTTACCAATCCAGCCACGGGCCCATCCATCTGGCCCATCAAGACTCACTCTCATTTCATCAGTCCATAAAGCCTTAGAAAAATCAGTCTTGAGATATTTCTTGGCCCAGTCTTGACGTTTCAGCTTGTGTGTCTTGGTCAGTGGTGGTCATCTTTCAGCCTTTCTTACCTTGGCCATGTCTCTGAGTATTGCACACCTTGTGCTTTTGGGCACTCCAGTGATGTTGCAGCTCTGAAATATGGCCAAACTGGTGGCAAATGGCATCGTGGCAGCTGCACGCTTGACTTTTCTCAGTTCATGGGCAGTTATTTGGTTTTTCCACACGCTTCTTGCGACCCTGTTGACTATTTTGAATGAAACGCTTGATTGTTCGATGATCACGCTTCAGAAGCTTTGCAATTTTAAGAGTGCTGCATCCCTCTGCAAGATATCTCACTATTTTTGACTTTTCTGAGCCTGTCAAGTCCTTCTTTTGACCCATTTTCCCAAAGGAAAGGAAGTTGCCTAATAATTATGCACACCTGATATAGGGTGTTGATGTCATTAGACCACACCCATTCTCATTACAGAGATGCACATCACCTAATATGCTTAATTGGTAGTAGGCTTTCGAGCCTATACAGCTTGGAGTAAGACAACATGCATAAAGAGGATGATGTGGTCAAAATACTCATTTGCCTAATAATTCTGCACTCCCTGTAGAGTTTGGGATATACTCGACATATAAGACTACCCTCTTCCAATGTACACCAAATAAAAATTAGCAATGATGTACAGTGAGCAGACAGAGCTACACAGCAAAACATTAAAGGACCACTATAGTGCCAGGAAAACATACTTGTTTTCCTGGTACTTTAGTGCCCTGAGGGTGCCCCCACCCTCAGGGTCCCCCTCCCGCCCGGCTCTGGGGAGAGGAAAGGGGTAAAAATTTACCTTTTTCCAGCGCTGGGCAGGGAGCTCTCCTCCTCCGTTCCTCCCATTCAGCTGAATGCGCAGGCGCGGCAAGAGCTGCGCGCACATTCAGCCGGTCGCATAGGAAAGCATTTACAATGCTTTCCTATGGACGCTTGCGTGCTCTCACTGTGATTTTCACAGTGAGAATCACGCAAGCGCCTCTAGCGGCTGTCAATGAGACAGCCACTAGAGGAATTGGAGGAAGGATTAACCCATTAGTAAACATAGCAGTTTCTCTGAAATGGGTTAATCCTAGCTGGACCTGGCACCCAGACCACTTCATTAAGCTGAAGTGGTCTGGGTGCCTAGAGTGGTCCTTTAAATAATGATAATCTGAAATAGCATTTAAAGCCCCTCCATTCTTTTTTAATCCCCCTCCATTCTTTTTAATCCCCCCTCCATTCTTTTTAATCCCCCCTCCATTCTTTTTTTATCCCCCCCTCTCCATTTTTATTCCGCCCCCAATTGTTTATACCATTCTTTTAATCCCCCATTTTTTTACTCCCCCCTCCATTCTTTTTCTCCCTCCCACCCTCCATTTTTTACTCCCGCCACCCCCACCCACCCTCCATTCTTTTTACTCCCCCACCCTCCATTTTTTACTCCCTCCACCCCCACCTTCCATTCTTTTTCTCCCCCACACCCTTCATTTTTACTCCCCCTCCCTCCATTCTTTATACTCCCCCCCCCACCCTCCATTTTTTTACTCCACCTCCTACCCCACGCTCCATTGGTTTTACTCCCCACCTCCATTCTTTACTCCCCCCCACCCTCCATTTTTTTCTCCCCCACCCCCACCCTCCATTCTTTTTACTCCCCCCTCTCTCCTTCTCACCTCCCCTTCCCTGTGCAGAGTGGGTGGCCGAGCTCCTCTTCGTCCTGTCAGTCCGGCCGGGTACCGCGCGGTACAGGAGATTCAGTTACCTGTTCCCGGCCGGACTGAAAGGAAGTGAGCAATGCTAACTTCCTTTCAGTCCGGCCGGGAACAGGTAACTGAATCTCCTGTACCACGAGTTACCCGGCCGGACTGACAGGACGAAGAGGAGCTCGGCCACCCACTCTGCACAGGGAAGAGGAGGTAAGAGAGGCAGTGCGGCAGCCGTCTGAGCGCTCTCTATAGTGTGCTCAGGCGGCTGCAGTATTAGCATACCCGGCGTATAAGATGACCCCCCACTTTGGAAAAGATTTTCCAGGGGTAAAAAGTCGTCTTATCCGCCGGAAAATATGGTACTCTGGGATGATTTCAATCCTTTAGATTGTGCATGATCTTAAGTGATAAGTGGTACTTCTGACCAAAAAGGCAAAAAGAGCTAAAAAGAATGTAATGTTGTTTTCCCTAATGACAGTTTTCTTTCACATCTGAAAACTATATTTTTAACTTTGGGATGTAAATTGGCTGTACCACAATCCTGCCAAGCATCTTTAAAGAACATGAGATGATGCTTATTCTACCATTACTAACTCCATATAATGCATATGTCACCAATATAGTTTAAACTATTTTATCTAACAGGAAATAATTTTCCTCAAGACTGGAAAGATTTACAATGGTTGTTAAGCTTGACTTCTTTAGAATATATTCATTAATCATGCAACATAGAATAATGTGAAAAACTACAGTATGCAACTGTTAAATAGATAAATTACCTCTTCCAATCTGTGTAATATAAATTCTTCCCATAACTTGTTATACCAAAGGGATACTGGATGCCTTCAACAATCTTTCGTCGACCAGGCTGACTAGGATTCATACATTCCACTCTCTTGGTTCCTGTTATCAACAGTTTAGTTTTTGTGTTTTTAATAAATAATTATTTTGTTTAAAATGCATTTTAATGAAGTTGGTAGGAGTCATAGGAGTGCTATCTATGTCAGAGTAAAAAAGATATGTAGATATGTTCTAGAAAGTGTAGAAAAGGTTACTGAAACATAAACTACATTTCCTTAATCTCTGTATTGCAAAGTAAGTCAATCTAAGAAATATAATTTCTACTGCATCAGTTTCAAAGAATTCCTTAAAGAAACACTCTAAAATGACATATACATATTATAATTATATATTTTAAAGTTAGTGCGTTTTTATTATTCTTTATACTCCTGGCCTTTCCATCAATGAAGTCACAGATAGTCACAGCTACTTCAAGATAATATTAAAAAGAGCAACAAAAAATGCTCAAGGATTAAAGTAGAGGCCCAGCTGGCCTAACAACACATATATATCTTTAAATTAGTCTGACCCTGCACTACATATCAACTAGTCAAACTCATCTCTATTTTAAAAAAAAAGCAGCTAGGTTCACATATAGGGAAGTCCCGATTTGTGATTACTGTTCACAGAGTCTATAATAGTTCTTTTTAACCGCTTATATCTTACAGGTTCAGTGCCTATTGTTTCTAGAACCACAGAGTTGGTGTTTGAGGAAATTACAACTGTGTTATCCAAAATAATACTAATAATGTTTAAATCCAGGTAACAGAGAGAACTATTGTAGTTGTTATTAGCACATCCAACAAGGAACTGAATAATTCTCCATATCTGTTTCCAACGACGTATTTAAATTACCTGCATCAACCCAGCAAAGCATGGATGAGTATGGGTCAATAGTAAGTCCATTAGGTAGCCCAAGATCATCCTTTACCAGAATTCTTCTGTTGGTTCCATCTAAGTAGGATGTCTCAATCTTAGGAGCAAATCTGTTCCAGTCAGTCCAATAAAGATTTCTACAGGAAATAAATATGAGTAACTCACTAAGCTAAGGTTATCTTTATAGCATTCAGGCATAAAAAAGTAAGTTTGCTTCTAGTTAAGCAATGTGTTTATGTAAGATCAGGCATCTTTATATGATAATCCATTAAATTTGTCATGAAGCAAGAATTCATTAAGAGCTTATGTGCAATTACCGGTAACAAATTGAAATGTGTTTTTATTTAAAAAAACAAAATAAAAACAAACTGTTTGTAGCAACATGAGTCACATCCCTCTATGTAAACAAAACTGGACACAGTATACTTCCTTCTCATAGCTATGAACACGCTGAGAAGCATATGATGAGTTTACTTTAACTAATCTAAAGAAATATGAAGCTCGAAAACAGTACCTAGAATTTGACAGACAAAGAAAAAAAAATACATTGTTAAACAGATTTCTGATCAACTGACTACAGCAAAAATACAACAAAAGACTTGATTCCTACCATACTGCCGGTAAATTAAAAATACCAATATGTTATATTAGGTTACATATTATTTACTTTGCACACATTCAAACCACCAGTCATAGCTCATCTCTTGAATGAATTATGCATTATCATTTTACTAAACTCAACACCCAAAAGTGTGAGAATATTCACATTCTCTTCTTTCCACATACACATTAAAAAGGTGGAGGTGTGTAAATTACTACTGCTCTTTACCCTCCTTGTGTTCCCTTTAATCAGATTATTAAATTTACCACAACTGGCTGGAATCTTTCTCAAGCAGACGCTTTTTGTCTCAACATTAATACCCACCTCCCTTTTCTATACCTACCTTTTTCCCTACGTTTATACTGGATATTTTATTATCCTATGAATACATTAAAGGATTTTTTAAACCTGCATCCTACCTTACTGTTATTATTGAACCCCCATAGACTGTTGCAACATTGTTCCAATAGCTAAATTTATACATTTATTCAATTTACATTGTTACTTCCATAAGGCAATGGAGTGTCTGCTTTTTTCTCACATTAGGGGGTTCCGATCTTAGTATATACAGGGCAGATTAAGCAGGCTATGTAGACTTCTCCTTTTATAATTTTCCACCCACACTTTGTTTTTTCACTATTATTTTAGTTGTTTCACTGTGTATGTGTCGTTTTTTGCCTAATGCTAATTGTATAATAAAGATTAAGTATTTGTGACTTTACCAATTATACTGAGTTGTTTAACTCTTTATGTGGGTAATTTCCCTGTTTTTGATAGTCAATACCCCAGGTGTTTTTTTCACCTAGGATTTTTTCTTTCAGAAACTGTTTTTACTATTTCTCTAGTTGTCTCTTCTGGGTGATGCCCATTTTACCCACTTCGTCCCCCTTGACTTCTAGGTCAGGTCTTTCCTGCCCCTTTAGTCTTGCAATTTTTTGTAGCTACTCATATAACACAATATTATACTTATAAAGGGGTGGGAAAAACAAAGACTAACAGGAAATATGGTCCTGCCTGCATAAATCATAGTATGAAAATCTATCTGAATATGCAAAAAATGTGCTACCTGCTGTTTTATGGTGTTTGATTCTGTGAAACGACGCTTGGTGTCCTTATGTTTTCCATGAGGTCATCCAGTGTCTTCAAAACATCCATTGGAATGCACTGAATCAATGCTTTTCTATGGGAAAGGCCTAATGCAAGCCACACTAGCAGGGCAAGCTTTGTTATTCAGGTAGTGTTGCAACCAACAGGTTGTGCTGCACAGGCCCCAGAGCAAGTTATGGTAGGGTGTGGAACTGCACTCTGTCCCTTTATGTAGTTTGTAGCTGGGTGCAACTCGGACAGCCTCAGTACCAGAGACCAAATGCTGAAAAAAAAAATAGAAGAAAGGTCCATGCACTCTAAGGTACAAATCAGGCAACTTGTTTGAAACCACTTCATCACAACGTTTTGACCTACACAGTCTTTGTCAAGCTTGACAAAGACCGTGTAGGTCGAAACGTTGTGATGGAGTGGGTTCAATAAAATTGCCTGGTTTGTAGCTTGGAGTGCCTGGACCTTTCTTCTATTTTTGTTATTCAGGCCGGAGAGCAAGACAGGAGATTGCACCTATAATGTGTACAGGGTGACTTAAATAAGAGAGCCATCTGGGGACCTACATGAAGTCCGAAACATGCTCACAGTGATGGTGACTACCCTCACCGTAGCTCAATGGTTTAAAAGATGCAACACTTCCTAAAAATACTATTTCACATAAAGTAATTGAGGACAGTAATAAATAACATTGTGTAAGCCTAATTCTCATGAATGTTTTTATTAGGGTCACAAATATTTTTGGTTTCTTAAATTGGATTATACTTTTTAAATAAGGTGCTGTATGAGTATTTTTTGCATTTTCTATGTTCATACATTAGGTAAATATTCCATACATTGAGGGAATACTACAAATATATTCATACTAAACCTATACGCATAGTCAAGTTAGCTGAAAAGTTTCAAGAAATTTTCTTCCAAATTCTTATATACTGAGTTCAAAGAACTTCAAAACATGTATTCACTATAGTAGTGAATAGAGAATTGTGAAACATTTAAATTTCCAACTACTATATTTTCAGTTCTGCTGTTGTAGACTAAATATATATAAATTGTTAACTTGGTTTGGGTATATTTGTAGTTCTTAGCAATAAATGATCAGCAACTATAGTCTTAAATAAGCTATGTGACCATACAAATTATCTAAAAAGGTTTCTTCATTCATGAAACATAGCTTTCCCACAGTCATGGCTATGTTATTGTTTTAATGTATATGACATCCGTTCAGTAATCTATCCATCACAGTTCACCCCATCAGTTACACACATTCATGTTCAGTGGTGCATATTTAATGCAGGCATGAACAGGAGACACTTAAATAACACAATCATAATATACACTGCTGATGGTTTTCTACTTTTAACACAATCTTGTAATAGAAAACTATAATGGTTTGTGTTTTAAGTAAACTAATTAAACAATAACAACCCCAAAAAAACAAGTGAGTTATAAAGCTTACCCTTTTGCAGCATCTGCAACAATTCCTCTAGGGTTTTCAAGATCAGTATCAAATAATACTCGACGGTTACTTCCATCCAGTTTGGAGACTTCAATCCTATTTAGTACAGAATCAGTCCAGAAAATATTTCGACCCAGATGGTCAACAGCTATTCCTTCAGGACTTCCTAGGTCTGCATTTGGCAATACAATGCTTGTATGTTAATGGACATAACATTAAATTTTTTTTATTGAGGTTTACAATTTCAGTTTACAAATTGTAGAGAGCGAAAATGAAGATGAAACTAGCTGAGTTGGAAAAAATCTGTAATTTGGAATGTGGAGACTCCCACTCCTATACGGCTAATTGGACTGAGCTGGTGATGAAGGAGCAAGTGAGCCCATTTTCCACAATAATATACATTACCCTTGTGTAGAGAAGTTAAAGGGACACGAAAGGCACTCGACCACTTCATTGCAATGAAGTAGTCTGGGTGCAGTGTCCCTTTCCCCTTATCCTTGCAACTGCAAACATTGCAGTTTCAGACAAACTGGATAGTTTACATTGCAGAGTTAAGACTGCCAACCAGACAGCCACTAGTGGCACTCCCTGCTGTTTCATGGTGTTTGATTCTGTGAAACAACGTTGGATGTCCTTGTGGTGAAACCAACCTCACCACTGGGCATAGGAGAAGCCTGTTTGCCCGCCTCCTGCCTGCTGACTATGGCCCTGGGATGTATTGCCCTTTAAAGACATGATTTGAGCATAATTGATTTGTGTTGTGCTGCTGGCCCTTTAAGAACCATCTGGGGACATACTGTGGAGTTACTGGGTGGCCACCATTTCATGTATCAGAGGCACATGGTGAGAACAATGGATGAAGCACATGGTGAGAACAATGGATGGCGGCCATTTTAACTCACAGACACGGTTTGGACTTTTTTACACGGTACCATCTCGCCAGTATTTGGTGCATGAAGACATCGTTCAGTAGTTTTAAACTATACAACAGGGGACACATTATACAGTAATTATTTTGCATATAGCCTGTATATGTTCTGCGGAATCTGCATTAAACTGCATCATCCAAACTACTGAACGGATCTGGGTGAATTTTGGATATGTGGTTCACCCAGATCCCTCGGTTCCGAATATGGGGTTTTTATGGGGTTATTGCATGTTTTGGGGTCCCTGTGATGTGTTTTATGATACTGTATTTCTCTGCCTGTGATAATTATATTAACCATTGTGTTCAGTAATCATATCACAGGCAGAGGGGAGGATTTTGTGTGGGAGTGTCTGTGTGTATTGTACAGATTGATTGGTTGTTCTGTAAAACCCTGTGGGCAGTACTAAATTTGTGGATTGGGAATAAAAGAGGCTGTATGTGCCAGTACAGTCAGTTCTGCTTGACCCTCAAAACGAAGTGTTGTCTCGTTACTGGGGGAATCTGCTACAAGGGACTGCAATGCTAGTCATACTCCCTTGCTATATCACTCCTAAGCTCTTGTAAGAGCTTGTTCCTGTCTTGCTCTCTGGAGGAGTCTACAGTGGTTATGGTGTCGGCTGGAGTGCTTGGAGCCCTCAGGAAGCACTAGGAGCATAGCACTAGGAGCATCCTTCAACAAGGTACCCAGTCGGGGTGCCAGGTGATCCGTTACAGTCCTTATGCTTTCAATGAGGTCATCCAGTGTCTTCAAAACATCCATCAAAATGCACTGAATCAATGCTTTCCTATGGGAAAGGCCTAATGCAAGTCACACTTGCCACGCAAAAGCATTAACTTAGGCCACAATTTCATGGCGCTGGAAACAGGTAAGTTCCTAATGCTATAATGTTCCTTAAAAAACCCCAAATACAAATACAACTGAAAGTTAGGCACATTAGAAACTTAATAATCTAACTGTATGGTACTCTATGCTTCTTTATGGTGTATTTGTTATTCTGTTGTGTTATAATGTTTTAGGCTTTGAGTTCTGCATTGAATATAGGAAAAGCAAGTGATTTTACAGTATTTTTCAATCTTAAAGGGACACTATAGTCACCCAGACCACTTCAGCTCAATAAAGTGGTCTAGGTGCCAGGTTTTAACCCTTCAGATGTAAACGTAGCAGTTTCAGAGAAACCGCTATGTTTACATTGCAGGGTTAATCCAACCTCTAGTGGCTGTCTTCCTGACAGCCGCTAGAGGCACTTCTGTGGTGCTGGATGTGAAAGCGTGCAGAACATCCATAGGAAAGCATTGAGATATGCTTTCCTATGGACTGTTTGAATGTGCAGGCGGCTCTTGCCGCACATGCGCATTCCACTCCACTTGGGAGCGGACGTCAGCAGGGGGAGGAGAGGTCACCAGCACGCGCTGGATTAAAGTAAGTAGCTGAAGGGGTTTTAACCCCTTCAGCGCCAAGGGAGGGGGCCCCTGAGTGTGTGTGTGGGGGGGGGAGGGGTACAGACCTAAGGGTTATATAGTGTCAGGAAAACAATTTTGTTTACCTGACACTATAGTGATCCTTTAATGACATCCAAGAATGGACAGGGCCATAAACTATAGAAAATTTTCCTCAAAAATACTATATAGTTCCTGCGAAAAAATATTATATAATATAATTAAAAATACAAAGTGTTTTACTTTACCTGGTACATATATGAATACATAGATACCTGTTTTGATAACTGCTGTTGGTTCACCACCATTTATACTGGCTCTGCTGATGGAAGGTCCACTAATGTCAGTCCAGTACACAGTTTTGTCAACACAATCATAGGCAACACCTATTATGACTTTATCCTGTAGATAGTGAAGAAATTGAGTTTCCAAGTCATGCTACAATTTAATGCAACTAAATAAGACAGAGAGGAAGTACATATAATAGTTGGGTTCTCACAAACTAGTGGACTGCACTGTCAGTTGTTAGTGTGTGCATGCAGAGATGCACTTGCAAGGCCAACAATGCAGTGGTTAATGATAAAACTTTCAGTATGGAAGACATCAATAAATAAAACTAATAACCTTTAAAATAACAGATATTTTAATACAAACATTAGTTACTATAAAGTGAGGTGTTTGTATTCAAATTCAATATAGTAGTTTTGCTAAAAGTAAACAATTCATTTTAAAATAATGTATATGATACAAATGACTCAATTGCTGTTATTTTGCAGTTACAAATAAATAAATTATTTCTTTCACTCAAAAGCCTCTGCTAAGATAATACATCACACAGCAGGTCATAGTAGAGTAGAATCTGCACTTGATAAAACCTACTGGGATATGAAGTAAAGCTTTGGCATCAGTTTTCTTCATATTGTTTCCCTCTAACGGAACATGTTCAATCTTCCCACTTTGGGCAAAAAGCAAATGTGTTCCCGATGGCAAAGGAAACACATCTGGTCTTGGAGTGGGCCCAACAGGAGGAGGAGGAGTAACTGTTTCAAGACCTATAGGGAAATAATGAACAGCAGTCTAAGGATGATGTTTAACAAATGTTTGGTGCAAGCCTTGTAATGTCTTTCATCAGAACTTGCTAAAATACATGTAGGAAGAAAGATACCAAAGCTTTTTGCAACAACAAAAAAGAATAGCACATAGCTCACTAATTTCTGATTGTTTTTTTTAAATATACATTTGTAAGATGTAATCAACACAGTGGAAAAACAAGTTCTAAAATGCCTCGTTTCCACTGAGCGGATCGGTTCGGGTTGGTACAGTTTGGAAGAGTTAGAATGGTCCAGCCTATTCAGGTGAGCGTTTTCACTGCAAGTCAGACCTTCAGGGGCCATGCAGGGTTTAGAAAAAATGCTCTTCCTGTCAGCCAATCAATGGATTGTATAGTAGCTCCGCCCTAATCGTACCATACCATTTCCTATGGCCCTACATCTGAAGCAGGACCCTGAATGGTGCGGTTCGGTTCGGTTGTATGGGCCACTTTCATAATGGAAACACTCAAAATAGTGTACTGTACTGAACCGACCCGAACCGATCTGCTCAGTGGACACGTGGCATAAGTAACCTTTCTACATATCGCAGCACCTTTCGTTACCTTTGTTTCTATTTGTTCACATTCATAAGAACCCTCAGTTAGACAAAAACAGACTAACAGATGGTATACATTTTTTTATGAGATACTTACAACAATATTTAATCTGTGGCAACTTGAGTTTTGTAAAGAGTAGTTTTGCAAAGTATTTATAACAAACAACATTGCACTTATTTCATCTATTTGTTTCATTGTAGTGTACTGAATAAAATGTGTTTAATGCATTCTACAGCTTGTGACTTGTAATAAAACACTTTTTTTGGTTGTCACGTTAATTCCCCTTTAAAAAAAAAAAAAAAATGATAATCTTTTGGAAGATGCTTAAAGGGATTCTATAGTATTAGCAAGACAAATCTGTATTTCTAACACAATAGAGCTCACTGGTTATCCCCTCCCTCACGCCCCCATCCCTGTAAGCTAAAGGGTTAAAAAACAATTTATATGCACAATTCCAACACCTATGTCCCTGACTTCATCTGATGGGGGTGGGAGAGGGGAAATAATGGGCATGTGCGGACAGCACTTTAGATCTATCCCAAAGGAAAGGGGATTTCAGTGAAGCAGGATGTCCTCATGCAGAGACTGAGGACACCCAGTGTCAGTAAGGCAACCACAAGTCAGTGAGCAAAGAGGAAGTGCCTCGAGTGGCTGTCTAACTGACATCCACTAGAATCAGTCTTAGTCCTGCAATGTGATTATTGCACTTTCTCAAAATCTGCAGTTTTACATTGCAGGACTAAGCAGGACACGGACACTGCACCCAGACCACTTATATAATGTTATGTTAAAAATGTATAATACTTTAAATAAAAGAATTTGGAACAAACAATAAACTTATCTGATATTCCATGTCAAGGCCACCTTTTCTAGCACCCCAGTCATCCTCCAGTGACATAATTCCCCTTTGTGACACATGGAAGCAATCCTGGTGGGAGGGCAGAGAGGAGCGCTTGGGAAAGGGGGGTAACAAGACACCATTAGTCATCTGTCACCAGCATGCTATGTGTGCTGGTAGCAGAAGCCCAAAATGCCCAGATTCAACACTTAACTCTTGTTCTGGGCCAGCTAATGTTACACCTCCAGCAACAATGTGCTTTATTTCTCTATGTGCATCATTCGTGACGTGACATGCTTCACATACAGACTCTGAGCATCATGACCATGGTGAATGGATCAGGATGTTTGGAGTAATCTTTTAACACTGTTAAAACATACAATATTCAACTTACATGGTGGTATCACTCCAGGGCCTACTCTGGTTCCATTTAATTCATTCCCATTTCTGTCCACGCACCAGCAATTCCCACTACTAGCATGGCATTGTCTCGGGCTATAGTTGCCATTTTCATCACATTGTGGAACAAATTGTCCTAATGGTCGGGGACCCCTTGGAAAGGTAGACAGGATACTTTCTTGGTGCAGCTGACATTTACTTTTCTCTGACTCTGTAAAGAAGCAAAATTGCATTAGAGCTGCTTTTATTAATAATGGCTCATAATCATGGTTTATAAAAAAAATAATCATATTTGTATAAATAATATGACATATCCTTTTTCCCCTTTTTTTTTCAAGGCATAACCTTTCTATAAATCTTTATTTATTTGAGAAGTTTCAAGCAAGAAAACAAAACACAGTGTTTTATAGTATCCATAACAATATCCATAAAATAAATTCATAGAATTTCCATGTATACCTTCCTACATATTTATGGTGACAACTGTGATTATCATTGTTTAAAATACTTTGCATCAGCTAATACTGACACTTCTTTTTTCCTTATCTTTTTTTCCTTCCTGTCCCCGTTTTCCTTCCCTTCTCTCTCTCCACCCTTCCTTTTTATCTTACCCCCTCATTCCTCTCCTTTTCTTCCTCTTAATTCCGTTCTTCCTGACTCAGTCCTTTCCGCCCTCCTTATCTCCACACATTTGGGGCCTAGACGGGACATATTTGTGTATTAGTGAGGATAAGTAGGTAGGAGCAGCATTGTGTAGAGATTTGTAAGCAAAGATCTTAAATTGAGTCCTATATCTTACAGGAAGTCAATGTAGGGAGTGACAAAGGGGAAAGGCGTGGGAGGTACAGGCGGACAGGAATATAAGCCTCACCGCCGCATTCATAAATGTTTTCGGCAAATGTTAACCCCTTAAGGACACAGCTTCAGAAACTGGACTTACCCTTAAGGTGTTCAACTGCAATTTGCATCTCTATCATTTATTGCACCAACATAGGTTGTATGCTGTGTTTTAGACGGCAAAAGAGGCTTTCATTCAATGTCACATATACATATGTATATTCTCATTAATTTAAAAAAAATGCCAAAAAAAATGTGACACAAAAAATAATGTGTGCATAATATGTACAGCTTAGGGGGGCGGAGCTTAACAACGGGCCGGAGCAGATGCCATTCTGCATTGCTCCGTATGCAAAACTGATTAAAGGCCTGTCTTTTAGGGGGCGGGGCTTCACCGCCATGCTGGGCAGAAGCATGTTTACATAGCTCCTCTGGAATAAGCCAAATATTCAGGGATTTATCCCCTAATCTTGCTCTAAAGTGCAAGACTCAGCTGTGCCACAGAGGCTGGTGCTGATTTCATTGCCAAATTTGCTTGGCACCAGAAATTAAGTTTCTGTGTCAATTACAGAGACACGCCAAAAACGATTCTCCTGCACAATCACCCATCAGAAATTATGCTTTTGCTTACATTTTGCCCAGTTTCATGTCATTCTGTATGCAACTTCAGCCACAATATTCTAGTGCTTGTGTCTCTGATAGTGTCATGGGCTGTGAATATGATTTTTTTCTTATACCCCTTTTCACATTTTTAACGCAGCATCAATTTTGATGTAAAAAAGAGTGCACAACCTATGCAAATGTATGATTTGATTTGATTCTATTTAGTCTCGGTACAACTGAAAATCGGTGCCTTTTTGTAGTCCCAGACTCTAAACTGCCTTATTCTCTACATTTATTTTGACCCTGCTTAGCTCTTGATATTGTGTTTTGTCCTTCTGGTACCCCTAACCAAGCTAGGAATGTCTCTGATTTTGGTTTTTGCTTTTCCTGAGTTAGTATTTGAACTCAGTAAATTAATCTGGTCTTGAAGTTAGTAGTTTTACTTCTGCTACTTCCTATTTATGCACTAAGTTTTTGTCCTGGCCATTCTATGGTCCAGTAATATGCCATTTTCAGCTCTCCCACTGTGCCTTTTTTAGGTGTTAACTTATTTTTTTGGTGAGGATTCCTGACAGTTTAATGGTAGAAAAGAGTAACACATATTGCATTGACTGACAGAGTAGTGCCCAGTTCCTGGACAGGTGTGTGAATTTTAGTTTTTAAACCTTACAAAAACATTTTTGCTAAATATAGAGGATAAGTAAAGGGAGTAATAAAAATACCATAAAACTGATAGTTCACCTTTAAAGGAAAACTCCAACCAACATAAGCACTATAGTATACTGTAGGACTAAGTTCACTGGCTGAGAGACATCAGCAGGTGTTCTCAACCAATGAGCTGGCTTTGCTCTGCAGGGTTTAGCTCAGGAGAGCTAACAGAAGTTCCTTGCAGAAGTTACCATTTCTCACTTCTGCCAGAGGCAAATGGTTAGCAAATTGTATGACTACTTACATTATTGGGGTAGCAGGGCACTTTAGGCAC
>OW240913.1:228079376-228108751 GCA_933207985.1 Pelobates cultripes
TCGGGTCCCAGGTGTACGGTTCCTAAAATGGCTGCCATATATACACGTCCACTGATAGGAGACGCGGAAGGTATTAAACTGATCAGAACAATACTAAACACACCACAAATAAGGTTTCTCTCCTGTATGGCTCCTCAAATGATGCTTAAGATTAGAAGCGACTGAAAAGCATTTCTCACACTCCGAACAAAAATATATTTTTTTAACATTCTCTCCACTTTGAACGAAATGACGTTTGGGAAGAGATTAACATAATTAAACACAGGCAGTAAAAATACAGTTTTTAGCCATACCCTGTAACTTTAAAACTACACATCCCATCTTCATAATTACATATTTGGAATCAGCACACTTAAAACATAAACATAACCAAAAATCAGCCAAATCCATCCAGGGGTTAAAAAGTTAGCTGGAGGTCCCTTTATGACCGACTGCAAGCACATTTTCCTGCCCAAAACAGTTCCATAGATTTGGGCTGTGAGGTCGGTCTATTTCAGGCTGAAAAAAAGACTAAGTCCCATCGCCGAATGGGACTTAGTCTCTGCAGCTGAAATAATTTCCCATTTACTGAACCAAGTGGGAAATAGCAAGGCAGGCACAAAGGGTTTGCACCAGGTCTGGGGACACAGGGGACACCGTCTTAAAGGGGCCGTGTCCCCAACAAGTCTGGGGACACGGCCTTAAAGGGGCAGTGTCCCAATCTTCCTGATGTCCCAAAAAAGGTGTTTAAAGGGCCAGCACCAGTCACATAAAGAGTCCATAAGCCCCAATATGCCCACCGACAGTCTTAAAGGGCCATACACACCAAATAAAAGTGCATACATTTTCACAATCTCCCAGGGGCCATAGTCATGCGGGAGGAGGCTGGCAAGTAGGCTTCTCCACAACCCAGGGAAGCAGGGCAATTTGCCATTTAAAGGGCCCGTTACAAATAGCAGTTTGTAACAAGGTGTCAATCCATATCTGCCAAGTGACCCGATGTAGGGGGACCAGTCCCTATTCTGCTCTGTGTCAGTGTGTATCAGGGAACCTTAGGACAGGTGTCAATCCATATCTGCCAAGTGACCCGATGTAGGGGGAACAGTCCCTATTCTGCTCTGTGTCAGTGTGTATCAGGGATCCTTAGGACAGGTGTCAATCCATATCTGCCAAGTGACCCTATGTAGGGGGACCAGTCTCTAATTCTGCTCTGTGTCCGTGTGCATCAGGGGCTCTGAGGACAGGTGTCAATCCATATGTCAAGGTGTCAATATGTCATATGTCAGGTGTCAATCCATATTGATTGTGATTTAGGAATGTTAGGTGATTTCTGCCCTTTATGGATTAAAACCAGACTCTGTATCAACTGTGTAATTTTCCATGGGAGTTTTGCCATGGATCCCCCTCCGGCATGCCACAGTCCAGGTGTTAGTCCCCTTGAAACAACTTTTCCATCCCTATTGTGGCCAGAAAGAGTCCCTGTGTGTTTTAAAATTCGCCTCCCCATTGAAGTCAATGGCGTTTCGGGCGGTTCGCCGGTTCGCGAACATTTGCGTTAGTTCGCGTTCGCCGTTCGCGAACCGAAAATTTCGGGTTCGCGACACCACTATTCATCAATGATGTTACTGCTTAAAAGAATATTTATACTTTTATAATACAGACTGCATTGGCTATGAGGCCACTGTGAGCGTAAAAATCTCTGTATATTACCATATGTATTTATGTACTTTTGCAGACTAAGGAAGACAGCCACTGGAGGTGTGCGCTAGCTCTGCAATTATAATATTGTCATATCTACTAAACAGCAATACTATATGTTAGAACTAAAGGGTGACTGCACAGAGTCCACTTCATTGAGATGCAGGTGGGGTGCTACTCTGCCAGGAGATGGAGGTGTTGGCATACCTATTAAACCATTTATCCCCTTTCCTATTTCCTACTTTCTCCACTCACCCTACTCCCGATCCCTTTTCTAAAAGAAGAGAAATCAATTATTGGTTGGGATATGTTATAAACCACCTAATATTGATATTGATGAGTAGGCTTTTAGAGCAAATTAGGACAGCTGCACATGCGAGTAACACAATAATCATTTGAGATAATCAGAGGCATAACTAGAAACCACAGGGCCCTGGTGCGAAAACTGCCCTGGGTCCCCCCCTCTCCATACATCTTCCCTCCCCCCCCCTCTCCATACATTTTTCCTCCCCCCCTCCCCATACAGCTTCACTACCCCCCTCCAATTGTATACTATAATAGATATATACATGGACACATTACACAGACACACAAAATGACACATTTGGATACACAGAAAGACACTAAAACATATACAAACCCTGACACACATACAGATACACACACACACACACACAGATACACATACAGACACACATGCGGATACACATACAGACACATATACAGATATACATACAGACACACATTCGGATACACAGAAACACAATGACAAACATTCAGATACACAGAATGATCCGCATTCAGATATAAACAGTGACACACATACAGATACATAGGAGCACACACTGACACATACAGACACAGATACACATATAGACATATGTAGATACACAGACGCACATGCAGACAGATACACATATAGACATACATGCAGATAAACAGACACTTAATGACAAACATTCAGATACACAGAATGACAAGCATACAGATATAAACTGTACTTACATACGTAGACACATACGTAGATACATAGGGGCACACATGGACACACATGCAAACAGATACACATATAGACATACAGATACCCATACAGACAAACAGATACACAGACAAAGATACACATACAGACACACATGCAGACAAAGATACACATACATACAAAAATATACACATACACACAGATATACAGATACAGACATTCACACATACAGACACACAGATACAGACATTCACACACACACACACACACACACACACAGATATACAGATAGAGACATTCGCAAACACACATACACAGACACACATACAAACATTCACACACACATACAGACATTCACAAAACACACACAAACTGTTAAAATTTTTAGTCACCCTACCTTTATGTGCAAGAGGGTGACGTCCCTGGGGTCCAGTCGCTGCCTAATGGTGATGGGAGTCAGAGCTTCCACTCCCTCCTTACCCTGCATTCTCCTCCTGCGCAGCTCTGCTTTGTGTATGCTTGGAGGAAGTGACGGCTTTCTCCCAGTGGGTGCTCTTACGTCATCAATGGGGCCCAGTCGCACTCTTAAAGTGCCGCAGCGCTGACCGGGCCCCAGGTAATTCATTGCCATCAGGTGGCCCCAAGAACACTAATACACACTTTGTTGCTACCACCAAGACTTTATATCCCTGCATCTTAGATTACTCAACACATAATAGAATTATAGTATCAAAAAGTCACTTTACTGATCAGACATATATAATTAACCCTTTTTGTAACGGGTTTACCTGAGCTTTCCTCAGAAAAGTGAGCTCATAGAGAACAAAGACACAAGCTGATTAAGTAAACATTTAATCTGACAAAAAGATTCACAGTGCTGTGTACAAAAATACAGAAATAAATGACCTACAGAAAGACAGATAAATTGCAAAACAGTCCATAAAATAAAATAGGAGAAAACACAAAAGATCCTTACATATATTTACCGCTTATATATAATTCTTGTTGGAGTTTCCAATGTTAAAGTTCTCCAAGTAGTTGTTAAAAAAAAAATCTCTCACTGGATACTCCAACATCCTCAATATATACCTTTTTAACTAGTTGTTTCTAGGTGGGCAGACCCCTGGGTGGATCAGAAGGAATTGGCCTGGCATTTTATTGCCCACTCCATATTTTCTTAAATTACGTTGTCCTTTGAAAACCCCAAAGTCAGAGCATATGCACCAATACATTTTACAACGCCCTATGTACAGCTCTTGTGATGGCTATCTAGTAGTTTTATGGCTTAGGCCTGGTCAAAGCCTACAATAAATGTTACGCCAACATTTACAAAAATAACTCAAAGCCTACAATAAATGTTATCCCAACGTTTACAAAAACAACTCATAACATATATCAAACTCCAACTCATGCTTTGGCATGACATATAGTGATAATAATAAATCTTACCTTCTGATACACATTGCCTTCCATTTCCATAGTAGCCAGTATTACAGCTACAGCAATATCCAGTTGAAAAATCTCTACACAATGCATAGATGGAGCATTGATTGCGGTTGTTGGCACATGTTTGCTCATTGCCAGTGTTATATCGGAACACTAAAAATAAATAAAATATGGAAATTCAAGCTTAATGTATTTCTGCAATGGTCTAATTCAAATTAGTCAGTTTTTTTATGTAATGTTTGGTATATTCAGCGCTTCCTAAAAAGAAAACCTTGAAGACACATATGATTATGTATAAAAAATTTTAATGGATAAGGACTAAATATATAGCAATAAGAATAAAAAAAATGTCTGATTTAAATATTACTTATGGATACAAGAGATGTCTAGGAGGACCTTTATTTGTGGACAACTAAGGAGAGCTCTTCCATCTTTATTATCTGAATGGACGAATGTAGAAAAGAATACAGGTGCCAAACTACTACATACAAGTTTTCTCTGCTCCATCACATTAGGTTAACTGGAGCTAAACATTTGGGCAAAATAGCCAGGCCTAGGTTTAAACTTGACCTATTCTGGGAGATTGTAATAGACAACAACATTAGTATCAATAAATTAATTGGCTTACTCCATGATGCATCTATGTTCATACCATTGCATAAAAAAAATATATACAGTATCTCACAAAAGTGAGTACACCCCTCACATTTTTTTAAATATTTTTGTAAATATTTTATTATGGCATTTGATTCACGGTTTTACCGTATATACTCGAGTATAAGCAGAGTTTTTCGGCACATTTTTTGTGCTGAAAAACCCCCACTCAGTCTGTATTATGGCAACTTACATTGCCATAATAAAAACCAGGACTGCCGGGCTCATTACAAGCCTGGCGGTCCTGTTGGGGGCTGACAGTGAGCTGTTACTTACCTTCCTGCAGCTCCTGTCAGCTCCCTTCTCCTCCGTTCAGCTCCCCGTTCAGCTCCGTTCTACTCCCAGTGTAAATCTCGCGAGAGACTTACACTGTAAACAGAACAGAGCTGACCGGGGAGCTGCATGGAGGAGAAGGGAGCTGACAGGAGCTGCAGGAAGGTAAGTAACAGCTCACTGTCAGCCCCCACACTGAACTGCCAATGCCACTGGACCACCAGGGATTTAATATTATTTTATTTTAATAATAATAAAATAATATTATTAAAATAATATTATTTTGTTATAATATTATTATTTTAATATTTGCATTATTTTTTTTTAAATGTTTTTTTGTCCCCCCTCCTTGCTTGTTGCCTGGCCAGGGAGGGGGGACAAAAAAACATTTAAAAAAAAATTATGCAAATATTAAAATAATAATAATATAATAATAAAATAATATTATTATTTTAATATTATATTATTTTAATAATATTATGTTATTATATTATTATTATTTTCATATTTGCATAATTTTTTTTTTATTATTTTTTTTTGTCCCCCCACCCTGACCAGGCAACAAGCAGGGAGGGGGGACAAAAAAAAAACATTTAAAAAAAAATAATGCAAATATTAAAATAATAATATTATTAAAATAATATAATATTAAAATAATAATAAAATAATATTGAAATAATATAATATTAAAATAAAAAAATTAAAATAAAAATGCCCTCCCCTCATCCAGTTTACACACACTGCACAAACACACACACTGCATTATATTCACACTGCATTATATACACACACACACAACACACAAACACACACACACTGCATTCATTATATATACACACACAAACACATACTCTGCATTCATTATATACACACACAAACACACACTCTGCATTCATTCTATACACACACTGTAAATAAATATTCAATTAATGTAATTTTATTGGGATCTAATTTTATTTAGAAATTTACCAGTAGCTGCTGCATTTCCCACCCTAGGCTTATACTCGAGTCAATAAGTTTTCCCATTTTTTTGTGGTAAAATTAGGGGCCTCGACTTATATTCAGGTCGGCTTATACTCGAGTATATACGGTATATCAGGTAGACAATGTGTATCCAGTGCTAGCTAAAGACATTGTGCTGCCTGGAGCAGCAACGTCAGTGCTCCGCCTCTCCGACAACATGTGACAGGTACATAATGCGCATGCGCAGCAAGCACCACAAGCGCATTATGTCTCAATGCTTTCCTATGGGGATTTAATAATGATGGATGCTGTTTTTATATGACCTGCATTTATGTTTTGACATTTGGAATTTCTACGTTTATTGATGTTACTGTAGTGTGAGTGTTTGTGCAGAGTAGATTTCATCACTATGTGTATAGAGTATGTTGTATATGTATGGGAGGTACTGTGTGTGTGTAGGGGAGGTAGTGTGTTTTGCTGGAGATGCAGTGTTTATGTAATGAATATACTGTGTGTGCTGATGAAGTAGTGTGTGTTTTGGATGTATAATGAGATAGGGTATGCAGTGTGTGTGTGAAGGGAATGTATTGTGTGTATGTGCTGGTGATGCAGTATTGATGTGAGTGCTTTTAGATGCAGCATGTATGCTAGGGATGTAGTTTGTATGTGTGTTTGTGCTGGAGTATTTGTGCATGAGTGCAGTGTGTGTCTGTGTGTCCAGGGAGTGATATGTGTGTTTGTGTGTGTGCTGGGAATGCAGTGTATGTCTGTGTGTGTGCTGGGAGTGATATGTATGTTTGTGTGTGCTGGGGATGCACTGTGAGTCTGTGTGTGCTGGAGAACCAGTGTGTTTGTATGTGCTGGGGGTGAAATGTGTCTATGGGTGATGGTGGTGAAGTGTGTATCTGTGTGTGTGTGTGCTGGGGTGAAGTGTGGGGTCTACGAGTGTGCTGGGGATGTATTGTGCCTGTACTGGTGATGCAGTGTATCTCTGTGCTGGGGATGGAGTGTGTCTGTGTGCTGGGGATATAGTATGTGTCTGTGTGCTTGCTGGAGATGCAGTGTGTGTGTGTCCGTGTGTGCAGGGGATGCAGTGTGTGTGTGCAGGGGATGCAGTGTGTGTGCTGGGAATTTAATGTGTGTGTGTGTGCTGGGGATGTAATGTGTGTCTGTGTGCTGGGGATGCAGTGTGTGTCTGTGTGTGTGCTGGGGATGCAGTGTGTGTCTGTGTGTGTGCTGGGGATGAAGTGTGTGTGTGTCCGTGTGTGTTCTGGTGATGCAGTGTGTCTGTGTGCTGGGGATGCAGTGTGTCTGTGTGCTGGGGATGCCGTGTGTGTCTGTGTGCTTGCTGGAGATGCAGTTAGTCTGTGTGCTGGGGATGCAATGTGTTTGTGTGGTTGCTGGTGATGCACTATGTGTCTGTGTCCTTGGATATAGTGTGTGTATATGTGCTGGGTTTGCAGTGTGCGTGTGCTGGTGGCGCAGTGTGTATATGTGTGTGTGCTGGGATGCATTGTGTGTGTGCGCTGGGAATGTATAGTGTGTATGTGTGTGTACTGGGGATACATTTTGTCTGTGTCTGTGCCTGTGCTAGGGGTGCAGTGAGTGTGCCTGTGTACTGGGGGTGCAGTGTGTGTTCTGGGGGGTGCAGTGCCACAAATGGCACTTACCTTTGTTGTATCCCCAGTGGTGTGGCTTTTGACTGGAGTGGAGTCTAAACTGACTCCTAGACCCCTGTGCTGCTCCTGTCTGCCTACTTCATCAGGGGACTTTGTGTGCTACCGCCGCTGCAGCACCCAGATAATCAGACATTGAGGGTCCGGTGCCCACCTACAGCACTGCCGCAATGTATGCAGTACAGTAATTCACTGAAGTTCCAGCACGCGCGCCCAGTAATCAGAGAGTGCAGGAATCTTTAGTGGGAAATGTTTCTATAACCCCCAGGAAACCCCAGGTCAGCCTCCCTCTCCCAGACATCCCTATTATGTTCCAACTTTGTGCGGCATGACAGCCCGCCCCGGGGGAGGGAAAAGTTTTCCCAAACTGCAGCTAAATTATGACAGGGGCGACAAAAATGCCGCCCCTGTCAAGGTGCCGCCTGCAGCCATTGCTCCATCCGGTCCTATGCATGGTCCAGGCCCTGGGTGTATCAACGCATAACAGAATATATTCATAAATTACACTGCCATATTTTTATAATGTTAAAAAGACAGAATAGTTCAGGCTAGTTGTTCAGGGTTTAGTTACTATGTTATAAACATGCTAAAGACTAGGTTTATCCAGCTTGATATTCTAAATATATTAATATAGGCTTAACATGCCAGTGACAGGATATCACCGTCTAGATAGTTATGCAAAGATTAGCACAGGTAAACCAGGTAGATTGGTGTTGCTAGAGATACTACCTAGGTGATGTTACTGTTAGTCAATTTAGCAGGTAGAGCAAGGAGAGTCAAAAGCAATACAAAATAAATATACTTGTCTGAACTGAGGTTTAAGATTATAGCAGGTTGTTCTACAAGTTAAGAGCTCTCTATGCATGCTTACAGTATTAAGCTGATAGGTTAGTGGTGAATCTTAGAGAGGGCAAGTTTAAACCACTGGGGCCATTTTGGTATGTCACCTCGAGGCTAGCATACATGCATTAATGGCTGTATTAATGAGCTTAACCGGGGGGTGGTACAGTGGCAGAGTGGTGACACTGTGATATCGAAATAAAATAAGATAATAGGGCAACAGGCCTAAATAAAACATAACATTTGTATCTGATCGTATTCGCAGCTGTCGCTGGGTCTCAGCTGTTTGGTGCGACATCCTTCTGAGTAAGCTTGGCTTTCAGCCAATTCCCTGGAGTGGTAGTCCCTTCAGACCCTTAGAAAGTCCATATCTTTTCATGTGACAACACTGAAGAGATGACACTCTGCTACAATGTAAAGTAGTTAGTGTACAGCCTGTATAACAGTGTAAATTTGCTGTCCCTTCAAAATAACTCAACACACAGCCATTAAGGTCTAAACCATTGGCAACAAATGTTAGTACACCCCTGAGTGGAAATGTCCAAATTGGGCCCAAAGTGTCAATATTTTGTGTGTTCACCATTATTTTCCAGCACTGCCTTAACTCTCATGGACATGGAGTCCACCAGAGCTTCACAGGTTGCCACTGGAGTCCTCTCCCACTCCTCCATGATGACATCACGGAGCTGGTGGATGTTAGAGACCTTGCACTCCCCCACCTTCCATTTGAGGATGCCCCACAGATGCTCAATAGCGTTTAGGTATGGAGACATGCTTGGCCAGTCCATCACCTTTACCTTCAGCTTCTTTAGCAAGGCAGTGGTCATCTTGGAGGTGTGTTTGGGGTCGTTATCATGTTTGAATACTGCCCTGCGGCCCAGTCTCCAAAAGTAGGGGATCATGCTCTGCTTCAGTATGTCACAGTACATGTTGGCATTCATGGTTCCCTCAAAGAACTGTAGCTCCCCAGTGCTGGCAGCACTCATGCAGGCCCAGACTGTGACACTCCCACCACCATGCTTGACTGTAGGCAAGACACCCTTGTCTTTGTACTCCTCACCTGGTTGCCGCCACACACTCTTGACACCATCTGAACCAAATAAGTTAATCTTGGTCTCATCGGACCACAGGACATGGTTTCAGTAATCCATGTCCTTAGTCTGCTTGTCTTCAGCAAACTGTTTGCGGGCTTTCTTATGCATCATCTTTAGAAGAGGCTTCCTTCTGGGACGACAGCCATGCAGACCAGTTTGAAGCAGTGTGCGGCGTATGGTCTGAGCACTGACAGGCTGATTCCCCCACCCCTTCAACCTCTGCAGCAATGCTGGCAGCACTGATACGTCTATTTCCCAAAGACAACCTCTACATATGATGTCGAGCACGTGCACTCAACTTCTTTGGTCGACCATGACGAGGCCTGTTCTGAGTGCAACCTGTCCTGTGAAACCGCTGTATGGTCTTGCCCACCATGCTGCAGCTCAGTTTCAGGGTCTTGTCAATCTTCTTATAGCCTTTTCAGATCCTCAGAGTTCTTTGCCATGAGGTGCCATGTTGAACTTCCAGTGACCAGTATGAGAGAGTGTGAGAGTGATGACACCAATTTTAACATTCCTGCTACCCATTCACACCAGAGACCTTGTAACACTAAAAAGTCACATGACACCGGGGAGGGAAAATGGCTAATTGGGCCCGATTGGGCCACTCACTTTTGTTGCCAATGGTTTAGACATTAATGGCTGTGTGTTGAGTTATTTTGAGGGGACAGCAAATTTACACTGTTATACAGGCTGTACACTTACTACTTTACATTGCAGCAGAGCAGGGGCGTACCTAGAGAATTTGGCACCCTGGGAGGATCCTGTGCTCACACCCCAACCCCCCTTTGCCTCAAAAAACTAAACAAAACAGATACAGATTTTTAAATGTTTTCTTTTTTTTATGTATTGAACAAATTTGGAAACTGTGCAAAACCGCTGTCAGCCCCATTCTATAAAACCTTTGTCCTGCCCCGCCCCCTCCTACAAAACCCCTGTCTCGCGCCTTCTACAAATCCTGCACTGCCCCCTATCTACAAAACTCCTGCAACCCCCTTCCACAAATCCGTTGCTCAGCCCCCCTTATAAAGACTCCTGTCCCAATACAAAACCACTTCCCCCTTCTACAAAATTCCTGCAGCCCCACACACACATTTACAGGCAGACAGTCACACACACAGTTAAAGGCATACAGTCAAACACAGTTACAGGTAGACAGTCCCATATACAGTCCCAGACAGTCATGCACACAGTTACAGGTAGACAGACACATATACATTCCCTCACACACACGGTCACAGGCAGACAGTCACACACACACACAGTTGAAGGCAGCAGCAGACAGTCACACACACAGTTACAGGCAACATCAAACAGTCACAGGCAGACAGTCACATAGTCACACACACAGTTATAGGCAGACGGTTACACACAGTCAGTTACAGGTAGTCACACACAGTCATAGCCAGACAGTCACGCACATAGTTACAGGCAGACAGTCACATATAAAGTCACTCACACACACATACACACACAGACAAAGGCAGAGAGCAGTTACAGTCACACACCCAGTTACAGGCAACATCACACAGTCACAGGCAGACAGGTACACACAGTCACAGGCAGTCACACACACACACACATAGTTACAGGCAGATACACACACAGTTACAGGCAGACACACACACATACAGTTACAGGCAGACAGTCGCACACACACAGTTACAAGCATGCAGTCACACACACAAATACACACAGTTGCAGGCAGACAGTTTTACACACACACACACACACACACACACACATATTTACCCGCAGACAGTTACACACACAGTTACAGGCAGACAGTTTTACACACACTGTTTTTTGTTAATTTGTAAATATTTTATATCTTATCATGTGTCAACACTAAAAAAATGACACTCTGCTGCAGTGGCGTACTAAGGGGGGGGGGGGCGACTGAGGGGGCGGACCGCCCCGGGTGCCACCAGTTAGGGGGTGCTGTGATCCTGGTCTGGGGGCTGGAGGGGGCAGTGTGAGCTGTATGGCTGCACAGTGCCCCATGGTAGTTAGGGTGCTGGGCGGCCAGAACAGCTCACACACGCAAAGACCAGCTGAACTGGCCGCTCAGAAGGAAAGTGGGGGCGGAGCTAAGCAAGATCGGGGGTGGAGCCAAGTCAGCAGTGCGGGTGGGGCTTAATGTGTGTGTGTGTGTGTAAAACTGTCTGCCTGTAACTGTGTGTGTAACTGTCTGCCGGTAAATGTGTGTGTGTGTGTGTAAAACTGTGTCACGGTATGTATCTGTGTGTCTCTGTGTGTATGGTATCTGCATGTGTGTAAATGTAGCTGTATGTCAGTGTATGTATCTGCATGTCAGCGTATCTGAATGTCTGTGTGTACGTGTATGTGTCAGTGTGTCTGTATGTATCTGTGTGTCAGTGTGTTTTTGTATGTCTATATCTGCATGTGTGTATCTGTATTGTCTGTGTGTCAGGGTATGTATCTGTGTGTCAGTGTATGTGTCTGTGTGTCAGTGTATCTGTGTCTGTATGTGTGTCAGGGTGTGTATCTGTGTATCTGTATGTGTGTCAGGGTATGTATCTGTATGTCAGTGTATGTATCTGTATGTCTGTGTGTATGTGTATCTGTGTGTCTGTATGTGTGTCACTGTATGTATCTGTATGTGTGATAGGGTATGTTGCCTTAAGTGTGTCAGTGTATGTATCTATGTGTCTGTGTATCAGCATGTGTGTCTGTATATGTATCTGTGTGTCAGCATGTGTATCTGTGTTTCAGTGAGTCTGTGTCTCAGGGTGTTTCCAACTGTGTGTCACGGTATGTATTTGTATGTGTGTCAGGGTATATATCTGAATCTGTGTGTCACTGTCTGCATCTGTGTGTCAGTGTTGGTATCTGTGTTTGTATGTGTGTATCTGTATATCTGCATACGTGTCAGTGTATGTATCTTTGTGTCATGTGTACCTGATTGTGTGTCACACACACACTGCACCACCCCCACACACAATGTACCCCTCACACAACCTGCCCCCACACACACATACTGTACCTATCATACAACCTGCCCCACCACACCCTACACAAACACTGTACCCCTCACACACACACCACCCCTGACACAGTGCAGCCTTCACACATACACTGCACCCTTCACATGCACACTGCACACCCTCCCCCACACACACACACTGCACCCCTCACACACTCCACCACTCACACACACATATTGCACCACTCACACACACTACTGCCACTATCCCGGCAGATCCCAGGTAAGTTATTAAACTGTTTTTAAACAGTTTGACTACTTACTCTGGGAGGGCACTACAGCACTACAAACTGCTGTAGTGGTTATTGTGCCTGCATTGTTTCTTTAAATAATCTACCAGTGCCCCTCCCAAGATTAGGTTCTGGATCTGCGCTTGAAAAGCAATCATTTCTGCCGAACAGAGGCCCAGTATATGTCGCTGCACTGTACATATATACAACCTAGAAATTTTTTTAGAAACATTTAATTAATTTTATATAAAATGAATGTGAAAATGCCCCTTCCTCGCCCCTCCCCCTCCCCCCAGTTTGCACATTTACACACACACTGCATACACTAATACAACACACACACTGCATACACTAATACAACACACACAGCATACACTAATACAGCATACACTCTGCATACACCAATACAACACACATACTGCATACACCAATACAACACACACGCTGCATACACTAATACAACACACACTCTGCATACACTAATGCAACACACTGCATGCACTAATACAACACAATGCATACACTAATACAACACAATGCATACACTAATACAACACATACTCTGCATACACCCATACAACACTGCATACATTAATACAACACACAATGCATACACTAACACAACACACACTCTGCATACACTAGTACAACACACACTCTGCATACACTAGTACAACACACACTCTCTGCATTCACTACACTGACACACTCTCTGCATTCACTACACTGACACACACTCTGCATTCACTACATTAACACACACTCTGCATTCACTACACACTAACACACACTTCATCCACTACACTGACACACTCACTGCATCCACTACACTGACACACTCACTGCATCCACTACACTGACACACACTCTGCATTCACTACACATTAACACACTCTGCATCCGCTACACACTAACACACTCTCTGCATTCACTGCACATTAACACACACTCTGCATTCACTGCACATTAACACACACTCTGCATTCACTGCACTAACACACACTACATTCATTACATTGAAACACTGCATTTATTACACACTAACACACTCTGCATTCACTAAGCTATGCACACACACTGCATTCACTATACTGACACACACTCTGCATTTACTATAAACTGACATACACCCTGCATTCACTACACATTTACACACACTATGCATTCACTACACACTAACACACTCTGCATTCACTGCACTAACACACACACTACATTCATTACATTGACACACTCTGCATTTATTACACACTAACACACACTCTGCTTTCACTAAGCTATGCACACACTCTGCATTCACTATACTGACACACACTCTGCATTTACTATAAACTGACACACACTCTGCATTCACTACACTAACATTCACTCTGCATTAACTTTACACACAGCATCCACTACACAAACATTCTGTTTTCACAGTACACACACTACATCCACCACAAACTGAAACACGCTGCATTCACAATACACAGACACTGCGTCTAATACACACACTACATCCACTACAGACACTGCATCCACTAAACACATTTCATCTAGTACACACAAACACTACATCCACTACACAAACACTCACTACATCAATGTACACACACTACATCCACTACTCAAACACACTCTGCGTTCACTATACACACTGCATCCGCTACACAAACACACACTCTGCATTCACTGCACAAACAGTATCTAATACACACAAACACTACATCCATTACACACATTCTAATTCACTTCCACTATACACACCACATGCAGTCCTGCATCATTGTCAGCGGAGGGAGGGGGTCCCAGACCTTGTGCTTTGTCAGGGGCCCCAAAATTTCTGATGGCGGCCCTGTCTGTATGCTTCCATGATACTTTAAAGTATGCAAGCAATTATCAGGCTGTGTGTTTTAAGACACGTTGTGAATTTCATTTTTACCCAATGAGATTTTCCCCCTCTCCTCTAAATTCAGTAATTGGTGTACGAATGCATGTGAAAGTCTGAACACTTCCCTCCCCGCAAAGTGTTACCAAAGCCATCTATTTTATATAAAGTGGCTTAGGATTGTTTGGGGTTCAAATTAAAGGGACACAAAAACACTACAGCTATGTAAAAGCTGTCGCTACAGGCAGACAAAAAAAGCATGTCAATGGAGCTATGAAGTGTGCATCATTAATACTGTATATTATTTTAGTATTTAGTTACTGCATCTTTAATGTGCTGGGCATGGAGTATGAGGAGTCAAACAGCCAACAGTAGCATTAGCAATGATGGCTCTATGAATATATTTACAGAGAGCCCCACATCAACTGCATTATGAAAATCTACCTAGGACGTACAAGGAATATTATTTTGTGAAGGTTTAACAAAATCAATCTAAAGTATTAAAACCAACATAAGTTAAGCTTCAAATATCAGAAGGTTGACCCATTTCTAAGTCCTATGTTAAATCTAACGAATCAGTATTGTAGCGGAATGGACCTTGCTACAGTACCCTTATGCCTGCTCTGGGCTGTCTGTGCCAGATTCCCCCTCCCCGTTGTCTCCTATGTCCGGGGCTTACAGTCCATGTGTGAGGCATATTCCCCTCTTATTGAAAACCCCTGTTTTCCCCTGTTTTGCCTGGCCGTTCGTTCAATTCCGTTCCCTTAAGTTGTTCCCAAGGTTCTGGTAGACAACCGAACTAACTACTGAACGGCAGGCCGCCCAGATGTGGAGTGTGCAGCTCATTAACACCAATAACACCATTCACACCTTCACAAACCGCAATCACATGAACATTTCAAGCTGTCAGCTGGGTGGTCGCCGTTCCTATGTGCAAACACGGGGCGTTCGCCATCTTGGAACACGAACAGAGACCTCTGTGTTTGGTCGTCGAGTGCATGGAACTAATATCCGCCACTCGTCGGCGCAAACACTGCTGGGACTTCCACCTCCTGTTACCTTTGTGGAAAATCATACGAACCGAGCGGCATTCAGGGGGAGCAACCTCCCGAACTAGTTGCTATGCTATTTTATATGTATTTTGTACTCCCAAAAGAGACCGACCGCACGGCCTATTTTCATGGAACTGTTTTGGGCAGGTGCCTTGTGTGCGGTTGGTCCAAACTATACCCCGGTGGCGTTTCGGCTATGTTTGTGGGATTTGAGCGCTTTTCAGGTATCTTGGATGCTCAGACCCAAGGTATCTGGGGATATAGTACTTGAAGGGGTACCTCATGGGAAAATGCATATTTTGGGGTGTTAAGATTTTACATGTCCTGGATCTGAGCGGTAATGTAATTATATTGTGTACTTTGCTTCAGTCTACTCTCAGGTCCAGTGGAGAATGCCCCTGGAATATGTATCTGGAAATCCCTTGGGGATTCTCATAAAAGGCCAGCTGTTGCTCCATTAAAGTCAGTTATACCCCCAAAGCTGAGTGTCGTCCAGTTGCTGGGGAAGTGTTGGGAGAATCTTGGATTACTTTGCATGTTTTGGCTGTTCCCTTGGAGCAATTTACTTGTTCCTGAGTACATCTTGGAGTAACCAGCAGAGGAGAGTCGCTGCTATGACTAAGGCTCCGCTACAATCATATTTGTTTTATGTAATTACTGCAAATATCTAGTGGTACAATAGGTTCATAAACAGGACTATACATTGGATACAAGGTTACATATTTAAACTGGAAGAAGGGTTTTTTACAGTAATAACTATAAGGATATGGAGTTTTCTGCATGGAGAGGTGGCTTTATCAGAGTCTGTACAGATGTTTAAACAGCAATTGGATAAATATTTGCAAAAACAAAATATTCAGGGATATAATTTTTAATTAGTGGGGTAATAGCTTTTCGGTCCAAGGAGATATCTGACTTCCTTTCTGGGGTCAAGAAGGAATGTTTTCCTTGTTTGTTGCAAAATTGGGAGAACTTCAAACTGGGTTTATTGCCTTCTTTTTGAATCAACAGCAAAGATAAATGTGAGACAGGTTGATCTTGATGGAAGGATGTCTCTTTTAAGCTATGTAACGATGTAAGTAAAATTTGACTCCGCACTAAATACAAACTACTTGAAACTCCTCTGTAGTGAAATCTGGATTAGCCCTTGCTTTCATTTTTTTCTTATCCTATGTAATTGTGTTCTGCTGAAACATATATTTGTCTATGGTTTCTGAGTGTGAAAGTGCAGTGAGTACCTTTGGAAATAAAGTCGCTGAGTGGAGGCAATGCATGTTGAAGCACTAAAAACTCACGTCTGATCTCAAATGCTAGGTGGAGGCTGTTGAATATCCTGACACTAGTTGATTATCCTGACACTAGACCACAACAAAGTGATGCAATATCAGGGTTACATTTGTATTTTCAGTTTGCCTTTTAATTCGTATTTTTTTTGTTCAAAACACAGTGAACTACTTAAATGAGCATTCTAAGCACCACAAATCAATACAGTGCACTAGTTATGGTGCCAGGAGTGTCCTGATGTCTCCCCAATTTAGACAGTCAAACTGTTTGCTAACTGTATGACTTCTTACCTGCGATCTGCCGGGCCCAAATTACTGCTTCTCTAAGAGCCAGAACCTCTCAGCGGTTATAAAATATGCACATAATTGACTTTAACCAGCACAGAACTAGTTGCAGCAGCAACTCTGTATATGCAGTGTTTCATAGCAAAATATCTGGAATACAGACTCCAAGCACCATGATCACTTGCAAGCACTGAAATGGTCATAGTACCTGCAGTAACCCTTTAAGAGGAGCTATCTTAGTTTTAAACACTATAGTCACCTGAACAACTGTAGCTTAATGAAGCAGTTTTGGTGTATAGAACATGCCCCTGCAGCCTCACTGCTCAATCCTCTGCCATTTTGGAGTTAAATCCCTTTGTTTATGAACCCTAGTCACACCTCACTGCATGTGACTTGCACAGCCTTCCATAAACACTTCCTGTAAAGAGAGCCCTATTTAGGCTTTCTTTATTGCAAGTTCTGTTTAATTAAGATTTTCTTATTCCGTGCTATGTTAATAGCTTGCTAGACCCTGCAAGAGACTCCTGTGTGTGATTAAAGTTCAATTTAGAGATTGAGATACAATTATTTAAGGTAAATTACATCTGTTTGAAAGTGAAACCAGTTTTATTTTTCATGCAGGCTCTGTCAATCATAGCCAGGGGAGGTGTGGCTAGGGCTGCATAAACAGAACCAAAGTGATTTTACTCCTAAATGACAGTGAATTGAGCAGTGAAAATGCAGGGGAATGATCTATATACGAAAACTGCTTTATTTAGCTAAAGTAATTTAGGTGACTATAGTGTTCCTTTAACCTATTGACTTGCTTTGGATGTCCTTTTTTTTGTTTGTTTGTTTGTTTGTTTTTGTTTTTTCCCAAATGCAAGTAACATATTATGATAGAAACCCCTTAACACATAATCGCTAACAGAGCATGCTTGTGTTTTTATTTAATTTCTTACTTGGTTTCTGTAGTTTGTCACAGTATGTTTTGTATTGTTTAAACAATTATTTAACATTTAATCACATTTTATTGCCAATTACACAAACAATTTAACATTTAATCACTAATTTCATGTAAACGTAGAGTAAAAAATTATGTAATCTTTTCTTCTGACATCAAACAACTAAAACATAAACTTACCGATTCCAGTGTCACCAATGTTTTCATCTACATGCACTACCTCTCGATTGGCATCAGGTATTTCATATCTGAAGGTGTCTAAGTCCACATCCAATTGTTCATGTGGATAGACCTCATCAGGAGTCACAGTAATAGGCACATTTTCAGGAATCGAATAAGGGAAATAACCGTCCTCAGGCTGCAAAGGGACTTGGGGATTTTCCGCTTCAGAAGGGTCAATAGGAGCTGCTATATCAGGAGCCACAAGATAAGGACTACCTATTTCGTAGACCCAAACTCCTTGCATCCCTGAATTGCTATCCCTGAACAGGTAGAAAACAATGTGAGATATATATTTACAATGTGTTATAAAAAATCCTAACGTTTTAAACTGTTGCCTGATAGTTGTTAAAGGACTACAAACCCTATATTATGTGCTAGCAAATAATTATGGGCTGCAGCTGCTTGTCACCCTTGATTTAGGGATATGACAGGCAATGTAATTGCTAATCTTAGTAAAGTGGTTATAGTGTCTGGAGTAGCTTGGGACTGTCCTTTTGTTCAGTATTAAAAACATTTTGAATGGTTTCACGCTAAACAAGAGTCACCTGCAGCCTGCCTCTCTCTCTGTGCTGCTTGGACTAATGAGGAAGCAATAGCGTAAGCAGCAATGGCTAGCAGTAAGTGGCTGAGAGTGTCAGCTGACTGCTCTCAGCCTATCACAGAGGTCCAACGCTGCTATGAATTGGTATGTACAATAGTTTTGAATGTGTCAAGACAAAGGAGGTTTAATCATGCTGTCCAGCTTTTCTGAGCATTGCCCTGTTTTCCAAAGCACACAATCAAACCTGCACATGTGCAAAGTAAACAGAGTGTGAACCTTCTGTTTAAGCTGTATAATAACTGCTAAACATATATAAGGCTAATTGTTTAAATTGAGATATAAGTATATAAATGTAAGTGCAGCCTTGATTGGGCACGAAAACACTACAGCTCCTTGTGACAGATATGGAATCCATAGTCTGCCCCTCTACACATGGACAATGCAGAAATGTTTCCATGCTTTGACAACTCAACTATCCAACCTTAGATGGCAGGCATGATAGGCATTAGGCAATGATGGTCTGAAAGAGCTAGAAGCTTTGTCAGTCTATGTCAGCCATTCAAAGATGGCCAGATTTGTACCCATAATGCAGAAGGTTAATCTAAGCAATTATCTGTGCAGTTACAGATAAAGTAGGCTTTGTGTGCTGGGTTTAAAACAGGTTTAAAACTGATAGAAATCATGCACTAATGGATTCATAATACTAAACTAACTATAATAAGCTGTAATAGTTCTGGTGCTTAGAGTGCCCCTTTAAAGCAGTTTAACTATTCCAAAATATATAAGATATTTACATTGGGATTTAGTAAATAAATTGTTTAATTTTTTGTATCTTAGAATAAAAATGCCTTGGCATAGACAGGACATGAAGATTAGAACTGCCTGCATGAGACAGATGACACATGACAGTTCAGGAAGAATATACTTTAGCCACTATTTAGCGACTGGTTTCCAGTAATGACGGCTGGTACTGCCAGTCACTTGAAATTTGCCTCTCATCAATAATCTCTAAAAGTGGGATCGGTGATAAGTAACAACAAGATTGCAAACAAGCCCTTAGCTATTTATAACAAAATTGACTAATGCAATTCCTATGTAATAGCTTAAGTGATTTACCAACAAAGAAAAGACACAAAGGGAACATATCAACAAAAAGAGAGTGGGACATACCTGGGTAACCTTTCCACAGTTGCTTTATCATTTGCAAATTCATTGTATGGCCTCTTACTAAACCAGAGAAAAAATGGTTGCACAGCTTTGCTAAAGGCAACTCTGGCTGAGATTTCTATGTCATAAGACTTTTTGGATTGTGTTCCAAAGAAGCTCAATCCATCCTCTGGATACAGGAAAATAGCATAGGACTTGGAATCATCAGAGGCTAGGACAGCCTGAAACGTATTTTTCTGAGAAACAGAAGATAACAAACAGTTATGAGTAAGAATCATATTTGAATCGAACTATACATCCCCTAAACTCTTGCTGGAATAGGAGTCACAAATGAGTTTAGAAGGACTCTTAAGCCATTATTTCCTTACAGTGCTAAAAGAATATGCATTTAACTGCCAATAAAAATAAATTTGGCATTGCATTAATTATTCTGATATTTTTGTAGAACACAGTGTTTTTGTATAATTGTGCATCTGTGTGAGTTAATGTCTGTATTAGTTTGTATATCTGTGTCTTAGCATCTCTTTAATTCTGTTGTTCATTAAACAAGTATTCCAGTATGTGTCTGTGCAAGTATATAGGTTTGTCAGTATGTATGTGTCTGTGTGTGATCACAGAAGGGGGCATGAAAACATTGACAAACCCAAGGAGAAAGAGCCAACGCCAAGAAGAATATGCCAGAAAATTAGGGCATTGAAAAAGTGCTGTGAAAGGAGAGAAACATGAAAGAGCACTTTGGTAGACCAAGTTCATGGGGCGTGAAACAAATAAACTGGGTGTCCACAGTGTTGTAGAAAGTAGTTGCCTTTAGATTTAGTGGCAAGTCATCAGAGCTGGATTACCCCATAGGGGGCCTAAACAACAGCCTTGGCCCAGTCTCAGACAGAAGCCAGTGGGGCCCTGTATGAGTCAGGAGCCATAGGTCAGTCTGTAACAAGGTTCACCTTGAGCTAGAAAGGAGAGCAAAATATCTCCCCACTCAGCCCTATGTGACCTCACCTTGTTGAGAGAAGTTCTATCAAAGTTCCCTCACAGTCCCCCAACACTTCTCAATGTCTCAGAGCACTGCAACCAGCATTGACTCAGCCCCAGAGAAACATGGGAGCTCTTAAAGTGATTGGATTATAGTAATGTGGTAAATCTGTTATGCACAAGCAATTTGAAATGTTTAGTTAAGAAAGGTAAAAAAGGCAGATTGGACAACATTTGCATAGGGAGTTTTCACCAAGTCTAGGTTTTTTGAGCTAGACATGATCACTGCATGTTTATAATTGATTGAAAATTAGCATAACACAAAAAAGTAAGGAGAGCGAATATAATATAATGGGCGCAGGGACAGATTTCTTATTAGGCAGGTTCCTGTCCACTGGGGGCACCTTTTTGGGCACTTCCAACGTGCTTTTTTGAGCTTAAAAATGCTGGTGTGGAAAGATAAGTACCAGGAGCCTTGGTCAGTGTTCTCTGTAGTCCAGTCAGCATTTGTAGCACACTTACTAGAACAGTTTTTGACAGTGTAAAACTCAGTGCTATCTAGCTCTTCCAGAGTCTGGACAGGAAGTAGAAGGGATCACTTCCGATTTGCCCACTAACAGCCTCTCACGCAGGAATTGCTTTGCAGGAGGAGCAGTGGAAGCTCTCAGTAAAACACACTGTCTAACCACTCCTGCACACACACTGTCTAACCACGTCTCTTTTCATATCTAATATTATCAATCATAGGATTATAGGACTGGTCTTCAGAAGACACAGAAGGTTGAATACATTGTAAATACCCTTCAAATTCCAACACTCAAAGCCTAATCCTGGAAAATCCTCTTAAAAACTAAATACATGTCACAATATGTGTAAATGTACACAAACACACAGACCCTAATTTTCAGCAGAATGTACTTGTGACGAAGTGCCCTTCGCCACTTGTGCCTGTAGGGGACTACTGGCTAGCCTCCTGCCTTCCGACTATGGCCCCTGTGCTGATTGCTGTATTTTACCCAGCAGAAAGGTTTATTTGTGTATTTCTGCCGGGCCGTTCATGCTTTCAGTATGTGAGTAGTGCTACCCCAGATAGCTATGCCATGGAGCCTATTCGTGTAACGAACGACTATGGAAAAGACTTTGGCTCCATGGCAATTGAACTGTATGTATGTGATCTGAGCGCCATTCAGTAATAATGTGCGCTCAGATCTAAGCTATCTGGAGATATGTTGCATGTATAGGTTTTATGTAGTAACTGTAACATTGTGTAGTTTTATGTCTTTTCGTAACCATGTGGTTAATGGAGTCTTGCCTCTGTCCTGGGAGATAATTTGATTACTTCCCAATTATCTCCAGGATAGAGAGGAGGGATTGTGATGTCACTGTGGGAGTGCTTTGTTTGTATTGTCTGTGATTGGTTGTTCCATCAGGTCCCCTAGGGGAGTGTCCACCTGGTGGACACTTGCATAAATACCAGGCAGGTAGCCCTCAAGAAACCAGACCTACTTGAAGCCTTGGCTCATGCTTGGGGAAGGGATACCTACACTCTGGGGATTGCTATAATCACTTACTCCCCAGAGTAAGCTCTTGTAAGAGCTTGATTTGTTCCTGATATGCTCTCTGGATTTAGGAGAGGTTCACCCTCTGGGAGCTGGATCCTGGTCGTGGATCCAGGGTGGGTGAGAGACGGCGAGACCCCGGCGCAGCTGCATCGCTGGAAGTGGGGTCCGCAGTGCTGATGGTGTCGGCTGGAGTGCTTGGAGTCCTTGACAAGCGCTAGGAGCATCGATTGGTGCAGGTACTCGGTCGGAATGCCCGCGTTCTGTCACATTTGGTGGCAGCGGTGGGATGGCATCCTAGTGAGAGGACCAGCAGCTCGGAGTCCTCGGCAAGCGCTAGGAACATCGATTGGCAGAGGTACTCGGTCGGCCGTCACAGTACCAATATCCATATTACCGGACCTTACAGTAACACGGCTTAACGTATGAATGGTCAGAGAGATAGCCAACGTTAAGGAGAAATTACAGTACATTTTAGACAAGCCAAATATCAGGAATAAATAATACCCAAACAAAGTTTCACCGGATCTTAGCACAGCCCCCATCTGGTGAACGGTTCAAGGTATCTCCCGGTCAAGAGCTTGATGTGCATAAGTAAAGAATGCACAAAGAATGCACAAACAACTTATACCATTAATGGAAGCAAATTAGGGATAACAAATAATAATATAATTTTGCCTCTTTCTAAATCACTGGTAAGATCACATATTGAATATGCTGTGCAATTTTGGGCACCTGTTCTAAAGAAGGATATTATGGCACTAGAAAGAGAGTAGAGGCTGGCTACAAAATTAATAAAAGTAATGAAACATTTTAGCTATAAGGAAAAGGTTAACAAATTTAAACCTCTTTAGTTTAGAAAAACGTCACCTCAGGGGGGATATGATAACATTATACAAATATATCCGGGGCTAATGCAAACCATTGTGTGGAAATCTATTTACAATCAGGACTTTACATAGGACACAAGGTCATGTGCTTAGACTGGAAGAAAGAAGATTTTGTCTAAGGCAAAGAAAAGTGTTTTTTTTTTACCGTGAGAACAATAAGGATATGGAATTCTCGGCCTGAAGAAGTGGTTTTGTCAGAGTCCATGCAGATGTTTAAACAGCAACTAGATGCATACTTGCAAAAACAGAATATTCAATTATATAATTTTTCAACTGTAGGGTAATAGCTTTTTGATCCAATGATAAATCTGACTGCCATTCTGGGGTCAATAGGGATTTTTTTCCTAGTTTGTTGCAAAATTGGAAGTTCTTCAAACTGGGCTTTTTTTTGCCTTCTTTTGGATCAACAGCAAAAAACAAATGTGAGGAAGGCTGAACTTGATGGAAGGAGACATGTCTCTTTTCAGCCTATGCAACTATGTGATCTATAGCTAGCACTCAACATACACACACATTACACACCACATGCACACAAACACATTACATACAGCTAGCACATCCGCACACATTACAAATAGCCAGCAGACACCGCACACATATTACACACAGCCAGCACACACCACAAACACAACTTACAGTTAGCACACCACACACACACACAGTACATACAGCCTGCACACACACAACATTTGGACTGACTGGAATGACAGAGAATGTATGTCGTGTGGGATGACATCCAGCCTTAATGTGTAAATTAATCTGTATGTATAGTGTGAGAGTGACTGCCTGCATATCTGTAAAAATGTATTATAACCTTCTGTGCAAGTATATATGTATATTCAAAAACTAATTAGTTATATATATAGGTTTGCTGGGATTGGTGGCGTTATATCTATGCTTATAAGGTGCTAGAGCCCTCTAAGTACACAGGTGCAGCCATGCATCAGGCCATGCTTTGCTTAGGAGAAGATGCCAGTAGGACCCAAGTAAGTTGTCAGATCATTCTTAAATGGCTTGAAAAAATTACTGGCACTACAACCACTACCGGAAAAGCCAGGTAGTTACACTCACATTACTGCTGGGTTTTTTTCACACTGCAATACAGTTTTCACTATATTAAAGCGGGTATAATATATCAAAAAAACTATAAATTGTATACTAATTATTAAAACGGCAATATATATTAATAACTATAATAGCAACTTGTAGTTTGTGTTTAATTTAAAAGATAAATCATCAAATTAAACCTAGTATACTAAAATATAATACACAGATATACTTAATTTACCTTGTCTTCTGGAAGAGTGTCTCCTCTCTGTATACTGTATGATGCCACTTTATCCCATGTGATGATTACAGCACTTTTAGGAGTAAATGTGGATCCAGGAAACGCTCTGCTGATATGTTTTGATACCAAGTCTAGAATGTCTTGGGACGAATCTTCCCTGTAATAAATATTTCCAAATTCATTTGTATCGAGGTCTGAGAAAAATGGAGCAATCACTCCAAAATCTGGAGGAAAATTTTCAAGATATTCATCTTCATTTGTAGGTTCACTGGTTGCAATAATTCCATTTGTGTTAATCTGCAAATATTTTTGGAGAAGAAAACATTAAATAATGCATCAACTTTACACACTCCTACAAGCATGACAACATAGAACAAAGAACATAAAACATTACGTAAGCATTCACAATGTGCCCTTAGAAAAATACAACACGTCATGGCTGGTTCCCTACAAGGTTCAGGAGGTAATGTTTAAAATGTAAGAACAAAGGTTAAACCTGCAAATTTCTAAATCTAATGAGAGCATGCATCTACATATTAAACTAAATCATACGTTCAGAATTAACATGGAATTGTTTCGTAATATTTTTTTTTGCATAAATTATTGCAGTTGCTTTCATTCCTTTCAACCTCCAGAAAACAATCTACAGGGAGTGCAGAATTATTAGGCAAATGAGTATTTTGACCACATCATCCTCTTTATGCATGTTGTCTTACTCCAAGCTGTATAGGCTCGAAAGCCTACTACCAATTAAGCATATTAGGTGATGTGCATCTCTGTAATGAGAAGGGGTGTGGTCTAATGACATCAACACCCTATATCAGGTGTGCATAATTATTAGGCAACTTCCTTTCCTTTGGCAAAATGGGTCAAAATAAGGACTTGACAGGCTCAGAAAAGTCAAAAATAGTGAGATACCTTGCAGAGGGATGCAGCACTCTTAAAATTGCAAAGCTTCTGAAGCGTGATCATCGAACAATCAAGCGTTTCATTCAAAATAGTCAACAGGGTCGCAAGAAGCGTGTGGAAAAACCAAGGCGCAAAATAACTGCCCATGAACTGAGAAAAGTCAAGTGCAGCTGCCACGATGCCACTTGCCACCAGTTTGGCCATATTTCAGAGCTGCAACATCACTGGAGTGCCCAAAAGCACAAGGTGTGCAATACTCAGAGACATGGCCAAGGTAAGAAAGGCTGAAAGACCACCACTGAACAAGACACACAAGCTGAAACGTCAAGACTGGGCCAAGAAATATCTCAAGACTGATTTTTCTAAGGTTTTATGGACTGATGAAATGAGAGTGAGTCTTGATGGGCCAGATGGATGGGCCCGTGGCTGGATTGGTAAAGGGCAGAGAGCTCCAGTCCGACTCAGACGCCAGCAAGGTGGAGGTGGAGTACTGGTTTAGGCTGGTATCATCAAAGATGAGCTTGTGGGGCCTTTTCGGGTTGAGGATGGAGTCAAGCTCAACTCCCAGTCCTACTGCCAGTTCCTGGAAGACACCTTCTTCAAGCAGTGGTACGGGAAGAAGTCTGCATCCTTCAAGAAAAACATGATTTTCATGCAGGACAATGCTCCATCACACGCGTCCAAGTACTCCACAGCGTGGCTGGCAAGAAAGGATATAAAAGAAGAAAATCTAATGACATGGCCTCCTTGTTCACCTGATCTGAACCCATTGAGAACCTGTGGTCCATCATCAAATGTGAAATTTACAAGGAGGGAAAACAGTACACCTCTCTGAACAGTGTCTGGGAGGCTGTGGTTGCTGCTGCACGCAATGTTGATGGTGAACAGATCAAAAACACTGACAGAATCCATGGATGGCAGGCTTTTGAGTGTCCTTGCAAAGAAAGGTGGCTATATTGGTCACTGATTTGTTTTTGTTTTGTTTTTGAATGTCAGAAATGTATATTTGTGAATGTTGAGATGTTATATTGGTTTCACTAGTAATAATAAATAATTGAAATGGGTATATATTTGTTTTTTGTTAAGTTGCCTAATAATTATGCACAGTAATAGTCACCTGCACACACAGATATCCCCTAACATAGCTATAACTAAAAACAAACTAAAAACTACTTCCAAAAATATTCAGCTTTGATATTAATGAGTTTTTTGGGTTCATTGAGAACATGGTTGTTGTTCAATAATAAAATTAATCCTCAAAAATACAACTTGCCTAATAATTCTGCACTCCCTGTACTAAATGAAAGTGCAAAATATTAATGAAAAAGTGAGGCAACTTAATGAGTATTTTATTTAATTGCTGACAAATTTTGTAGTGAAATAAATTTTTTTTACATAATATTTGTTTTTCTTTATGTTATAGGAATATTATTTTATTTTCAATGTAATCCATTCAAGCATATTACATAAAGTGCATTTAACTAAAAGCTGAGCTGAAAACTTATATCAACAGCTGACGTCTCCTGAATAGCAGCTAAATGAAGAATCAACAACTCAGCAATATTTTCTGAAATTAATTGCTGAACAATTCTTAAACTCTCTCCTGAATTTTAGAACAAAAATTCTGACTGACTACATAAACTGCCAGCTGGCATACAGAGGAAAAAGGAAAAAATACATATTTGAATAAATTAAGAATAATAGATGTCATCATTATCACATAATAATCAGAATAGAGCAAAAAATCTGTTGCTTCTTCCTCCCTCTCCCAATGCAATGGATGATGACAAGTGAAAGGGGTCACTTAGGGCGCGCTGATAGCCAAAGAAGACATGGCATACAAGTCAGGACAAACATGGTGAATTTTAAAACTAAATATATGTATAGGTGAGGTGTCTTCTCTAACCTTCCCATAAAATGAAAATAAAAGGTCCCTGTAAAATTATTCCAAATGTACACATCATTAATCAAGCATTGTAAGGCCACGGAAGGGTGGAGAAGTAGTAACACCTTTGTAATGTGGAAATTGGTGCTTTAAAATGTTACTACAATCAATGATTGGACTAGAGAGAACCCCCTTTTCATGTTTTTCTACTAGTTCTTGGGAACCAATGCATTATTTTTATCTTTTGAAAAACGAGCATATCTGTAACGTCTGTTTAAGCCAGTATTGCCAGAGGTTAACTGATGGTGAGTTTTAATAAGCTGAGAGTTTTAGGATATAACATGAATAAGGCTCAGAGTCGTCAACCTGTATGTAGAACCTGTATGTAGAAAAAGGAAACAATATTTTGTTTGGAGGAGGCGTAACCCTAAATACATGTTGACACCAGTGTGCTTTCCCTAACCTTTATAGAAATGCACAGGTACACAGCCCATGACAGGGCATGTGGTATATGAAATACTGCTTTCTGATTTACAGTATGAAAATATATTTTTTTTAAATTTGATTTTTACTTTAAAAATGTTCTCCGGTGTAAAAGGAGCACTACAATTACCATAACCACTACATTATGTTAAAGTTCAGGAAATGGAGCTGTCACACCAAATGCCACAAAAAAATTATTATTCCACTAGAACTTGATGGGTCAAAACACATTTTGTGTTGCAACTATAATTCCTAAACTTTGCTGTTTTAGGGGTGAAAGGAAGGTAATCTCTTGAGTCTGAACACAATTATACATTTGAAGTGCATGTTATCTGTATTTGTCTAATTAGACTAGAGTATGCCTGCTCGCCAAGTTCCACAACTGATAATGGAGTGCCAGAAGCTCTGTCTCTGAGCACTGTGTCCGAGGCTTTGCTAATTGGATGATAATGATCACCTTGCGCTTACAGCCAAGTAGCTAGCCTTGCAATGCAGGATGTAACGGATCCCCTATACTCCGACTGAGTATATCCGCTGTAGTATAGTCCCAAATCCCAAATGAAGCAGTGATTAAAGGAACACTATAGGGTCAGGAACACAAACATGTATTCCTGACCCTATAGTGTTAACACCGCCATTTAGCCCCCCTGGACCCCTCATGCCTCCATAAATATAGTAAAAATCTTACTGTATTCAAGCCAGAAGCTGTAACTATGCATGCTGTTAGACTCAGAAAAACATGCAGTCTGCTGACATCATCAGAAGTGGTAGCTTGATCCAATCACAATGCTTCCCCATAGGATTGGCCAAGACTGACAAAGAGGCAGATCAGGGGCAGGGCCAGCATGATTCAAACACAGCCCTGGCCAATCAGCATCTCCTCATAGCAGGGCCGGACTGGGGAAAAAATTAGGCCCGGGCATTTTTCAATCAGAGCGGCCCCCTAAGAAGGGGGCGGGGCCAGAAAGTGTGTGTTTTGTCATCACTAATGACAACATGCCCCCTCTCAAAGTGAGCATGTTGGTTCAATGCGCAGAGCCCTGCTAAAGAGCTCTGGCACTAGAAAAAGGCCCTGAATTTATTCTGCGCAGCGCAAGCAAATTTAATAACATGCTTGCGCTGTGTTTGCTTTTAAATTGTCTCTGGTGTCTCCACAGGTGGGATACCAGAGGACAAAAGGGCCAGGA